>CM073429.1:12500000-13750000 GCA_037114965.1 Monochamus alternatus | reverse complement strand
TGCACACAGTATATTATTAGCTTCATCTTTGTTATTATAATTTAGCGGCAGCGTTTATTCGGTCATTATGGAAAATAACGTGACAAAGACAATTTCCGTCTCCGAGACATCGAAAACAAATACCATAATCGAGTAAACTGCGATCCAAATATAACAGACGAAGTGCGCTCGGCCCCCACTTAAGATAACGAGAAACATTTGCAAATCAATCTTCGACGAGTTCCACGCTTAGTCCTAGAGACGACCGCTAAAAACCCTATCAAGAGGAAGATGAGGTTAGTTAGACCTTCGCTTTTAAAATCTTAAATGAAAAGTGGTATTGTGCGGCACATGATTTTAAAAGGCATTCAATTATACTTTCAACGCCATCTTGTCTTATAATTTTTCCATCATCAGAGCGGTATTTTTGCGATGAAATATGTTCACATAGGTTCAAAACACTTTTTTTATTTGAAACAGTGACGTCACACAGGTCGCTTTTTTTTACCGTGTTTAAAACGTCCGGTTTCATCCCTTTAGATGCTTTGGTATTGGTCTATGCAGCAGTTACCTAAAAAGCAGAGATTTCAAAATCGGTGTGATTTAAGTTTTTAGACTAATGGTTGATATTTTTATCCTCCTTATTCTTGTTTATTTAAAAAGGAGTTCGTAGTGGATTATTGTATGTACTTCAGCAAATTTTAACGTATTCTTAGACATCCTAAAATACATTACAAAAGCATAATCCAGTTACTTTTCTATCCAAGCGGTCATGTAGGTAGGTAATTGTTGTTGGTTAGCAGTTGCTAAAATTAATTCCATTGTAGATTTCATACATTTTCAAAATATATGTACATACAAAAATATGCGAAAATATATTGTTAATAATTTCTACCACTAATAATCGTTCTATTTTAATCCAAATCTAGTGTAGCTGTTTTATAAATAAATTATAAATAATCAAAAACTCTGTGTGATGTTAAAGAGAAAAAAATATTTGATGACGTTACGTTTATATACATACAAAAGTGACGTCGCCATTGAATGCATTGTCAAACAGTCGGTTCGTTACAAAAAAGCAGTTCTCCAGAAATTAAAGAGAAAGTAAGACCTTTAATGTTGTTCCTGCTTTGAAAATTTTATATTTTAATATTATTAGATCTAAATTAAATATGTTATCAACGTTATCAACGTATAGTAAAAATTTAATCATTTTTTACTTTAACAGAATTAAACATGTAAAAAATTATCAAAAGAAAATTATATTTAATGGGTATTTACCTTTCTTTGCTACTTTCTTTGGTTGATCAGCCGTTGCGCGGTTTAAGGCGTGAGTACTTGAATCGATGTGGCTAGACCGGTGTGGGTTCGAGCCCCGCAACAGGTAGACCGTGTATCAGCTATATTCGTGGAAGGGATTGGCATCCTCTCTGTGGGAATGGTAGGGTGGAAAAACGTTAATCTGGGTCAATGTGAGATATTGGTGCCGGTCGACATTTGACTACCCCCTAATTAATGAAGTTTTCCAGGTTTCCCTCATTTCTGCACTGAATGGTGGATAGGGCCAACCAACGTAAATCGTTCATGGGCGCAAATGCGGCTTGCTTAATAATAATATGCCACCCCCTGTTCCGCACAAGTCTTGGACTTCTAGGCTAATCCTCGTGATTAAAATGAGGGGTAGAGATATTATCTACACTGTAAAAAAAGTTGCTGTGTAAGTGAGATCTTCCAGTGTGTAATTTAGGATGTGTAATATTTCTGTGTCAATAATTTTACACACTATCAGCCGGATTCATTAAACGGGCGTAGCGTTAGTCGGACTAACCAGCATTGCGCCCGTGTAAAGCGCGTTAGTTGGTCTAACCAGCCTTGCGCCTATTCACAAAACATGCGTTGCTTGGTAGGCTGTTTATTTACGTCCATATTTGCTCCAAAAGTTAGACCCAGTATTGTACCTGTCTAAAAATCGAGTAACTTGGGCCTCTAGTTCCTTGCGTTTGCCATTGTATATTTAGTATTTATATTCAAAAACAGTACTATTCAGAGCTACGGATTAGTTAACATATCATAAAGTAAGTATTATACATAGTAGTGAATAGGAGTATGCCTTTTATTTAAATTGGTGCAACAGATGCGTAAATTTTTCGCGTAACCTCCGCTAGTCTGACTAATGTTACGGCTTGTTGATGAATCCGTATGTATGGATTTTATATACGTTTTACACAAAATGTGTTAAAATTACTAGTATTATAACAAGATATACTAAATTTATATAATATTTACCAGTGATGTGTTAAAAGTACGCCTGTGTTCTATATGCAGTATATTAGCTGTTCCAACACACGTATCTACGCAATGTTGGTCGTGTAGCGTGTTGTGTTTAGTTACCTCTTGCTCGTTGTGTTCAAATTGAGCAAACTTTTAAATTTAAATTGAGGTTTGATCAAATAAAATTGTTCCCTTATTAGAACATGCACTACTACTACTAATTTTGTTAAATATTTTATTAGAAAACTTGTTCATTTGAACTGAATTATATATTTTTAATAAAATTATAAAAAGTAAAATATTTTTTTTATATAATTATATGTGTTATATTAACACAGTGGAGTGTGCTAAACCTTAAACACACTGCTGCATACAGATAAATTTGTAAATATATATATACAATCCCGTGTGGATCTCGATTAATACAGTATGTTCTTTTGTCTTAAAATGTGCATAATTTTTTTACAGTGTGTTATTACTAATTCATTCTGACGGCTTATCAGGCAGATTTTTGGCACGCTCCTCGCTTGGACTAACGCGAACGTGCAGCGCGTCGCCAAAAAATCATCCTTATCGTCCGTCGGAGCGCTGGGAGGCGTCGCTTCACCCCACAACGCTCAACCTGTTGAGTCCGGGTCGAGGCGGAGGGAGCCTCGTCAGTACACAAGGACGCGTCGGGACGCTAGGACGTGTCAGAACGCGACGGCGGTCACGGTCACACCGAAGTAAGCGTGGCCTGGGACGGTCCTCTCAAGCCATGACTCCGACGAGGAACTCTTGAAGCCGGACGAGTTCTTTTCGCGAACCATGTCGGGAATCAGCCCGGCGAGCTGCTGGATGACCCACAAGAGACTGGAATCGTGGGCAAGGGCGGCCAAGGAGAGAGCCCTGGGGCACAACTTCAGCTCCGAGAGGGATGGAAGCAATAGCGCCACTAGCAATAACACCATCGAGGTAACAATTCTTGTTTATGTTGTCCCGCACGCACCGATCTCAGGCACGCAGCGGTGCCTTACGCACGAGAGTTCTTCGCGGTATAAAATCGATATAGCCGTTGGAGGTTAATGAAAATCTCGTTTAAAAAACAAACTGGATGCACTGGTCTCGACAGGACAGGTTTTATCTTTTGAAAGCGCCTGACGTCATTTTTGTTGTTGGTTTCGGTCTGGTCGATAATTGTCGCTTGTCCTTGTCCTTATTAGTTTAGGGCAGAAGAAAATATGATTTTCAGTTGTGGCCGAATGCTGTCTGACAGGTTTTCGTTCAATTTACACCAAAAGAAATCACGTGAAGAAGAAGTATACATAAACATCTTACATTGTTATTCTGGACATATTTTTTGTCAACAGTTTATATTGCAACGTGGTAGTTAGTTTAAAAAAATGTTTACAAGACGAATACAGCCTAGAATGTTCTAGAAAAGTTATTAAAAAATTATAATTGCAAACAACAACATAATTAATAAACTAAAAAGGTCGTGAGTTTTAGAATGTAAATTATTAAACTTGTTATTAGATTATTAGAATTATTGTATTACAGTAATAATAAAATATATTTTACTTTTCATGATATTATTAAAAGTAGGTATATAATTCAGTTCAAATGAATAACAGCTAAGTATCGTATTAAAAGATTTTACAAAATTATAGTAATAGTAGTACCTACATATTCATGAAGGGACAAATAACGTTTTAGTAAATCATAAATAACGAAACGACATACATTCGAGAATGATATGTTTTAGCACTACATAAGAGTTTACGAAAATGATATCATTTTTTTTCTCTAAAATTACAAAAAAAAAACATTATACAGAGTAATCTAAAACATAAGAGTAAACTCCTCATAATTTTATAGTTATAAAAAGACTATAAGAGTTATAGTCCTAATTAGTTTTAGCTTTATCACAATTATCTGCAATATTTGTTATAGTTAGGTAGGTACTTACCATTTTCTTTGATCAAATCTCTATTTAAATGTTCATCATTTAAACACTGCGAACGAAAATTAACCGAACACAATAACGCTACGTGACCAATATGGCATAGTGATATGTAAACAGCTGATATACTGTAGCTGCACATCTGTGCTCAGTCAGTCAGGAGTAGATACATAGAACACAGAGGTGTGTTAAGTTTACCCATTTTGCATAAAATATATAAAAAGGCTACAGTGTGTAAAACTATTAACACGGAATTTTTACACATTTAGAATTACACACTGGAAAATTTCACTTACACAGCAACTTTTATTACAGTGTAGAAATAATTTTGTTATTCTTTGTTAAAGTGACTATTACAAAATTATGTTCTTTCTTTTAAATATCCCTTTTACGTTCAATAGCCTATACCTGTCTGTTTTATATTATATAATAACTTTTGTTATATTTTGTAATGGAATTGATATAATTTGTTGAAGATGTTCTTCATTTCACTACAACAAATTTCTTGACATTTTGCAACGGCGATCCATGTGTAAAATCCAAATAATTTGTGCTAAATTACTTATTTATCTAAATTGTAGTTAATGACATTTGCACATAAGCACTCACAAAATTGTTCAGAATTCAGGGTAATAAATATTCTTAAGAATTAATGTTTCTAGGTTTCATATCATGTTTTCCTAAAACTAAAATCTTTACTTTATCCATAAACATGTTTTTTGGGGGGTTATCTACATCTACAGAAATCTACGATTTATACTGAACATTTTTTAGGTTGATATAAGAATGAGCATAACTTTCTAGCTCTAAATATTACTAAGGTCAAATTAAGCAAAACAATTATAAAGAGACTTTAAAAATAAAAGTCGAATTACTTTGATATTTTGCGCATAGCTTTGTTACAAAGGATATATAGTACATTAAAAATGTTAAAAAAGAAGTTTTGAGTTCAGAGTATATTAGCAATGTATTTGTATACACGCGTCAAGAATTCAGACGTCTTACGTCACGGCTGACGTTACGCATTTGTTTTTATTGTCAACGTAATTTTCGATATTTGGTCGCGTTAAAAGTAATAATTTTTTGCAATTCAGTGCAATATATAATGCAAACTTTTAGTGTAGTATATAGTTTTATTACTATCAGTTGCAGTTTCTTAAATATTTTGATGAAAATATAATGAATTATTCATTTGTTCGCATGACGTAAGTCGTCTGAATTCTTGACCCGAGTATACTTAATGCTAAATGTGGCAATTAGCTATAGTTTAAACTAGTTAAAACCTCCATTTAGGTAGTATTAGTAGTAATAATAAGAAGGCTTCCTCATATAACTTGCAATATTCTATTTTCAATTACCTGTTCACTAGAGAACAAGAGAAGATTCATAAACTTTGCCTAAGTTATTACCTACTCCTAACTTAACTCCTAAGTAGAAGTCATCTCACATCATAAAATGGTGTACTAGAATGTAATCTAAAGAAATTTTACATACATTTGCCATTTTAGGTTTTTATCAATTATATCAGCTCAGGCTGAAACATATTTTCCTTTGGAAATTTAATGAAAGTTTGCTCTTGGATAAGCGCCTAACTACTCATAAAATTTTAGCGTTTAAAGATTTTTTTTTTTCTTAAAAGAAAAACCAATATCAAGCTATAGCTTCAGGCAGTGACCATAGTTTTAGTTACCTACGCCTGTTCGGTTGCTTTCCAAGTCCATGGAGGAATCATAATCGGTAAATAAAGTTGATTGAACGCTTTGTTTTGTAGAAAGAAGTATATACCTCCTTCCCACAATTTTATTGAGCAAATTTAATTGGGTTTGGAAAAGTCGTTAAACTGTTTAATAATAATATGCCTAAACACATATACGTATTCTAAACATATTATCAACATGTCATTGGTCAATAATAAGATATTATTCCACGAGCATACGATGGCTGTAATTCACGATGGTTCGCTCAAATGAATTACAGCCGTTATATGTGAGTATTATACTTTGTCCATGAGTATTAACAATATTTTAACAAACTTATACTTATATTATAATTGATTTGCTTTGTTTTAGTAATAAAACATTTATTTTCTAGCTTTAGAATATTTGTATGATTTAATTTATTATTTAGGAACATATTTAATTTAAAAAATTCTCTTTGAAAGTATATGATTCAAAAGCAGTAACTAATTTTGTGTTCAGACACCATTACGTATTCTTTTGTTCATTGTTATTATGAATTTAACGGTAGAAGTACCAAACCTGTTAAAAATAATAAGAAAAGAACAAAAAGAGACCCTTAAAAACTCGATCCGTTAATCGGATTTCGTGAAATGAAGAATTTTATAGCGATGCGGTTTTAAGTCGTCGTTATAGTCGCTGTTGATGTCAGCAAATTTTTCTTGGGTGCCAGGTATCGTTTTGTCCAGGGTACAAGCTGTCACGCTTCAAATGTTAAGTTTTCTAGGTTTTGGCGAAGGCGCCGATATCACAACAAATTAACCGAATGAAAACTGTACCTACTAATAAAAAATATTTATTTATATCTCATTATTGGAAAAGGTGTGTAAATAGTCAATATTGTATTTATTTGACACTGGATTATTCTAGATTAATTATTAGGCTTAAGATTTATTAAAAGTATGAGATTTTTCAGAGAATGTATGTTATCAATAATATATTCAATTATAGAATGGTTTTGATGGATGAATTAAGTTGAGTTAATAAGAAAATAATATAATTTTGAAATAAAATACAGCTTCTGTTATTTACAGTAGCATCGTTTTCTTGTATATTTACCTTTTTATCTTTAGAATTAAAAAGCAGGGCATAAATCATAGAAATATTGCTATAACTTTAAAAGATCATTGGTTCTATTCGATTATTAGTATTAAACTAAAAATTATTGAGTAAATCCCTATTTTAAATCTTAAATTGTAAACTTGAAATTCGACAGATGATCAACAGTTTTTACAGAGGGAGCAATTAGATGTAAACATCTTTTTCCAAAACTTCTCACTAAAACAAAATAATTGGTCAAATAAACCTTTGTTACAATATGTCTCCTTATAAAAAATACAGAATGGTGGAGTTTATAAAACAAACAAAATTTTCAGAACGACAAAATATACAAATATGAGCACATATAATAGATATGTTATGTACTTATACAATTTGATTTTTTTCTGGAAAATGCAGTAAATAACTTTAATTTACAAACATGTAAGAATTATTTATTATTTTATTATTTGTGAAAGTACATCCAACGATGCTTAAATAATAGCAATTCAATAAATATGATTATTTTTTTATTTATTTCACTACATATTTTTAGGTATTAACAATGTTGTAAGAAACGAACTACTCTGCGGACTAAAGCCCCGACCAGCGTTGAATTACACCCACAATATCTACCCATATACTCTTTATTATTAGTTTTTGTAGCATTTTTTACTATATTAGAAAGGTATTTTAAGCTAATATAAATCAAATTTTCGAGTTCCCACAGGTTCAAAAATGTACTTAGATATTTATAGAGTGTTTTCATTAAATCAGGTTAGTAAATTTAACTAGATTAATTTTTTTTAGATAATTATTGAATAGACCTTTGTGGAATTGTTCATTAGCATACCTAGATTTTTGGTATCAGAGAGCATACCTAATACAGTAAAAAAATATTTCACTACAAAAATATTGAGTAACCCCAAACTCATTTATGAGTGAAATTTTGAGTAACAAAGAAATGAGTTTATCAACATAATTGTTCGACAGAGAGGTGGTTTGTGGAAAATATAACGAAATATATTGACAATACAACCCAATTTTGTATTTGTAATAACATACAGTTCAGTAAGCTAACTTAAAAGTTGTTGAATCGAGGTAACTAGATCGCTGTGGGTTCGATCCCGCAGCCGGTAGACCGTATCAAAGCTATATTTGTGGAGAGGATTGACACCCTCTCTGTGGGTATGGTAGGGTGGAAGAATGTTGGCTTGGATCAATGTGAGAGATTGATACCGGATGGCATTGGACTACTCCCCTAATTAATGAGGTTTTCCAAGTTTCCCTCATTCCTGCACTGAATGGTGGTTAGGGCCAACCAACGTAAGTCGTTCCTGGGCGCAAATGCGGCCTGATTAATAATAATATGTCGCCCCCTCTCCCGCACAAGTCTTCGGCTTCCGGGCTAATCCTCGGGATTAGAATGAGATATAGAGATATTATTATTTATTTATATATTATATTACTCATAAAAGATTTATTTAGCAAACAAATAACTGAGTAAGAATTGCTCAACGAACTGTGTTATTATGTTAACACAATTTGGTGTGGACACGTTTTAACAACTAGTTGTGTTGATTTTGAGTGAAATTTTACTCAAATGTTTTTACGACGTAATGGAGCAAAAAATAGCAAGGGAACAAACATGAACATATCTCACATTAATATAAATTCTACACATGATTTTAAAATTATTGACAACTTCGAACAACTCAATACATCAGTGATATATTTCCACGCACTTTCAAAGCGTGCAGCCAGAGCTGCCGAGACGTATAATAGTAATGCTTCACACTTCTAATTTGCTCCAACAATGCATCCCACGCCAGGTAAAAATACCGGATGTCCAATTACAAGAGGGTTCCACTCGTGCGGAAAAGGTAACTTACTGTAGGCGTAGACAACAATTACTTCTGTAGCCTGACCCGTAAAAGTACCTAATTTACAACTGAAAAAAGAAACGTTTAAAAATATATGAGTACTAAAATAGATACCTACTGTATCAACATATTTAGAAATAAAATATTGAAATATTTAAGAAAAAATATATCATCTAAAAAAGAAATATTAAAAAATAATTGATCTATAGCGGTTTTTTAGGTTCTTAGGTAACTGGTGGCTGCTAGTAACATAATTAAAGTGCACATCCCCTGCTTTAGCTGGGATTCTTTGACTTATCCTTGTTGTTCTCGGGCTAGGGAGCTAACCAGCATCAGTGTCTCTAGACCTGCACATATATTGACAATTTTGCTAGTAGAAAGTTATATATTGACCATATTCTTCTATGTCTGATTGACCAAAGGGCCCTAAGTTATTTATCTCTTTTAAAGTTGTATGTTTTTTTAAAAATAATCTGTACCTTAATTTCATTAGTAGAAAAATCAATCAATGTGTATATATGAACATATGAAAAAATGATCTGATTTGCAGATACAAATGTAAAATATATGGTCACTCAAAAATATGGGGCTAACTTCATAAATTATCAATTTGCTTTATTATGGCTTAAGGGGTAGGGTTCATGAGTGGTTAACTTCATATCTTTCAAATAGGAGTAAAATTGTAGAGATAAATAATTGTAAATCTGATAAAATAAATTTAGAACATGAAGTACCTCAAGGTTCACTTGGACCTCTATTATTTATTTATTATTTTTGTAAATGACATTTCTAATATTCAAATATCTGACATTATTTGCCAAAGACACATCTTTTATTTGTGCTAATTCTATAAAAAAACAAGTTATAATGCAGAGTAAAAGTATCCTAAATACTTTTATGAATTGGTTTATAAGTTATTTCTAAATATATCCAAGACAGAATTTATTATGTTCAAAACAAAATTGTTAGAAAGAAATGAAAGTCTATTATTAAAGATGAATGATACCTCTATAACACAAACTGACACGATAAAATTTTTAGGTAAGCATATAAATCGATTTTTGAATTGGAATGAAATATTTAACAACTAAAAAAATATTATTAGCATATTATTACGCTCATTTTTATTCCAGAATAAGGTACAGCATATTATTTTGGAGATCTTCATCACAAATGTTGACAGTCTTTAAAATTCAAAAGTGAATAGTGAGAAATATAGCTTGAGTAAATAAATATCATTATTCATGTAGGAATTTATTTAAGAATTTAAAATTATTAATTATGAAGTTTTATCCTTTGTTAAAAATCATTTTTCATTATTTGCAACTAATATTTTTAATCATGATATAATATAAGAAATTGTGATGTATTAATTATTTCACAACACATCTTGTCGTTTTATAAATCATGTCCAACTTACAATGACGTTACATTTTATAATAAACTTAGATATATAAAAGTTTTCCTAAGCAAGCGTTGTTTTGAAATAGTTTTAACTGAATTTTTATTGGAACAATCATTATTGACTAGTCTTATACCTTCTATACATTTCTTTTGTATTGGTACATGATAAGGACAATAAAGTTTATTATTATTATTATACAGGCTATTTCAACTACTGATTTTGTAGCTTACTCGCAATAGTTTGCCTTTTGCTGACAAAAATAATATGAAATTTATCTTCTAGAATTTTGTATCTTTTATTTTAGAATCCATAATTACCTCAGTGACATAATTTGCGATTTAGGGCTTACAAATGAATTACTAACTTATGTAACAAAAAAATGTTTCGAAAGTTTCGCGAAATAAAAGGCATCGCCTCAAAAGTTGTCTATATGAATATCTTTTTAATAAATAGTGTGCAATTTCTTACTTTCAATTTACAAATAACTTACTAATTGCTGATAGAGCGATTTACCTACAAAGAAACTAATCTCATGGATCCTTTTGGACGTCCTGTACAGAACCCAGTTCTTTTTTTTACTAAAGCTTAAAGCGCGGACATTTTCTACACCGCCATGGAAACGCCCAGATTGTGCTCCGTATTTTATGGAGGGAACAGCTTCGGACATAATTGCAGAGCAATTGCCTTTGACAGGGCCCTACAGATATTGGTATGACCGCAGCAACCCATCAGTTGGTAATGGAGTATCCTTTGAACAACATCGTTCGCCAGCAGATGTTCAAGCGATTTTAATTTCCGCATTTTTGCTTGTATTTAGCCTCCACGTAAACGAACTTAATTGAGTCTCTTGGAAAATGCTTCTAAAGTGGGGTAAAAATTGCCTTTAAAATAGTTATATGGTTGATGTATGGCGGAGATTAATTTAAAAAGTTTCCAGACCGTAAAAGCGTTATTTATAAGAGAAACTAACTGAAAATAATGTAAAATGTTTCCAACTTCTGCTTGAAATATGTTTAGGTTTTATATTTCCATGGACATAGAAAAATGTGCCAAATATATAAATAAAAATCAGTCATGCACCCTATGCACGATTAGTATATTAAATATTTAAAATAAATTATAAGTGCTTTAAAAAATGCATTTCTAATTTATGACGAGTAGGTATTGGCACGTTACCATGATGGTCTACAATACCAAGCATGCCATATTGATAATTCAATTGACGTTTTACTAGTCAGTTTTGAACATAACATAATAAACTGAGATCTCCTGAAACAAAGATGAATTGTTGACGTTTCAAAGCCGTCTGGGTCATAATAACGTCCGTAGGCTGTGTGAAGATGTTTACGTCAAAGAAGTTTGGTTATAATTGTCATATTATAATGTCATCTTGCATAAATAGTTATTTAAAAGACATTTCCCGTGCGTATAGGGAAATCCAACGAACTGTCAAATCACTTTAAAAATGGCGGCTGTAGGAAAAACAACTCGATATATGACAAGCAGAAATTTGTGCTTTTGTGTACTTTTAGTTACTGGTCTGTGTGTAGAACTGTGTGTTTTGCTCATTATATTTTATACCTATTTCGGAATACCAAGTATAATTCAGACTATCATAATGGTTTTGTTTTGTTGTGTTATGAATTGTTGGAGTAGAGGACAGCGAGAAGATCAAGTTAGATTTTTTAGGATTCCTGCTGCATTGAATTATAGACAGAACTGATCTCAATGTACTCTCATATAAGACGGCAAAAGTGGCTTAGTGCAATAAAACAGCAAGACCTAACTCAAGAAAAAATTAAATACAGTGTACAAGTTTTAAATATATTATTTATAAATAGGTACCTAAGTTTTTTTTTCTCTCCAACTAGTAGCATAATTACACCCCCGCCAGCCCTAGCAATTCAGGGTCCTGGAGAATACTGTATATAATATTAATAAAAAAATATATTGATAACAATATTGGCAGTTATATATAATTAATTAGTAAATTATTACAGAGGTACGTAATTTGATTTTAACAATTATTTATGCATAGATAGGTACATGGCAGAATTTATTTTCAGTTAAAGAAAAATTCTGCGGGGGCTTGAAATTCTTAATAATGCCACTGTTTCCAATTCACATATATTTGACAAAAATTATAAATAATAAATAAAAGTCCATTTGATAGAAAAAATCTAAGATATATTTAATAAAAAATATTAAAAATAAGTTATATATACAATTCTAAAAAAATTGGGTACATAGATAAATAGTACAAAATGTTTAATAATCAACTGGTTTTTTGATATTTTAAATAATTGCGACATTGCAATAATAATTTAAATTTGTTACAGCACAATAAAAAACATTAGCAGCAGGAAAAATCAAAATTTAATGCACCAAGTTCATTTTTGATTAGTCAACTATTTCTTGCCTCTTGTAGATATACCGAAGTGCAGCAACTAGAACGTTTTACCTAAAATATAAACCCACTTTTTCTTATTATAATGAAAATATATGACAAATAGGCTCATATTACACTTTCTAGTATGAGATATGAAAGAGTTGCTGATCTGGCAGGAACTAGGGGGCCCCACTAATCGCAGGGTCCTGCCCAGTGCCCAATGGAAAATAGGGGCCTGCATAGGTAGGTATATATTACTTTTACATATAAATATTGCAGATATTTAAAACTTCAGGAAACGTTAGCACAACACTACATTTTCGTTTATATCTACCCATCTTGGTCTCTGAGAACGTTGCAGTGGTAATTTGATAACCCAAATGCAATGTAGGAATCCAATCAAGATGTAAGTTATCTGTTAAAGCAGCCGGTTTACCTGAAATATATGCTTTTAAATTGTTGTATATAACTTTTTATTAACTAACCCGATACAAAATGTTTTGAACAAACGACACTGTATTTAATTTTTTCTTGAGTTAGGTCTTGCCGTTGTATTGCACAAAGCCACTTTTGCCGTTTTATATGAGAGAGTTCATTGAAATCAGTTCTATGTCTATAATTCAATGCAGCAGGAATCCTAAAAAATCTAACTTTGTCTTCTCGCTGTCCTCTACTCCAACAAAACAAAACCATTATGATAGTCTGAATTATCCTTGCTATTCCGAAATAGGTATAAAATATAATGAGCCAAACACACAGTTCTACACAAAATCACAAATTTCTGCTTGTCATATGCCGAGTTGTTTGTCCTACAGCCGCCATTTTTAAAGTGATTTGACAGTTCGTTGGATTGCTCTACTAGGTACAATATTTTTCCTACAATTATGAAAATTCTAATCAGATGAGACAGTTTGTTTTAATTACCAATTTATAACATTAACTAGTCATTATTAAGTAGTTACTTAAACTAATAGAATATATTAACAAAAAACATTAAAATTAAATGTACAATTTGTGGCATTTTGAAAATTCAATGCTGAGGCTTGTTCTTCAGTCAGTGGAATTCGTGCTTCAGTACGATGCTCATGAAGTTCTGATGAGGGATTTGATGCTTCGAGAATGCTGTGGGCTATTTTCTTTTTGTTATCCAAACAATTCTTAATGTATGACTCAGCTACCGCTGTAGACTTCCACCCACCATGCCGTTTTATGTTTATAATATTGTAATATTGGACCCGGGGTTGGCATGACCGAAAACAATGTCTTGTATGCGCTTTGGGGTTTGGGTGGCTTAAGTAATCATCGGTGTTAAATGGCATTTTCTCGAAGCTGTTGATGCCTACACATTGCTTAGTACATTTACCCCCTCCATAGAATAAGAAAAATCGATCGTGAGGAGTATCTCTAGGACGCAAAATAGCATAACTTCGATATATATCGACATATTTAATTGTTTCTTCATTGTTCACCAAAAGTTTTCTTTAAACGTTGGTTTTCGTGTTTGGTATGGTAATAATAAGCACATCTCCTTTGTTTTCTATATCGTGGATTGTCATATCTGCTAGTTCTTCGCGGCGATAGGCACCGGTAATTCCAAATATCATCGCTATGGTCACACATTGTCTGGGACATTTAAGAGAAAATTTTCTCTTTCTTTTCTTTTTAGTACCTTTGATTTTTTTGGCTTATAACCAATGATAAGCAAATATGCTGTTAGTTTGAGATATATATCAATGTCCTCCTTTAGATTGAAGCATAGTTTCAACATCAAATACTATACATAGAGTCGACGGAGAGTTATATTTTACAATATCGCGGAAATAGGCCAAAAATACGTATTCTTTTTAAAAATGAAGTGTTCTTCTTCATGTGCCATTGGTCGAAAGCAACAAGCTCTTTTTCATAGCTGATTTTTGATTTTGCTAGAATTAATGTATTACTTGCATATTATTTACATCTATATTACCGGCTGAATAATGAGCTGAATATTTTATACAATTGGTTATGTACTAACAAATTAAAATTAAATTCTAGTAAATCTAAATGTATGGTACTTGGTGCAAAACAAATCTGTAAAAATTATTATATTTACATTAATGACAGTAAAATTGAAAAAGTAACACAATTTAATTGTTTGAGAGTGATTCTACATCCTCAGTTGTCATGTTGATTACCGGTGTAAAAAAATTGTTGTTTTTTTCAACAGGATTTCTAGTACATAAACTACGGAGACTAAACATTTAATAATAATATTTATATCATTCTTAATATCATGTATAAAGACAGATATAGATAGGCTTCAAAACTTGCAAAAAAAAGTGTATGAGAATTATACTAAGTTGTAATTGATATACTTCTATTAATTTGATGTTAAAATGCATTACAGTGGACTCCCATTTGGAAGCAGATTGAAAAGTCTAATTTGATTTTAATATATAAAATGCGGAAAAATATATTGCCAAATTATTTAGTATCACATCTAATCACACGTGCTGAACTGCAGTCATATTATATACGTTCTGGACAAAATTATAATATAACATATACAAAAACAACTTATATGCAGAAACAGATGCTTGGAAATGGTCTTAGACTGTTCAATTCGCTGCCGAATGAAGTTAAAAATTCTGTGAATATAAATATGTTTTTAAAGGATTTCATGAAATTGTATTTGTAAATATTTTGGTTATTTGCAATAGCACATGCTAAATAAATGAATTGAAATTGAAAATCATTAGCGGCCTCCAATATCTCTGTCGGAACATCATTGAGACACTCCACACTCATTTTGGGTAGTTTACAATAAAAAGAATGAAAAATAAATCAAACTCAACCTTCAAACTGAACTGATTGAAAATTTGAAAGCTTATGTCAAAAAATATTAACAATCAAAACTGCACGTAGTTATGAAAACGACAGGAATTTGTATCGGTGATTACTGGTGTCCAGCGTCGCAGCAGCTTTACTCTTATTTGACGGTAAGCTGCATCGAGCAACTTATAAGCATTTTGAGAAAAATCTAGTATAAACTTTTTTGCTTCATGCTGCCTAGGCCAGGAGGTTTACAGATTGGCATGGCTGTAACGTGACGTAACTTAGATAACTATTGGAATCGCTCGGGAATGGTATACTTATTGAAAATATCGAGGTGCGCCAGCTTGAAAAGGTGTGCTATTTGCATAAACAACGAAAAAGTGAAAAAATTGCAAAAATCGCTTTTTTTTCAGAAACAATCGCATATAACTCGGTAAGTATGCATATTAGGGAAAAAATGTATACTTATAAATTTGTTCGTTATAAAATTTTCTACAAGATAGTGTTGGTCCGATATCCGTAGATTTGAAATGTTCGCTGCAAAATGCCCGAAAGTGCAAAAAAAGTAGGTAAAAAACAAGGCAATTTTAAATTATTTATTTAACAATGAAAAAATAACCCAATCACGCCATACATTTAGAGAAAAGTACTTGACTTCAATACAAAACGAGAGCCGTAAGGCCGATTAAGACTGGACTGACAGTTTTTGCATAAAGCAATTGTTAATTATCCTACCTAGAAAAAAATACTTTTTTTTAATTTTGTACCAGGCTAATAGTTATGAATATTTTTTTGCGCCCGCGCTTTTACACCTTCTTGAGCCCTTAAACTATCATATACAATTCCTATCTTAACCATTTTTCAATTTTTAATAATTTTTTGAGCGGTTTTAAAAAGTTTGAAAATGTTGGCTTTTAATTAAATAAACCTGTGAAGCGGGATTTGCGAGTGGGAAAAAATCGGAAACTATAGAAAAATAGTACTCGGAAAGACGCTTCTTTTTTAAAAAAATCATCAATTCGGTCCAGTAGATGTTGAAATATTAACTTCCAAAGTTGGGAAGGGCATGCGGCGTAACGGTTAATGATGTAACAATAAATTATATACCAACTAGTTCCTGACAGTATATTACGAGACATCAGTTGTAAATGTACAAAGGGCTGCACAAAATCTTGCAGTTGTGTAAAACACGGATTAAAATGTTCCGATTATTGCGCAGGATGCCACGGTCAAACTTGTAAAAATTGCGAAAAAAATGTATTAGACACTAATATAGAATGTAGAAGACAGCGATGAGAAAGTTCCGTGTAAAAGAAAGTATGCAAATTAATGTAATAAATGAACTTGTATTATAAATAAATTCTGTAAATTATGTAAATTTAATGAGATTGTCGATATTTTACGATTATTTATACCTTATCTCCTGTTATTCAATGTACTATATGCATTAAATAACAATTAAATTAGTTTATAACATTATTACGCATTAATTCTTCAATTTAAAATTAATAAAATAATTAATTTACAATGGACAATATATGCCCAATAAGAATATTATGATTAGCACTAATTTTTAGCAACATTTAAAAATGTTTGATTATGAAAATTGACCACCGATTGTTTATTTTTTAAAATTGATAAATGTAACTATGAAAATCCTCACGTTTTTCTATCCCAATTTAAAAAAAAATCGTCAAAATCGGTGCAGTAGAAGCCGAGATATATCATTCTGAAGCGAGCGCGCCGATTTTGAAGCGCCGAATCTAGTTATACGAGTATATGTTTTGTGCGTCGAAGTTTCGCAGCCTATCCCTACCCCTCCGAATTTCGACTCCGAGCGCACACTACACAATGTTTATGCAAATATGGCAGATATGAAAACATCTCGGAAAAACCTATTAGATTGGTAATATAATTTATTGTTATATCATTAACCGTTACGCCGCATACCCTTCCCAACTTTAGAAGTTAATATCTCAACATCTACTGGACCGAATTGGATGATTTTATTTTTAAAAGAAGCGTCTTTCCGAGTACTGTTTTTCTATACTTTCCGATTTTTTCCCACTCGCAAATCCCGCTTCACAGGCTTAATTATTTAAGAGTAAAAATTTTCAAACTTTTTAAAACCGCTCAAAAAATTATTAAAAATTGAACAATGGTTAAGAAAGCAATTGTATATGATAGTTTAAGGGCTCAAGAAGGTGTAAAACTGCGGGCGCAAAAAAATATTAATAACTTTTAGCCTGGCACGAAATTAAAAAAAAGGTCTTTTTTCCCGGTAGGTTATTTAACAATTGCTTTATGCAAAAACTGTCAGTCCGATCTTAATCGGCCTTACGGCTCTCGTTTTGTATTAAAGTCAAGTACTTTTCTCTAAATGTATGGCATGATTGGGTTATTTTTTCATTGTTAAATAAATAATTTAAAATTACCTTGTTTTTTACCTACTTTTTTTGCACTTTCGAGCAATTTGCAGCGAGCATTTCAAATCTACGAATATCGGACAAAACACTATCTTGTAGAAAATTTCATAACGAACAAATTTATAAGCATACATTTTTTCTCTAAAATGCATACTTACCGAGTTATATGCAATTGTTTCCGGGAAAAAATACGATTTTCGCATTTTTTTTCACTTTTTCGTTGTTTATGCAAATAGCACACCTTTTTAAGCTGGCGCATCTCGATATTTTCAGTAGGTATACTATTCCCAAGCGATTCCAATAGTTATCTAAGTTACGTCACGTTAGAGCCATATTTGAAAGATTTTTTCCTAATTCTCCTGGCCTAGCCTGCATTCGCTGAATTACGTTGAACAGAGGCATTATCACAACAATACGATGGACCTACTGTATAATGTAACAAAAATCGTGCAGAAAAGTGCACATGATCGTAGGAAAAGTATATTACGTTCATATTTAATAACTATAATTAAACAAATATTGAACAGAAACAGAATTTATACATCAGTCCATTTAATGGGGAGAATTAAGGGACACATTTAGTCACTGACTTTATGTTTAAGTACATAACGTTACTTTTGTTTGAATTTCAGTAAGCTCTGCACAATTGTGCTTCTCTTTGTATTTTCCCTTTGTCGGTTAACCTGCAAGTTGTAATTAGACCCCGTACAAAGTCATATAAAAGGCATTTGAAAAGTAAAAGGAATTTTCTCCTTCTATCGGTTCGTATTCGGCATCCGTTTTTTAATGGTCTGTCTCTGAACATCAGGTTTCCCAAGCATTTAAAAGATATCCATTTCATAACCCATCAACAAGATATCTCATGTTTATTAACAGATTTCTCTAGGATAGCATTGTTTATATAAGCTACGCTATAGCAAACTCAATGTTTAATAATGAAGTGAGGTTTCCTCAACTTGGCACTAATAACACAGAGTAGATGAATTTTGGTTACAAATTCACTATTTTATATAAAACATATTAAACCAGGTTAATAATTCATTACACTATAACAGGTGGCAATTACGAACAAGAAAACAGTGTTGAGGTCACGACTAGGGGGCGCTAGTTACTGTACTGTCGATGTAAAAATATGTCTAACTTTTTGTATTTTACACTTTCGAATTTTTTAATAAGAAATGATTGAATTATCTTCAATTCTAAATAGAAAAGTTATATCTGTTACAAATCGATAAAATCAACCGTTTTCGAGAAACAGGCAATCTAAGTATTATGTATATTTTAACAAATTATTAATCATAAAAAATTCTCAAAGTGACCACCAGCGACTTCAATGCAGTTTCTTAGCCTCTTATTTCAATTTTGTTTGACGTTGAATAAAGTTATATGTTGCTTGATAAGATTAACCGATTCTTGAATCTCTTCTCACAGTTGTTCTTGACTATTAATAATGTCTTTGTAAACTAAAGATGTAATATAGCCCCAAAAGTAAAAATCCAGCGGATTTAAATCAGGGCTATGTGCAGGCCAAGGAATTTCGCTGACGTGTCCAATCCAACGGCGTGGAAAATTTCTATTAAGATATTGTCTTACTCGTCGGGAGTAATGTGCAGGTGCACTATCATGCAAAAACCAGAAGTTTTGCGGTAAATTTAAGGAAATATCTTCAAGAAGCAGTGGCAAGTCATTAATTAGAAAATTTAAATAATTTTCTCCGTTAAGTGGACGTGGTAGTACGAACGGTCCCACAATATTATCGGAGAGAATTTCACACCAAATATTGATAGAAAACTCTTGCTGAAAATGTACGTTTCTTGGCAGATGAGGATTTTCTAGTTCCCAAGAATGACTATTTTTCCAATTAAAAATACCTCGTCGGGTAAATGTAACTTTATCTGTAAATAATATGTTATTATATAATGATCATTTTGTTGTTGGCGAAAAAACTGTGCAAACCGTAACCTAGTTAGAGGATCCCGTGGCGTTAAATGTTGAACTGGAGTTGATAAGAATACAATTTTTCTTTGTGGAGTATTATGATAACTGACTGACTGATGCCAGTAGCTGCCGAAATTTGACGTGTGCTTGTACTTACGTGTTGTTTCAGCAATTCGCACTAAAACATCATGTTCTTGGACCGCTATTAACATTTTCGGTCTTCCTATGTCTCTTTTAGAGCCAAATGATCCTGTTCCACCGAATATGTCGCACAATCTCTTAAATAGTCTATGATCGGGTTGTCTGTTATCTCGATATAATTCCAAGTACCTCGCTGCTGCAAGGCGACCACAAAAATTTTCTTGGGCATATACACATGTCATGTTTCTTATTTCAATGTTTGAAAAATTAACAATAAAAACACTACTACCTATACTCGCGACAAGAATTCAGACGACTTACGTCATACGAACAAATGAATAATTCATTATATTTTCATCAAAATATTTAAGAAACTGCAACTGATAGTAATAAAACTATATGCTACACTAAAAGTTTACATTATATATTGCACTAAATTGCAAAAAATTATTGTTTTCAACACGATCAAATATCGAAAATTACGTTGACAATAAAAACAAATGTGTAACGTCAGCCGTGACGTAAGACGTCTGAATTCTTGACGCGAGTATATACCTACTATCTATGAATTGAGTGGCATTGACAGAAACAATATGATATTGTAATGACAGCTGCCTACTTATTATTTAAACCATAGACTTATATATCTATGATTTAAACGCATACTACTTTGGAAAAAAATAATTTTTTCCACGGTCGGGAGTAGAAATCAGTTTCTATGACATCAAAATTAAAACAGAAGTAGTCGATTATTCCCAGGGGAGTATAATGCTCCCAAGGGAGTTTACATTATGGAGAACGTTTTTCATGCAAAAAAAAAAGATAACATTGAAATTATTTATTGACATTTAAATTAAATGTTACATTTGTACAATTTTCAAAATTAATATTATAAGGAATATTACTTTCGCTTACATTTACAGTTTTTGTGATTGCGCTAGTAGTGGTACCTACTAAAACCTGATTTTGGTAGCAATTTTGGTCTTATTTTCAATGGAGTTCTCGACATAAGCCTCAGCGACTGTCGTTGATTTCCAACCAGCATGACGCTTTATTGTCGTGATATCCACACCAGCATCTGCCAGTAATGTCGCTGAAGATCGTAAGCAGTATAACATGCAGCATCAGGTAATTTTAAATACGAAGCTACTACACTCGGAATTTTTCCCATGGTATTCTTGCCAACTGGCTGCGAACTACATTTTTCTGCTTTGTAGTACAAAAAAAGGCGCTTATGCTTGACGTGGGGAGGACGAAGGGACAGGTATTTTCGAAACAATTCAAGCATATTTCCCACATCGGTAACCAGAAAGGTTCGTGGAATCTTTGTCTTAGTGTTTGGAAATTTTACAATCAAGGAAGAGCCTACATCCTCAATATCATCTACAGTTAAATTGACTAGTTCATCAGTTCGACAAGCTCCGCCCCAGAATTAATCCAACCTACAAAAATTCAAAATAATTAATAATTGAAATACCTAACAACAAAAGTAATCTTACCTTAATCATTAAGAATTCTTTGTCATCTGCACTTGATAGAAAACGGTCGATTTCACCCTTTGTCAATATTTTCGATTTTTTCACTTGATATCCGTCACCGGTTCTTTTCAAAAATGCGATCAGCTTGGGGAATTTGCTTATATCTATGTTGTCGTAAATTATCAAGCATGACTTAACCATAGAATATTGCGCCCATAATGTGGAAGACTTGCAATTCTTTGCATTTTCATTGAAGTATGCCAAGAAAACATTCTCGCTGTATACTTGAACATTTTTCTCGGCGCACCACTTTTTGAACCGATTGTAGGCTATATCGTATAAAGATCTTGACTTCGCAGGCAGCAAATTGCTTATTGCAATATTTCCACCTCAAAAAACATATTATTATGACTACAAATTTCCAAATTAATCGGTCCATACGTTCTTAAAATATAGCAAAATATCGAAAACATTTTTTAACTTTAACACCCTGTAGAATGAAAAGAAGCAACAGCTGAATAAGGCATGTTGGGCTCATTCGCTTTATTTTTACATTAACAATTTGCCCTTAAGCTATGTACTATTATTAATGACTCACCCTGTATAAACGAACTCAAATCAAAATTTAATAAGTATGTACAGGGTGTCTGGAATATAAGTGCCGATAATAAAGAGGCTTGTATGTAGAGACTATGGTTTAAAGTTTAAATACTATTATTAAAGCAAGAGTCTATTGGAACTGATGTATAAATTAGAGAGTTATATATAATTCTATTAAGTCATTTCAGAAATGAATAGAAGCTAGTAAATACTATTATCTAATAAATAAGTACTTATCGATCCAACAATGAAACCGAATATAATAGAAACATGTCTTTATTCATTAAATATCCAATTAGACCTTTGTCATTTGTTGAAAACAAGACAAATTCCATTCTGTTCGATTATTATTACCGGATATGAGTAAACCGTTGTCCGCATTAGACGATTATTGGAATAGCTTTAAGAAACTTATTGGGGAAGGTATAAGGTCTTCCAGTTATTAGGGATGAGCAGATGTTCCACAAAAAAACTGATGAATTCTTCAATACGATTTTTTGCTCAACATCAGGACTTTATGTCTCCCATTTTTCTTACTTATTAGAGAGCGACACTAACAACGTGAAATTTTGATATATTGATGGCTTGGTTTTGAGGTGCTATTATTTTAATGAAAATAATATTTAATGTCTTAAATTGCTGCCAACAGAAAAATAGCAATGATTATGTTACAACTAGTAAATTATAATTATTATTAAACTATCGGATAAATTTAATTATGTTTAAGATACATTTGACTGTGGAAAAGTTATAATTATTGTAGCTGATTTTTCATCATCAAGTTTACACCTAAAAGTTTATACAAAGTGGATTTGATTTGTATAATGTATCTTGAAATAAAACAACAATTAACGGTAAACGTTGTAAGGAACATTAATTAATTTTGTTATTTATCAAATTAACTTCTACTTGCCTGATATTTCATTAATAGTTTATTTTTTAATAAGTTAGCTTTTACTAAAAAAGCAATTTTACGGTTACCATAACATAATACAGCTGTTTACAAACAGATTCTAACAAAATTTGTGCAGACTGTAAATTGTAATGTACGTTGGTGTTTATTTCAGTATATTTGTGTTACTTTTCATTTCTCTTTCTTAACTTCAAACAATTAAAACATCCAAAAGTATTCCTAAACAAGTATTCTAAATATTGTTGCAAATTTTCAACTATTCATAATTTCATATATTATAGTATAGTGAAACAGTTTGATATATTATTTACTCAGTAATTGACTAATTAATATATTATTATACCCTGGCTTGTCTAAGCTCTTCGTATATATCTAATGATAACACTTTAAAACACAGGTTGTTAACGAAAATTGTTTATTTTCATCCCTTTGACTCATTTCTTAGGTACCTCGAAAGCATTCCAAGCTCGACCCACTCTGTACACTGTAAAAAAAGTTGCTGTGTAAGCGAGATTTTCCAGTGTGTAATTGAGGATGTGTAAAAATTTTGTGTTAATAGTTTTACACACTATGGCTTTTTTGTACGTTTTACACAAAATGTGTTAGAATTACTAGTATTATAATAAAATATACTGAATTTGTGTAATATTTACCAGTTGTGTGTTAAAAATACACCATTTTGTGTAAACTTAACACGCACACAACTTAATTGTGTTCTATATCCCTACTCCTGACTGTTTGAGCACAACTGCGCAGCTGCAGTATATCAGGTGATCCAACACACGTCACTACGCCATATTGGTCATGTAGCGGTGTTATGTACAGTTACCTTTCGTTTACTGTGTTCAAATGGAGAATATTTAAATTTAAATTGAGGTTTAATCAAGGAAAATGGTAAGTACTTACCTAACTTAAACAAATATTACTTATAATTGTAATAAAGCTAAAACTAATTAGAATATAACTATTAAAAATATTAGGAGTTTACTCTGACGTTTTAGATTACTCTGTAATCTAACTTTTTTGTAACTTTAGAGAAATAAAATTATATATTCAGATCACTACCAGTTAATTTTCGTAAACTCCTATTATGTAGTGCCTAAATAGATCTTTGTTTGTTGTTTCACTATTTATGATTTGCTAGAACATTATTAGTCCCTTATTAGAATATGTATTATTATACTGTTAATTTTAATACATATATATTTTGTTAGCATACTTGGTTGTTGTTCATTTGAACAGAATTTTATTTTTTTAATAAAATCATAAAAAGTAAAATATCTTTTATTTTATAATTACACCATAATTCAGACAATTCTTTATATTGATACGGAAGCTCACCTACCTTGTTAATTATGTTCCTGTTTGCTTTTGAAATTATAATTTTCAATACATATATTCTGCCGTTTAATAGAACATTCCAGGCTATATTCAATGCATTCTCTACGATAGGCAGAACCTCTAGAAAATGTCAAAATAAAAGTATTTCAAAAATTATGTTTATTAAAAATTATTTCTCTGGGCCTAAAAGGCCTGTAAACAGTTTTATATATGAGTTATTTCGAAAGTAAACAGAAACATAATAAACAAATTAAAAAGATAGGTGAGCCTTCCATATCAATACCTATTATACAATAAAATTAACATGTTAATCTGTATAGCCTACACCTTCAATGATACAAATAACATAGAAATGTGTAAAAGTTACACATGACATTTGTTATGCAGTATGCGCCAAAAGTATGGAATAAATTCAATAAAAACGAAACAATTATTTTTTGGGAAAAATCCTCGAACAGGTCGATTTTTAATTTAAAAAACATATATTTTAGCGTAAAATGCGATTTTCAAATGTCATTTGTTTTCGAGTAATGACGTCATCGATTTTTTTTTAAATGGCAACACCATATTCTTTTCCTTGATTCTGAAAGATCGTTTAATTCTCTTTCAGGCAGTACAAAAATTTTGCCCTCTTACATAGGAAAGTTTTCGAGTAAATGACGATTGAATGTTAGAAAACGTAAATCAATTAAAATAAAGCCAAAACGTTATCAAGTTTAGTTTTCGAATTCCATAGTTCTTTTATGGATCACGTAGGTGAAAATCTTTGCAAAGTGTCATTGTCACACCGACTTTCTAATAAGTATTGAAAGCGACATAGAAATTATTATTCAATTTAAAGTATTATGCCACATTTAACTGTTACTCAAAGAATTGAAATTTTAATTCTTATCGGATGCGGGAATATGACTAGAACTCAGCAGGAAGTTTGCGATTTATTTAATGAAAAATATCCAGATCGCCCTATCAGCCAATCAACAGTCAGTAAGGTAGAGTCTAAATTTAGAGAAACTGGCAATGTTGTAAATATTCCAAAACCTGGACGTCCAAGCATTAATGAAAATCAGAAACAGAACATTTTGATAAGTATGGTGGATAATCCTCATAATTCCTCACGATTGGTTGCATTAAACAATGACACTAGTCAGAGCACAGTGTTACGTATCTTGAGGAAGGAAAAATATCATCCCTACAAAATTCAACTTGTGCAGGAACTCAATGAAGATGATCCCGATCGCCGCTTACACTTTTGCGAAATTCTAATGGATTTATGTCAAGGAAATAGAAATTTACACCGGCTAATACTTTTTTCAGATGAGGCCACATTGTGTCTGAATGGTACAGTAAATCGTCAAACTTCCAGATATTGGAGTCGGGAAAATCCTCATTGGATGGCAGAGGCACATACCCAACACCATCAGAAATTAAATGTGTGGGCTGGAATAGTTGACGACAGAATAGTAGGGCTTTTCTTCTTTGAAGGAACCCTTACAGGACAAAGATATTTAGAGTTTCTAGAAAATGACCTTGTTCCAGTCCTTGCAGTAATTTTTCCTAACGATAATGACCCTGGCATTCCTGACGATACCATATGGTTTCAGCAAGACGGTGCACCTCCGCACTATGCGTGCCCTGTACGAGATTTTTTGGACAACTGTTTTTCTGGGAGGTGGATCGGCAGACGCGGACCGATAGAATGGCCTGCAAGATCGCCAGATTTTACACTTCTTGACTATTTTTTATGGGGATATTTGAAGTCAAAAGTGTACATTAATAAACCACGTAATTTAGAAGAACTTCAAAATCGCATTGGGGACGAAATACGCAGAGTTACCCCAGAAATCATTCATAATGTGCAAGAAGAATTTCTTCACAGACTTGCGCATTGTCAAGAAGTTGGTGGATGGCAATTCAAACATTTAATTTAAGTATAAAATTTAATCAATTGTATTTTATTTTACATACCTCAGAATTGTTACTTTTTTATGGATAAAATTTACGTTTTCTAACATTCAATCGTCATTTACTCGAAAACTTTCCTATGTAAGAGGGCAAAATTTTAGTACCGTCTGATAGAGAATTAAACGATCTTTCAGAATCAAGGAAAAAAATATGGTGTTGCCATTTAAAAAAAAATCGATGACGTCATTACTCGAAAACAAATGACATTTGAAAATCGCATTTTACGCTAAAATATATATTTTTAAATTTAAAAATCGACCTGTTCGAGGATTTTTCCCAAAAAATTATTGTTTCGTTTTTATTGAATTTATTCCATACTTTTGGCGCACACTGTATTAACACAGTGGATTGTGTTAAGCCTTTAACACACTGCTACATACAGAGGAATGTGTAAAAATATACAGAATTCCGTGTGGACCTCGATTAACACAGCATTGTGTTCTTTTGTGTTAAAATGTGTTATTATTTTTTTACAGTGTATTTAATTATTATTTATATTTAGAGATTATTTATAATAAACTTTGTGATACCCATAACGAATATGAAATTGCCCAACTTTTGCCAGTGCTCGTCTTTCGTCCTGAATACTAATATCGGGTATATAAGTCAAGCATAAATATCAAATTTATTTCTTGAGATCAAAGTTAACCTCGTTTGTAAATTTATTTACACATCCATGTTTCTACTTTTTAAAGCTTTGGCCGGTCGACCAAATGGAATATAATTATTCCAAATATTCGATGTCAACAAATCCTCGTTCGACAAGAACGCGTCATTACAAATACGCACGTGAACTGGCTGACCTAGTTCCATTCTCTAGAAGCTACATTTGTTTATAAAACGGGCTAGAGGTTTCAACCCCCAATTCTCAATCGTGTTCACTTCTGTTTATACAGGCTGTGGCATTTTTAATGCAGAATATCAAAAACCTAGTTTCCTGGCAGCAAAAGAAGTAATATAATATAGGTCTATTATGAGATTTAAATAATCAACATATTTAATAAAATATTACAAAAAGTAGCAAAAAGTGCAGTGGAGACAACGATGTTAGCCAGTTGTAAATATTTTCTTCACATTTTGAATTAAAATTTGACCCTTGCGAAGAAAAGATTTTTTCAAAGTACTAAAATGTGAAGAATTTTCTGATTCACTTACTTTTACAGTTTTCTATACATTTTTTATTCGATTTATACATATTCAGATATTATACTCTGTCGAATCATGATCGTCAAATGACATTATTTTGAACAATACTTCTCTGTAAACTATAATATGTACTCATTTATGAGCATTTATATTAAAGTTGCTTTTTAATAAGCATTCCAGTTGTTCTTGATTTTCCATTGAGGTTTTTGTCATGTGAAGAAAAGTTCAAATTGTCAAGTCAAATTCTGCAAAAATATCAATGTATTACGTTATTATGTTTATGGATTTACATTGTGTTGTGTTTGTTTTGATGTTTTAATTTGAGTAACAGTGTAATAATAATAATAATAATTTATTAATTCCTTCATATATAAAACAATACAAAAGATAACCTAATTCAATAAAGTAACGGTATTAACAACATCAATGACGCAAACAATAATATTTATAAAAAAACAGTCATATGACAATATCATTTAAAAATTCATTTACACTGTAGTAGCACTTTTTTAGCAAGACATTTTTTATTTTATTTTTAAACATTTTTAGGTTCATTTGACAAAGATCGTTCGGCAATTTATTAAACAAATTTACTTCAATATAATCAGGTGACTTTTCAAAGAGAGACGTTTTATGGGCTTGCACTATTAACTTGTTAGTTTGTGTAGAATATGTATGTATAGAACTACCAGTGTAAAATTTATTCAAATTATTTTTAACATAAAGTAAACGTTTCAAAATAAATACACAGGGCACTGTTAATAATTTATATTTTATAAAAAAAGGTTTACATGATTCTCTTGTCTTAAAATTAAACAGCAGTCGTATGATTCGTTTTTGCGCTATAAATATTCTATTCGTATTGACAGCCAAATCCCATAGTAAAATATTATAACTTATATGGCTATATCCCAAAGCATAATAAACATTAATCAATTGTTTGACATCTAAACATCTTTTTAAATTTAATAATGCAAAGTAGCAGTAACTTAGTTTTTTTGAAATTTGATATTGCTAGCCCAATTCAAGTGAGCATCTATAAATGTGCCTAAGTATTTAACACTAGATTATTCTGTGATTCGCAATGGTAAAATGTAAATCAGATAATATTTGCTTTCTGTTATAAAAATTAATAATTAACGTTATTAATGTTCACATTTATACTGTATTTCTTAAGGGAATTTAGACTTAAAAAACGCTTGTTTTAAACCTTGCCAGTTTTCGCAATTAATTTTTATTGATTCCAGTCTAGCCTTGAAGAAAGAATAAAAATAATTGTGGGACATCGGTACGGTTATACAAGGCTTTTATTAACAACTAGCCTAAATTTACAATCCAGTTAAAAAAATAGTGTAGTTTTACAAATTTCTGTAAAATTATACTATCTGGCAACACTGCCCTGGTCATTGGATTAGCAACTGCTATCTCTAGGTATATAGCGAGGGGAAAACCACTAGGGTATTTTACTGTACAAGCTGTAGGTAATTAAAGGTATTTTTTGGGTATTTGTGCGTAATTATGGGTATTTTTTCGGAATTTTTGGGTATTTTGTGTATTTTTGGGTACTGCCAAGGTAATAATGGGTATTTAGTGGGTATTACGCAGTTATTTATTGGGTATTTTTGGAGAAAATTAGTATTTTCCCGCCAATTCTTAAACACAATGGCGATGGCGCATGCGTTTTGATGATGGTGTTAGCCCCTGGATACATAGGTTTAGGCCACAGTCTATCTTAGGCCAGCATAGCATAAGTCGTGAAAGACGTGTTTGTCGGCTGTTGAATGACGAATCAATGTGCATTTCTTAAGGCTGGTTTCGCAGTGCCTGAATAAGCCGTAACCTATTTTTCTCCTTTATTTTCCGACAGAATAATTTCATTTTTCAACTGTAGTTCTATTTAACAATTATCTATTACCTCCTCGCGTTAGAATTTTGATAATAAATTCAGAAATACAGCAAAAAAATAATTTTAGATTTTTGTTTCTCTTATTAGCGGAAATTCGGCCACGAGCAAGTTATAGATATATTTTTTTAATGATTTTTCACCTTTGTCCCATTCCAATATATACAAAAATGACAGAGAAAAATAGGTCCAAATTTTCCAATAATTTCTGAAATTTACTGAAATTTTAAGTTGGTACGTGAGACGTTTAGGTGGACCTTGCAATAAAGCTCCGCCTTTAACACGTCACAATTCATTCATAAAATTCGAAGATGTTACTCCTATAATTTAACAGAGTGATAGACAGGGTGTTAATATAAAAATTGATAAGGAGAAAATAAAATTTTCAATTTCGAGGAAATTTTATTTTTGAAGATTTAACTTCGGAATGGTTATTAAACGTGCGAAAGACCGGTCTGTATACAAAGTGTTGAAAAATTTGTTACCGTTAAAGAAACTTAATAAACTTAAAAAAATTAAGAGAGCTAAAAAGTTGTTTTTGGTAAAAACGTCTAACAAGGGTTCTTTAGAATAATAATTAACCAAAAAAATGCAGGGTGTTTAAAAGACTGGGGTCTTTCCAATTTCTAAAAAAACCCCTAAAGGGTCTATTAGAACACCAATTAATGAAAAAATACAGGGTGTTTAAAAAAAATTGTAGATGAAACTTTTAACAAAGGTCTACTACATCACTAATAAACGAAAAAATACAGGGTATTTAAAAAAAACTAAGCCAATCTCTTAAAACCCTCAAAATAATAAAATTTGAAATAAGGTTTTGATTAAACTTTTAACAAGGATCTATTACAACACTAATTAATGAAAAAAATACAGGGTGTTTAAAAAACTAAAGAATATCTAAAACCTCTAAACTTTAATGGATTTAAACAAAGATTAGATGAAACTTTTAACAAGAGTCTATTAGATCACTAATTAACGAAAAAATACAGGGTATTTTAAAAAAACTGAACCAATCTCCTAAAACCCTCAAAATAATAAAATTTCAAATGAACTTTTGCTTAAACATTTAAAAAAGGTAGGTTTTAAAAAGGATATTGCAGATGTTGAAAGAATATATATATATTTTATGGCCCGCTTGATCTAATCGGCACTGGCGTATATAATTTGATGATAAGATATGAAATAAATAAAATAAAAAATAATATAAATGCCTCAAAAACTCCTTAAAAAGTAAATAAAAATTGTGTCCAATATGTATCTTATTATATGTAACTATATACTTACATTTCCAAAGAACCAACATTATTTAGTTATTTTGTATATTAAATATTAGAATGTATTTATTGATTTATTTGAGTAAGGATTAGACCTTAGTTTATATAACAATTCTCTGTTTTATGTTTAATACTTATATAAATGTGATGTCAGTCAATAAACTCTTCCTCACAAAAAAATTACTTATTGTTAATGAAATTACTGATAGTTCTATATTATTTACGTATATTGGAATAATTTCTAAGAAAATATTATGAGAGAGTATTGAAAAATTGAAGGGACTTATAGTAAGCAAAATCGTGGGTGTAATTTATTTTTTGTTTATTAGATATCTGGGTATTTAAGGGTATTTTGGGTACTATTCTGTATTTTTGGGTACTTTACGATATTTTTAGGTACTTGAGGATATTATTGGGTAATACTCATAGGTATTCTTTGAACATTTGTGGTTTTTGGGTATTTTTTAGGTATTTACTTATTTGCTGAGGTTTTTTTTTTGGGTATTTATGGGTAATATTTTTAAAAATGGGTATTTCGTTGTACAAATTTCAAGCAGTGGTTTACCCCTCGGTATATAGTTGTCAAATGGAAACGTTTTGGTCAGGGCCGTACTAGGATTCATTTTTCCATTGCAATACGTTTATACGTTTCCGTATTCTTGAAATAGTGTTTTGTACAAGTACAAGTAATTTTAGACATTTAAGAACTGAATAATCTAGAGTTAAGCAAATAACTAGAATGTTATCTAATGCAACCTGTGAATATTCAAAGGTACCGAAGTAAAATCAATATATAATGTCAGAAAGCGATCTATCCAGCAAATTTTTAGGTACTGAAATCTTTCAAAATACGTATTTTTTTAAATTCAACTATAGATGTAAACATTGTTACAACATAAACTTACATAGTTCTGCATATAAGATTGTTCACTTTTATTTATAAGTATGTGAAAATAATTGTTAAAATGTGAGGTTAGAATAGCGAAATAATGTATGTCATTCAAATGCATTTTCAAAGTTATTATTTTATTCGAGGAGAGTTCAAATAGTAAAAGTGGATAAACAAAGAAATATGGCGACCTTAAGTAATAGCGAGGTAAGAAGGATGAACTGATTTTTAATATAATCTGAATAATATAATACGTAAATACTTCGTTCGACTTTGTTAGATATATATTTTATCTTGTTTGTGCAAGTATCAATACACTTGGATCGGGAATATAGAAAAACGTGAACTATGACATTCTCGAGTTTTCGAAGAAACAGCAAAATGTAATTTCAAAGCCATTTCAGACGGTTTTCTCTTATATACTTTACTCTACTGTAAAACTGAAGTATATATGTATGTATTTCCTGGAGTAGCTTTGCTTGTTCTACGCAAAGCACAATAAATGTAAGTGGATTTTAACTTCCTTCTTTGATTACACTAAGCGATAAGTTAATAAAATATAAAAACTTTTCTAGTAAGGATTACGCCCTGGATCGGTTGAAAAGGTCAAGTGTGAAATTGTTCAGCAAATGACGTTAATAAGACATATAGCGGAGTCTAATTTCTTTTTGAATAATAAAATACCTAATCTAATAACTGAACATAATCTAGAAAAGTACCTAGGCATAAAAATTTCGTAGCAGACAATCTACGGACATTTTGTGCCATTTTAAAATATTAAAGAAGCAGGTTTCAAGATAGCTAATAGTGATTGGTTTTTATCGATTAACTAAAATTATTTTATCAATAGTTGCTTCTAAATACAATTCAGTAATATACAGGGTGTGATACGATGAGTACCCGTATATCACGTAAACTAGACCAAACTAAAATTTCAAATTGTGAATAAAATTTTACAAAAAAATACAAAAGTATAATAACATACAAGCCGTTCAATTTGGATTTGGTATTTTAGCACCAACGCTATAAGTAAATTATTTTTAACATCAGTCTTAACACTACATTTTAACGCTGACAGTATGCATTAAAAACTCTGCATTTACTAACGTTTGCAGAAAAAGTGTTTTTTAAGATAACATACCTTGGAGCTAGGAGTACAAGTGGATGCCAGATACACTGATTTTAGCAAGGCTTTTGATAAGGTTGACCATGACGTATTAATAAATAAGCTTTGTGTATGTGGGATTGCGGATTCTGTGATTGCATTGATAGTAACATATCTTCAAGAGCGTAAGTTTATTGTAAAATACTGTTTTTTTTTTCTGGCGAGTATAGATCAGACTCAGGTGTTCCTCAAGGATCTAACTTGGGGCCGCTTCTATTTTTATTTTTTATAAACGACATAACAAATACAATACAAAATTCAAATTTTTGTTGTTTGCAGATGATCTGAAATATGTTCCAATGATTGTATATCTTTAAAACGTAATATTAATGCAGCATTTGAATGTCAACAAACTTGACATTTATATTGAGAAATGCTATAATACAACTTCTACTTGCAATACAGAAATAATATCTCATAATGAACAATATTGAGTTAAGCAGAAAAGATTAAGTCAAGGATTTAGGTGTAACTATTGTTTCCAAACTTTCATACAAATTGCACATTGAAAACATAACTGCTTCAGCCTATAAAGCGTTAAGTTTTGTAAAAAGAGAATCAAAAAATTTTCGGAACATTAGTTCAATTATATCATTATACAGAGTGTCCCAAAATAGAAGGCCATACAATGGTGGTTAATGAACCACATATTCTTTGGACAAAAATAATGTCATTTATGCCATTTTTTATTTGGACGTCTCTGTTTCAACATACAGAGTGTTAAAGTTACATTTTAAAAAACTATTTTTGTTAATAATCCCATTGTTTTCTAAGATACACACTTGAAATTTTGCACGTACTTTTATCTTATTGCGGTATACTTACCATGTAATTTTGGTGAAAAAAATTGAAGGGCGAAAGGAGGTAACTGAGGGATGCAGTACCCTTTATCCACTCAAATTATTTATAAATACGCCTATGCAGCTTTTCCTTGAAATATCAAACGTAGAATTTTCTTCTGAACATTTTACCTTCTTTGTATTTTTTTGTTTAAATGCCTCGTTTTGGAGAAAAACCGCAATTTGTAGTACCCATAAATCTATCATTCACTATCATTTTGAAGTGAAACTGAAATTTTGTTGATATACCTGTTATTACAATACCTTGGCAACTTAGCAAATCGTAATACTTACTGAATGAATATTTGCTAATTAAAACAGAATGGATAATTTTAAATTTTATAATCGTATATACTTTTTCAAATAAAGTATTTTGGTATTTAGAGGTATTTAGGGTTTGGTATTTAGAGTATTTTAAAGATCTGAATATTTAAATTTCGTCAATGTAAAAGGGAAATGTCGATTATTACATTTTGTGGACGATAGAATACGTGCCCTGTCAACAAAATTTTGCCTGTGAACAAACTGTGTTAACCTGAGTTAATTTTTCCATTGTTCGTTTCTATAATGGTGCTTCTGACAGGTGTCACATCACACGAAAATATAAAAATGTAAATTCCATATAATTTCATTATGATACATAATAAAATCGTCGTGCTCCCTCCAGTTCCTTGTTAATATAATAGGGCAATCCAACGAACTGTCAAATCACTTTAAAAATGGCGGCTGTAGGACAAACAACTCGGCATATGACAAGCAGAAATTTGTGATTTTGTGTAGAACTGTGTGTTTGGCTCATTATATTTTATACCTGTTTCGGAATACCAAAGATAATTCAGACTATCATAATGGTTTTGTTTTGTTGTGTTATGAATTGTTGGAGTAGAGGACAGCGAGAAGATCAAGTTAGATTTTTTAGGATTCCTGCTGCATTGAATTATAGACATAGAACTGATTTCACTGAACTAAACTGATAAAACGGCTTTGTGCAATATAACAGCAAGACCTATCTCAAGAAAAAATTAAATACAGTGCCGTTTGTTAAAAAAATATTGTGTATCGGGTTAGTTAATAAAAAATTATATACAACAATTTAAAAGCATATATTTCAGGTAAACCGGCTGCTTTAACAGATAACTTACATCTTGATTGGATTCCTACATTGCATTTTGGGTTATCAAATTACCACTGCAACGTTGTCAGAGACCAAAATGGGTAGATATAAACGAAAATGTAGTGTTGTGCTAATGTTTTCTGAAGTTTTAAATATCTGCAATATTTATATGTAAAAGTAATATGCAGGCCCCTATTTTCCATTGGGCACTGGGCAGGGCCCTGCGATTAATGGGGCCCCCTAGTTCCTGCCAGATCAGCAACTCTTTCATATCTCATATTAGAAAGTGTAATATCAGCCTATTTCTCATATATTTTCATTATAATAAGAAAAAGTGGGTTTATATTTTAGGTAAAACGTTCTAGTTGCTGAATATTCGTAAAATTATTATTATTCTCAGTATTCACTGCACTTCATCTACAAATTTTTTCATTCAAATGGGCCGAGGCAAGAAATAGTTGACTAATCAAAAATGAACTTGGTGCATTATATTTTGATTTTCCCTGCTGCTAATGTTTTTTATTGTGCTGTAACAAACTTTAAATTATTATTGCAATGCCGCAATTATTTAAAGTATCAAAAATCCAATTATTAAACATTTTGTACTATTTATCTATGTACCCAATTTTTTTAGAATTGTATATATATAACTTATTTTTAATATTTTTTATTAAATATATTTTAGATGTTTTCTATCAAATGGGCTTTTATTTATTATTTATAATTTTTGTAAAATATATGTGAATTGGAAACAGTGGCATTATTAAGAATTTCAAGCCCCCGCAGAATTTTTCTTTAACTGAAAATAAATTCTGCCATGTATCTATGCATAAATAATTATTAAAATCAAATTACGTACCTCTGTAATAGTTTACTAATTAATTATATATAACTGCCAATATTGTTATCAATATATTTTTTTATTAATATTATATATAGTATTCTCCAGGACCCTGAATTGCTAGGACTGGCGGGGGTGTAATTATGCTACTAGTTGGAGAGAAAAAAGAACTTAGGTACCTATTTATAAATAATACATTTAAAACTTGTACACTGTATTTAATATTTTCTTGAGTTAGGTCTTGCTGTTTTATTGCACTAAGCCACTTCTGCCGTCTTATATGAGAGTTCATTGAGATCAGTTCTGTCTATAATTCAATGCAGCAGGAATCCTAAAAAATCTAACTTGATGTTCTCGTTGTCCTCTACTTCAACAATTCATAACACAACAAAACAAAACCATTATGATAGTCTGAATTATACTTGGTATTCCGAAATAGGTGTAAGATATAATGAGCAAAACACACAGTTCTACACACAGACCAATAACTAAAAGTTCTACACAAATGCACAAATTTCTGCTTGTCATATGTCGAGTTGTTTGTCCTACAGCCGCCATTTTTAAAGTGATTTGACAGTTCGTTGGATTGCCCTATACAATATTAATATATACAGGGAAGTGCGATGTATAAAATAAATTATAGTTTAAAAAAACTAAAAAAACACGCTTTAATAGTAAACCGGACTAAAAAGTAGAAAATAATTTTGAAGTATCAAGAGTTTGTTACAGCAATAGAAAATTCCGACAATCAATTACGACTAATTAATTGGGAATAAGATTAAATTAGAAATTAAATTATTAATAAAATAATTCAATTATAGTAAAAAAAAGCGTGGGGTGCAATTTACTATATTTTCATAATGACTTTATTTTTATAAATAGCTGCACTACTGAAATAATGGTAACATTTAATATCAAGCACCCCACGCTTTTTTTTACTATAATTGAATTATTTTATTAATAATTTAATTTCTAATTTAATCTTATTCCCAATTAATTAGTCGTAATTGATTGTCGGAATTTTCTATTGCTGTAACAAACTCTTGATACTTCAAAATTATTTTCTACTTCTTAGTCCGGTTTACTATTAAAGCGTGTTTTTTTAGTTTTTTTAAACTATAATTTATTTTCTTAATTTTTAGTCTCAAAACAATAACAAAAGTAATTATAATTAAGAGCCTTAATTTTTAAAATATCTTATATTTGACAATAAATCTAAATTCATTTCATTCATGTTTACGTAACCTTTCCATTTCATATAGTTTTTCTATACATTTTTTTTTCCCCAATCTCCTCTTTCTTTGTGTTATAGTTTCATTTTTCATTTTTGTTTGTTTCTATAAAATATGCAAATTAAAATTTTTGTCAACGTTCTCGTATCAAAATCTTTTTTTTTTCTTTCTAATTTTACAAAATTTTAGATTCAAAACTTTCTTCAAAATTCTTGCCAAAATTTTCAAATCAAAATTTCTTTGAATTTGAAAATTTACGCTCTTCAAAATTTTAAAATTCAATGTCTTTTTAGAAATTTTTTCTAAATTTTTGGATTTTAAAATTTTTCAATTGAAAATTTTTTCCAAAAATTTTTATTTGAATTTTTTTATAAATTATCAAATTTTTATTTATTTCTAAAATTTTTTAAATTTGATTTTATCATGTAATTCCACAATCCAAAATTATTTACAAAATTTTGTATTTCAAAACTTTTTTAAACTCCAAAATTTTATATTTAGAATTTTTTTTTTTAATTTTGAATTCTGTATTTTTTTCGAAATTTTTTAAATCAAAATGTTTATTTGAATTTTGTTATAAATTATCAAATTTTTATTTATTTATAAAAATTTTTAATTTAAAATTAGGCGAAAACCGAAAACTAATTCTGTCAGGTCGCCATCTATACGTGAAAAGCAAGAGCACGAATCTATTACAGTCCTCTGCCCCTGCCTTGCCTGCTTGGAAACAACACTGATGGATTGTATACACTTAACCTGCAAAGTAATCTAAATAGTTTTTATTCTGATGATCCTAGTCAGGACATTAGAACAAAGTTATTAAATAATTGTATTGTCATCAGTCCTTGACCCCTGTGCAAATTTTCAATCAGACTTCTTGAAATTGGTGAAAATTACGCTGAAAGATTCCGTTACATACATACATACATACATACATACAGGTGAAGCTAATATAAGCGTGTTAAAAATCACAATGCAGCTATCTGATATTTATATTAGAAAAATATTCGAAAAAGTTTGAGTTTTGTTTTTTTTTTTTGTAAAATATTCTCCATTTATTCAAGATTAGTATAATCTAATACTAAAAGAAGGTTATCTACATTGTCACAAAAAACCTGCGCAATCAAGTGATCTTGTTTTTCATTACTATGTTAGGATGCTAAGTTAATGTTTGTAGAAACCGAGCACTTCTGCGAACGAAGTCATCAGCTCATCGGAGTTGTCATAAATTCCTGAATATATAAGTATACGTTATTTTTGTTCTCTGCAACTCCCTTAATAGCTTCACAGAGCACATATTCATAACATACTTATTTTCTTTTTTTTTAATTAGTATTATCATCACTTTCCCACGTCCGTTATACTCTTTTCTTATAATCTGTATAGCGACCTCCATCGATTGAAACGTGCCAACTGTTGCCTACATTTTCTTTTCTATTTCGCCTGTTATGCAGCTAATTTCTAACCATTTATTTTCTAAAAGAATCTTGTTTAGTCACAGACATTGAGATACTATATAATCATTTAATTCCGTGGCCTAAAACTTTGTTTAAATTTTTATCAAATCACGAAGTCGGAATAAACACGGCGAATGTTTCGCCACTACAACCGTATATCGATTTTCTCAGTCAAGGCTAAACATGTAACTTCGCGAGAGTAGTTTTCTTAGACAACGACTTCGCTCCATCGAGAATTAATGGCTGCATCCAATCTAACTGACGTTTGCATGTACGAACTTGTATAAGTCACTAGTTGCTTTTAATATAGCCTCCAGCCATTTGGGCACCCGTGTTTTCTCTGGAGACGATTTAGTACACAAATAATTAGTCACGAAACAGAAGCTTGACTAATTATTTGCATACGTGATTGCTCCTTTCATGGGGATTTAGCGCTGAACTGGATATTTTTTTACTGTTTTAGAAAGGTATTTTAAGCTAATATAAATCAAATCTCCTACAATTCCTATCAATGCAGTCATATGTATGTTCTCTGGTACCAAACATCTAGGTATGCTAATGATCAATTCCACAGACAAAGCTCTATTCAATAATTATCTAAAGAAAATAATCTAATTTACTAACTTGCTAATGAAACACTCTATAAATATCTAACTTCACTTTTTGGCAGTGGGAACACGACAAATTCAACCACAATAGATGAGATCTGACCTATTTCTGCATTTTTAGGATTGCTTCTTCAGGTGGTCTCCTTTAAGTTGAATCAAATAAAAATTATTATAAAAATTAAAATTATTTGAAGTTAAATATCGACAATGACAAAAAGTGACATCTTGTCAATGAATTTAGATATTTATAGAGTGTTTCATTAGCAGGTTAGTAAATTAGGTTATTTTCTTTAGATAATTATTGAATAGAGCTTTGTCTGTGGAATTGTTCATTAGCATACCTAGATGTTTGGTATCAGAGAACATACATATGACTTCATTGACAGGAATTGTAGGAGATTTGATTTATATTAGCTTAAAATACCTTTCTAAAACAGTAAAAAAATGTTACAAAAGCTAATAATAAGGAATATATGGGTAGATATTGTGGGTGTAATTCAACGCAGGTTGGGGCTTTTGTCCACTGAGTAGTTAGTTTCACACAATATTATTAATACCTAAAAATATATAAGAACTGGATATATTGGGCAAATTCATAAACAGTATGGAAACTACTTATAATAAATTCAGTAAGTTGATAAATGCATAAATATTCCAAAAAAACTCTGGAACGAGTAAGCTAATAAATTTCATATCATAATGGGAATCTGGGGACAACAGCTTTTTAAATTGTGTTTACTGGTATAACTCTATGGTCACTACTGCTTGTTCGGTGCCGGCTCTTGTCTTGCTTTTTCTTGATCTTCTCTTGGTTACATATGACAAGATTTAAAAAAAAGTGTTGCGAGACAAGACAAAAAATTTTGCTTCGGCATGACTTCTTATAATAATATATGAAGGAGTAGTAATATTTAGGTGAACGTTAGTTGAAAACTAAATATTGCATTTCTATTGTAGGTAATATAAGATAGATAAATGAACAAAACAGTTAAATAGTACAAGGGCATAATTCAAGTCGTTCTTAAAATAAGTCTAGTCATTATATCAAGAAATTTTAACACAACCTGGCAACAGTGCTAACACACGTTTTGCTAGGCGAGGGGTTTGTGGGCTGTCTACTACGTGCCAGCTTGTTTTATGATGACAAAACATCCAAAAATAAATAGCTATTTTGAAAATTAATGAATTTAGTTTAGGCAACTGTTTTGCAATTTTATTTTTAACAGAGATGGTAGAATTAGTGAATTTTTTCATAGTAAATGTTGGTAATTTTTAAATGTTAAAAAAAAACATTAACATAACTTAAACCAAATAGAAATTTGAAAAATAAATAATAAAAACTTCTAAGACTCACGTCGTAGAAATAAGCATAACTTATGTACAAAAAAAATATGTTGTAGTATTTACCGAATATAAAAAATGCTATTTTTAACATAATTACAACATATGTTCAAAATGTTCACCGTTATTTTCCACACTTGCACAACGCTATCCAGAAAAAGTAATTTTAGACATTTGAGAACTGAATAATATAGAGTTTATCAAATAATAGGAATAGTAATTTATGCCACATGCGAATGTTCAGGTACCGACGTAAAACGAATAATACGACTGAAAACGGTCTAACCATCTAATTTTTAGGTACAGAAATATTTCAAAATACGTATTTTTTTAAATTCAACTGCAGATGTAAATATTGTTATACCATAAACTTACATAGTTCTGCATATAAGATTGTTAACTTTTATTTATAAATATGTGAAAATAATTATTAAAATGTGTGGCTGGAATAGCGAAATAATGTGTATCTTACAAACGCTTTTTAAAAGTTATTATTTGTTTGAGAAAAATTTAAATAATACAAGTGGGTAAAGAAAACATAAAAAATTTATTTCTGATATTACCTTTGCTCTACGTGTTCTATTTTTCGAGATTTCTTACCTAAAAAACACAAATTTGGTCATGTTACGGCGAGAAAACGACGACCTTAAGATATTTTAGACCTATTAGACAGCCATAGTTAGGAAAAACGATCTAAATTTTTTTCTCTATACATTAATAATAGCGTGATACTCACTTATGCTAAACATTTCAACAAATAAAGAAAAATTAAGGAAATAGTGGTACCTAAAAGAATTTTCGACAAATGACAGACTCTTCGCAGTTCAAATACCAACTGATCTGCAGTCACTGTATTTCTCGCGCTGTTGCCACATTCCGCGATATCGATTTTGTCGAATTTTATTATTGATTAACGAAAAAGTTGTTTTTATTAAAACTAAACGTAAATAAATTGAAAGAAGGAGTAATCGTTGCATTTTATGATCATTTAATGCAGATAATTATGATGATATCCCTTAATTAACCGAATTCTTACGCATGAAATTAGAGAAAATAAATCTTTGAGACTCCCGCAATACAATACAATGTTACAAGATCGAGCAGGACGAAACTTTAAAGAAACTTTTGTCTTGTTTTGTAAGAATTAAATTTCTTGTCTCGGCTAACCCAATGCTTGTTCTTTTCTATTTTTATTTTAATAACCATCTGTTATACACCACACAGGTCACGAATAAGTCGAAAAGCCTTAGTTGATCAATGTTGGAAAGGACATGGTGCAACACATCCGCAACTACTGCAAAACGTGTTCACATATATTGCTTTTTATATTGCGGGCAGTAATTTTGACGAAACTCTCGATGTCCTCAACGCGCAGATATGTTAGTTCCTTCCTCTCGCAGCTACAGATACACCAACAATCAATACTACTTTCATCAATAAATACCTTTTATCGCTGTTTCCTTCATGAATCTTTCAATTCCATACCTCGGAGATATTTTGGATTTTCTTAGATGTGGAAACATTAATTCAGCAATTCAATTACATTAATACGTCAATATATTTTCATTAAAAGGAAACTGACGTCAGAACATGTTTTTAATTCTTATATAAATGCAGGGAGTTCTAAAAGCCTGAGTTCAATCTTTGGCAATCTGATATACAGAGTGTTCGCTAAAGAATGAACCATACTTGAAGGCTCCTGGGACAAAAAAAGTGATTTAAATTAACTTATCTGAGAAATTCTTCAAGCTTTTAATCAACGATTGTTTCGAAAGAACTAATCATTTTCCAAAAATCTATATCCTTAAAAGAACTGAAAAAAAAAGATATAGTGCCACAGGCGTTCAAAATACATTTAACATAAAAATCAATCAGATATTCGTATTTATCTCAGAAAATAATATGATCTTTCAAAATTAAATAAAATTTGGGACACGTCGTGTTAAACAGACTGAGGAAAGCTCCATATTCAATCGAAAGTATTATCTTTGGGATTTGACAGAAACGATTGATGACGTTGTCAATTATATTTTTTCCAGAAACATACCCAAATTATTACACAGTATGCGCCAAAAGTATGGAATAAATTCAATAAAAACGAAACAATTATTTTTTGGGAAAAATCCTCGAACAGGTCGATTTTTAATTTAAAAAATACATATTTTAGCGTAAAATGCGATTTTCAAATGTCATTTGTTTTCGAGAAATGACGTCATCGATTTTTTTTTAAATGGCAACACCATATTTTTTTCCTTGATTCTGAAAGATCGTTTAATTCTCTATCAGACAGTACTAAAATTTTGCCCTCTTATATAGGAAAGTTTTCGAGTAAATGACGATTGAATGTTGGAAAACGCAAATCAATTAAAATAAAGCATAAACGTTATCAAGTTTAGTTTTTCGAATTCCATAGTTCTTTTATGGATCACGTAGGTGAAAATCTTTGCAAAGTGTCATTGTCACACCGACTTTCTAATAAGTATTGTAAGCGACATAGAAATTATTATTCAATTTAAAGTATTATGGCACATTTAACTGTTACTCAAAGAATTGAAATTTTAATTCTTATCGGATGCGGGAATATGACTAGAACTCAGCAGGAAGTTTGCGATTTATTTAATGAAAAATATCCAGATCGCCCTATCCGCCAATCAACAGTCAGTAACGTAGAGTATAAATTTAGAGAAACTGGCAATGTTGTAAATATTCCAAAACCTTGACGTCCAAGCATTAATGAAAATCAGAAACAGAACATTTTTATAAGTATGGTGGATATTCCTCATAATTCTTCACGATTAGATGTATTAAACAATGACACTAGTCAGAGCACAGTGCTACGTATCTTGAGGAAGGAAAAATATCATCCCTACAAAATTCAACTTGTGCAGGAACTCAATGAAGATGATCCCGACCGCCGCTTACACTTTTGCGAAATTCTAATGGATTTATGTCAAGGAAATAGAAATTTACACCGGCAAATACTTTTTTCAGATGAGGCAACATTTTATCTGAAGGGTACAGTAAGCCGTCAAACTTGCAGATATTGGTGTCGGGAAAATCCTCATTGGATGTCTGAGGCACATACCCAACACCCTCAGAAATTAAATGTGTGGGCTGGAATAGTTGAAGACAGAATAGTATGGTCTTTCTTCTTTGAACGAACCCTTACAGAACAAAGATATTTAGAGTTTTTAGAAAATGACCTTGTTCCAGCCATTGCAGTAATTTTTCCTAACGATAATGATCCTGACATTCCTGACGATACCATATGGTTTCAGCAAGACGGTGCACCTCCGCACTATGCGCGCCCTGTACGAGATTTTTTGGACAACTGTTTTCCTGGGAGGTGGATCGGCAGACGCGGACCGATAGAATGGCCTGCAAGATCGCCAGATCTTACACCTCTTGACTATTTTTTATGGGGATACTTGAAGTCAAAAGCGTACATTAATAAGAACTTCAAAATCGTATTGAGGACGAAATACGCAGAGTTACAGCAGAAATCATTCATAATGTGCAAGAAGAATTTCTTCATAGACTTGCGCATTGTCAAGAAGTTGGTGGATGGCAATTCGAACATTTAATTTAAGTATAAAATTTAATCAAATGTATTTTATTTTACATGCCTCAGAATTGTTACTTTTTTTATGGATAAAATTTACGTTTTCTAACATTCAATCGTCATTTACTCGAAAACTTTCCTATGTAAGAGGGCAAAATTTTAGTACTGTCTGATAGAGAATTAAACGATCTTCCAGAATCAAGGAAGAAAATATGGTGTTGCCATTTAAAAAAAATCGATGACGTCATTACTCGAAAACAAATGACATTTGAAAATCGCATTTTACGCTAAAATATGTATTTTTTAAATTAAAAATCTACCTGTTCGAGGATTTTTCCCAAAAAGTAATTGTTTCGTTTTTATTGAAGTCTCAAAGGAAATGCAACACAACACAGTGAAACACAGTGAAATACAACAGTTAGACTGTTATAGTATTTCAAACAAAATCCGCGAAATTTTATACGATACTCTACATTGAACAGCGTGAGTTCCCTAAATTTAATGCAAGAAAACCATCCTGCACTTCTAGAGAATAAGCATTTGCAGTTAAAACCTATGGTTTCAGCACGATACAGTACAAGGCCAGGATTTTGTAGAAATATTTGAATAACACTTTCCCAAAAAAATAGATCGGGATTAATGGTCATAGTCATCAGATCTAACCAGATCTCTAACACCCCTCAATTTTTTATGGGGGGGGTTTTAAAAAATAAGGTTTGCACAACACCTTCGCGGGATATTAACCATTTGAAAGAAAATATCACAAACGCTTGTAATGAGTTAAAAGACAAAATATTAATAAACGCATCCCACAAAGAAGTCAGGCGAAGATTGGATATGTTTCTTGAAATGAAAGGAGGTCATATAGAGAATAGATTGTAATATATATGTAGTATGAGGATGTTTGCCTCATTTTTTATGTTTAGTTATTGTTACCATCATTGTTTTAACTGTATTAAAGAATTGTCGAGTTTAATCCTTTTATTTACTCTTAATTTATGCACTTTAGACAACGACCTATTTGATCCTTCCACCGCTAATGGTATTTCCTTTGAAATTCTTTAGGATGATATTTCTTATAATTTTAATCTTATTACTGGTTCTACCTCCTGCTACTACAGTCGCATGGCTTCTCAGGCAAGGTGGGTCTTAGGAGACAAAAGTTCGTTATAGAAGATATGCGAGACTCATTTTCTATGCAGAAGGAAATTATATATTCTCTGGTATTTTCCATTGTACGTATAGGTTTTTCAATTTCTTAAATACATCCATTATGCAAACTACGATGTGCAGCAGCATTAATGAAAAGTTTGATGGCTTAGCCAGGGAACATTTTCCATTATTTTCCCAGAAAACTTAATCCAACTTAAGCGAACTGTTATGAGGGATTTAATCACTCATTTCGTATAGGAGAGTGCAGCCCGGCTCTCTATTTATGCCTCGTTTGCATCAGCGACACAAAATAGGTCGGCGAACGAACTAACCCACAACGAACTATAATCTAATCTTGAACTCGAAAGGCCACTTCGTGAATATTCCGTTGTTGGTAGATGGAGATGCAACAATAGCCAAGAAAAATGGTCGTGGCTTTTATGTGAAATGTCCGTTTAAAATGTTTTACGGTTCGCTGGTAGTAAGTTGCAGTGGCAGGTCTTATTCTGCGAAGCCATGCCTATGTTATTGTAAATAAACGTATTGGTATTAGACTACCAGATTTTCTATCCGGGATTTATAAAATTACAGTTTTAGTTTAGTGTTACATTCAAAATATGGATAAGGAGTCTAAAACAAATAAGTCATCTTAGAGTGTAGAGAGGCTCAAAGCTACAATGGATATTATGAAAAACACAGACAATAAAATTTAATTTAAGTTAATTTCATACAAAAGGTTTTTTATAATCTAACACCATTCCAAAAAACTATTGCCGCTTTTGCAACCAAAAGTACAATATGCATACAGGGGATAAATAAAACTCATTGTAGTATCACTTTTGAAACCTACTTTATTGTAAGGCTGTAGTTCAAATACAAATAATGTTAAACATTTAACAACTGCATAATATAGAACTTAGCAAATAACAGGGATCAGGTACCGAAGTAAAACAAATACATAAAGCGATCTAACCAACACATTTTTAAGTATAAAAATATTTAAAAACATGTATTTTTTTTAAATTTAACTGTAGATTTAAAATATTGTTATAACATAAACTTCCATAGTAATATATGGGGTTAGAATACCAAAATAATGCGTGGTCTACAAACGCTTTTTAAAAATTCTAATTTTATTTGAAAAAAATTTAAATAGTAAAAGTGTATAAACAAAGTATCAAGGATTTTATTTTTGATGTTACCCAGTCTCAATACCATCTGCTTTTGCAAAAATTATTGAATATTGATTTTTAAATCGGTTACTTACATTTTTATATAAACATGATACGTTTTCTGTGAAGCAGAATAGGTTTCTGGAAGGTCGATTTACACTCACAGCCATTAATTCTTTTTATGAAAAAATAGTCAACCATGTTGAGGCAGGCGAGTGCCCTGTGGGATTTTTTTGTGACTTGAGCACAGAGCATTTGACTCTTCCATCCGTGTTAACCTTAGAACTAAGTGTATATGTTTTTAAAAGCAGACATAATTTTTTGTATAACAAAGCTGTCCATAATATAAATACTAGGCACTTGCTTCCTTTGTACGAAAAGAATGTTTTTATTAAATCGCCTAACTATTTAGGTTTATGAATATTTAATTCTCTTTCTATAGAAATAAAAAGAAATGTGAAAGTTTATTCTCATTTAAAAAACAATTGAAACATTTTTAACACAAAAGGCTTTTTATAATATGGACGTATATTTTAATATGTGAGCTGTGTATGTTTTGTTTTTTTAAATGTATGTACATTGATTCTCCTCTTTGTCGACTATTCCTGTACAATGTGCGAGCTATATTGCCTAAAAGGAAAATAAACATCATTTATTAATAAACATCCTGCAAAATACACTAAATTTTTTATTTAAGCAGCTGTTTTTAATTAATATTTTAGCCACGTGTGTCAATCTTTTACAAATAATAATTATTAAAAACGTAGGCTACCAAACTATATGACGTTTGCAGCAGTAAATTAATTAAAAATAAGATTGACTACTAAATAATTAAAATCCGTAGTCTCATTATTTATATTTAGAAAAATGATCTCCCTATTTTTCCACAGTGCTCAGACTTCATGTTTGGTCCGTATCGATAGTGCCTAGAGAAATCAAAGGCTCCAGCAACACGTTCGCCAAAACTGATAAAATATGGCTTCAAATTAAACAAATACTTACGTTTAACATGTTTATTATACGCTTAGTTGTATTCCGACTCCGTTGTACATTGTATTAGTTCGTATGGCGATAACGTAATTGTCATTTCCTGCGAGCAGGGAGCGGCACTTTGTTGTCTATTCAAGGGCTACGGAGACGCAGGAAATTGCCCTGAAGTGTGACTATAATGCATTTTGCGCTGCACGTATCCATAAATTAACGGCGCCAGCAAAATGTACGTGTGTGCATTATACACCTTTTAACGTGTTTAACAAAGACCACATTTCAAAATACGAGGAAAATGGAAAATATGTAATGATTTTCATTTTCGTTACAGTTGACAAAGAGAGTCTTTTTTACCTAGATGCGAAATTCTTTCAAAGTCTCTTTCGTTATAGAACATAAAAAAAACAAAATACTATGTAACTTATTATACGGGCCTATGATCGAATACATCCAGTTAGCATCAACAGGCCTGTTAACGGTAATTGGTAGGTTAATCAGAAATTCGTATGATTTACACACCTGTCAAGTTTATTTTTCCCAATTACTTAACTTGAGAATGATCACGTGACCCAGTTATGAAACTGCTTGAAATAACCTGCGGTTAAATGTAACTGGAGCTTTTTATTGGTCAGAAATTTTAATTTTATTTCTGGCAATTGATGTATGACATTTGACATATTCGGACCTATGATCGAACACATCCAGTTAGCATTAACAGTCCTGTTAACGGTAACTGGTAGGTTAATCAGAAATTCGTATGATTGACACACCTGTCAAGTTTATTTTTCCCAGTTACTTAACTTGAGAATGATCACGTGACCCAGTTATGAAACTGCTTTAAATAACCTGCCGTTAAATGTAACTGGAGCTTTTTATTGGTCAGAAATTTTAATTTTATTTCTGGCAATTGACGTATGACATTTGGCATATTAATATAATGTATAATTTTATGATTATTTGTCTATAGCACAATTCAGTATCAATTTATTGCCATATCATAGTTTTACATAATTAGTAATATACGGTATTAATAGTTTGACAGTAAATACAACCTAAAAAAAAACTAAAGTTTGTTCTAAGTGGGATTTCAATTTTGTACAATTAAGATTGTTATTCTGAGTATGATAGTGATACCTAAATGAATATTAACAAACAAAAAGAAATATATATTATTACCTAATATTAATAATTAATTTATGAATAGGAGAAAGCCACAATGACAAAAGTTAGATACCTAGTTTTTAATTATTGGTAATAATTTAGATTCTATAAAGAGTAGGTATAAATAATACATTTTATCTCTTTTAAATATTATTTTTATTAGATAGTTATGTGTTTTTGACAATAATTTCTAATGGATTACTATTAACACTGATATGCTGCATCCTATACTATCCTCCTATAATTATAATATATTGCAACATGGACTCCACGAGGGCGTAGTAAATTGTAATTAGCACAGTAGCACAGATCGCATGCCTAAAGGTACATTTTTGATTACCCACGTAAACTCTGTATAAATATTGAATATGTGCATCCAGGTTTTACTAGTTTTTGATCCTGATGAAGTTTTCTGCTCTTCCTTTTTACATTCTGCTTCCACTCTGCATGAATCTAAAATAATTTAAATAATTGTATCAATAAGTTAATATGAAATATTTCACTTACCTACCACCACTGTTGGGGATTTGTTTGCGGTCCATACACTAAAGAATTTATATGTACTTCAAAAATTTGCCAAAGTACCTACTTATATTAACATGCGTTGGGTTTACTTTGCTTCGCAACAATATTGTCTTACAGTTAATGAAATTTAGCATTTCTTCATATTGGCATTGGTTCATGTGCCCTAAACTTCTTGCCACTTGTACCCACTGTTAAGTACCTATGATTTAAATTTTGGCATATGAGTGATGACAGATGACGTACGTTAAAGAATTAACTGCCATGACAGGGTTATCTGGCCATAATAACAGGCACAGATAACTGGTTGTTCGATCATAGCGATCTTTCCATTTCGGTTAAGAGCTCAGTTATGCCCACCCAGTTATCGTAACTTAACTGTTTACGCTAACCTGAATGTTCAATCATAGGCCTGATAGACAGAACGATTACAGTTTATTTTCTACTACATGTGAATTGATAGAGCCGATATTGCAGTGAGTTAAAATTATGCCAGCATTTAGTTCTGGGTGTTCAATGAGGCTGCTGCTGTAATTGTTTAAGTTTACTGAGCACGTTCTATTATTGGCAAGTTCCGTAGGCTCTGCTGAAGATAGTAACAACTTATTTGCGATTTTACATAGAATCTACATACACTCCGCCATCGTACTAGAACGCCACCCCCTATGTCGTTTAGTGGTGGTAATATCGGTTTCTACGTCAGCTAACAAAGTGGCGAAAGAACGTATAAAGCAGTGCCGTATAAGGCGAATTGAAATAAGTTGCTATTTCTTTTGGCACTTTCCTTATTTTGTTGACGCCAACCATTTGGTTAATAAATTTTTCCCTGACAGTTCACAAAAAATCTTCGACTTGTAGCAACTGCTGGACGTAAAGCACAGTATTTGCGGCATACCTTCATTTGGTCTGCACTTGAAATCACAAGAAATCTCGAAGTATGAGTTTCAGAATTCTTATAATAATAATTGAATCTTTGTCTTCTATATCATCAACACCAATTATTAAAATGACCTAAAAAGTTGTCCAAAATTAATTAAATAAATCGAGATTTATATTAATTTGAATTAGCTTTTCTAGCAGAAATCTGTTATCAGGTATTTCTTGTAAAAATCTCTTATCCCTCTTTCATTACAATTTCTGTACTTTTTTAGATGGTATGCAACTGATTTACTTTTCAAATATGGTATTAGTTTTGGAAATTTTTCCCATATTTACATTTTCTGAATGGATATTTTGCCTCGCTAAGATCGGAAAAATAACTATTTTGTACCTTTTGATAATCTTGAATTGGTTTCAGAGGAAGTTTCCTTGCCATGTTCGACAATTTAGTTTTTTTTTTGTAAATGATGCCATACTTTAGTGTCATCAACAGAAATTTCAATTGTAATCAACATCTGTTGATCTGTTGATGTAAAAATGCAAAAATCTGGTACCTTGCTACGATCTTGAAAAAAATGTAGCTAAAGCAGTTAAAAACATTACCCCAGATATTCCGTACGAAATAGCTAACCACATATACAAAAATTGATGGCAAGAAATAAAAATGCCTACCTAATATGAGAATATTAGCTTATATTTAAGGTAAAACAAGTTCGTTCTCTGGTTCTCCTTGTAATAACTATTCCACTGCCATTTCAATGCGAAAAAGCCAGGGCAAAAGAATCAGACACTGTTTAAAAACATGATATATCAAAATTTTTCAAAAAAGCTGATGATATGAAAAGATATTGCAAAATTCTTATTTTTAAAGATTGATGCTTTCTTAAAAGTTCTAGGACTCAACCTCTGTCCTTTTTCAGGAATTCCAAGTGGAAAAGGAGCATCTGAATATACAGCCACCGCAGAATCATTCAGCCCAAGCGTTGACTGCAGAGGTACTGAAAACCCAACTGGACCTGTGCTCAGCACCCATGGCACCTCACCTTCAGCACCAGTCTAAATCATATCCTGGAGGACAACCTCTTCTTTGTAGGACTCCGAGCGTATCTAGTCAAAGCAGCTTGGACAGTACTGCCTCTAAACAGGTGAGAACATAATGAATTCTTTTTTTCTCTGTCACACAATAAAGTACATCTTAAAAGAAAGCATACATAGTTATTACAATAGTGAACGGCCATTAATTTTTAAATAGATTAATAAAAGCCTATTAAGATTTCATTCTTCACATTCATAATCATCCAGAAGAAGCTTTTAAATAAATAGAAAAAGTTTGATATAATTTTAAACAGCAAAAAGTACATTGAAAGAATGATTGATGTAAATTTACCAATGATTATCATTTTTTATGTTTATAACTATCATGGTAATTTTAGTTACGAATTGTAAAGTTACTAATGTTTGGCAAAAAATGTAATTAAACACTTATGCATATATTTTTACCATGAAAATTAAATATCAACGTATATACTGTGTAAATTAACTAATTATCCGTAAAACTTCAATGTAATTAAATAAAGTAAATATACTTAGGTATACCTCATGTAGAAATTATACAGGGTATTTCAAAATTAAACGGCGTTTTGTTGATGAGAAATTTATATAAACATAAGTTCGCAATTGTTTTATTACCAATATAAAAATAGTTTTAAGAAGTTGAGAAAAGCAAATCTAGAAGTTTTTTTTTAATTTTGAGGAATTACGACATAGTATGTAAGTCTTATGTAAAGTATGGTTGATGGCAGAGAAGACGGACTTGGTAATACATCACCAATAATTTAGGTATTATGCTGTTAATATCAGTTCATCAGATTACACGAATTAGTTATCGGAAAAGCATTATATTAGTAGGAATAAAAAGAAAACTGACTTGATTTTACGGTTGATTTATTAAGTTGCACTGTTAAATGATTAAAATATGCAATAAAAGAGAAAAGTTAGTGAAAGATAAAAATAAATAGGTATATAATAGTTATTTATGCAAGTACAAAAAGTAAGTGTTTATTGCACGCGACATGAAATTGTCCAACGTGGCCTCCAGGCCGAGTAGGACAAAACGCGGTAGTAGAATGACAGATGAATGCAATAAACATTTTATTGCACTAGTGCAATAAAGAACCACTTTTTCCGCTAAATATAGTTCAATAAAGTTTTGTTTTTTGCATGAACGTAGAAAAAAAACATATTTTCACGTAGGTAATAAATAATATTTAGAAAGCTGCAAAAAGCATGAAACACATTTACATATTTTGTAATAATTTATGTGATAATATTGATGTAGATACCCATGTTGTTTTTAAACATGTTGTATTTTTTAAATCACCACCAGAGAACTTTCATCAACTCTTTTTCAACACAAATAAACTGTACACATACTTGAAATGTACCACTTTAATTCCAACTGCACACAATATCTATAACGTACATGATTGTATAGACAAGCCGACCATTACTGGATAGAGACACTGTAGGCGCATGTGTTGGACTGAGTTTACCATATATATCTCTGTCAAAATACATAACAGGACTATTACACGCTTTACATATAATTACAATTTAGTACTGTAAATTTCCTTAATATTTGTAAAATTACATTAGAAAACTATAAGATTATCATAATATGGTAAATATTATGTAAATATAAGTAATTTCTTTGAAATGACATCTTAACAGCTACAAATTGTGTGAGAATTCAACAATATTGATTCAATACAAAATAAACACATACAATAGTTTGATTTCGTTATCAAATTTATAAAAAATTTTCACACAACTAAGCTCATAAAAGAAGTACTACTACCGGCAAAATATAATTAGTAAGTAACACCTATCCTAAATCCGAAAAATTTAACATTATTACAGTACCTAAATATGAAAATTATGTGAAATTTTTATATTTAGTTTTGGTAAACATTTTTCTTCTAATATGTTTGCATCCGTAAAGTTTAATACGGCAATCGATAGAGGCTATTTCGGGAAGATGTTTAGAACTTTTCTCAAACAATGATTTATTCCTGGGGTTTTTTATATACCTTACTCACATCTAACTTTACTTGTGTAAAAGGAACAAAGCCAAGACTGTTTTGAAAGATAACGCTGAAAACAGATAACGCCTTAAGCTTCTACAACAGTTTTTAATGAAATACAGTCTATATTAAAGCTAAAAGAAGAAAACAAAGTAAAAGTTCGTTGACATTGTAATTTGTTTAATTTGTCTCATATATAAGGTGATTGCAAAATGAGTATTCAAAATTTTAATGCATGTAAAATAAGTCAAAAGATGACGAAAACATTAATATAGTCCCTTCGGATATTGAAGACATCGCGCAAAGCGTTGTAGATTCCCTACTTCTCAAAAAATCAAAACAGATGCACGCACAAAGTTATGCAAAACTGGAAAATTTATCTGAAGAGAAAGGAATCAAGAATAGTAGCAATGAAAAGGTTCTTCTGGCATATTTCGGATATCTTTCAAAATATAGCAAGCCTTCGTCATTTTGGGTATATTATTCTATGCTACGTTCAGTTATATCAATGAAGAAAAATACGGATATTAGTAAGTACGTCCATTTAATTGTGTTTTTAAAAAATCGAATCGGATTACGGTAAAAAAGATCTAAGATTTTAATAAAAGAAAACATAACTAATTTGTTGGAAGCCGACGATACAACTCATTTTATGATAAAAGTTGCATTGATAGTGGGGCTTACAGGTGCCTGCAGGTGTACTGAATTAACAAATCTGCACCTACAAAATGTTAAAATTGAAGGACAATGCATTCATATTATTATTTCGTTTACGAAAACAAAGATATGACGAGATTTTTGTATCACAAACGGAGACATCGAAGGATAAATATGGTGAAAATAGTTCGAAAATATACAGCGATGAGGCCAGATCATACTCGATTTTATGTAGGGTACATTAATGGAAAATGCATCAAGCAGCCAGTTGGCATTAATACTTTTGGGAAAATTCCATGTAACAGAGCATTGTTCCTGAGTCTTCCAAATCCTCAACAATATAATGCACATTGTTATCGTAGATCATCTGCTTCCATGCTTGCAGATTCAGGAGACGATGTATTAACTGTTAAGAGGCATAGTAGTTAGCGTTCTAACATAGTAGCAGAAAGCTATATAGAAGATTCCAAGGAAAATAAGAAGACAGTGGCCTCTAATATTTTTGGTAACGCATTGATGGCTCTTCAACAAATTCAAACACTCGTGAAATAAACTTACTTTCTAAAAATACAGCCCACTTATCATCTGCTGAATTAATTTAATAAATTGTTCAGAAATTGTAATTTATGTTTACAATAAATACAATACAATACAATTTGTATGGTCAATGTGATATTCTCCTCCACTCCAGTCTGTTATGAGAATGCTACACGAATTATAATGACAACGTGGTAGATTAAAAGTTAAATACATTTCAGAAATCGCAAATATAATTTCGAGAAAATTAGATTCAGAAAATATTTGTATTTTAGAAACTACCAAATTATTTCCAATAGGAATTATTTTCGGGTAAAGTAAATGTTTAAAAATTGATGTATATAAATTAGGAAAGATTGTGATACTAATAAATACACTTTTATTTTGAATATTTACTTGTAAGGTATTACAAGGTACTTTAACAGAGAACGTTACATGACGTCTTCCAACTTCCATCTAACCAAATCTAATTATACTGACCAAATTGGCCCACATGGGAAGTTGGAATAAAGTACACTAAATGCCGATGTCTCACCGGGAATAGGAACCTAAAATTGGCACTTCAGTATCCTATCTAAAGCTCTCGAGGTTAACAGGGGCAATGTTATTTATGTATTCAGATAATGAAAAGGAAACATTTCAATTTATCGCCATGGCAATACGCTTTTGATGTTAAGTTTTCAGTGTGATTCAAATCGTTGCCTCTCTGTTTAGACAAAGTGACTTTCAGTAACCTTTTGTTTACTGGTAAAAATCTAAATTTGACCTCTGTAGTTACAACTTCCCGCAGAGGATTAGCCAAACTCTACTTCCTGTTTAACGCCCACTGTAAATCAACGAAATTCCATGTTTAACTCAAACTTACAGATGAAAGTGAAAGTTTTTAAAACTTTGCGAATAAAGTCACAGGCCTTCAAATTGAACTTCATTTAAAGAACAGCGTTTTTAAGTTGTACTGAAGTACGAAATTGTCAGGCATTCACTTCATGGCTTTAATACGAAATCCTACTAAAGCTGAGGAATAGAATTTAAAGTCTGCTCAACTTCAATCAAGTTTAAGAAGCTTCAAATCTATATCCAATAAAATCAATTAAAGAACTACAACATAGTTACTATGGATATGGAAAGTACAAAACAATAAAATAATAACATATTTAATAACCGTATGACGATCAAGGAGAAATATCATCATCTGAAGAAAACGAATTCTTTACAATTTTGAAAAATAATTTAATCTTTAAATCATTGCTGCTGCAAAGTCTTGACTACGGTCAAATTGTTGATGGAATTATATCGGTGAATCGCGTCCACCATCATATTGTGAGAAATATTCAAATCGATAAACTCAACCATTTTCGAGAAACAGACGATTTAAGTTTTTGATATTCGGCGGGATTTTTTTTTATATTTTGTGTATCTGCATATATTTTGTTTACTTACTTCGAAACATAACCAATCTGTTCAACTTTTGTCTTAAAGAATGTAACCACTTATTAGTCTTTACAAACTTTGTTTAGATACATTTAATGTTAGGTAAATTGTAATGTCAATCCACGCTCAAGGTTCGTCTTTTGTGGTATTTCAATTTATTTGCCAGCTGCATATGTAGTGTTACTGTATATGTATATATCATATACAGGGTGTCTCATAATTAGCTGCCAACCCTGAACAGGCCGATTCTATGATCAAAACTAAGTAAAAAAGTTCATATGAGCATGGGTCCGGAAATGCTTCCTAAGGGCACAGGGACCCATTGAAGAGGGAGGAAATATTTTTTTTGCAATATCTCTCAATCGCGTTGTTATAAATGAATGAAATTTGGTATACACAGCTAAATTTTGATGAGCAATTTGATGGACTAATCCGTTTATTTCCACAAAATCCATTGGGGTGGGTACGGGGAGTCCCTTGGTATTTTGCGTGTGTAACTTTTTCATCTTTGACTTTTTAACAAATTGGATAGCAAATCCGCTTTCCCGAACTGTTTTACGTTGAAAAGGTACTCTTGTTTCAAATCGTTATCTTTAACGGTTTCTGAGAAAATCGTTCTTAAATTAATCCCACTTTGGTCAATTTCATAGTAATTAAAACAAAATTATCAAGGTATTCTTATGTCAAAGTATTTATGGTTTTTGCGATGGTAATGCTGTTCAGGGTTGGCAGCTAATTATGAGACACCCTGTATAAATGGAATAATTATAAATTATGTAATTGTCACAAGTAAATTATTATTATTATTATTATTATAATGCAATGGCGACCCATGAAAAATGGACCACCCTGTGTATATGATGTTTTACTACCAATTCCTTCACGATTTCTAATGTTAAAATATTTACGAAATTGATTTGATTGATTAAGTTACTGCCTGTTTTAGAACTAGAACTATAAACATCATGCATTACTAAAGTCTTCGTATCATATAAACTATGATATTCAGTAAAGTTGCAGACCTGACTTTGCAGCAGTCATAAAGCCAAGTTTCATTAAAGCTACCAGACTAGCAAGATCGTTTCACCTACGGTCAATTTGAGTTGCTAATTAAATTACTGCGTCCAATTCCACACAGTAAGTAAAAGACGCCGATTCAATTTGTCCGAAATCAGGAAAGATTGCTGGTTATTAAGTCTGTTTAGACGTTTAACTGAATAAATTATTTTAATTTCCTCACGGACCGGGTTATTGTTCCCGTATAGGTATGGGGTTTAATCTCGCTCGTGCAGGTCTCTCTATTGCGTTATGCAGTTCGGTTCAGAGCGGTGAAAAGTTTTAATGAAACTGGATGTAATTGGAAACAAAAGTTAATTTAGGCTCACACAGTAGTAGTTTCTTCATTTTTCATATACAGTATGCGCCAAAAGTATTGAATAAATTCAATAAAAACGAAGCAATTATTTTTTGGGAAAAATCCTCGAACAGGTCGATTTTTAATTTAAAAAATACATATTTTAGCGTAAAATGCGATTTCCAAATGTCATTTGTTTTCGAGTAATGACGTCATCGATTTTTTTTTAAATGGCAACACCATATTTTTTTCCTTGATTCTGAAAGATCGTTTAATTCTCTATCAGACAGTACTAAAATTTTGCCCTCTTACATAGGAAAGTTTTCGAGTAATTGACGATTGAATGTTAGAAAACGTAAATTTTATCCATAAAAAAGTAACAATTCTGAGGTATGTAAAATAAAATACAATTGATTAAATTTTATACTTAAATTAAATGTTCGAATTGCCATCCACCAACTTGTTGACAATGCGCAAGTCTGTGAAGAAATTCTTCTTGCACATTATGAATGATTTCTGGGGTAACTCTGCGTATTTCGTCCCGAATGCGATTTTGAAGTTCTTCTAAATTACGTGGTTTATTAATGTACACTTTTGACTTCAAGTATCCCCATAAAAAATAGTCAAGAGGTGTAAGAACTGCCGACCTTGCAGGCCATTCTATCGGTCCGCGTCTGTCGATCCACCTCCCAGGAAAACAGTTGTCCAAAAAATCTCGTACAGGGCGCGCATAGTGCGGAGGTGCACCGTCTTGCTGAAACCATGTGGTATCGTCAGAAATGTCAGGGTCATTATCGTTAGGAAAAATTACTGCAAGGCCTGGAACAAGGTCATTTTCTAGAAACTCTAAATATCTTTGTCCTGCAAAGGGTTTCTTCAAAGAAGAAAGGCCCTACTATTCTGTCGTCAACTATTCCAGCCCATACATTTAATTTCTGAGGGTGTTGGGTATGTGCCTCTGCCATCCAATGAGGATTTTCCCGACTCCAATATCTGCAAGTTTGACGGTTTACTGTACCATTCAGACAAAATGTGGCCTCATCTGAAAAAAGTATTTGCCGGTGTAAATTTCTATTTCCTTGACATAAATCCATTAGAATTTCGCAAAAGTGTAAGCGGCGATCGGGATCATCTTCATTGAGTTCCTGCACAAGTTGAATTTTGTAGGGATGATATTTTTCCTTCCTCAAGATACGTAGCACTGTGCTCTGACTAGTGTCATTGTTTAATGCAACCAATCGTGAAGAATTATGAGGATTATCCACCATACTTATCAAAATGTTGAGTTCTAGTCATATTCCCGCATCCGATAAGAATTAAAATTTAAATTCTTTGAGTAACAGTTAAATGTGCCATAATACTTCAAATTGAATAATAATTTCTATGTCGCTTACAATACTTATTAGAAAGTCGGTGTGACAATGACACTTTGCAAAGATTTTCACCTACGTGATCCATAAAAGAACTATGGAATTCGAAAAACTAAACTTGATAACGTTTATGCTTTATTTTAATTTATTTAGGTTTCTAACATTCCATCGCCATTTACTCGAAAACTTTCCTATGTAAGAGGGCAAAATTTTAGTACTGTCTGATAGAGAATTAAACGATCTTTCAGAATCAAGGAAAAAAATATGGTGCTGCATTTAAAAAAAAATCGATGACGTCATTACTCGAAAACAAATGACATTTGAAAATCGCATTTTACGCTAAAATATGTATTTTATAAATTAAAAATCGACCTGCTCGAGGATTGTTCCCAAAAAATAATTGTTTCGTTTTTATTGAATTTATTCCATACTTTTGGCGCATACTGTATAGGATTTTCAATTTGTCAAGATGGACTTAAAATGCAAATGAATATTTTGCTACTTTGGGTATATTTAGTATACAGGGTGATTTTTGGGGAACCTCCAATATTCTAAGAGAGGTTCGGGGGGCAAAGGTGAACAAAACAGTCTAATAAACCTATGGTCGGTGGATCAACGGTTACTGAGATAGCAATGAAAATATTTTATTGATATTTTTGCGAAAGCTGTCATTGTTTGATTGTTTTATTTTGAGTAGGTCATGCATTCTAAACCAAACTCACATTAGTGATTACTAATTATCACATTTATTTTGACGTTTGTGATTTAAACGCTTATTTTATAACTTTATTTATTTTTACATGTGCGTTCGTTTAGTCGGTATTGTACACACATAATTTCATAACGCCTGCCACATTTAATCATCGAGAATATGTTGATATTATTTTTATTTATGGGTATCGCAACGGTAGCGCTAATCGTGCAGTTTCTGAATATCTACGTCGCTTCCCGAACAGAAAAGTGCCAGATAGAAATGTATTCCAGGCAGTCTTTTACAATGCACGTGATACCGGAATGTTTCCCAGTGTGAGAATTACTTCTGAGAGGCAAGCTGGTCCTGGCCCAGCAGTGAAAGAAGAAATTCTAAATATGGTAGAACGTAGCCTGGGTACAACGCGCATTGCAAGTCGTCTTCAAATTAATCAAACTATTTTCATACAAACTTTCCATATTCAGCGCATCCAGAATCTTCAGGACGGTGATAATGACTTGCGGTTGCATTTTTGCCATTGGATAAACGCAAACCATATACACTTTACAAGTACATTTTGTTCACTGATGAGGCTCAATTCACCCGTGATGGAGTAAATAACTGTCACAATGAACATCGTTAGTCAGATGAAAATCTGCATGCCACGGTGGAAAGTAACTTTCAGCATCGGTTCAGCATTAACATGTGGTGTGGTATGATTAATAACCAATTACTTGGTCCAGTTGTGCAAGATGGTAGTCTTACTGGAGTTAGATATGTAGAATTTTTATAAAATAATTTGACAGATCTACTAGACAACGTTCAATTGGATAATAGGAAAACATAATGGTGCCCTGCCCATTTTAGTCGTGTTGTGACCAATCATCTTAACAATCGCTTTCCACAATGCTGGATTGGTCGCGGTGGTTTCCAAAATTGGCTCCCAAGGTCACCAAATTTTAATCTCCTTAATTATTGCCTTTGGGCATGATTTAAATCATTAATATATGCAATAAAAGTAAACACAAGAGAGGTGATGCATGCATCGAGGCAGACGGTGATATATTTGAAAATTTAATTAAAAAATTCGGTTTATTAGATTTTTAATCAATGTTATAACTTATAATACCTCCAGAATAAACACTTTTCTTTGCTAATGTATTACAATAATTAACTCGGGCAAAAATATTTATATATTCGTTGATATTCGGCCATATGTTTATTAGACTCTTTCGTTCACTTTTGCCCCTTGAACACCTCTTTCGAATATTGCCCCTCCCCCCCTGTATAGTGAATAGTTTTGTTTTATTAGTCTCAATTGTAGTTTATTAAATATTTTGATGAGAATATAATGAATATATTAATTTGTTTGTATGACGTACGTCGTCCGAATTCTTGCCTCAATTATGTCTATAAAATTTGTATTTATAAGTTAATGCTTATTTAACAAAATTTGTACACGTTTTACTTGTGTTTGCTAGTATTTATGCATTTAACCACTGTCATCCATATTGCAAAGAAAATATAGAAAAATTGATTAAAAATGAACATAATACATATTTAAATACCATTGCTGTCGTATATATATAAGTAAAATATAAAAAATGGCATTGATATTTTTAGTATGTTGCCTCTCAAAAATAAATTCAACAAAAGTTTGTTGTCAGAAAACGACGCGTGTCACGTTGAACTCTTTTGCTTCCGGTTTATTGTTAGGAACGTAAACTTTCTTTATGAAAAAGCGGCTTCCGTGACAATATCATTTCTAACAGAAAATATTAAGTATATTCTACACACAGAAAAATGCTTTTATTCAAAATTCTCAACAACACACACGTTATGATTTAACACTATTTTAAAAATTAGTTTGAAATGTCGCAGATGTTAAATTTTCGTTAACTGAAACACAAATACATACGTTAAATATACTACGGGACAGAAAAGGTAAACACCTATGTTCATTAAATTTTAATAATTTCTGATACGGAGATTCTGGGCTTATGAATGGTTTCATTTCCAGCGAGATCAGCGACATCTAATGTGAATTCATAAAAGCTATTGTTTGTCTGGCAATATAAGGTCTAGCATTGTTTTGCTTGAAAATGGCGTTTTGAATGGTGTGAAAATATGGAATGACATGGCTCTACCATTTCCTGAATGTAGCGTTGGGATATCATGTTGAGGCAGCACTGAATGTGGACAATAAGACAAGACACCAAGAGCATACCGACTCTCGCCATGTTCTTCAAACCACTGATTTGCAATAGTCCGACTGCTACTAAAAGGCACAATCGATGATCTTCACGCCCTGTGGTTTTTCTACGAACGACGGTATATACAGTATGCTCCAAAAGTATGGAATAAATTCAATAAAAACGAAACAATTATTTTTTGGAAAAAATCCTCGAACAGGTCGATTTTTAATTTAAAAAATACATATTTTTGCTTAAAATGCGATTTTCAAATGTCATTTGTTTTCGAGTAATGACGTCATCGATTTTTTTTTAAATGGCAACACCATATTTTTTCCTTGATTCTGAAAGATCGTTTAATTCTCTATCAGACAGTACTAAAATTTTGCCCTCTTACATAGGAAAGTTTTCGAGTAAATGACGATTGAATGTTAGTAAACGTAAATCAATTAAAATAAAGCAAAAACGTTATCAAGTTTAGTTTTTCGAATTCCATAGTTCTTTTATGGATCACGTAGGTGAAAATTTTTGCAAAGTGTCATTGTCACACCGACTTTCTAATAAGTATTGTAAGCGACATAGAAATTATTATTCAATTTAAAGTATTATGGCACATTTAACTGTTACTCTTATCGGATGCGGGAATATGACTAGAACTCAGCAGAAAGTTTGCGATTTATTTAATGAAAAATATCCAGATCGCCCTATCAGCCAAATAACTGTCAGTAAGGTAGAGTCTAAATTAACTGGCAATGTTGTAAATATTTCAAAACCTGGACGTCCAAGCATTAATGAAAATCAGAAACAGAACATTTTGATAAGTATGGTGGATAATCCTCATAATTCTTCACGATTGGTTGCATTAAACAATGACACTAGTCAGAGCACAGTGCTACGTATCTTGAGGAAGGAAAAATATCATCCCTACAAAATTCAACTTGTGCAGGAACTCAATGAAGATGATCCCGATCGCCGCTTACACTTTTGCGAAATTCTAATGGATTTATGTCAAGGAAATAGAAATTTACACCGGCAAATACTTTTTTCAGATGAGGCCACATTTTGTCTGAATGATACAGTAAACCGTCAAACTTGCAGATATTGGAGTCGGGAAAATCCTCATTGGATGGCAGAGGCACATACCCAACACCCTCAGAAATTAAATGTATGGGCTGGAATAGTTGACGACAGAATAGTAGGGCCTTTCTTCTTTGACGAAACCCTTTGCAGGACAAAGATATTTAGAGTTTCTAGAAAATGACCTTGTTCCAGCCCTTGCAGTAATTTTTCCTAACGATAATGACCCTGACATTCCTGACGATACCATATGGTTTCAGCAAGACGGTGCACCTCCGCACTATGCGCGCCCTGTACGAGATTTTTTGGACAACTGTTTTCCTGGGAGGTGGATCGACAGACGCGGACCGATAGAATGGCCTGTAAGATCGGCAGTTCTTACACCTCTTGGCTATTTTTTATGGGGATACTTGAAGTCAAACGTGTACATTAATAAACCACGTAATTTAGAAGAACTTCAAAATCGCATTCGGGACGAAATACGCAGAGTTACCCCAGAAATCATTCATAATGTGCAAGAAGAATTTCTTCACAGACTTGCGCATTGTCAAGAAGTTGGTGGATGGCAATTCGAACATTTAATTTAAGTATAAAATTTAATCAATTGTATTTTATTTTACATACCTCAGAATTGTTACTTTTTTATGGATAAAATTTACGTTTTCTAACATTCAATCGTCGTTTACTCGAAAACTTTCCTATGTAAGAGGGCAAAATTTTAGTACTGTCTGATAGAGAATTAAACGATCTTTCAGAATTAAGGAAAAAATATGGTGTTGCCATTTAAAAAAAAATCGATGACGTCATTACTCGAAAACAAATGACATTTGAAAATCGCATTTTACGCTAAAATATGTATTTTTTAAATTAAAAATCGACCTGTTCGAGGATTTTTCCCAAAAAATAATTGTTTCGTTTTTATTGAATTAATTCCATACTTTTGGCGCATACTGTATATACGTTTACGTATGTATAAACGTGGTTGACAAGAATACGACTTAATCGTCAAAATAATAATTAATTAACTGTAAATGAGAACGCTCGTATTTATGACAAAACAACGATTTCCTTTTATAATAGGTTTTGATATACAAGACGAAATGCGGTGTTCATTTGATCCTGTATAAAAAAATTAAATCTGAAATAAATTAAAACCCTCATTACGTTTCAACCTAATATCTTGCCCCCTGGGTAATAGCTCCTGGACGCCGCTGTAAAATATGGCATAATTAATCATTAATTGGCTAACGAGCAGCCATACGTACTAACCTCCACATGTTTTATACACGATATAGTTTCAGAGTGAACTGATTCGTTCGCAGGTAACTAGGTGTATTGCGCAAAACAAAGATCTATTAATTATCGGCAAATTACCGCACTTCTAGCGACGCCGCTGACAATTCGGCTATTGATTTCGGCGGGTGCAGAGATTTATTAAATGATGCACTAAATTTGATCATGGATAATACAAATAAAAACATCCCAACAAGTAAATAGTTATAGTGCCACGAATTGAAATGTAAGTGGTGAAGGTGTGCATTCAGTATTTATGATGCACAGCAAAGTAATAATAATAAATTACTATTTATTAGTCAGCCAAACGACCATACTATCCAATTTTCTTAGAGTTACAACATTACACATTTAATATATAGGAACAAGAGTCAATCAAAGTATTTGTCAAAATCCGTATATTCACATCAAAATTCAGCTTTTCTCTTAGATCAATATTCCCTGGGTTAATCTGCATAGAGTGCTTTGGAGATAATGTGCTACAGCTTGTTGCATATTGCCTTACATTGTAGCTTATTACCTTAAAATTCCACACCATAGACTTTGATAGAAGGCGACCGTTTATGTGCAATATAACCGAGTTTTATATTTAAAGTTAAAAAATAAGTTATTAACTATCAGTTTTGTTTCAAAAATGGATAGCATGGAACAGCGTTTTTAAATTATAGCTTACTGTAAGTTTACTGTTGATTGCAGGCACATGATTGGCTATTATTGTATTCCATAAATTTATTAAAAAGTATACGAAAAAACGACAGCAAAGAATAATAACGCTTTTTAAAAATCGACATTTTGATTATGGCAATAGTTTACTGATACATATACAAGAAGAAGATCCTATTAGACTTACATACATGTACAAAATTCCAAACAATATACATGTTCAGATTAAACAATATATACAGGTGCATGAATACTCTTTGATGTGCGGACACCGTGTGGATTATAATAAAACACCATTCACGCCATGTGAGCATTCGTAGAAATTATGTTCTTTCACTAGCTCACTGATTTGGTCTGGACGCAGCTTTAGACAGGCACGGATATACTCGCGACAAGAATTCAGACGACTTACGTCATACGAACAAATGAATAATTCATTATATTTTCATCAAAATATTTAAGAAACTGTAACTGATAGTAATAAAACTATATACTATACTAAAAGTTTGCATTATATTTTGCACTAAATTGCAAAAAAATATTATTTTTAACGCGATCAAATATCGAAAATTACGTTGACAATATAAACAAATGTGTAACGTCAGCCATGACGTGAGACGTCTGAATTCTTGACGCGAGTATATCAATGATATACTCGCGACAAGAATTCAGACGACTTACGTCATACGAACAAATGAATAATTCATTAAATTTTCATCAAAATATTTAAGAAACTGCAACTGATAGTAATAAAACTATATACTACACTAAAAGTTTGCATTATATACTGCACTAAATTGCAAAAATGATTGTTTTTAACACGACCAAATATCGAAAATTACGTTGACAATAAAAACAAATGTGTAACGTCAGCCGTGACGTAAGACGTCTGAATTCTTGACGCGAGTATATTTAGTCTAGTTCAAACGATTCCGATATGTTCCCAGGGTCATCGTGGTTCGTCTCCCCAGATCAGAACATTCGCTCCCGACGGCAAGACTACAGTGCACCAGGATGCCACGCATACGTCCAGCTACCCCCTGCGTACATCCAGCAGGTCTCCATCGCCACTAAGGGCTGCCTCTCTCGACATCCGGTGTTCGTCTCCTGGTACGTCCCACATCGGAGCAATGTCCGAAATTCGCACGCCGTCACCTTCGCAATCAAGTCTGGCCTCGTTAACAGGTAATGAACAATAACCATCCTCATTTAGCAAACTAAAGTCTTTAGATTATCCTACAGAGGATTTTGTCACAGTTGTCAATGGATAAATGGAGAGACCTCATTCTCTTCTTCAGGAGAAATAGAAGAGATTAAGTTCTCTTCCATTTCAATTTTCATTCAAGATTTCTATTACTTCTCTTTGACCAAAATCTTCTTTCGTAGTAGAATTCTGGTAGTATTTAGTTGTATTCAGCAGCCTGTATTTAGGCTGTGATAGGTCATAGATAGTTTTTCTACATTGTTACCTATTAGGTTTATTTGCCAATGTGTCTCATATTTTTCTCTGTTTGTCCAATTTGGTTCCAAGTTACACAGGATAGTATACACCAAGCCGTTTGTATAATTTGTCATACGAAGGATTACCTCTATCCTGCTTGAAGTGCTACGAATATATATAATAGTTATTCATAGTACAAGTGGAATATAGGCATTATTATACACGAAAGTAATAAAAAATGCCGTTATCTCACGAGTACTATATAAAATCTTATCTAGAACTATTACTCCACTGATGGTGTAATGACCTTATTATTCCACTGAAACAGTGTTATAAAGCAGATGTACATAAACAGTATTAATATTGTATTTATTCACTGACAAAGAAATGTTATTGGTTATTAGGTAAACACTAACAGGAGAAATTATCAGAGATCATGCAGGGCATTTTATAAACCAAAGACGAATTTGTTAACGATGACATAGCAATTAGCCTGGAATTTTTTACCCACTGAAGAGTTTTCTTTGTATTACCTATCCATTACACATTGGTTAGATTTTAGATTACAGAAGAAACGATGTTAAGATACGAAACATAAATCAAAGAGTGATCAAACAAACTAATGACTTTTTCCAGGGGGTTCCGCTAGTTCTTGCAATTCACCCATACCAGCTTCTCCAAGGACTGCCGGCCTAGGAAGGTGCCTCTCTCCCTTACTTATTCATAGTTCGCGAGGAGGAACTCCGGAAACAACGTGCTCCGCTCCCCCTGCTAGCCCCTTAGGGGCCATACAACCCGACTTGTACCTGAGAAAGGATGGGCCTTTATTTATCGGAGGCAGTAACAAATCCGGACGTAGTCTTGGGCGGCTGCACTTTAGGCTAAGCTATGACTTTGATAGGAGCGACTTGGTGGTGCATCTTATTGAAGGTAATTGCTAAATTTAGAAGAAGTGTGAAGTGTAAATTACTTTTGTTATTTCACCATTTAGGCTTTTTGTAACAGTTAAGAATCTTTTGATCTTCTTCCAAATGGTAGTAGCAGAATTCTTGCTAATATCAGAAGCTGTTGGTCTTTAAAAATCCGCCTGTATATGATCAAATATTAAGAAGAAACAAACTTTTTATTAGGAGCAATATTTACAAATAAAAAAGGGTCCTATTTGCCGACGTCACGGTTCATCTCTTTCGAAGCAAAGTTATACTCTTATTGCTTTATCATCTCCAGGGCATGGGAGTGTCGGGGTATTAGAAATTGAGTTACTATGAACTTCTCTGTGGAAGTAAGAATACGTCAATAAGAGGCTACAGAGATAAATATCGTAATACATATAGAGAAGCTCGAATACTCTGTGGCATCTTACTAAGCATATTTGCCGAGAAAATCGCAAGTTTGTAAAGATCATTGCCTAAAGTCAAAATAAGCATTTGTATTCTTCGTATATATACAAGGTAGTACGTAAGGAATGGGTCATAGACTAATTATTAGTAAATTCTAGATGTCGTCATTAAGAAATTCAAACTTGAAGAATTTTTCATTATCAAGAAGTTCAATTTATAATAAGATTTAATATTAAAAAAATATGGTATATTAAGCTGATCCTCATAATCTTACAGTGTCACGTATGCACTTGACAAAGAAGGTTCTTTTATGCAATTATGCTTTCACAATTGCAGTGCAGCGACTTTTAATATTACGGGAGCAAACCTTTTGTTATCACTCGTGTTTCCAAGGGAACTAGTGCTGTTGCCATTCATTTGAACTCCCTGGAAACCTGTAATGATCTCATTAGTGGGAACGCGTACAATTTTTAATTCTATTCAAAACTGCAATCGAGGTTAAAGCATTTAAACAAGTGTTTTAATAGAATTCGTAAGTTCAAATGATTAGAAAAGGAACATATATCATTTATTACATGTTTTTTGCATTATTCTGTCCATACCCAACTTCCAAAGATTTAGGGAGTAACTCGCGATTTGATATAAAAAATGATATAGCAACCCATTTTTTTTTGTCGAAAACTCATTTTTAAAAAGTCCATTTTCCTTCCGCGAGCTTTCACTACGTTCGTTTCGCAGTTGTACTTTAAACTTTTTCGCACCATTTGTTAATGAACTACCTACATATTTCAGCATCACACTTATATTTCGACCTCGTGCCCTAAACCCTTCATATATGCTATTATCGGATACTCCACACTTATTAAATTAGGGCGTCCAAAAATTTTGATTGTTTCTCTTTAATATCTTTGTTATTTTTGATTTTACAACAAAAAGTTAATGGACTAAAATAGTAGAGGATTCAATTTGCAATAAAAAATGTTCTTAAAAATTTGTTGTATGAGCAATAGTTTATCTGATAAATGCTAAAAACAATTTAACCCCGTTTTTCCAAGATGGCGGCAGAAGTTGGAGGGTTGTGACCCAACAAACTTCAAGTTAAGCTTTTTTTGACCCCCTCCTCACATCTAAACAATAAAATTGCGTCCTCTAAAAAATGCAAGCTAAGGCCAAACAAATTTAACATTTCAATGGACTAGAGTGCCAATAACAAAATCACTTTTCTCAACTGCTCAACGTTGTAAAACAATGAACCATTTTTTTTGTTTGAAGCTCACGATTTAGCCGGCAGCGAACAAGGCGGTTTTAACGACCCCTACGTCAAACTGGCGCTGATACCAGAAGTCGACGCCCGTAAGCGTCAAACTACCATCCACCGCAACGACCCCAACCCCTTCTTCGATCAGCACTTCAAATTCCCAGTGTCCCACGAAGAGTTGCAACTGAAGACTCTCGTTCTGCAAGTGTTCGACTACGACCGTTACTCTCGCAACGATATCATCGGCGAAGTCACCATGAATATGGGGGACTATGACGTGGCTAATAGCCTCGAGATATGGGGGGAGATTACGAAAAATAAGGTGCCTAGGGAAGACCTGCAGGAGGTGTTGGTGTCGTTGAGCTACTTGCCATCAGCTGAGCGATTGACTGTAGTAATGCTGAAAGCTAGGAACTTGTTCCTTCCCCAGTGTAAGGAAAATATGGGTAAGTCAAATTTAGTAGATTTAATAAATTTTAAATATTCGTAACGCTATAGTATATTGTGTCACAAGGTCAGAAAGTGAGCTTTAGCAGCCTGCGGGTATTAGCTGCACGAGCGAGCGAAGCGACACTGTTAAAGCGGACTGCTAATGCATTGTTCTTGAGTCAATGTTTTGAACTTTTTAAACAGGAATTTACAGAATTCCGTTTCAAAAATGCTCGCACTTTATGAAAATTATTAAAATTAATATTTTCCTCGACTTTAAAAGTGCTTTTCAACATTGAAAATTTAGACCATAGTGTATCTACCTGTATTTACAATCTTTGATCTTTCCGATAGAGAAGTAAGTAATACATTTTCTGTTAGGTTTTTTTTTGCTTTTTACTCTTTTCCCGTTATTAAACAATTCTTAGTACCATTGTCTTGACTTTAGAGGTAACAAATTTACATTCCTAGCTTCTTCTTGAAAGTCTGGTGGGATATTCGCAAATTCTTCATCACTGTCTCATTTTCACAAATTCACACAATGACAATGATTCAGAATCAGAATGTATTATTATTTTATAGTTTTGTTCTCTTGATTCCAGACTTTGATTTGCAGTGACGTTAAATGAAAATTTTTGTGAAACGTCAATGTACGTAAATAACAGTCAGAGGTGTCTAGACAGTGAAAAACTTCAAAATCGTGTTGTTATGACGTTAGCAGCCCAAGGAGCGATAAACATTTCTTTCGGTTATATTTTTAGGGATGATATGATTAATTTTCACATATGGTAGGTGAAAAATGTTATAATTGATCCATCATGCTGCTTCTTTTTGGTTTATGTACTTTATACGTTTTGTCTCTCTCGAAATTTTGTAAATGCTTGATTTGGAAACACTTGTATAATTATTGAAAAATTTCAGAATTAGATGTGACAACTATGTTTAAGGGTTTACTGGATTCTTCAATTTTTTATAATTGTTAGATGAAGTACAAAGGAAACAACAAAACTCTCAAAATTTGTAATAAACTACACCTTACATGTTTTCTGGTCTGTTTGAGAAGGATGTTGGAAACAGTAATGGATGTAACAAGGCAGGAAGGGACTGTTAGAAACTTTTTCTTTGTCAATTTTCAGTTCATAACTTTTATAAAAGACTACTTTTGTGATTATTGTGCTAGATATTGCAGTATATAACCTCACAAAAAATGTTTCTTTACTTTAACGTTTATTACGGTGTTATATACATTGTAGTGTAATTATATCACCACTTTCATATAATTCGTAAAGACTACTGGTTTATTTCTGAGAACTTTCATCTAAATCTGGGACAAACATTTTTTAATTGGAATCATAGCCTAAATTAAATGAAGTTTATTTGTACTCTCTTGCTCTTCCTACTACGGTACTGGAAAAGGAAAGCCTTACGAATCAAGAAAGAGTCTAGATATAATTGTAATGAATATGGCGGGTAGATAGAATATATTTTATGTACCTGGATGTCAGGTTTGTATGCGCTCTGATGATGAATTTCCTTTTGAGAGCTTTTCCGTGTACAAAACTCCGCTTTCTTGATTTGTTAGTTTCGACATTGCGTTCATGGGTCTACACGGTAGACTAAATTCGAAGAGATTTTATAAAAAGTTTGTATTTAAAGAGAAAAGATAAGTTTAATTCCAATTTGTTACATATATTTGAAAGAAGTTGGCTCCAGAATAGTACATCAATCTAAAAAATAAACACAAATTGTTATGAAACTCTCTTTTCTGCTCTTTTACTAGCAGGACTTCAAGAGTCTTTAGAGGACCTCATTTTGAGACTATAAATACGCCCCGTCATATTTGGACTTTGGACAAGACGGCCTTTTTTGGTTAAAATCAAATGATCTTTCATATTTTTCGAAAATATTTGCAAAATTTCAAATCGTCTATACTTTTTTTTTCAAATGTGCAATACATATAACAACTTAAAGTCATCGCTTGATATATTTCATTGTTCTCTTGAATTTGAAACAGGTAGCACTATGATGCTTTTTTAATCTGTTGCTATTTCTAGTGTTAATTACATATTATTATAGTTTTGTGTATATTAATTGTAATTATTACTTTCTTTTGGTTTCTATATTTTGCATCTGTATTTCTCTTTCTTAATTCTTACATATTGTTTGTTTATTATTTTTATTGCATATTTTATTATTTTTGTAGGTGACTCCCATTCTGTAATTCACATCCGCCTGTTGAATGTTGTATAGTAAAATAAATAAATAAATAGATACCACTCTATCTCCACCACTGGAATTAATATGCGATGATTTTCAGTGTCGAATTATTTTGCTCTTAAAGATTCTTGAAGCTCTGTTATTTAAAAGTCAGACACCCTGTATTCATATCTATTATCGGCTAGTAATATTGAGTTATTTACCAAGAATATTTTTTATTATCTTTATTTTGGAAACAAACATTTTTCCAATTCTTAAAAACTTCTCTTGAACTTTAACTAAACAACTTGCTTGCGAGACAAAAACGATGAACGTTTTATTTCAACTTTAAAACCAAGAGACGCACGGATAATATTTCGGTTTAATTATTTTAAGACAGTAAAAACTTTTTTAAAAGCCCTATATAAGCAGACACAAGCTTCGCTGCAAAAACCAATTTACTACTCAACTTCTATGAACTGGTTTTATGACTCGGACTAATTTTTAAGATTCCATCTCATCTTTTTATGTATCTCTTCCATTTATCTAGATTAATTACCTTTCAGACCCCTTCGTGAAGGTCTACCTGGTGGTGAACGGGAAGCGAGTAAAGAAAAAGAAAACGGGATCAAAGAAGGGAAGCTGCAATCCCGTGTGGAACGAGGCGTTGACGTTCAGCTTGTCCGCCAATAATTTGGCTAATGCAGCTGTCGAGGTAAATTAACAGCAACGTTTTAAAAGCCAAGCAAACAATAAAGTGTTTTCTTTGATTTCGAATAACGTTCGGGACAAGGAATAGGGTCGCTAAAGAAAAATTAGCGCAAAAAATTGGAAAAGAAAGGCACTGAAATTATGGCCATATGATGGGATGCATGGCGTGATATTTTTTTTTCTATACAGGGTGATTCTTAGGTAGTTTTGGACAAAGTTACACCCTGAGGATTTATTCGCGACCAAAAATTGACAAAACTTCGAAAAACTTGAATATTTTTAAAACAGTTTAACGTAAAGAGGTGAAATTTAGTACTCTATTTAAGTGTCCTACTTTTTTAATTCCTAATAGAGACAAATTGAATTCCGGAAGGGATTAATCGATTATCCCTAAATTTATATTCCGGGTGGTGTTTAAAAAATAAAAAAGTTCTATATTTGCATTTTTTTGTAAATTGAAGTTTATTTATACAGGCTGTCCTTGCATGTTATTTATTGAATACCTCGGTAACGTTTTTATGCAACCTTATTTTGTTATATGAACGAGAAATTTCCTTTAAACTTGGAGGTTAGCCTGCTACTAGCGTTGTGATTCTGTTAAGAGAAATGTTCAAGAAGCATATTAGAATATCACAGGCAATTTCCTAATCATGTGCTTCCAACCGACAAACATTTTTTGTTGTAGAATTCTACAATAAAAGTCTAGGAGCCTCAATTTAAAATTTTTGGTACAGTGAACAATTACAAAGGCTACTGAATTAAAAAAGTGGGATTGCATTTTGTCTTCCTTTTTCTAGCTCAAACTTTGCAAAATTTCTTGTTTCATCCAACACTAGATTGCAGCAATAAATTAAAAGTTGAAAATAAACTTTATAACCGCTAGAAGCTTCCTTTAACATATATTTTTTCATTATAACAGCAACATAATATTTCTGGAGCGTATTTAATGGACATATTTTGCTGGGAATGATACAGGGTGTCCCATAATGATGTGCGCTCCTTTGGAGGCTGCGTTCCTTGGGTCATTTTAGAGGGGTACTTTCTATAAAAATTTTCGATTTGATCCCTTACGAGATAAGGGCTTCTAAAAAATTGAAAAAATTTCGGTTTTCATTTTTTTTCTCAAAAACGGTTAAACTTATAAATCAGAAAATTGATGAATACATTTAGTTAATTAAGTGACATTGTTGAATACGATTTTTATTTTTACCAAATCTCTACAAGGGTGGCAACCACCAACCTCTGTTGTTTTTTTTAATTAGAACATTTTATTCTAAACGTTCCTCGATATGAAAAAATTCCAGTAAATAGAACAATCAATTTATAAAATTTTCCCCCTCATAGTATTTTTATGCAGACACGCGTTTTCTTAAAAAAAAAAATAAAATCCACATACGTACACATCGGATGTGGAATATGCTAGTAAAATAATTCATATGAAACGTAGTTTTTATCTGTAATCTGGTTATAAAGGGATCTTACTTTATTAATTTCTCATGTAATTAATTTTGTAACAAAACCCGTCACTTGCATTTAAAAGGTATGGTTGTAAATAAAATTGTATACAAACCTCCATAAAAAGTTTAATTCTTGTCGCGAGAAATCCTTTTCTCTCGACAAGAATGAAATACTTTCCATCTCAGTATATAATATACTATTTCTTCAGTGTACCTAGTATTTGTTTTTATTTAATTTTTCTCTCCAGCATATTTTTTCTAGATTTCAGTTTTCGATCAAGGCAACGACCTGATTGGTAACAGTCCCCTGATAGGAAGCTGCATGATAGGGCCTAAGGAAACAGGGCCTGAAAAGGATCACTGGATAGACATGACACAGAGCCCTAGAAAAACGATAGCCTGTTGGCACACCATAAGATAAACTGAAACTATAGTGCTCAATTGAAACCCTTAAATAACGACGTTAAACAAATTGTTGGATCGACGGGAATGTTCAATCGAAGAATATGTGTATCTCTTGTTGTCATTATCGTTATATGTTGAACGTCAGAGGTAGCCATTACTGAAGGAATTTCAGTTTTACTTTATTAAACAATCTTTGAAGATCAGGTTATTTATTATAATTTACCATTTTTATTTTATCTTCTCATGTTTTCAGCTACTTAAAACTTCTTATCCTTTAATCGTATGATAAATGAATGTATATCGCTGTTGTTGGTCACCTATCATTCATGTGCTGTGTATATCAATAAATTTCAGTGTAACAAAATATGAATGGGGCTCAGACAGTGAGACAAATAATATTTACTTAAGTGTTTCATATTGGTCTAAAAACTTATGATGTAAGCGTGATTTTTTAGGAAATCTTTACATGACAATCATTTTCGTTTACATTGCTTTATTGGGATTTTATTCGGATAAGTAAGAATAAAGGAGTCGATATTTATATTTGATATTGTTAATAATTTTACCTAATACAAAAAATGAATCACTGCACTTTTATCTAAACATGAAAACGCTTAAAATGAAATCGGGATGCCAGGAAACTTGTGTAATGTCCCACTTGTACTTATGATAAATGTTTGCTACCTTATACTATATACACTTACAAATATAAAATTTTATTATGTATATTAAACTGTTTTTGAACACTTTATCAATAGCCAAAAATGTATAATGTGTACGAATATTCTATGTCGTTAACTATATGTGCTAACATATAGGTAGCTAATATGTGAAATGTATATGTATATTTCAATATAAATTTCTTATTAAGTAAATCTATCCCTAAAAGGGTTAAAATTTTGGAAAAGTAAACAATTCATTGGAAATATGCTTTTATACTCTCTAATGTCTAGAAAAGATTTAGTTTTACCGACACACCGACAAGTCCAAGAACAATTGAAAATTCTTTTGTACCTAATGTCATAAAAATATGGAATGGTAATAAAACATTTTTAACGTTTAAAGTTCAACAAAAATGTGCAAGAATATAAATTATTTAGTATGTCATCAGCAAACATTGTTACATGACCGTGCTCAATGTATGTTGCCAGATCATTGACATAGAGCATAAACATTAATGGGCCCAGTACGGAGCCCTGAGGTACCCCAAGAGCAACACTATGTAAATTATATTTTTCTTCATTCACACTAACTACTAGAGACCTATTTTCTCTAAAATCTCTTTATCGACAGTGTCAAATACTCTGCAGAGATCAAACAAAAGTGAAATTACATACTTACCGGCATCCAGACATGGATATACATATTCAAGTAGGTGACAAGATGGCGTCTCAACCGATTTATTAGATCTAAAACCATGCTGAGATGTAGTCAGTAGATTATTTTTTTCAACAAAAGTGTTTTTCTGTTAGACACTAGTTTTTCAGGTATTTTGGACAGAACACTCAGCAAAGAAATTTGACGGTAATTTTCTAATTCGTATGGATCACCTTTTATTTAATAAAGGTATAACGGTTGCTAATTTAAGACAATCAGGAAATATTCCAGTTTTAATTGATTTATTTATCAAATAAACAAAAGGATGTAAGATATTGCATTCAATATTTTTTTATTAATTTAGCTGTTAAACCCTCATAACCGCTTTTTATTTTTAAGTCATGAAACAATGTCATGCACCTCCTCGACCGCAACATCTTCAAAGACCATCGAGTTTATAAATTTATCGTTAAGTGTACAAGGTAAAGAAAGATTTGCCCCAAAATGCTCTTTAACTTATTATTTTGTGCTACAGTAGAAAAATAACATCCAAATTCACTGGCAACTTTATTACAATCGCTTATGGTGCTACCATCAATCTTGAGAATGATTTGATCTCCCTTGGTTTTTTTCATATCTAATATATAATTAACTACCTATACTCCACGTTTCTTTGTTTTTGTTTGCTAAATTATTTATTTTATTTTTATAATACGTATGTTTAGTTATATTGATATTTTTCCTGTAATCTTTTTTTTTTCTTTATCATATTTTACCTTAATCTCACGTGACTTTAAATGTACTCAAAGCCAAAACAATTTTTTTAAATATAGATTTTGTTGTTTCAGTTCATTATTGAACCATTCTTTCTTGTTACATAGATTAGTATTTGGTAAAATGATTTTTTCCTTCGAGGACAACTAACTTCATAACACCATGAAATGCTGTCAAAAAAGTATTGAAATGCCTCAGTAAAGTTTTAGAAATATACTCTTGACCAGTCCATGCTATTTAAAGCTGCTGCTCTGCAAGATTCACAGTAAAGAAATTGGTTAAGCGATCCCCTAAATTTGGGTGTACAACTTCAGAATGTCTGGATCCAGGTTAGTAATCAATGCAACTACAGCTAGTGTGGCCATTCACGTTTGTATATATACGAGTGGGCTCAGTTGATGTAACAGTGTATACAGTGCCAGTATGTACAAAACAAGTGTAAAAGAATTTAAAAGCAGAGTACTCAAAAAAAAAAAATAAGTTAATATGATCATGTTCGGAATTACTTTGTTTCCGAGATATAGTGTTTGTACAAACACATTTTACAATTTTCTACTTTATCTATTTTTGCAAATTTATTAGATAATACGCTACACCAAATTTCAATCGATTTTGTAAACTTTTTACACTTTAAACAACTTTGAAATAAAACGTTTTCACATATTATGTGGTCGTATAAATAAATATGTCTTCTTTTTTATTATTTTTCTTTACTTTTGAATTTTGAATGCTTTTGTTAACACTCTGTAGGTACGTTTCTATGTTTTGCACAAAAATAAAAAATTTAAACATCCGGCTTACTTTTTATCTAGTTGCTCATTTACTAACGTCCTTTATTATTCATATAAAAGGTATGATTTTGCTTAATATGTTTTGGTTAAATTCTCGTGCAATCAAATTATACAAAATATATGCTGGCTACAGGGACCATCAGTTAAGGCGACATAAAACCTTAAGTTAGTAACTTTTATGTTAGAGTAGTACACCACTTGACCTGAGTAGTTGAATAATGTTAAAATATAAATAATATAACACAGTAATATTAAATAAAAGAAGGGACCACATCAAAGTTATTTCTAAGTAATACCTATAAAATTTAATTTCATTTTTCTACGTTCATGCAAAAAACAAAACAAAACAAATGTTTATTGCATTCATCTGTCATTCTACTACAGCATTTTGTCATCATGACAAATATAAACGTTCAAATCGACGTCATATTTTCCTACACTTAGTGTCATTTAAATAAAACATTTGACGTATTGTCAATTTCACGTCACATGCAATAAACATTTACTTTTTGTACTTGTTGCATAAATAACTATTTTATCACTTTATTTTTCACCCAGTGTAGATGAATGGACATTTTCGATGTTGGTGAAACATTCAGAATTTCTTTTTTCAAAAAAATCTCAATCGGTTCTGAAAATACATAGACTGATTCTATAGCATAATATATCAATATGGCATTTTAAATATGAAATTTTTTTCAGTTTCAAAATTACATTTTATCTTCTATCATGGATTATTATAAATTTATTTTGCAGTTTTACATTTTTTAGGTGGTATTAATTTATTTTTAGCATCTTCCATTATGCATTTGAGGTATAGTGTCTATTAGGTAGATGGTACAAACAGTGGCGTAGCAGAGCGTGGGCGAAGCGGCCCCTCGCCCACGGCCTCGCACTTAAATGGGCCTCGCGCGAGGACTCCTTGGGAGTGATTTAAAACCGAACGCCATGAACTCTAAATAGTACGAATAGCATCCTAAAAGCCCTTACTAAGAATAAGCTTTACCGAGGCTTTACCACACGTATTATAATTAATTTGCACACCCTGCTGGGTGTGCTCTATTATCGACATATCCTTAAGTACTGAAGAGGTTACAAAAAATAATTATTTTTAGCATATTAGCATAATTATGACATTTTCTGATCATCCAGACCTCACTACTTTAACTAGTTTCATCATAAATGAATAATTTTGTAAACAAATTTTCTGATTTTTCACCATTCTTTTCATGAAAATATAAAGGTTGAAAAAACTACAATGCATAGTATCACGCGATAGAGGACCAAAAATAATAAATAAAGTTATATACACATCCGATCGCCTTTTGTTTTCAAGATACAGCATTTAAATTTTTTTTGTAAAATTTAAATTTTTTTAATTTCTCCCGATTGTATGAAAATATTTGAACCAAAATTGCACACTGTGACATTGCATGTAGGTATTATGTGTCACAATATTCAGATCATTCAGCATCCAATGGCGGAAGAAAAGGGCGTCGCTGATGCGACTTCGCTCACGTCTAGATTAGTCCACGCTACGCCACTGGGTACAAATATTTATAAATTGTAAAACTGGTGTTTCTAAATAAGAAATTTATATTGAAATGCCTTCAGTGGGAATATCCCAAAATGGGATGGGAAATATTGGCTGTATATATGTTTTATAAATCTAATATTTGATTAGGTTAAAATGTTTTATATGTAAAATTTTATTTTATTATTAGATGTAAGTAATTTTATACATTTTTTTTCAAGTGTTGTGTAACACTTCTGCACGACTTTATCAAAACCTTTAAAATATATAAAAATATTGAGGCTGTACCTTTATTATTCACAGTATACTTGACGAACAGTATTAAATCTAGATTTATCTCAGTATTTTATCTACATTTACAGATTTCTTTATTTTAAAACTGATTTGTTTATCTTTTTGAAAGAAAATATCTTGATGTGTGTATATTTTATTAAATGTTTTTATATTTATTATGAATTAATATAATAATAATATAATATATCAACACTCTATATATAGAAATTTCTATCTATAGAAATAAAAAGTTTATTTTTCAATAGATAGGATAATTTGACATTCTGTATAGATAGTATCAACTTATGATTTCACGGGTTTATTTGAATTCTAAGTTTGTTGGCAAATATTCAGAAGAGAATGAAGAATACCTTGATATACGAGGTGTTTCTAAGCAAATGTGAAAAAATTTAAGGGGTGATTTTTTAGTGAGATTTTTTGTGTAACATGTTTGAAAAACCCCTTCCCTCAAAATTTACGCCCCTCCAAAAATGAAAAAAAAATCGATTTTATTTTTTTTCTTGCCTGTATACTAAGCCAGAGAAACTGTCATTATCTACTAATATGACAACAACAGCCAACTAGATTTTATAATCTAAATAAACCCGTTTCAAATAACTGGAAATTCATTGAAATTCATTTATTTTTTTATTTCCCAAGCCTTAACTTTTCGAAGAAAATTGAAGAAACCTGTGTTAGTAAATGAATCGTGCTTTTTAGACATATTTTTTATGAGAAAAATTCAATCCATAAAAACAATTCTAAAAAGAAATGTTCTAGGAGTTGATTATTTCAACCCCTTACTACAGGGTTGAACATTTTTTAAAAAGTTCAATCATATTAGTAGGTAATTTATATCGCAGCTTAATATACAATGAAGAAAAAAATAAAACCGATTTTTTTCCTTTTTTGTGAGGGTGCATTTTTTCAAAAATGTTCCATAAATGATACCTCTTAATTTTCACCAAAAAATCACTCCTTTAGTTTTTTCGCACTTATTTAGAAATAACCTGTATAAAATATGTACAGTAAAAACATTTTGAATTATTTAAAATTTGCTATAATTAATAAATTTATTAGTTTCCATATTAATGAGTCATTTATATATTATTATTTTTTTACAGTATTTATATTTTTTTTTATTAAAAATTGAACGACTATTCATGGGCGTACGCAGAAAATTTGCCAGGAGAGGAAGTCCTATAAAAAATAATCATAAACAACTTGGGAAGAAGGGGTAACAGATGACACCACCACGTGGACGCCCAAACAACAAATTTCTTTGATGATGCATATTTCAGTCAGCCAATCCAAGTTTTATCAAAGCCCATATCCCCTTACAAAATATTTACATACCATTTGAAAAGACTGATTCAAGAATTTATTAAATGGAAGCTAACACTAGAATCAAACATTCAATTAATATTTGTACTTATGCACATTTCAGTTCATTTAAAATTAGTTGGTAGTAGTCAACTTTTTTCTTACAGCACCTTCCACAAGTACCTGTTTATTGGTATAATAGACATAGGTATCTATTTATTGTAAATATTAATACGCATAATTCAGTTACATTTTTATCTAAAAATTGTGGTGATGATCCTGATTAAATTTTGCTTATGGTCATACGCAAACTAGTATGGTATACAGGTACATGCTTTTGCAATAATAATGACACTACACCGAAACAGTTTTTGAACTTCTGGAAATTCTGAGTAGAAATTTCTTTAAATCTCTGTTGGTAAATGAAACAACTAAGGACTAATGTGTTACAGTAGAATGCATTACAAATAGATCAGCAGTTCAAAAGAAATCGCAAAATTCATTTTAAAGAGTGTCATTATTATTGCAAATGATTGTACATTAAATATTTATATTACCTACCTATTAAAAATATATTGGCGTTTAAAGTACAAAACATCATTACCAAAGATGAGAATATAACTTTATTACCAGATAAATATTCCATGTTAATTTAGGAGTACATATATCATTGTGTTGTAACATATATGTATTATTAAAGACTATTTAAAATTATTTTAACTTACTTTTAAAATAAGTTTTAACTTTAGTAACTGTAGTATTATTATAATGAATTAAATAAATTATTTTGCTATTACATTATATTATATGACTGAGATTAAAAAACTGTCCTAAATATATTTTTATGTTAGTACAAAATTAATGAAAATACACAGGGTTTGTATTTTTCTGTTGTACTGTAGGTAAATTAATTTTTTGGTAAATTATATTTTCGCAGTTTTAATAGTCTGAGAACCAGCTGTAATAAATAACCTAGTTTAATTTTGGACAACTAATTATACAGGGTGTACGAGCTTTTTATACAGGATATCCCTATTTTGCTTCTTAATCTTAGTGAAGGATGGAGCATAAAAAAACAATGATCTTTTCTATAACATTTTTCTCTGTGTAACAGTATAAAGGATAATTAAATTCAACATTTTAAAAATAAATTACAATCAATAATAAAAATAGAACGAATAAAAACAACAGTTTCTAAGCAATTTAAAAAATATTCAAATTGATTTTCATTTTCTTGAATGCAACGATAACATTGATTTCGAATTAATTCAATTCCAAAATTTTCTAATTTTTTGAACGACCTGTATGTTTCATAAGTTTGATCTCTATCCATGGCATTTTCCCGAAAAGTCAGCAGTATTATTTTCAACATTTCAACCCCTTATATTTATTTACTGTTACGGTTTTCAATGTTAAATTGTGATTTAAAATAATAATAATAAATTCGCTAGTTTTCAGACTATACATGTAAGGAAATACTGTGTAACTAAGGCCTATCGAAATTAAAAAAAAAAAACAAAATATGTACTTTAAAGTTCATCGATCTTGTTACCACAAAAAATATATTTTATGAAGGAACATATAGGAACTATATTCTTAATTCGATGTGGCTATAAATATTTAGTATTACTTTGACGCCAGTCACAAAACCATGTTAATTGTATTCTGTTAATTATATTAATAAAAATATTAAATGTTGAGTTCTATCGTTTATTCCACACGTAGGTACTATAAATAATTAGTTATGTTATTTTATTGAACAGTATAGAATAAAATATTGAAGCCATTAAATTTGTAATACTCAGTAATCAGTATTTTTAGATTTGTCTATATAATTTAAAACATCAATATTTGAACAACTTACATAACAAAAACAAGTACAATAATAAATACAAAACTATAACATATGTAATTTCTCATAAAAAAAACCTATTAATGAAACAAAAATATGTATATTTTTTTAAGGTATTATAGATGAAAATACATCAATTTCTGTACTTTTCAAAACGGATCTTAACAGTTCGATTTTGTGTTGAATAAAATTGGAAACAGCTATGTTCAGTCTGTTAAATAATTTTGTGGGCTTGTTATATTTTTTTTTCAAATTCATGCAAATCTCCATGTCCCCTTGAAATTGTTGCTAAGGACAACAATAGCCCCATCGTCTAGTACACTATGAAATATTAAATACTGATGAAATGTAGAAAGTTTTAAATTTAGAGTCCCTAGAATAACAGAGAGTCTGACCCACTGAAATGTAATTTTATATTATGATGACTTGAATGCGCTAAAAGCTGCGCAGATGGATTATTCACGATCAGCGCCATATTTTGTTTTGTGCCTCTAGCAATGGCGGAGCAGTAGGGGCTTAGCTGGTTGTGAATTGAAATGAAATTGAATTTTGGATATGGAGAATTATTTCGTGCTATATGCTGGTTAATTTTACAGTCCCTTATAAAACATGACATGTTCCAACAATAACACCCACAAAAATACACAAAGAATAACACTAACGCCAATGATGTGTTTACAAATAAAATAATGGGAAATTAAGAACACAATTCATATCGTACGTGCAGATGGTTGTCTCTCTCGCACCCACATACATAACCAATGAAGTACGTCTTTGATGAGTTTCATGTGCCTCCTTTTGTCTACGCCTAGGGTTGGTACCTTTATTTGGATGCGCAAATGGACTAAACGCATTCCATATAGTACATTTCAGTGGTCTGGCCACGGCTGTCGCGAGCGCGGTTTGGTCGTTGGTAAAGTCACAGTCTATTATACAGTCCGGTGTCTTCACGTCGGCTCCTTTGATGTCGAGGTCCCAGATTTCGTTTTTTTAGACGACCAAAAGACGACTTTAGCCGCGCACATTCGCGCGCTCAAGGGGCACTGTGATTTGTCAAGAAATGGAATTTCTCCCACTTCGTCGTGTACATATGAATTTCATTGGTGTTCATTGCGCATTTCGCCGCGATTTAGCCACACCCTCTGGAACCTTCACTCGACGAACTGTATAATAAACTGTGGTAAAGTGCCCTCATTAATGGCGGAACCAATCCCAGAGCACAGCGGGAAACGTTAACATTCAAATTTGATCGTTCATGCTCAAGTGTTTAGTAACGTTTATTAGTGTAAATAAGCGAGTCAATTCAATGTAATGAATGATATATTGCAATTTTATACGTAGGATATACAAAATCAGAATACAAAAACGAATCAAGTGGAAAGCACAAGCTATCCCTTTTACCATAACTTCAAGGCAAAATTAAATACATAAATTATAAAAAAACTAAATATATTTTAAAGCTTAATGCTTTTGTTAAAACACAAAATATATTTTATGGAATGGAGTAAATGGAGAATATAGGATCTACAGTTAGGTATTCTGAATTAAATGTAATGCCAGTCACAAAACCATATTAATTTAATTTTATTAATTACATTAATAAAAATATTAAGTTGTATCGTCTATTTATACTGGAAACTTATGTACAACAGCAAAATAATTTAAAAAATATACACTTTGGACAAGAGCGTGGCGGTTTACTTCACCTAAGTAAAAATGGAAGCTAAATTTTTCAAAGAGAGTTTGTTCTGGTCCACTTCTGTGAATTCTTTCACACCACTTTTACGGACTTTTAGTTTGATCTCAGGTACCTCCGCATTCTCAGGGAATAAGGCGAAAATGTGCACCGTACTGCCTTTGCCGATTATGCCCTTTTCATGGGCAGCCGCTAACTGATTGACAACTCTGCGTTCCACCTCGTACTTTATAGATCTGGCTCCGTAATTCACATCATAGCCGTCTGCTAGTGCCGATTCCACGCCTCTGTCCCATTTTATTTCTATTTTGTGTTTGTCCTTAGCCTAAACGTACGACAAAGTGCAAAATATAACAATTTGAATTAAGATTAATGCTGAAATATTAAAAAAGACAGATAATGAATAATCACACATGAACATTACTACTTCATGGTACAGAAAATTTTGGTACATGGTGTTAGGAAACCGGTGAACCATATTTCAAAAATAGCTTCCAATGTTACCTTGCTGTTATAATTTTCACGATATAAAAAGTTACGGTTCTGTAAGAAATGTGGTTCAAACAATTTCCTACCTCGTTGGCATGAAGTTGGTTCGTTTTAACATTTCGAGAGACACATTGTTCTCTTTTTCAAAAGTAATTCAACTGCTAAGGACACTTACCAACATTCAAATAATTAATTTCATTTATTTATTTTTTTTTTTTTTGACATTATGATACAATTTTTGGGGTAGGTAGACTTACACGCCCCCCATAAATTCGATTGACAGCTGCGATGGAAAACGAAAATCTATTACTGTATAGAAATATGGAATCTGATGTTTCATAAAATACCTAAGTTTTCACAATCCAGAATCTTTCGTTTATTTTTCGAAAAAATCTAATCCGCCAACATCAGCAAAACGGTTGTTGAAAAGCGCTGGTTTTTTGTTCTGTTTCGAAGCAATATCCTGAATATACAACTTCCAAGAAGTATTTTTTGGAAAGCAAAATTCAGTCAGCCATTTTTATGCATTGAATTTAACAGTTACAAGAATGTTTATATTTTATTAGGTTTCAATTTTGCTATAAACTATCCGCTGACGTCTACACAATGATTGTTGAAAAATGCAAACTTTCTGTTTCATTTAAAACCTAATGCCATATTGTATAAGCTTGCACAAGTATTTTTTGGTTTCAGTATTATTTTGCAATTGCAAACCACAAACGCCAACAGTCAAATCCCAACACCCTTACTAATATCAGGTATTTGTTGATATAGGTCAGACCTAACAACGTCCAAACATTGATCTCAATATTGATACATCATATGAGATAGGAGCTACAGCTGTCGCTATTGTTGCTATAATCATGGTTCACGAATTTAAATGTGTCATTACTTTAATTTTTATAGAAGAGTTTATAATTTCTTAAGTACGGTTCGTTCGTATTCCATATACAGAGTGTTCAGGAAAATCTGGGAAATCTGTCGGGTGCAGATAGAACATGAAAAAATAAAATGACAAGTTTCTATAATTTTTTTTCCTACAGGCCCTCCATACAGAGATATGTGTCCTGGAAGGACGCTGGAAATCAGTTTTTCTTAAAGGAGAGACAGAATAAAATCAACATACCCTTTGCGCCCAGCTTTGAAGTTCTTTTCCAACGAGCTGCAACAACTCGTTCCTGGAAAACGGAAGGAAATACACAATTTCGTTTATCCTACCAAGAAACTCATCTCTTTTAAAATGCCGCTTCAGTATCGGTTTCACAACCTCATCCTTAAATTTCCTCGATATGTGAATATTTTCCGTAATATATTTCTCGTTCTCTAAAAATTTGGAAATCCTTTATTCACCATGTACAACAAATATTTCACTTACCTTTGGTATCTGAAACACTTAATCTTTCCTGTTTCAATTTCTCAACCTCCCTCCGCAACTGCAAAGCGTGACTGGCTATTTCGTCGCTGGCCAAGTTGGATGTCATTATAAATATGGCGTCCTTGCATTCGATAGTTTTACCTTGGCCATCCGTCAGCCTTCCTTCGTCGAACAGTTGCAGGAGAACTGTAAGGACGTCGGGATGGGCCTTATCAACTTCATCGAAGAGAACGACGGCGCTGGGGCATTTCTTCAATTTTTTTGTTAATTGGCCCCCTTCGTCATGCCCTACATAACCGGGAGGTGCCCCTATTAGTTTGGCTACCTAGTTCGAAATATAAATATAATATAAAAAAATCGTACCATTTTTATATGGGATAAAAAATTAACAATAATGGTCAGAAAAATTCTATCTATATGTTGATCGCTGGAAAATGGTGTGAATTTCATGTGTCAAGATATATACACTTTAATTTTCTACAATGTTATAAGAAAAATATGTTTTAGTGTAGGAATCGCCAACGTTTTTAATGTCTTGAGCTAATTCAATAATTTTCAATTAAAGAGTGAGCTACCTAAACCTATTTAAACAATTAATGCAGGAATATTTTCCATATAGTATTGATTTTGAGGTTTTTAGTATACATCTCTGAGCTACTAGAATTGTCCATATGAGCTACCGGAACTGTCCACGAGAACTACCAGAATTGTTCACATAAACTACCTAAATTATTTCATCAAGTTAGTGAAATTATCTTTACATGATAGTATAATCTGTATGAGCTGCCAAAATTACCAACGTAAACTGGAATTGTCTATGCGCTACCGAAATTACTGAACCGAGCTACCGAAGTGTTCACACAAATCACCAAAATTGTCACCTGTGTGTAGCAATGGTCTTTGCAAACTATTAGAATTGTCTATATGAGCTAATACAATTACCCATACGAGCTACTCAAGTTGACCACGTAAGCTACTAAGACGAGCTTTCGAAATTATCCACACAAGCTACCTACCAGAATTGTCCACGTAAACTGCCAGAATTATTTCATCGATATTGAAATTGTTTATGAGAGAATACTAATTTTGTCCACATGAGCTACCAGTATTGCCTACATGACCTACCAGAATTGTCCATGTAAGCTATGGGAATTATTTCATCCACCTAGTGAAATTGTATATGCAAAATACAAAAATTGTCTACGAGCTACCGAAATTACCAACTTGAACTACTACAATTGTCTATATGAGCTACCGGAATTACTGACATGAGCTACCAGAATTGTCTATATGATCCAACACAATAGAGCATTTACACGCTGCGATCATGTTAGGTATTAAATCTAGCCTCACAAATATTTGTTATTTAATTTTGTTGTGTTTCAATTTGTGTAAAACAAACATGCCATATATCTGTTATGTACCGCAGTGTTTATCTGTTGCTAATAAAAATAAAGATTTCATGTTTCACAAGTTCCCTAATAATGCTGAAAAAATGGTTAATAGCAATTGAGTCCAGCAAGAAACCAACCCAGTACACAATGATCTGCTGAAAATATTTTACAGAAGATTGTTATACTATTAGTATGGGTAATCCTGAGAGTATAGCAAGCGCATCTAGTAGTAACAAGTTATTTCACGATATGGCGATTCAAAATGTTATTAGTTACAAAAAGGCACAACTAATATCACCCAAATTTTTAAATGAAAACCATTTAAAACACCTAACAGGGTTTTCAACTTTTTCTGTATTGTACTTGTACTTTAATAAAAATACCAAATAAAAACTGCATATATTTATTATTTATATATGTCACATGTCCATTATTTAAAACATTGATTTTTTTATATATTATTCGTATTTCTTCATAAACATTCTTTCATTTAATGTACAACTTTTTTATTTACTAGGCATATTACATGCAACATTTTTGCAATTTGAGCGGCAACTAATAATTTTTCTATCGATTCATGATTTATAAAATTTCAATTCTTTAAAAAACAAAGAGGTTTAAATTAAGAATTACCAGGAAAATCTTTAGGCACTCCAACGTTAACAATTTCTGTGTTAAATAACGTTTTATTACTTCTCTTTCCAAATTGCTAATGTAAAATGCAAATAAACAAGGTTATGTGAGGTTAACATAAATAAGATTTTAATACTTTTTGTACTTGTACAAGTTTTATTTTGATAATACGTATGCAAATTAGATTTATAATCACTATTTGTCTTACATGAATTCAAATAAAAAATTATCGAACCATAGACTAGACCATAGAACATTAACATTAATACCTAACTTTCACGCTAGCGCCCCTATCGGAATTGAATGACAGTGAGTTAATGTAAATGCTCTATTACCCATGTGAGCTACTCGAATTGTCTACGTAAGCTACTGGAATTACTGACACGAGCTATCGGAATTATATACACAAGCTGCAGGAATTGTAAACATACACTGGTAGAATTGTTTCATCGACTTAACATTGTTTATTGGACCATACAATTTTGTCCAGGAGCTACCGGCATCATCTACACGAGCAGACCAGAATTATACTCATAAACTATCGGAATTGTTTCATCCACCAAGTAAAATTGTTACATGCAAAATAATAAATTTGTCCACCGTGTAACGAAATTACCAGCGTGAGCTACTGGAATTGCCTATGTGAGCTACCAGAATTACTGACACAATTTACCAGAATTGTCCACGCAAAACAAAGAAATTGATCTAATAGAACGGTTTTTGCAAATTGTTAGAATTATCAATATGAGTTACTGGAATTACTGACACCAGCTACCAGAATTGTGCACGTGAAATATCAGTAGCGCATGATCGATGGGTTGGCGATTCCTTTTTACAGAAACAAAATTATTCAACAAATAAATCTAAAATAGGACGAAGTATTTTCAGAATACTAGGAAAAGAGTAAAACAGAGTAAATATAAGGAATGATAGAATCATTAATATTTGTCAAATAATTTTTATAAAATATCATACATTTTCAGAGGATTCGTAAAATATTTCGCACCATTTTGGATATCAATTTTATTTCTCTCGAAATTAATTTTTGGAAAAAAGTTAAGAGTACCTATTGCAAGCAAATATCATAAAAAATTATACAGATTAGGATACCTCGTGTTTTTCTTGATATTCTGACATATCTAATCTAATAAATGCATGCTGCTTATCTTTGTGTACGTATGTAGCTAGTTGTTTAGCCAATTCGGTTTTGCCAATACCTGAAGAGCCCAAAAATAAAAACACTAATGGATGATCGTCGTCTGTCCAGCCATTCTCTTTCCTTCGGACAGCTACAAAAATTAGATTATGCCTAAGAATTTTTATTAAAAATTTAAATTGATAAATATAGCGCATACCATATAAATCCATTTTAAAGCTTTTAATTTTTGTAGATTAAAACATTTTGATAAATAAGAAAACATTTTATATAAAACAGATATATGATATTAAAAAGATTATAGTTATTATATCAGCACAAACTTGGTAAAAAGTATTAATAATTATTTAAACTCAACTTTATAGTTCTCTGATAAGGACCTGAAATAATTTTGACATTTTATTGAGTGTAATACAAAGTACTTAAAATAAAAATTATTAATGTACAAACAAAATTACAGCAATTAAAGTAGAAAAAACTCACTTGCTGCTACAGTTGCAATCGCTGCCTCTTGTCCCACTATATATTTTTTCAATCTCTCTTCTAACGGATATCGTCTCCGCTCTTCAATCTCTTTCTCTCGTTGAATCTCCTCGAACTGTAGAAAATCATTATGTAGCAATAAAACAATGGCAAAATAATTACCTTTACCTTCTCCATTTGACTTGTTAGATACTTTTTAATCTCATCACTGTTACTATACATAACAGGTTTGTGCCCCATTTCATTCTCCAGATTGGGATTTGCACCATATTTTATGAGTAATTTAATAATGCCTAGATTATTCGTAAGAGCAGCATAATGTAAGGCTGTGAATCCGAGAAATGTGGCTTTATTGTTTAGACCACTTGAAAATTCTTCATCTCTTATCATCAACACTTAAAATACGCAAGGAAAAATTATAATGCTTGAATAAAAAAGTTGCCAGCTGTCATTTAAGTGTAAAAATGTATGAGATTAATTTATGTATTCAATAATTTACCTTCGATTGGATGTAACCCTACTTTATTAGCAGATCGGTTAGCATTAATAAAATTATCAGTAATATTTGGATCAGCTCCAGCTTTTAATAGTAACTCTGCAGCCTCGTACTGTTCATTTACCGTTGCTACCATTAAAGCTGTCCAACCTAAAAGATGTCTTCTGTTTACATCTATACCATCTTTTATATATCTAAAACAAGATAAAAATATTTTAAAAGTGAACATCATTATTTTGTAAAGAGCCTACATGACAAAATACAATATTGCATCATATGTGAGGCCTAGTTATATACCGGAAATAATAAATCTTCTTTATCATTTAGTGTTAAATTTCTTTAAGAAACTCAATGCAAGTTTTGTTACTTATTTAGTGACACTTACTTGGTTATTTCATGTGTCAGACCGAACTGGGCTGCTTTGAAAAACCGTTTATCTTCTCGATTCTGATGACTGGCATCACAAATAACAATACCCAGGCCTACAGCAAATAAAAAGGGTGAATTATTTAAATATTGGTCAAAATTTTTCCACTTTTTCCTCTGGTATTTTCTACAGCTATTGGTTAATCCATATCTATCATAATCGTATTTGTTTAAATTAATAATTGACACAGCTCGCACACAATTTCTTGTCGATAACTTCGAATACCTATTGTACAGTTTCAAAATTTTTAACATAATTAGGAAAACGTATTTAAATTATCAAGCCTGCAAATACAAAATATAAAATGTCTAACAAAATTTGAGGTTATAGGTGTCAAATTAAAGGTCGAGGGGTATGTTCCAAAACTCATTTAAAGAGGAAATACGTTCCAATGGACTGCATTAGTGATGACGTCAATGATCATGCAACCAACATTATAAGTGTCGGTAAATTTGCAATTAATATTTTCTTTTTTTTATTAAATTACTACACTTGTTTAAACAATGTCATTTTAATTCGTACATATGGAAGATTAAATATATTTCTATCGAAGTGAAGAAATCTGTTAAATATGTCTCTTAACACAAATAAACCAAATTTCACACATCTTTTTTATTCAAATAATTTGACTAAAAAAAAAGAATTAAAGTGACAACGCTTGCTTGAAATATAATTGCTTGTGAAGTAAAGCAATGCGAGTTGCATATTCTGTGACGTACTAATAATGGCATTCTCATTTATTAAAATCATAATACTTCACAAAATAAATAAATATTACCATTGCGAGAGTAATGTGTTTTTTAAATTAGTAAAAATATCAACTGAATATTAGATTAAATCTTGAAATTTATTTTACAATTTAAACGATTAACCATGCTCAGTAAAGTATATATCTATATTTCAATGGCCATGGTTCGTATTATTGGCATTATTTTACCTTGTAATAAAAGAAACTCAATAAGTATACAAAAACATGTCACTATCTTTCTATTAAACAAAAAGTTTAAATGAAAGTGCTTGTTTCTATTCGGATTTCAAAACTGATTCATACAACAATCAATAATTATTTAAAAAATTCACAATAATGGTAAGATAAATTCAAAAGTAATTTTGTTTAGTTAAATTATTAACTGCTATATTATAAATTTTATTTTATTTTCTTCTGATACAGCCTATATTTTCATGCACGAAGAGTTAAAGGAACACTTAGTTTATACGCAATAGAAGTGCCTATTTCCTTTTTCGCCATATCGCCCAATTAAATTCGAAAGAATATTGGGGGCCGCAGAAACGAAACAAGAATTCCGCATAATTTTATTTGAAGATACATTTACTTAGATGAGCGTTGCATAAAAGAAACATATCGAATGAAACGATTTGAAATTCAGATGAGAACAATCGAGTTATTTACTTATTGTAATATTCGGCTCCGCGGCCACCAGCAAGAAACGTATTAGAGGAGGGGGTCGACGTCAATTGAAAAAGTTTGCTGTCTTTATTAAATTCGAAAGTAACAGAATAACCCATTTCGGAACGACATTACCTACCGCGTAATTGCCCCTTGCGCTCCACCGAATAGCTTGTTTGTTTTCTTTCCGCGGTTCTCCCTTGTCCATTTGTATTGTGGCGGCGTTTAATAATAACTGCGAACGGCGATGGGGGACTTGTTCAGGCACTGTACATTAGGAGGTAATGAAAAAATACATTATGCAGAGTTGGTAGCTAATATTCCAATATCCTTTGTATTTTTTGGACTTTAAGCGCAATAGGCTCAACGCATAGGCGTCTGCTGGAGTACCCATTTTACATGATTTACAGTGGCATTCATGCATAGTCCTTCTTCGGTCGCTGAAGAGCAGTCTCCCTTCCGAAATTACGAGGTGTGCAATTATAAGTTCCGGGAATTTGTCAATGAAAAAACAAGCAAATTAAATTTTGCCAAAATTTTATTATCGATCTTCACAATAGTCTCCCTCTAACTCTACACAACGATTGCAACGTTGCTCTCACGATTGAAAGCACCCTTGGTAATCCTCCGCAGTTAACCTGTCCAGCACCACGGTTACAGCTTCTTTAACCTCCTGTACACCGCCATGATGAGTTCCTTTGAGGTGTGACTTCATCTTGGGGAATAAAAGAAATCGCAGGGGGCAATATCGGGGCTATAGGGTGGGTGCGGCAACGTTGGAATGCATTTTTTGCCAAACACTCTTGCACAATGAACGAGGAATGGGCTGGCGCGTTGTCATGGTGCAAGATCCAGCCGTTCTCAGCGAGTTCGGATCGCACACAGAAAACGCGAGCCCGCAACCATTCCAGGACGCCAACATAGAACTGTCCAGTCACTGTTTGGCCGGCAGGAACAAATTCAAGATGAATGATGCCGTGGATATCGAAAAAAATGATCAACATTGTCTTCAGTCGTGACTTGGACATCTTCGCTTTCGTTGGCCGCTCTCCACCCTTTTCCACCCACTACTGACTTTGTTTACGAGTCTCGGGGTCATACTCAAATATCCAGGTTTCATCTCCAGTGACTACCCGACTCATCCAGTCTCTACCGTTGCTCCGAATGCGGGACAACAAATCCTCGCGGATCGATTTTCTCATGTCTTTCTGTTCACGGGTGAGAACTTTTGGCACCATCTTTGCGCAAATCTTTCACTTTGAGTGTTTTATTTTGAACTCTTTACATGTTGCAACCATCATGGAGGCTTAATTGACTTTTCACAACATTATTACAGAATATAACCCATTATGTATTAATAATTAAGTCTGTTCAAGTAAAGAATCCGGAATGGTTTTAAACTGTCAGAAATATTTCACGAGCTAGTAGTAGAATTTCAGTGTTTTCAGTAAACATCGTGCCAGTTTGGAACTAGTCTCGATTCCTTGCTTAAACAGGCCTAATATTGCAACCGTAGAAACGCGACGTCAACACTTTAATCATACGCACAAAGTATAAATTTAGTGTTCCCACGATCGTCAAAACTTAAAATCTACTTTTCTAGAGTTCATCATGATAAAAATAGATTGCATTATGTCTAAATAATGATACAGGTAGTTCAGGCTAGTTAGTTCTCAAGAAAATTTATTATACATGCATAAATAATTCCAATTCAAAGGTGCAGATAGCAGATATTAATTTGCCGAGCCCACATCGTATGTTTTAAAAGCAGCAAATTCCAAAATCGCACGGCTGCAAGTTAGGAAGTGTTAAATGCACTGGGGATACCTTTGTAGAGCCGCCATCAATCTTGATTACAGGGGCATAATCTTTCTTTTAAGAACTTTGCTCCTTCTCCCTAAGCTGTGGGCGCTCCGAGTGTGCTCTCACGCTTAATAATAAACTTAGACATCTATAACTTCGGGCTGGAGGATCCGAGATTATTTTTCCTGCTTTACAGCCTATTAAGATATATGACATATTTTTATACGGTGAAAACCGGATTCGCAGTTTAATCCGGGCTTATATAAAATGTCGACAACTCTCGACAGAAGAAATGTCTGCACGGAAATCTGAATAAAAAATTATTTTAAAATCTCGACAACTCAGGAGATACAAAACAATTTCTAGTAACGTGACAGAGCTGGAAGCAGTAGCTAAATACATTATACTTCTATAGTTTACAATTTATACATATTCTTGTCGAAATTGAAATTTATGGGTATAATTTTAAATCTAATTAAATAGTGAATGCAGTATACTATTAATAGTGAGGAATCTCAATCCTCATTGGCTGAACAAATTGTTAGTGCAAGATTATGCATAGAGAGTACGCCATGGCTATGCATGATACGTCTTGCGTTTCGCTTCAAATTTGTTCAAAAGAAATTGTTTACGAAAAGCAATGAAAATGTTAGTGAGTGCAAATTTAAAATTACTTGATTCTGTGTTGTGCAATTTAAGCTCATGATAAATATACTCATAAGTGCGTGTTGTGTTCTACTTGATTCCAGTTTTTGTGAAAATTAATTTTAAACTTATCATCTAATTATTAGGTGGGAGATGTATGTACATACCTGGGTAAGTAACATGCTAACATTTATTATTGTACTAAAACATATGTTAATACATAAGTTAATGTATGCGTTTTATATGAGTTAGAATATTTTTTCCAAACAAAAAAAACTCTTGAAGAAGTAGGATGTTTTTTATTCAATACGGCTTCTCTCATGTGTCACAGCTAGCTAGACTGTTATGATACAGGGTCTAATATTGAGGTTGCCACAAACTTTTAAAGCTGAATTTTCTCGTCAAATTATTTAAGAACTATTGAAGATAAATAACCTAAAATCTGATAGGGCGTAGTTTTCCTATAATAATATAATTACCTTACGAAAAATTTCAGCAAAAACCTCGATAAAAACCAATCAGTTTGGAATTAGATGAGTCTGCAGCGAGGTCTGAAAGGTTTTAACAGTCAAAAAAAGTTATTTTGCTCGAGAGTGCTCTCACGCTTAATAATAAACTTAAACATCTAATAACTTCGGGCTGGAGAATCCGAGATTATTTTTTCTGCTTTACAGCCTATTAAGATATATGACATATTTTTATACGGTGAAAACCGGATTCACAGTTTAATCCGAAGTTATATAAAATGTCGACAACTCCCGCTCCCGACAGAAGAAATGTCTACAGGGAAATCTGAATAAAAAATTGTTTTAAAATCTCGAGAATGCAGGAGATACAGAACAATTTCTAGTAATATGACAGAGATGAAAACGGTCACCAAATACATTATGCTTCTAATGCTTCTATATTTTACAGTTTATACATATTCTTGTCGAAATTGAATTTTATAGATATAATTTTAAATCTAATTAAATAGTGAATGCAGTATACATTAATAGTGACGGATCTCAATCCTCATTGGCTGAACAAATCGTTAGTACAAGTTTCTGCCTAGAGAGTGCGCCATGCGTGATACGTCTCGTGTTTGTCTTCGATTGTGCGAATTTGTTCAAAAGAAATGTTTAACGAAAAGTAGTGAAAATGTTAGTGAGGGCAAATTTAGATACTTAGTTAGGTACTTGATTTTGTGTTGTTCAATTTACACTCAAAAGTGCGTGTTGTGTACCACTTGAATCTAGTTTTTGTAAAAATGAATTTTCTACTTATCACTTATTAGAAGACGAGAGATGTACCTGGGTGAGTAACATGCTAACATTTATTATTGTACTAAATCATATTAATGCATTTGTTTTATATGAGTTACTTGTTAATTATTGTTTCCAAAGAACACTCATGTCTCACAGCTAACTAGACTATTATGACATAGGGTATCCTCTACTCTAATATTGAGATTGCCACAAACTTTTAAAGCTGCTGCTCATCGCCAAGTTATTTAAGAATTATTCGTTTTCTAAATAATATACAAAAATTTCGTCAAATAAACCTCGGCAAAAACAGTGGCGCTGGAATTAGGCGAGTCTGAAGGGTTTTAACAGTCAAAAAAGTTATTTCATTTGGCATTACTACTTGGAGAGAATTTTTTTACATATCCTTTTCCGAGCCTTTTTCTTAGGAATACATTTAAAAGTTTAAAATTTATGATTGCGTTTGCTGGACTAGTTCAGAACGTTAGGATAGTTAAAATTATGTGCATTAGTAAGAACGTGGAGCTGTACAGATTTTTTACTAAACATGAGACGCGACATAATTGAATTTGAGGTTATATTTTTTAACCCAAATTAATTTATAAGACTCTGATACAGGAGTTAAATGTACTTATATAAAAACGGAATAATTAGTATGCAGAGATATAACTCGAGATATATTTGTCAAGTGAGATATGATGAGATGCGAATTTTGATTTTTATAAATAAGTAAACCAAAGGTAACTGTAAAGAAATCAAATGAAAATTATTTATTTCACTTCACTTTTAAAATATGTACCTATTTTGAGTAAATAAGTAAAATTTGAATTGAGATACCTCAATAGGAAAAACTTAGAACTAATTTTCAGTTCCTGAATTGTAAAAAAACTGGCTATACATATAAATCATGGAATCCTAATTATGTGAGTAAATTTTAAAATTATTCCGATTTTATGATAATAGTCTTCCCTGAAGTTTTGTTGTAAAGTTTCTAAAAATCGTTATATAAAAATCACACTTCTGTATTTTTTGTACCTTAATAGTTTTTTTTAAATACAGTTTTGTTTTAAGAAGAGTTTGAACTTAAAATCGGAGCTAATAAAATTACAAAGAAAAAAAGTGCCAAGTTCCTGAGAATAGTTTTTACTCGGTTTTTGATGAATGCTTAAATTAGAAAACACATTTTAGGTACTAAGTTAGTAAGTAAATTGCATTTCATTAATTATTCGGTTAAAACCGAGGTTACAATTATCAAATATATCCTTACCACTGAGCAGCTATAGATTTTTTTTGTTATTGTTTATTTTATAGTATTTAAATAAAAATTCAAAACATATTTTTAAAACTTAAACAATAGAATATTTTCTGAATATTTCAAGATAAGTATAGATATTTTTTCTGTAAGTTTCAAGATATTACTTTTTTTTTAAACAGCAATGGTATTTTGAGACGGAATTTTAAATGTGCACTAGCTGTAAGCAACTAGCATTACAAGTGTTATAATAAAATTGAGCTTAAAATTAACTTGTTAATATTCGATCTTATGGTAAGGTGACTTAATCAAAAATAAAATCAATAAGATAATACTTAATATTTTCTTTTTAATTCAATTAAAATACTTATTTAAGAAATATTATTTAGTAGATGGTGTAAATATATATGTAGGTATAGGAGATTAAATAAAATTTTGTTTATTTTAGATTTTAATTAATCAAGCTAAACTTGAACATCAGTTCTACTTATATGCACTAAACATTTAACATTGACAGTTATAGTCGCGCCAAATTAGCATTTCACTTGCAACTTTTTGCGGAGAGGTCCGATTGAGATGCGGTTTTCTGCAAAATGTTCAGGGAATTTGTATAACAAAAGGTACATCTAACCTCTGTACGCTCGCAAATTTTTAATTGTTTATTTAACAAATGACCCATTTTTGTTGAACATATGGCAAATGTCACACACGATTCAACGGAAATGTCTGGAAAATGCTCTCTCGGGGGTTTTCGAGGTTCCTATTTATCACTTTGGTGTTAGCTTTATTATTTATTGCTAAATTGTTGTAACTGGACTAATTAACAAATTAAAAACTTCACCCCCGAAATCACCGGCATTTTTTCCAGGATTTCTGGCTTATTAAGGCAAACCATCGGCGTAAGATTTTTGCAAATATAATTGTTTATTGTTCGATTGATGCAACCTCGCTAATTAACAAATTAATAACTCTTCTCTCGGAATCGTTAGAAAATCGTTTTTTTTGCAATAATTCTGGGATTATGGGGAGAACCATCTACACAAGGTTGTTGCACGAAATTGTTTATTTTTCTATTTTTGCAACCTGGCTAATTAACAAATTAATAACTCTACTCCCGGGATTTCTGTCTTTTTAAGGCGAACCATCGGCACAAGATTTTTGCAAATATAATTGTTTATTGTTCAAATTGATCCCAGAATTATTGCAAAAAAAATCGGGGGTGGAGTTTTTAATTTATTAATTAGCCCAGTTACAACAATTTATCAATAAATAATAAAGCTAACACCAAAGTGACAAAAAGAAACCTCGAAAACCCCCGAGAAAACATTTTCCAGACATTTTCGTTGAATCGTGTGTGACATTTGCCATATGTTCAACAAAAATTGGCCATTTGTTAAATAAACAATTAAAAATTTGCGAGCGTACAGAGGTTAGATGTACCTTTTGTTGTAAACAATTCCCTGAATATTTTGCAGAAAACCGCATCTCAATCGGACTTCTCCGCAAAAAGTTGTCCATTTTCACTTTTTTCATGCTAATTTGACGCGACTATTACAACTATATCTTAATACCATAAATCACATAACAGCAAATACAAACTTACATAAACTTAGATTTAATTTAAGAAAAAACCCTAAATCAACATAATATTAAAGAAAATAAAAGTTTTCTCTATCAGATGACAAATATACCAAATGAAATTAAGTAGTTGCTCAATTGATTTACGTGATTGTGCTGATTTCGGTAATTTCGAGGTTACAACTCTGGACACAAACATTTTAGAAATAAGTTGGATAACAAAAGTAAAGCAAAAACGAGAGCAAATATCTAAAACTTTTAACCATTTATCTTCTCATCCGCGAAATAATTTTACGAATTCATTAGACGAGCCACCCAGACTTTTTCCAGTTACATTTTTAATTGTGTTGTTTTCGCGTTGATTTATTGACTCCCCCGGAATTAAATCAATGGGAAAGATATAAAAGATAATTAATATTGTTTCGAACACAGAAGGCTCGCAGATATTCTTTTTCAATTATCATCGGGTAACATATTTTTAGGGGGAGGGCACCGTCCAGATACGTTGTTATTTTTCTGCTTCTCCCTTGTTTACAGGAGACCTGTTTATTGTGTGCGCTTTGTTACACAGCGGTTTATAATCAATTAAATTGGGCAAATGTTTATTTTCCGGGTTTCGCAAATTGCGAAGATGCAAATTATCGAGTCTACAGGAAATCTGCAATTTGATTCGCTCGGTGGAAGTTGAAATATGTAAAAGTTTGGATTTATTACTTAAATTATATTTTATGATTAAGTTCGGCGTACCTGTGGTTTAAAATGTTGGAAATGTCAATGAAATTTCAAAGGAACCTACTTTCTCAGTTAATAATGATGATATACCTACGTACACTCTATTGCAATGATAATGACACTCTCTAAAATGAATTTGGCGATTTATTTCAAACTACTGACGTATTTCGTAATGAAATCTACATTTAACTTTCAACATTAATTCTTAGTTGTTTTCTCCCATTAATAAAAATCTAATAAAATTTCTACTCAGAACTTCGAATGCCAAGTTCAAATTCTGATTTTAGGGAATGCCATTATTGCAATAGATTATACGTAGCGTCAAGAATTGAGACGTCTTACGTCACGGCTAACGTTACACATTTGTTTTTATTGACAACGTAATTTTCAATATTTGATCGCGTTGAAAACAATCATTCTTTGCAATTTAGTGCAATATATAATGCAAACTTTTAGTGTAGTAGGTATATAGTTTTATTACTATCAGTTGCAGCTTCTTAAATATTTTGATGAAAATGTAATGAATTATTCATTTGTTCGTATGACGTAAGTCGTTTGAATTCTTGTCGCGAGTATAGTAGGATAAGTTGCTAATACATATTAAATTACCAAAAGATGCCAACTTCATTCTTCAAAAGGTTTTTCCACCATATATTATTTGAAATGCATGTTAATAATCAATTTTATTCTTTAGACAAACAACTGTATACAGGGGTCAGTAAGTAATCACCCATGGAGACATATTAGAAAAATCTTGAACCTACATTATTTTTAAGGAAGAAAGGTATACTTGTCATTATTCTCAGAAATTAGTCATTTGCGAGAAAATTGCTTTTCAACAATCAGCTGCATACCTAGTTCCGATGGGGGAAACCACTGAGGTATTTTGCTGTACAAGCTGTAGGTAATTAAAGGTACTTTTTGCATTTTTTGGGTATTTGTGTGTATTTTAGGTATTTTTACGTACTTTGTGGATTTTTGGGTACTATCAAGGTAATAATGGGTATTTAATGGGTATTACAAAGATAATTAATGGATATTTTAAGAGAAAACTAATATTTTCCCGCCCCCCCTAAATACAATAGCGATCGCGCATGCGTGATGCCGATGGCACAGGTTAAATATAAGTAAACAACTGACCGACACAATGGCAAATATAAAAATTATTAAAAATAGATACAATAATATTTTCTGTAAAATTTTTCAGAGGCACTGTTAAACCACTATGTGGTCTTTTATTGCCTTCGTAAGCCTTTGGTTTAGAAAATAATATAGGGTGATTCGAATTAGATACATTCTGTTGCAAAAATAATGACACTTCCTCAAATCAGTTTTTTGACTACTGGATGTTCTGTGTAGAATTTTCAATAGATTTATGTGGGTGAGTGGAACAACTAAGAACTAATGTTTAAAATTGAAAGTAGATTTCATTCGAATATGTCAGCAGTTCGAAATAAATAGCCAAATTCAACCAAACAGTGCCACTATTATTACAATAGATTGTACAGTACAGTACCATATAAGCAAGTATCATATGAATGTTATACTAGCACATTCCCCTATTCTGATAACAAATTTTAGTATGGTATAATTTCTTAAACTTTATCTTTAAATAAATATATTACATATTATTCTATACGACGTGTTAACGATAAGTTTGGTCAAAATTCTCCGACATATTCTATTGATGAAAAATATGAAATAAAAAGTGAATGAAAGTCTATAATAAAAATTAAAATATTGCTAAATTAGGTTTTCCTATCACATTCATATTCTATTTAACAAAAAAGATTTTTTATGTAAACAACTGCCAATTATCTAATTCTAATCATACATGACAGAAAGCAACCTTGGGCTAAAATTGAATTATCCCTCGATACCCATGTATTTACACTTGCTAATGAAAGATTTTGGTTGTACTGGAGACACCGATGGTACCCGATAAGTATTTGGGATCCGGACAATAATTTTAGGGACCACTGTATAGACCGAATATTATGATTTCATAGACGAGGAAGAAGTTTGTGTTTAGTTAGCTTGAAGGGGGCATGGTGTAGATATTGGCCCTTCTTGGGTGCGCCAATGAGTTTATGATACATTTTATGTAATCCAAAATGTTCTTTCCAGATGTATTCAGATCGAGTCAAAGGAGCCCTTAAAAAAATCAATATTATTTACGTAGATCTGTAACTGGAATAATTTCTAAGGAAATGAAAGACAGTTTTGGAAAATTAAAGGTATATTAAGTAAAATCGTGGGTCATTTAATGTATTTTTCGTTTATTAGATATCTGGGTATTTAATGGTATTTTTGGGTACTATTCGGTATTTCTGGGTACTTAACGGGATTTTTAGGTACTTAAGGGTATTATTGGGCAATAGCCATAGTATATTCTTTGGGCACTTGAGGGTAATTCGTGTTTTTTGGGTATTTTTGAGGTATTTGCTTATTTGATGAGGTATGTTTTTGGGAAAATAAGGTATTTACGGATAATATTTAAAAAAAATGGTATTTCAAGCAGTGGTTTACCCCTCGCATAGTTCATTGTACAATATTTTAACGTAGTAGACGCCAAAATTTCCTTGCAAATTGAATGTGTTGACGGTAGAACGGCAAGCAATAAAATTTGCACTGGTGTAAAATGGTACGGATAGTATTCATCAACATGCAGCGTTTTCAGAATGGATGTCATTCTGAATCTTGCAGCTCCAGGTAGTCGTCCTGAATTAGTTTTCGTCTTTTTCCCTCTAAATTAACAGATTTTTATAAATTGTTGATTACCAAGTTGTAACCTATTAAACAATTTTAATCTATAGAATTTTAATCTATAGGATTAAAATTGTTTTTCTACACCCGTATTATAACAATGCACTTATATGCCCATAATCCGTTTCATAATGATCCCATTACGATACAGATTTTTCATTACGATACAGATTTTTAATCTATAGAAACCCATAATGTTTATATTATGTTTTAGAATATTATTCTTCTATGTGACTTATCCTTTGTAATCTTGATTATTCCTATATCTAAGAGGAAAATTAATTATTAAAAAAAAATATTTCAAAATCCTCCCAAATATTTTCTTTCGATTTTGTAAAATAATTGATTTTAACCAAAACTGGATAAATATCTTACATTTAGAAATACTTAAATAATTTAATTATTTAATAATTTAACAATTTCTAAGACTAATAACAAGTATACCTTCTTTTCTCAAAAACAATGTAGGTTTAATATGTTTCAATAAAAAACGTGATAACGTTAGGGCCAAAAATGTTACGCTCACACTTAAGTCACAGTACAATGGCGGATGTGGCGTCCTCTAGGGAATACGTCGAAATATACAACAGTTTATGATTTCTCATGTACAAAAACATCTTTTCACAAATTTTTTAGTTGATACGGTCAAACACCGTGTAATTGTTACAAAAAATCACTTTTTAAATTCCAACTTGACACCCTGTATGTTTTTTATTATCAACATTTTATATATTTTGAAGTGAAAAATAGTATGTCTCCATGGACCTAGGTTCCAATAAATTCATCGAATCTGTAAAAAGATTTACCTATCTAACAAATATAATTTAAAAAAAAAGTTCCCTTGCTACTATAAACGAACATGTTTTCACTACAAACGACTGTAAACGATTCTCTATAAGAAACAATCTTCAGGTTTTAGCACTGTAAAAGTCTGTCATATAAATTTTATTTTTGAAATTACTACAAACGAAAACAATTTTAATACCTACAAACGATAATTAGTAAAAATCTCAAAATTGAATTTTTAAAATCGGGTACCTGGTTCACATAGCCTATTTGGATTTTATATTTGTAAAAAAAACAAATCCGTTATAAAAAATGCAACATTTCAGCCTGTACATATGCTACCTCTTTGTGTGTTCTGTGTGTTGTCACAATAATTAACTAATGTTTGGATGGAATTATTGATCACTTGCATTCTTAACGACAAAATCAAAATTCTACTGGCTTTACAGCAAACAGGCACGCGAGCAGGTTCGCAAAACCATATCTACAATCAATACATGCAAGTTTTTGACAGCTATTACTGTTCTTGCTTTAACACGTAAATTATAACGTTAGTTATTCGCATTTGTTCCAAACGACTTCATGATGAGGCGACTAGGAATAATCGCTTACTCGATCTAGGCCCCCATCTCTATATGTATATTAGCCTTGAATATTCATTTTATTGCAACACAAAACAGTATAGCAAGTGCATTTTTTTGCATTCTTGTCTAAAATAATAGTAATTATTTGTTAATGAAAACTACTTTACTTTTGGGTTGATATAAATATATCTAAATGTCCTCAAATGTGATACTTTACGAAAGTTAGCAGTTGATTCATGAAATTGCACTAATAAAAATTATTGTAAATTTACACGTTGTTCAAATCATATAATAATATAAAAAAATATCAAATAGATAATGTATTACCTAAACCTACTGTGAATACCATAAATTTACTGCTTTCATGTAAAGTTACATCTAAACCTACATAATAGCGTTGTAAAATTACATTTGATGTATGCAAAAACATGGTCTTACTATGAATGAATATGCATTCTGGTGTGTTATTTCACATTATTAACAAACTTTTATTGGATTTTTCGTTCTGTTATTCAATCTACTATGTTATTCAGGTTGTTATGTGGTGATCTATTATAGGTAACCGGTCGCCACCAGTCACATAGTTAATCAATATTACTTAGAATAGGCTAAGAATTGGCTACGAATCTTTGATATGCTCTTGTTGTTATTGGGTTAAGCTAACATTACGAAATGAAAATTCAACTTTTGTTTATGAATTTTAATGAAAAAAATATAATTGTTTTATTGTGTGTGTTTAGTGTTGTACGAAGAATAAAATCTTACCCGTTCTTACCTGAACTGATGAAGACTTGTTCTTAGTCGGATCTGTCAAAATTGTCCCCGCCCGCACAGTTTGGCTCTAAGTGACCACGACCAACGTATAGTTACAGGGACTAAAACGATTTTATTTGCTGATAAACTAGGCAATACTTTTAATCCACGGAATACGAAGTATTGATTTTATTTAGCAGTAAAACAAATTCCGCATCATTTGGTTACTAAGAGGGTTTTTATACTCACGTATTCAAATGTGCGTGTAGGTGTGAGACGAATAAGGCACTTATCGATGCTCATGGCTTTTTCGTTTTATTTGAAAAGAAAATATGATACACACGAAAACATCTTGTTATAGGTACATATTATTATTTCAGTCCCTTGGAAGAAGTAAATCTTTATATGCTATGTATTCTATAGAGGAATTAAATGTATAAAATAAAATTACCTTAGGAATTATTTAATTTGAAAGTCTAGGTACTTGGATGTACATATTAGATCTACAATTTGGAAAATAAAATAGAAAAACATGCAGAAGACGTGTTTTGTACTCTATTGCAAATGATGTATTATACCTACTTCTGTACATTTTTCATAAAGATGATTAAAATTGCATTTAACACAGTTTTTTGTGTTTTTACGAGGGTTCTTATCGTTAGTATTTATATATTTTCTGAAAATACATATCTGTTATATTTAAAATGATTGAAATATATAAAAAATGATAAAAGCTTAGATAAGTTTATAAATTTAACCGGCGCATCCACCATATTTTGCAAAATGTTTTTGCTTTAGGCACACCTATGTAAGTTTACGTGCACTGTAAAAAATAATTACAGTTAAAATAGATGGCAATTTATTTACCACTCATTATTGCTGTAATTTTCTTATCGATTGTGACTTTACAATACAAATAGTATTTTTACAATGTAACTTCCACAATTACTTGTAAAATTACAAAGTAACTTTACAGGCAGTTGTATAGTTACATTGTAACAATACATGTTATATTATGACTACTATGTAATTTTTTTTTATTTATTGTACAGGATGGTCCAATTTGGGCACTTAAGTATAGAAGGTTTCTTCTATTTTCCGAAAGGACAGAAAAAACAGACAAGATATTTAGAGCTTAATTTCTGAGAAAAGTTGAATAACGAGAATCACATTTTGATATTTTGATTTGTTTAAGAAATACCTACATGATATTTTTAAATTTTGATTGTTTTCTGTGGTAACTTTTGTACTTATTATATTAATATTTATACATTTTAAAGACCTTTTTTCTCTGTGTAGTATCTAGTGGCTTGAGGAATATTTTTTTATAACTTCTAGTTTTCCGCTGCTATAACAAACATATATATGTTTTAATGCCTAAAATTAAAAAAATTCAATATAAAAACTAATCAAGATATCGAAATGAAATTTTCGTTATTCAATTTTTCTCAAAAATATTGCCGTGACATTTGGACTATCTTTTCGGAGAATAAAAGAAACCTCCTAAAAGTGTCGAAACTGACCTAACTCGTATACAGGACATCTTGTTTACAACATTCTAATTCACTAACAGTGCTTTGACATACCTAGATACCTAAAAAAATCTTCATTTATAACTAATAGATTAATATGCCTACATGAGAAAAATTTAAATATCGTAAGGAGATTGTTACTTACCTTAAGTAACATATCAAGCTTTTCCGTGAGTTTCTCAATAGCATCACTGCATCAGAATGTTATTTCAAAAGAAAAATATACTCATATTAAGTAACCTAAGTAACATGAATGTCAATTGCTTCTAATATTAACAAATACCCACAATAGCAATATTGAATTTTTGATATGATATCCCCAGTGAAGTCAAACATTTTCGAACCAATAGATTTGTTTTCTATATGATTTTCAGATTTATATACAAAAAATTAAGTACTTTGGAATTTATGACGCATTTAGTTAAAAATAATACTTATTTCTATTATAGCCTCGATATATACCTTAAAATCAGCAGAATAATCCTTTTTAAATTTATAATTAAAATTTTTGGACAAATTGTGTAAAAAAAATTTGTTACACAAAACCGTACTTTTCCTAACTGATTATATAAATAGCTATTTTGTACTCCGATTACGGCTCAGTTAGCTAATTAGTAGTTACTGCTTTATTATATCTTATATCTAACTGCCCTTTGCTTATTTTTTTAACTTAGAAATACATGTACATACTGGTACTGAAGTAATAAAATATTATGGTTTTACGGCAAAATATGGTTTTTATTAAAATTTGGTACCTACACATTTAGGTTATTTGTACAAAACAGAACACTTAACTTTATACAAGACATATAACAATGTAAAAATATATTCGTAGAACTAAAGTTAACATTTTATAATATTCAAACGAAATCTATGATCTTATACTAACTATTACGAAGTAATATTAATTATATAAATGTGCATAGAGAATAAGTAGGTACCCAGAACTTAAATCATGCTAATCCTCCCCTGTTCTTCAAATATGTATAAATATAATATAATAGAAAAAACATATATAATAAAAAATAATATAATAGAAAATATATCGGGTATCCGATTTTTGTAGATGCAATGTTTCTATGTTTCAATAATTATGTATAACTTACATACCTATTAATTCTTAATCTCATTGAGGTTATGTTTAAACAAGCACTAGACAAAACTATTTATAGTACTAAAAACACTCACTTATCACTCTAGATATGTTTATATTGCTAGTCACTACTCACTAAATTAATTATGTAAGTACCTAGGTCTTAGGTACACGCTGCATTCATCGAAATGAAGCAAGAAATAATGAGGCGTCACCACCCAACGCTCTCAACGGTTAAGTTAGGTTAGCGCGTTTTAAACCTTCACATACACATTAGGTATATTTTTACAGTCAATTATATAGCAAATTTGGTATTTTACAGTGTAAAAATGGATTTCACATTGTTAATTGTAAATGTATTACAATATATTCTATAAATATACAAATTATATTGTAATTACATAGGAAGTTTACGGTTTTATTGTATATTGGCAGTTTTCTTGTAAAATTACAAGTGTCAGTGTAATATCATCATTATTTTTAGAATTATTTTAAGACAATTATAAGGATATTCTTACAAAGTAAATTTGTAAAGTTACTGGCCTTTTTTTCAGTGTGTTTAAGAATTTATTTAACATATTTCTTAAATAAACATCTGCAGTAAATTATCTTTATTGCAGTGCCCAATGACCACAATTGAGGACAATTCAATTCCTAGTTTTTTTTTCTTACGAAAGTTAGAGCAAAATTTATCCAATAACCCCCCCCAGTTTGGCACGCCTATGACTAATTATGGTATTGTTTTTAGAACATTAGATTCACAATCTAATTGCGATTTACAATTTTAAATTTGATTACTTTATCTCGATCCGTTTTGAAAATATTTGGAGAAAATCAAATTTTGGGGTCTCCCTTTAAAGAACAATAGCTCCGTTAGGGGGCGTTTACGGACCTATTTTTGATCGTAGAGTTCACCGTTAATTTTTGACAGGCTAATTTTGGAACACTCTTTATATCAAAAATTAGATTTTTTTCATTAACATAAATAAATAATTAATAACAGATATTTTTACTCCTGAACCCGAAAACCGCTGAGCCCATTTTTCTCCGAAACCGGTCCTTGTATAGGTATTCAAATCTTTTGAAAAAATAAAACCTATAGAAACGACGCTATTTGTAGCATTTCCTAAAAAATCGGTCTTCGTACGGCCCCTTCTGGCGAAAGCTTGTGTTTCTTACGTTCCTGCTGAATCGCTTCGTTCGTCATTCGGCCGAACTCTGGAAATAAAAACTGGCAGAGCTCCTGCTGAGCAATTACTCGGGCTATCTTGCCTATAAATGCGATAGTAAATGAGTAGTCTATTCAATAAATGTCGGTACTCGGGCAGAAAGACCTAAATTACTATAGTTTGCAACAAAGTAAAAAGTTTATTGCGCTTGTGCTGTTTCGCGGAGGCGACAACTTTGACCGGTGCTGCTTCAGTCTTCAGCGGGTTTTCAGGTCGCGTGCGACTGTGCGTTTCAGGGCTGAAATGTCCGCTTTCGTTCGTACGGAGAGTTTTGAAAGTTAATGTGCGGAACAAATATTGGCTTGGGGTGCCGCAGCCGTTCTTTTTGGGTGTCATAGGTTCGACGGCTTTGTTTTTATTGAATATTTAGACTGTATTTTGGGATTTTCCACGTCATTGGGAAAGGTCAGTAAGAAACCGTGTGTGGAAGTTTATACCCAGTAAGTAGCGCTCTTATACAATTTGAATGTCGAATGTTTAAAACATGTATTCCATGGATATATTTGTTATATTAATTTTGATACATTTTTTTAAAAATTTTTCAAACAATAAAAAAAATATATATTTTTTTAATTTAAGCATTGAATATGATAATGCGGATAATATTACTGATTGGTTTACTAAAGATAATTTTGATAATGTTGAACTCACTAATGAGTGTAATCTACAAAAACATTCCATTCTTGAAATGATTCAAATTAAAAGAAACACAAATTATATTAATAATAATACTGATATTGACGGTCTTTCCCATGTATACTTTGACTTAATTAATAATTAATATCCTTTGTTTATTGCAGATTTTTACACTACCTATAAAATTGTGTTAAATTGACTTTTTATTTGTATATTATTTCCTTTTTGTTTCTATATTTTTGTATGTAAAAATATGAATTTTTTATCGACATTCCTTTGAGCTCGTCGCCTAGCGTTACAATTATTAGTTTTTAATATTTCTGTCCTTAACCATGTATTTGGTTCTTATCACTATGATTACTCAGAATTTTTATGAAAATGAAAATAAAATTTTTGTCTTTTACTCAATTGGTACGTATTTCTCAAAATTGTTTGTTTAAATTTCTACAATGTGTTTTTATTATAGTATGATTAACTTTGTTTCTGAAGATGGGTGCAAAAAATGACCCTAAAAGTGCGTAAAACAATACAGATTTTTTGAAAATTTGTTTTGTTTGACCTCTTGTTTCCAGTGGTTATAATTTGAAGTTTAAAATATTTCGACATGGGTGGCTTTCTTATCGGAATTTGCTATTTTAAAAAACATGCCTGTAAAAATATATTTACAATTCTTGAGTATAAGACATATTTACCAGTTTACCAAAGGAGGATAAAATTCTTGCACGAGATAAATAAAATTATCCATGTTTGTGAAATAATGATGTATTTTAAATGCTGCATTTTCATTTTTTTTTTTAATAAATTTTTTCAAGGTAACTATTTTTTAGTATAATGTTCTATTAAATAATTGCAGTTTTTTTGGCAAATAGGCAGATCTAGTTATTTATTTCAATATAGTGCGATATACGCATGTACAAAAAATAAAACATTTTTCAGCAAACAATTCAATTTACTTTCGGGAAACAAATTTTTTTGGTGTACCGCTCACTTTTTTGTTAAAAATAAATTGATTTATGTGATAAGAAAATTTCATTTCTTATGAAAACTTAATTTTAAAAAATGATTTTCAAAAAAATATTTTTTTTTCATTTCCCTAAACAATTTTTTCAAATCTGTATACAAATATCGTTCTGAAATGAAAAAATGTTTTTTCATTGAAATAAATGTGTATTTCGAATCAAATAATTATTTAATCCAAAAATATATATTTTTAATTAGGGATGTGGGAAAGGAAAATGTGTAATTTTTTAATTTTGTTAGTAAAGATTTGAAATGTTTTATTAGGATATATAATCTTTTGAAAAACCGTAAGGGAAAAAAACTCTAAATTTTCTAATATAGGTAGTCGTATCGTCGAAAAAAGTATTTGTTTGGAAGGAAAAATTCAAATTGTTTCCTATAAACAAAATAATCATCTATATGTGACCACTAAATGTTGCTGTGCTATATTTCGTGTACTCAGGTATGTCGGGTTTGAAAGACATGAACAGTCATAGTTAGTCGTCAGTTAACTCACCACTCACCTGTGGCGTACAGATGAGAGCTAATAAGCTCGAAACCGGTATATGTTGACAATTTGTCATAGATTTTTCAGGTGTAATTCAATGCTGGTCGTGTTTTTGAGCAATATGTTGTTGACTTAAATAAGCAATTGTTTAGTTGGAAAACAAATATTGTTTTATCATAGAAACAAAAAATACATAAAAAACTGTATTTCTGCTTTTTCAAAAAAATCGTATGGTATCAGGAAATAAATATTTGTTTGGTGCTATGCAAACAAATAATTTATTTCCATGAAACAAAATTTTTGTACAGGCATTAAATGTTTTTTTCAGTGTAGCATTGATGCACTCAATAATATGCATTAAAGAACTACTGAAAAGAAGTTATAGCACTATTTTTCAGATATTACGTTTAATATTGTAATTATTTTTATAGTTTTTATACCTATGTATTTTGTATTACATAAATTTCAGAAATAACTAATTAAGTCTCTCCATCAATTAATAGTTTATTCTTAGAATTGATTACCTACCTGATTCATATTTCTGTTCATTTTCTTCTGATTAATCTTCATAGATGCGAAATTCGCGGATTTTCATGTTAATTTCACCGTTTTTCAAACACGATTCCAAGTATTTTGATAATGCGAATTGCATTTAGTTTTCCTCGACATCTTGGTCAGTGATTTTTTTATTCAAGTTACTTGCATTTTCAAATACAGTCATAACTTTATTTTTTTTTGTGACATTTTGTGAAACTAAAATAAATTTATTGTCTATTAAATTTGGCTTTTGTTAAAAAAGTAAATAAAAAATGTTAAACCAAAATTTATAATGTTATGAATAAGAAATATAAAGAGAAAAAAACCAGGGACCTTAAATTTATTAAACATGCCTTGTGTGCAAACAATACACATCTGAATTATATAAGTACTATTTTTTTAATCAAAGCAAAGCCGATTTAAAACAGTGGCAAGCGTTTGTTTTTTAAAATGCTTTCAATCTGTATAAAATATTCGTCTCTCTCAACTTATAAGTTCACAAAATTATATGGAAAAATAGAAAATCTCTCTCTTTTGCTTCGCTCTGTGTAATACAATTAGATATGGACCATCACTATATTCAGAACAGTCTTTGATAGTAAAATTTATTATAAAAATAAAATGAAAACTATCATAAATTAAGCTAATAAGTTGTTCAATATTTTCTTGGTTACCATAGGATCATTGCAAAATGTAAAACATTGAAGTACCTTTGGAGATGTACTTAATAATGTACGCACTAAAGTCACAGGACAAATGCTTATTATTTTTGCCAATTATTTATCCTCTCAGACATTTTCTATATTTCATATAAAATATATATCTAGATATTATCCCGTTATAATAACTGCTTTGTTAAAGAAATAATACTTAAATTGGAGTTCCGAAGAGTAACGGTTCAAGCTTGTTGCTATACACTTCAGAGAAGTTTATTTCTCATTTTTACTTTGATGCGAATTCCGTGAGAGATAAACATATATTTGCCGGCAGCATAAAAGTGCGTTCGATATTTGATCCGGAGGTATTTTAAAGCCAGCCGTTGGTGGAATTTTACAACTTGTTTATTATTTCGTGTCATTTTCATACTTTGTTTTTCCTGAAATAATTCAAAATTGATCTGTCTCTGGGGAGATGTAGCGTGGATTTATAGTAGACTGCACGATTTTGCCAACTAAGGGAACGATACCAAATGTACACAGAGGGAAATGTATGTAGAATTTAACTAACACCAGTCGTCCAAATTAGTCTTAAAATTGTGTCAGAAACAAGTATCCCATATTTGGAGCAGTACCATTGTTCATTTTTTACTTAATTCGTACAAACTTAAAAATTTCCTAAATTAAATTTTGAACAAAATTATGTTAGCCATTATATTATAGTATATTTTTTAATCATGCCAAAAACGGCAAAGATACTGGAGATAAACCAAATCGAAGAATTTTTGAAAAAACACCGGATGAGGAATATTTACAAGTTAAGTAAGGTTGAAAATACATGATTTTAATATTTCAATTTATACATTGAGCGTTTTATTTTGAACTCATTACAGTTTGAAATGATCATGGGAGTCGCAGGTGCTTGTCGTTGCAATGAATTAACCTTTTTGGATATCACTCATGTCCAAGACAAAGGCAGTTACCTAAGTTACCTATATACTCATTCCTGATACGAAAACAAATATTTCAAGAAGTATCGATGTATCGAAATTATATCAATCTGCGACCTAAAAATGCCGGTGGGAGATTTTTGTTGCGATATGTGGCTGGAAAATGTACTTGTACATGTAGGCATTAACACAATTTTGAAAATTTTCAAAAGTGGCTGCATTTCTTGTGCTCCTTGATCCAGAAATTTTTGCCGGACATGGAATGAGACATTCTTCGACAAGATTACTGCATAAAGCTGGGGATGATATTGGGGGATAAGTTGTGGGCTCCTCCAGTCCTTCAGAAACTCCCTATCGAGCGAATTTAAATAATCCCAGTGAAAATTACAAGATCGTTCTTAAGATAAATGTTAATAATAATAATAATAATAATTATAAATAAAATGCTATAAAATCGAAGCGTGGTGTTATGAATTCTAATTCATTAGTGCATGTGTTAATAGGTCTTCAATCCACGGAAAACAGACGTTTAATACGTCCTTCTTAATATAGTAGTCGTGCATAAAAATTGTTTTTCACATGATAAAATTCCATTAGCGTCTCCCGAAATTAATCTTTTTCGCTCGACGATAAAATTTTTGCGTAAAAAATTTGAAATAAAATTATAAAATTATAAAATTATCACCAAAAACTTCGCAGTGGTGTGTTTTAAAATTTTTCAATTGTTTAAAGAGATGCTACAAATTTCATTGCACAACGTGTACCCAGGCGAAGTTCCGGCATTGATAAAATATTGAAACGATTAAATATCAGTTGTATGAACTGATGTTATCGCAGATTTTCTACTGTTTTCAGCGAAACTTTGGTTGTTTTAGGGAAACCGAGTATAAAGTAATAAATGTGGCCTTATCTGAAAGTCGCAATTTTCTCAGAACATTGATATATTATTCTCGACGACTCTACTATGCAGGATAAAACTTAATTTTGCGTGGCGCGGGGTTGTTCTTCGGGGCAAAGAAAAATGTAGCGTAGAACGTCTATCCGTAAAGTGCCCTCTTTTTAGAATAACATGTTAAATAGAAAAATGTCTCGAATAAAAATATACCGTATAATGCTGTGGAAATGCTTAGAATTAAAAGTGCACTGCAATAAGAGCTTGGTAGAATTTGTGCATATATTATCTAACTATGCACACATTTTTATGTTTAAATGTAAGCAAGTAAGTAAGTAAGTAAGTTTATTTCACATACGCAGGTATACAATTGAACTTTTCTTACAAAATGCTTATGTATATGTTACAAGTTTAAGATGGTCCACTATAAGCGAGGCTTGTGTTGTGGATCATCCAATTAAGAAACAATATAATATTTAAAACCAAATAAACAATACAAGACTTTGCCTCATATAAACCACCCCATACAATAATACAATATCGGATAATAGACTCAGCTAGAGCATCGTACACCATAATCATAAGTTTCCTGTTTATTACATTCCTTAGCTGATAAAATTTGTAAATTAATTTTCTTAATCTTTGAACTGTATATTCTACATGTTCTTTCCACCGCAGAAATTGGTCCACAATGACTCCCAAATATTATCATTTTCACCCTATATATATATATATATATATATATATAGGGTGAAAACAGGAAAAGACCTACCAAATAAAGATACAATCCGGCTCCATAAAATATCATGTAGAAATAAAGCAATGTGAATGTTTATATATATATATATATATATATATATATAAACATTCACATTGCTCGATAGAAGTAAAGCAATGTGAATGTTTATATATATATATATATATATATATATATATATATATATATATATATATATATATATATATATATATATATATATATATATATAAACATTCACATTGCTTTATTTCTACATGATATTTTATGGAGCCGGATTGTATCTTTATTTGGTAGGTCTTTTCCTGTCGGACTGAAGGTAACAAATAGTTTTTGTAGTGTTTAAACTCAAAAAGCTCTCATTCAACCAGCTATAAGTGAGTTGAAGACCTCTTTCAGCGGTTTCATATACATTATCCCATGTATCACCGGTGAAAATAATAGCTGTATCATCAGCGTAAGAAACAAAATGTCCATTCTCATTGTTTATGGTGTAGACGCTATTAATATACAGTATGCGCCAAAAATATGGAATAAATTCAATAAAAACGAAACAATTATTTTTTGGGAAAAATCCTCGAACAGGTCGATTTTTAATTTAAAAAATACATATTTTAGCGTAAAATGCGATTTTCAAATGTCATTTGTTTTCGAGACATCATCGATTTTTTTTTAAATGGCAACACCATATTTTTTTCCTTGATTCTGAAAGATCGTTTAATTCTCTATCAGACAGTACTAAAATTTTGCCCTCTTACATAGGAAAGTTTTCGAGTAAATGACGATTGAATGTTAGAAAACGTAAATTTTATCCATAAAAAAGTAACAAGTCTGAGGTATGTAAAATAAAATACAATTGATTAAATTTTATACTTAAATTAAATGTTCGAATTGCCATCCACCAACTTCTTGACAATGCGCAAGTCTGTGAAGAAATTCTTCTTGCACATTATGAATGATTTCTGGGGTAACTCTGCGTATTTCGTTCCGAATGCTATTTTGAAGTTCTTCTAAATTACGTGGTTTATTAATGTACACTTTTGACTTCAAGTATCCCCATAAAAAATAGTCAAGAGGTGTAAGATCTGGCGATCTTGCAGGCTATTCTATCGTCCGCGTCTGCCAATCCACCTCCCAGGAAAACAGTTGTCCAAAAAGAACTATGGAATTTGAAAAACTAAACTTGATAACGTTTTTGCTTTATTTTAATTGATTTACATTTTCTAACATTCAATCGTCATTTACTCGAAAACTTTCCTATGTAAGAGGGCAAAATTTTAGTACTGTCTGATAGAGAATTAAACGATCTTTCAGAATCAGGAAAAAAAATATGGTGTTGCCATTAAAAAAAAAATCGATGACGTCATTACTCGAAAACAAATGACATTTGAAAATCGCATTTTACGCTAAAATATGTATTTTTTAAATTAAAAATCGACTTGTTCGAGGATTTTTCCCAAGAAATAATTGTTTCGTTTTTATTGAATTTATTCCATACTTTTGGCACATACTGTATATAAGAAAGAGTAATGGCCCTATCACCGTACCTTGAGGTACGCCTACATACAAAGTCAAGGGATCACTTACAGTATTATTGATTTTAACAACGTGTTTTCTATTTTTTAAATAATTCTCAAATAATTTTAATGTTATCCCTCTAACACCAATTTTCTCTAATTTTTGCAATAAAAGTGCATGGTTAACGGTATCAACAAATGTTCGCGAAAACCAAACTGACAGTTGGATAGAATATTGTTCTTAGTAAGAAAATTAACTAGCCTATTTTTTATACATTTTTCAAATATTTTAGAAAAATTATTTATAATAGATATGGGACGATAATTTGTAGCCAACTTTTTTTCTCCAGACAAGGAATAGTAACTGATTCCTTGAAAGCATTTGGAATATATCCATTTAAAAAACTAATATTGAAAACATGACACAGAGGATTTATAATATTTACTTTTTTAATCAACTTATGCGTTAAAACGTGTACCTTTCCTGAAATTTGGAAGCACTCTAAAGTCTGTCCGATATTTAAAAAAGGAAATAATCAGGATACTACTAACTTTCGACCAATATCTATCTTGTGCAACTTCAGTAAGGTCTTTGAATATCTACTTCATAGTCACATTTATTACAACATCAAAAATAAAATTTCAACTCGTTAGCATGGTTTTATGAAAGGCAGGTCTACAACTTCTAACTTAATGACTATTACACAATTTATATCAGAATCCATGAACAGACGATTGCAAACTGATGTTATTTACACTGATTTTTCAAAGGCATTCGACAGACTGGACCATGGTATATTACTTGCAAAACTTAATGCATTTGTATTTTCAAATTCCCTTCTACAATTATTTGATTCATATTTGTCCAACAGACTTCAGTATGTTCTGTTCAAAGGGTGTAAGTCTGTCGACTACTTAGCATCTTCAGGAGTCCCGCAAGGATCTGTCCTTGGACCACTGCTATTCAACATTTTTATCAATGATATAACTGATTGTTTAAGTTCTAGCTGCCTTCTTTATGCTGATGACTTGAAGGTGTTTTCGACTATCGATAGCCTTGATGATTGTGAGTGCCTTCAAGGTGATTTGATTAAAATTGAAAACTGGTGTAAATTAAATAGACTTCATATGAATCCTCAGAAATGCTTCATAATGTTATATACTTTAAAATCGTCGAAAATTGTGTTTGACTATAGCTTTAATGACACTGTTTTATCACGTTCCAACACTTTCCGCGATCTCGGAGTTCTTTTTGATGATAAGTTGTCCTTCAATTTACATATTGAAAAGATTGTATCTGAAGCATATAGGTCTTATGGCTTTATACTAAGAAATAGTAGTAACTTTGTTCAAATTAAGACTCTTAAAATCTTATATTATTGTTTTGTTCGATCCAAACTCGAATATGCCGCTTCTGTTTGGTCTCCTTACTATAATTCTCATATGCAAAATATTGAAGCAGTCCAAAGAAAGTTTCTTAAATTTCTTAATTTTAGAATGGATGGGGTATTTCCTCCTATTGGGTTTCCCCAATCTGAATTATTACAAAGACATGCTCTGATGAGTCTTGATACCAGGCGTCAATGTCACAGTGTGCTTGTGCTTGTTGTTTATAAATCACATATTGATAAAATTGTTCAAAATGCATATAGGACATTAGGTTTTATTATTAGACAAAGCAACTATTTCAGTAATATATTAGTCATTAAAAAAACTCTACGTTAATGAGACAAACTAGATTACGGCTCTATAATATGGTTTGCGCCAACTATTTATGTATATTAACAATATAGAAAAGGTACAAAATAAATTCTTGCGTTATCTGTGTTTTCGTACTCACAATGTTTACTCTCATTATCGTTATATAAGAACTATGCATCTAGTGTTAAAGTTAAGATTTTATTTTCGATATTTATAAATGATTTTAAAAATAATCCAACTATTTGCATACATTTTGGATGTCGGAGGTTTTTGGGGGCGAGATATTCAAATTTATTTTTAATTTTGACGACACTAGTGGAGGGTGCCACTTATATAACTTTATTTTTAAACTAAGAGGAGTGATTTAAATTTCACGCGCTTAAACACTAGCTTGTTATTGGTTAATTTGTCGCCAAGTTTACACAGCAACACATAAATTCATGTTTATTGTCAATGTCAATACTGTCAGCTAAAATCATATGAAATAGTTCTTTTCATAACACGGCAACGAATGCTTTTTGTGTATTTCTTTTTCAAATTTACCGCCAAAATGCTCTAGTTATATTTTCTAGTTACTTTTCCCTGTGTGTATATGCCTTCTTCATTTACTCCTCTTAGTATAAAAATAGATCATGCTTTATAAATACCAGAACTTTTTTGCGACTTTTTTGCGTGTATTCATTTGACTATTGAAACAATCGATTCTCCTACCTTTTTTTATGTGAAAAAGGTATGCTTTGTTGAAGCCGTTAGGAGTACCTAATCGTTTTCGAAATAATCCTATTTGAAATATTCAGTGCAAAAAGTAAAAACTGTTTCGGTTTCAGGTAAAGTGCATTTTCTACTGAAAATATAGCAAAATTGTTACTTGATAGAGTTACTCAGACTAGTAAATTACCAAGATCTTTAAATGTTCATCAAAGCACAAAAGTATAATATTCACAACTGATACCGTAGTGATTGTTTTTTTAATCCTTATTACATAAATAGCTATTATCATGTTGTGTACGTAATTCGTACGATATTCCTTTATTTACTGTTTAGTAAGTCTAAGACACAAACTTGTGCATATTAATGTTTTTTATTCAGATTATTTAAAATCGGTATATAATTTTTGATGCAGTGAGGTATAAATTAGTGGCATCTCTTGGCCACTCTGCAAAATTATTAAAAAATGCGGCAATTATATTCCAAACGAATGTGTTCCCTTCCCTAAATAAGCGAAAGTTCAATAACGTGGACCAGATTTGATTAAAAACTTGTAATAAATCAATCAATTAATTACCAGGCGATTCGGCATTTAATTAGTTAGTAAAATATACGATCATTAACCGTTCTCTAATAATTCCCTTCCATAAATTTAAAATTTTAATGCCGGTTATGATTTCAGGCCCACTGTTGGTGTTTTCCCCTCTGATATTGCACGCGATTTTTTTCAGCTCCCAACATGTTATCGACGTATTTTTACAACGCGGTTAATCAGCTATTAAAAATAATGTTTTTAATTACACAGATATTTTCTGTTTTTATTATGGAATATGAATATGTCAGACAATATTTGTTTCAATGATGAACGATATTTATTTGTTCAATATGAACAAACATACGATATTAAAGTGATATTTATTTTCATGCTTTTATTATGAAATAAAACTACTTTATTGCAGTATAGAGTTCATCTGAAAATAATAACCTAGTAAACCGGAAACAGAGTTATTACGTCTAGTTTCAACATGTAGGAAGAAGCATTGTTTGGCGTTACTACATTTCGCATTCCTTAAAGTAACAATAAATCACTCTAGAACCTATGCAAATATGTGGTTTGGTACTTTTTTTTGTTACTATGAACCTTTGTTTTATTATCAATATTTTTACATATCTGGTCAGTTTGACAGTGTATTCAGCTAAGTGTTTCTTTGAATATTTGTACATAATAATGCTAGGACGTGAAATTTCTGCGTTTACCCGAGCAAGAATGACTGCTTTACATGATGCAGGATATTCTAATCATCAGATATCGAACATGTTGGGCATTCCTAGATCATCTGTTGTACAAATAGTACCCAGATATGAAGAATTTGATACAGTGGAAAACAGATCACGTAGTGGACGTCCTCGAGTATCTAATGAAAGGGAGGATCGGTATTTGGTGCAATATGCCTTTAGACACCGCACATCTTTAGCTTTCAGGTACGTTTCGCCATGTCATATCGACACCTACTATTCGAAGACGATTCCATAGCGTAAATTTACGTGCTAGAAGACCATTATGGGTTCCCACTCTACTTCCCAGGAATCGTGATGCCCGTCTCCAGTGGGCGTTAGAGCATATGTGTTGGCTTTTGCGTCAGTGGCGGTGGGTCTTGTTTACAGACGAGACCAGAATCGGGCTGGTTTACTAATGGCAATCGACAAAGAGTCTGGAGAGCCGCACCCCATTAATTTGAATACCACAGAATATGACCAATCAAATTTACATCGAACAAGTTACTACGCCTATTATCTACCCCCTACGTAATAAATTAGGTGAAATTTTTGTGTTTGACAACGCTCGACCACATCGCGTAAGAAGGGTTCAAGAGACCTTCGAAGCAGGACATATCAATAGATTAGATTGACCAGCCAACTATTTTGACATGGATTCTATTGAAAACATGTGGGATTTCGTTGCTAGAGCTATTCATAATCATATTCCTCCACCTCAGACTGCAGATGAGTTAGTAATGGTGGTAGAAGAGAAATGGAACAGTATTCTGCAAGAGACCGTTAACCGCTTGATTATCTCAATGCGCAGACGTGTTATACTGACTATTAGTCAAGTAGATAACTTGCTTTGTCACTTCTTTTTGATTTAATAAATTTCGTCAAAAATGTCACAGATTTGCTGGTTTTTAATTTTGATTTACAATTAACTACAACTAATGTTAATATCTGTTGTAAACTATTACTATTTTTACTGTCACGAAGATAAATATGTTGTTTGAAATTAATGTTGTTATATGGTTTATAGACACAGTTAACGGCGCAGTTTTGATGTAAGGATCTAAACAACATATCGTTCCGGGTTCTATTATATTTATGAATAAATGTATAACATAAATTGGCATAAGCTGCAAGTACACACGTTACAAAATATAATCTCTTCCGAATATACCACTAATAGTCCTTATTAATGAATCGTACATGTTTGTCTACCACACCTTAACACAACTAAAACGCATATCCAACAGAAAAATTCTGTAAAATTTCATAATAAATTGAGTAAAAGTAAATGATTTCCAAATAGTACATTGTGTTAAATTATTTCCGAAATTTCCTAATTTTGTCGTGTAAAAACACATACAGGGTAAATCTTAAATAAGTAAAAATATTTGAACCAGCAGTACAATTCACTGCGTAGAACACAATGAATAGATTTTTTTACAAAAAAGTTAGGATTTCTTAAATTAAGATTAGTTTTACGCTATAGTAAATACGTTGGTGTGTACAGTGGTATTAAATTGGCAAATATGGATAACTGTTTATTATTTGCTTATTGTACAGACTATATGGCAACCTCGCCTTCAGTAAATCATATAGTTTATTAGGTTACGTCAATACTTTATCTGGTCAGCGGAATTCAAGATGTGGGTATTTAAAAATATATATATTATATCCGTAAATATTTGAAATGTCTAAAAATTGCTTTCACTAGACTCATCTATATGACCCTGCATACTTGATTTTTCATTAATATATAATGTAAATTAAAAATTACCAGTAAATATTATATAAAGAGAGCGTAACAAGACATGGAAATTTCCACCCATTTACATATCAGTGTAACCAACTTTGTATGAAAGCGCTTAATCGCTTCATGCAGGACCGTACTAGAGACAATTTTTTGTTGAGAAAATTGAAATTTAATTTACATGAAAATACGTAATGATCGAACTTTTTTATATAACACATATGTTTTATAATATTTATACAATATAAACGCCATATACAGTGCACCACACCATCTCCGAACAGTGTTGCTCCTGAAGGGATTTGAAAGATAATAAAAATAATTAATCCGCACCCAAATTGACAATAAAAGACACCACGAGAAGCGATTTATTCTCGGCATGAATACATATGACGCATACATTTGAAGGCGTTAAATGCGTCGTGCCGGGCAAACAAATGGCTAAGTTAGAGAGGGAGAATTTCGCACTACCCACGGAATAATGTTCATAAAAACGTTCAACCCGATAGGCTTTTTTATAGCCCGATGAGATAAATTAATGGCCTCCCACATTATTAAGAAGTTTAAACAGTATCCGGTAACAAAAGTAAAAGTCAAATCTGTATAGGAGGATTAAAAGCTTCTCTTGTTATGTCTGTAAATAATAAAAAGTTGCCTCACTCCTCACCTATTATACAGGGTGACCGGGAAAATGTGGGAAATCTCTCGGGTGCAGATAGAACATGAAAAGATAAGTGTCCTTGAGCTCTTTTAGTTTACCAGAGGCGGGTTAAGCTTTACAACATAATGCCTACATTTTTAATACCCTATATATGATAAAGACTTTAAAATAATAAATCTGGGTAGCTTCAAACTTAGACTAAATTAAGGTACATACTTTTGTTTATTATCGATAAAATGAACAGTTTGCGAGGAAAAGAATAATAAACGAATTCTATTTTTTTTTCGACAACAAAGTGTAATACGAAAGTCACTCAAACAACAGGAAAGTTTCATTTTAAGATGTTTAATCCGAAAAATATGAAATTTAAAAAACACAGTGGTGTCCCAGAAGGCACCTTAACGAAATTATTGAAATACTTTATAAGAGGATTCAACGTGTGACTTTTTAAAAAATGTTTTAAGTCAGATAATAATATATATTACAATATAAAGCTATTTTCCATTGATCTATATTATCCCTAATTGCGTGCAGAAAATTCAGTTGCGTATTCTATGGCTAAAATTAAAGTAATTTTGTTAAGTAAGCATAGGGTCCCAAGGCGTTATTTACTAGATGTAGAATTTCCAAAGCTGATAAAAAATCAATTTAGAATTGATAACTTTTAATCCCTTTGATATATATTTCAACAATTTGGCATAATTTTTTAGTATGTTAGTAGGTATAAAACGAGGTATAAAATATAAAATTTGTAGCTTGCTTAATGTACCAGTGGCGTACCCCTATTAAGAAAATTAAATTTGTGACTAAACGGTTAGAAATACTACAAAAAAAAATGGACAAAGAGAAGAAATGATGGAAATGCAATGGAACGTATGAAAACCACATAACCCCACCACTGCAAAGCTGCAAATTTTATATATTATAAACTTATTAAAAAATTATTCCAAATTTTCCAAAAATATCTCGAGAAGTTATGAATTTTAAATTGATTTTTTTATCAACTTTGAATTTTATGCACGCAATTGGGAAACACCCTGTATAAATAGCCAACATACAGATACCAAACCTCTATCCAAATTAAAAAATTTGTTAAGACTTGTGTCACTACTAACGAAGAGTCGTGTTAATATTGAAGAACGAGAATTAAATCATATTTTTCTAATAATTTTAGTATACTAGTTAAAATTATATTAACTAAATTGAACGTTGAATTAAGCAAATAGACAAATTTATCACCTAACCCCCTAAAAAAGGGTGTTCTTATCTTTCAACTAGATTTACTTTGCATGTCTCGATCCTCCGTGTATAGTTGGCAGCTCCTCTTTGTAATGTATTGTTTGCCAATATAAACATTTTGTAATACACCGTCAGTTTAAAATGTAGTCTTTTATCAACTTTAATGCTAATAAATTTTCTTTCGCTTTTAGCTAGGATAGCATTACAATGCATATTTTATTTTAAATGTACCGCATTCATAGTGTAATTTGTTAGGTAAATGGCGAGAATAGTTAAATCGTAACTGGTACATCGACTACAGGAAATTTTTATTAAATGTGTTGTGTTGTTATTAAAAATTTTAACTTGCGGCGTAGAACTGTTCGTTTTAAATTGATTTAAAAATGTTGCTGAATTCAAATCCATGATATTTTTAGTAGACGCTTAAACAGTGCTCGTTTTTCACTTACAAAATGCTGATATAGGTACACGGAAAAAATCTAATCTGTATTTAAGTATAATAATATACTTAAAATTTTAAACTTCATTCAAGTGTATACAGGGTTAACTATGACTAAGTACAAAAATTCTAGGTCAATATTTAAAAAATGGGGCAAAACCCTCTTTTCCTACGGAAAGTCGACGCCTGTGACAATCAATCATCGTCCGAGATGGCTAGATATGCAGTCGTTTTTTGCAGCGTTGTCAAGTGTAGAAACGACGAAAATAAACATTTTTATTAATAATAATAATCCCTAAGTACCTGATAGATAACAGTTAATCCGGTTAGCTGCAATATTTTTTTTCATTCCTTCGTTGCCAAAACTACATTTTCACTTCTTGCAGATTGGTCATAATTATCCACTAACATATCCGACATAAAACACTTTACTTAATTACTATAAAAAGTTTAAAATTAGTCACTTAACTGTTCTAAAATAACATAACCTAGAATACTGCATTGCTAGTTGTATACTCTCCAAACCTCAAAGAACATGCGAAGCTTAGTTATATCTAAGGATCTAAGAAATATTTTTACAGAACACTGTAAACATGTCGGGATGTTATAGTTTCAAATATTATTTTATGCAAACATCGTCGATTACTGTTAATATTGTTGCTATTATTAGTATTAACTGTATTAAATTCCCCAACAACACAAGAAGTTTAAAAATTATAATATGATACAAAATTAAGATTTACTACTAAAGAATAATATTTTGTTAAAATATGAATAAAATATTATTAATTATAGAATAGGTTATTCTTCCTCAAATTATAGGTTTATAGATTTGCATGAATTAAAATTATTAATTTTTTACAATAAATGTCTCTTTAAATAATACTTTAAATGTCATACATAATTTAAAATGCGGCTATAGTAATAATAGTAATAGTATTTATACTATGTAATCACTTATTATAAGGTGGGTAAAATAGTATCTATTCTAGAAAGGAATATAAGATAGCAAGAATACTGAAATACTAAGTATGTACGTATTCTAATTTTATTTTTTATTAGTGCAATGTTACTATATTCAAAATTGTCACTTAAAACCTCTAAAAAGAAATCATAAAAATAACAACACGGATTAATTTTGTAAAAATCAACTTTATAAAATAGGGTAGTTGGTAAATATTTATAATTTATGGCTGCAAAATTACAGAAAGTTCATGAATATAAGGTTTGTTCGGGTTCTCATAGAATTAGGTTCTGAACCGTTTGAATCATGCGCATTGTGAAATATGCGTTCGAGTTTTCTCAGAATGGTTCGGAATTACGTAGTTCTCTGTTTTGCTTTTATGTGAACTTGATTCGGAACCGTTCAGAATCGTTCGAAGTAGTTCCTGCTTCCAGTCTCGAATTACTTAGAACTATTAAATTCGACGCATGCGTACTTTATGCTGTGTCAAAAATCGTGTAGATGTTTTCTCTTTGTGTATTGAAAAGTTTTTAATATTCCAGATCCAGTTTCTGTGTTGTTTATTTTGCGTGCTATTTCTAGTGTTCTGGTGCCTTAGTTTAGTTTTGTACAATAATAAGTTTTAAGTGCCAAGACAGTAGTTTATTATGAATAAAGACAATTTTAGTATTGTTATAGAAATGGACAGTTCGTCAAGTTCTTCATTTTCTAGTTCTAGCTCTGAAGAAGTCGAGGGAATTTTGGGAGTTGTATTCTCAGAGCTGGAAAATAGTCATACAAAAAATGAAGGCTTCTTTGAAACCACAACTCGGCTATTTACTGACAAACAGTTCAGAGAACACTTTCGGTTTGACAGTTTTTTTGTTTCCCATAATAATTAATATTAATTTTGTTGAACTTTTTAGGGTGAATAGAAATATTCATATGTTTTTGGCACATTCTTATAAAGAATCAGAGTGGTTTCCAAAAAGTGAGACTGGATATAAAAGAATATCACCAGAAAAAACAATTCTCATATTTTTATGGTATGCAGGTCATGAAGCTGCATCCTTCCGTGATGTAGCTGATAGATTTGACATAGCCATAAGCACCCTACATGTAATAATAAAAAATGTCTCAATGTTTTTGTCCAATATGTCAAAATCTATTATTACGTGGCCAGATGAGACTGAAAAGAATATTATTCTGAATGATTTTGAGACCAAGGGTTTTAAAAATGTATTAGGAGTTATCGATGGAACCCACATTAAAATTGACACCCCAGCAGAAGACCCCGAGTCGTATTATAATAGAAAAAAATTTTATTCTGTACACGTAAGTTTCTTTAATATTAAGTGACATAAAGCTGCATAAAACAGTAATTTTGGATTTTAGGTACAAGCAGTATGTGACAGTAAGAAAAAATTTAGGGATATTTTTATAGGATTTCCGGGGTCTGTACATGACAGCAGAGTTTTTAAAAATTCTACCCTTTGGAACACATTACAAGAAAAGTGTGGTGAAAATTATATATTGGGGGACAGCGCGTATCCATGTTTAAGAAATCTTATCACCCCGTATAAAGACACTGAAGCCTTAACACCCATTGAAACACATTTTAATAAAAAACTGTCTCACGTACGTATAGTAATAGAACATACGTTTGGTCTATTGAAACAAAAGTTTCGGCAATTATACCACCTTAAATTAATGGACATGGGCACTATTTGCCATTTTATTAGAGCATGCTGTGTATTGCACAACTTAGCACTAGAGGATGAAGATGAGATGGACTGGGAACAGTTAGAGGAAGTAGTGAGCCTACATACTATCGAAGAGAACATCAATGAAGAAAATGACGGAAGTCCATCTGGATTGCTGTACCGAAATTATTTAGCGGCATTGTTTTTTAATGAATAAAGTAATATACTTTTATTTTTATTGACTTTTATTAATATAAACAAATAAGTAACAATTTTAAATAAAAAATGTATAACTAAAAAAATAACAAAAATAAAACATCCTTTGGTTATAATATGCATATAAAGCGTCATTTTCAAAATTAAACTAAAAAACATTCTTTGGTTATGAATTAGTTTTCCAAATTCCAAAATAAGATGAAGTCTATATAAACATGTTCTGGAAAACAGTTAATTTTCCATATACAGGGTGTGAAAAGTTAATTCCTGCTGGTAGAAATAAATTTATTAAATTTGGCACAATTCCATAATTTTATGCTTTTTTGAAAATCAAAAAAAAAAATAGAAAATAAAACAAGGGCTTCAAAAATGCCCAAACTTTTTTGTGAAAAAATGAAAACGACATTATGTAAAGAATCGTTAAAAGCCTACACTTTGCTATGAAATTATCACATAAATGCACACATAAAAGTTTGGTTATTTTTGAAGCACCACCATTAGACAAATTGTGTTAATGTTAGATTTTCAAAAAGAGCATAAATGTTATAGGATTGTGCTAAATTTCACTCACTTATTTCTACGTGTATGGTAAATATTAATTAACAACTTTCATCAGAAACCAACCTTTCACACTCTGCATGTCGAAAACGAAACATTTTATGATGCATATTTATATAAACTTCGTCTTATTTTGGGCCTAGAAAATGCAGTTAAATTCATAGTACTCTTTTTAGAATCACCTTGTATAAAATACTAATAAAAGAAAGATGAGATCATTTTCACGTGATTACGAATTGGATTGATTAATGTACTTCTCTAACAATAGAGTTCTTTTTTTTCTATCCTCCATTTTTTCATGTCTCAGCTGTAACTTTTCCTGTTCCATTTCTAATTTTTTATCATAATATAATTTTAGATCATTCTTAATATCGGTCAGGATTTCATTTTTTCTTCTATAAGCTTCTCCTGGTCTTTTCTTTCTTTTATTAACTGCATGTTTTTGTATGGGCTTTTCATCTTGAATGTCTTCAATACTTAATATGGTATTTGAATCGTTACGTATATCCGTTTCATTAGGAACATCTACCTGACTGCTACATGATGGCAAAATAATATTGGAGATTACATTTATTTTTTCTGATTTTCTTGGTTCCAAAGTTTGATTGGAGGTAAGTAAAATTTTTGGTATTATGCTTAATTTTTTTCCATATAATTCATTAAATTCTGTCTCATATTCAAAATCTTTCCTTCCTCTTCCACTTTTATTGTTGTTGTCAATAGTTTTTTTGTAATTCCTCTCTAAAACTTTAAATCTATTTTCGCATTTGGCAGGTAAAAATGTTATTTTAAATTTAGTTGACATATCAGTTGCTATGATTTCCCATAGTCTTCTCATATTTTTTATTTCTCCTGTTGCAATTTTTTTTTTATGAATTTTATATAGGCTAATTAAAGCTAACGTCTTTTCTCTATTAAAATATATTTCAGATGCATCGTTCGTATCTGAACTTAATCCCAAATCCAGATACTGTGATGAAACTAAAAATACAAATGAAACTTTTATTACTGCATTCCACATATTATGCCTTTCTCGACTTACCAGACATTTTCTGTACAGTTTAAGATGAAGAGGGTAGTAATTAATTTTAACTTTCTATCAATTTCTAAATAAAAGCAGGGTTCATTTCTATTTCAGGTTGTTTACGGTCTTTTTTTAGGTTAGGATAAGATGTCAAATATCAAATTTTAAAATTTATTGTCACAAACAGAGATCCCTGTTTTACCTTCAAACTCAATCCGTTTTAGTTTTAGGAAGAATCCTGAACAGTTCCGAACTGTTCAGAATTTTGACGAAAACGTGTATAGTTCTGCGCAGATCCCGAACGGTTTGGAATGTAAGAACCCGAACAAAGCTATAGCTAGTTTATCCTGAATATCGCTACCAATTTGCCTTGTTTCGCCAGTGTGTTAATTAACTCTTTCATTCTAATCCTCTCTAGTTTTATATTTCAAAAATATATGTAGGAGAAAATAATTAGCCTAATTGGTTTCGTTTCATCTGGCACCTTGCACATTTAAATGTAGCTCACGAATATGTGTATGGAACTAATGTTTACAAATGTTCATTATACCATTTATATCTCTAAGGCATTCGCGTATAACGCTATACTATTTTGTCAAAGCAAACGAAATTGTCAGTCAAGAGTTAAATCTTTATTACATTCAGTTGACATTCTTTTTTACAATACCTGTAAACTGTAAAAGTGTACGTCTGGAGGATTTTTGAATAGTAAATAATATATCTGGAATTGCGCATACCAGTTTTTCTTCGGAGATGACTACAACAGTACGAAATATAGAGTAGGGCTGGTATTTTGTTTCTATTTTTCTATTCACCCATTTTGCCCCTTTTAATTATTTTTACGATAGTGTTAAGTTAATTAGTTTTTCAAGTGTCAAAAATGGCTGACGTTTGTAACAACTCGGAGTTAATGAATATTTATAGTGAAGTAAGGCTGTACGCAGAACGTTTGTACATTAAATAACATTTCGTTTTGTATATGAGTCAATTGTTACGACTTTTCCAAGTGGTCAGGCCATATTTTATGCCAGTACACGCATTAAAGGATCCAAATCTGAATAGGAATTATAATATTATGTATATCAAAAAATTGTAAACACCAGGTTTTCGTGTAATTATTGAATAAATATCGTACATTTATTGGCGACTCGATATATTCAGCGCCGGTTTTGCAAAATCGTGCACGCATATTTGTAAGGGTCTCTAAAGCGAGCTGATTTGCCTAACAATGACTTCAGTGTTAACCACGGGAGATTTCGTGAGAGATTTGGCTGTTTAAAGCTAAACACGTATAGATTCCATACAAATCACACTGTATAAATCAGATTACTTAGACGTACAATTTTAAGCGCGTATGTTATACTTATCTGACTGAACGTGCTTTTTCAGTGTTTTTTCTATATTTTCTTGCATGGTTATAATATTCTTTTTGGTAATTTGACATGTAGACGCGGAATACAACTAGACCCAGGATACCTTTAGGACTATCTAGAAGCGGACTTCAAAATTAATCCAATTAAAAGTTTAGGGTAAATTGAATAATATACGCGATGCCAATAAATTTCGAACAAATTACATATTTATTATCAAAAAAATTTCTCGCCATTTTAATTTTAAATTTATTTTTGAGTATTTATTTAAATGATTTCATTAAAATGATCACTGCTATCTTTATTCGATGAAGTAACCGAATGTCAAAACAAACTGTTTGTAAGGCATGTACTTAGTTTAAATAAGTGTTGTTCAGATAATTTTTTAAGTTTTACTTGAACTTTACTTTTCGGAAAATATGAAGGAGTTGAAGTTGAAGGAAATTTGAAGAAAACTGAGAGAAGACGAATCCGAAAATGATTGTTACAATAAAACAGCGGCGTACTATTTTATTTAGAAATATATAATAATAATATCTCTACTCTTCATTCTAATCACGAGGATTAGCCCAGAAGTCGGAGACTTGTGTAGGAGAGGAGGCGGCATATTATTATGAAGCAACCACATTAGCGCCCAGCAATGACTTATATTGGTAGGCCCCAACCACCATTCAGTGCAGGAATGAGGAAAACCTGAAAAACCTCTTTAATTAGGGGGGTGGTCAAACGTCGACCGGTATCAATCTCTCACATTGACTCAAGCCAAATTGAATAATATACGCGATGCCATTGATTTATTTTTTGCAAAATTGGTTTTCTAAGCACTAACTACCTACTATGTTTATCGCGTTTTTATAAGGGAAATTTTTAAAAACGATTTTTTTCTCAAAAATATTTCGGGCAACTATAGCTGTCACAAGATCGGAAATGAATTTCTCTATACATTCCTCCAAAGTTTCTAGGAGTCTGCGAAGCCGTTTTCCTCTAAAACAAACGGTTTTCGAGATATTTGGATTCTTTAAAAATTATAGGCTGTTTTCGGGACGTCATAACTTCCTTATTATTCGACGCAGAGAGACGCGATTTATTTCAGATGAAAACTCCCGCGAAATGCTAATTTGACCTGTCTTTTAGTTTTTCCATATCTGCAACCGTTCGATAGTTACGGTCGATTGAATTTTTTCACCACTGCAGTCGTCGAAGAAAAGCGACATTGATACCAGGAAATTTTTAAAAAGAATTATTTTATTTTGCTGACAACTGTAGGTGTTAGCAGATCGGGAATGATTCTCTCTATATTATTCTTCCCAGGTTTGTAAGAGGTACTTGAAGCTGTTTTATCTTAAAACGAACGATTTTCGAGATATTTCGATTTAGTGATAGGATGATACAAGCTGAAGATTAAACATTAATAAAATATTACAAAAAACAAAATCATTTGCTGGTTAAGAAACAGTCAAGACCAATAATAATTACAATATTAAAATACATTTATCAGAATAATAATCATTCTGCTTTGTTAATTTCATATTACACTTGACATTATCAAGTAATTAAATAAAACATCACGCATTATCAGAGCGATTACAATAAAGGATCCTGTAAATGCATTTCGTATCAGCAAAACATTAGATACATCTGGGACAGAGATGCTATGGGCAAACCGCGAGAAATTTAACGCCTCATTAGAGGATCGCTTTGACGCCAAATGAACAAATTCGGATAGCAATAATTGCGAACACAGAGATTCAATAAAGGAGGACGATAACGCCAGTAAAAATTTTATCAGTAATATCTAGGGCAGTACGACAATAAAAGGGGCTGTACATTTATTATAGAAATTTTTCTAATCGGTGTGTTTTTTAAAACCACACTATTTTTACCAGAACAACATTAAGTTGACACGTTTATATCAGTATCTACATCTCTGAATGAGCAAAAAACACTTATGGATGAGGGACATAGGGGATGAAATTTTAAAAATAACTGTTTTTAGCCATATCTATAAAATCCTTCAAGGGATCAAATTGGTTTTTTGGCCAAGGTGTGCAATACTTTAAGGACACTAAATTCCTGATATTTGAAAAATTAAATATAACTGATGTTTGTACTAATTAAAAAAAAATGAAGTGAGATAAACACTCAAAATTTGTAGTACATTATTATTATTATTATTACATAATAGCAAGGACAGAGGCAAAGCCTATTAGTCCAATAAAATATACAAAATGACAGTTAACAGCTTGTAGGGTAAGACTAAATACATAAACAAATACAAAAGAAAACAAAAACAAAATACATCAACAGAAAACTAAAATCACATTACAAATTAATCATAGATCACTAGCGTGACAGGCCTTAAACCGCACACGAAAAATACACTAGACGCGCACTCGCTGCACGAATTGCGATGTCATCCACGCATCCAATCTGTTTTTGAAGGAGTTGACCGATGGAGCAGTAACAACAGATGAAGGGAGGCTATTCCAGTGATAGAACACTCTGTTTGGAAAGAAGTGTTGACGTAAAGATGTTTTAAAGTTTTCTTTCGACAATTTAAATTGATGACCACGTAAACGTTCATCCAGATTTAACTCAAATAAATCCACAAAAGTTAAATTGTACTGATTTTTTAGAATCTTGTATACTTGAATAAGATCACCACGCATACGTCTCATATTAGTACAAGTAATTTTCAAACTATCCAAACGACGATGATATGGAAGTGATCTGAATTTGGGGATCCATTTCGTAAATCTTCTCTGCACTCCTTCTATGAGTTTCATATCTCTCACTAGGTAAGGAGACCATATGTTTACGCAGTATTCCAGATGCGGACGGATATATGATTTATATAATTTTAAATAGACTTGATCATTTGAGCTCTGGAAACACTTATTTAACATATCGATTGTATGACGGTAGCATAAAACTGTGAAATAAAAAATGATTAGTTTTTAAACATTTTTAATTATTCAGACTAGCGATAGCAATCTTGTCTTGTTTTCTCTTGATCTGGTCTTGGTCTCGCAAACAAGATAATACAATACAATACCAAGACAAGAGCAAGACAAGCAAGATTTGACAGCTCGACGAGATTTAAACATTTTAGAAATATTGCTACGGCAAGAAGCTACAATTATAAGAAGGGGTAATATTTGAATAAACATTAACTGAAAAATTAAATATTGCATTTTATTGTAGGTATACACTTTATTTAAAGAACATCCAACATCTAAAATTATTTTGAGAATTAGTCTTTAAAGAAACTTTTCTCTAGACTAGACATTTTCAAATTTTGCATGATTCTGACGGAGATTGACAGGATAAAAATTACTCAAAAAATACGAATAAATTTTTCTTTACTTAAACAATTATTGTTATTATTAAAAACCACTGTTTTTTATTTCACATGTAAATGTCAATATAATACAATCTATATTTGGCAATAATTTAGAACATTTCATCGCGCAATTTTTTAAAAGAGATGGAGTCTGAAGTTTTGCCAATTTTGTCAATAAATTTCAAACAAATTACATATTTATTATCAAAAAAATTTCTCGCCATTTTAATTTTAAATTTATTTTTGAGTATTTATTCAAATGATTTCATTAAAATGATCACTGCTATCTTTATTCGATTAAGTAACCGAATGTCAAAACAAACAGTTTGTAATGCAGGTACCTAGTTTAAATAAGTGTTGTTCAGATAATTTTATTTAGAAATATATAATAATAATATCTCTACTCTTCATTCTAATCACGAGGATTAGCTCAGAAGTAGGAGGCTTGTGTAGGAGAGGAGGCGGCATATTATTATTAAGCAACCACATTTGCGCCCAGCAACGACTTATATTGGTAGGCCCCAATCACCATTCAGTGCAGGAATGAGGAAAACCTGAAAAACCTCTTTAATTAGGGGGATGGTCAAACGTCGACCGGTATCAATCTCTCACATTGACTCAAGTCAACATTCTTCTACTCTATCGTACCCGCAGAGAGGGTGCCAATCCTCTCCACGAAGATAGCTGATATACGGTCTAGCGGCCGCGAAATTCGAGCCCACAGCTATTTGGTCACAACGATTTAAATACTGACGCCTTAAACTGCACGACTACTCTGGGCTAATCCTCTTGATTAGAATGAGGGGTAGAGATATTATTATTTTCTAAATTGTAAGAAAAGCCATATTTTGGATAATGTTTACATGAATCCATGTGCCCGATTTCAAAAATAATTTTGTTTAGTTTAACCCCTGTATCTTTTTAACAAAGCGTCCTAGATAAAAACTTTACATACAATCCTCCTAAAAAATCATCAAAGAATAAGTTTTTATTTTTCGAGTTTGTAATTCGCCCTACATGTTTTTCAAAGCAATTAAAATAACTACTTTCGGTATAGATAAATTTTGATCCCGACACACCTGCAGAATCATGGTAACCATTTTTAAAATGACAAAACAAGCCAAGCGCTTTAATGTAACCCGTTCTCCTAATTGAAATAAAATAGTCACATTTAATCAAACAAAAAGCACGAAAACAATAAGCTTCCCCGAGCAAAACTGGGACACATGATATAAATCATCGCTATTCATATTTCACATTCCCTATCAATTATTTTAAAATATATTTAATTGCACCAAATGATTTTAATTTATGGAAAGAGTTTAGCGATAAATTACGTTCATATCATATTTTAAACGCGCCATATTGCGACTGTATTAATTATTTACAACTGACGTAGGGGTCGCCTACGGGAGAGCGATTTGGAAATTTCGCAATCGTATGCAACATGTTCATTAAAATTGTTTTAAATTAAATAAATGGAGTTTCTACGCTCTTAAAAAATAAACAATATTTACTGTACTCCAAATGAGAAAATATAATACCTTACAAAAGTCTTTCAGAATGCCGTTAAAACATATTATTAGCTTAGTATTTTTAACATATGTGATTTCCAGTGCATGGAATTCATTTGTAGTAACGCCGATTTACAAAGCAGGTAACAACTGAAACTACAAATTATAAGCCTATATCGCTAATAAATAATTTTGCAAAAATATTTGAAAAATGTTTGAAAACAAGATGAAGACATTTTATTCGATAATAAATTTGGTTTTATATTAATTAATTAAATAATCAGTCATATTAATAATGGGAAAGAATGTCTAGCTGTATTTACTGATTTAACTAAAGCTTTTGACACTATTGTCATGATATATTATTGCAAAAATTACATGATATTGAAATAAGAGGACATGGCTTAGATTCATTTGATGGGTGATGGTCTGAATATGTTACACAAACTATTAAAAAACTTCATATATTGTTTTATAAATTATATATATATATGAATGTTAAAAATATAAAAGTTATATACCACTCATTGGTTGACTCAATAATAGGTGCTTCAAAACATGTTTTAAAAATATTTTCCCATAAAAATCGTAGATAATCCCTTAAAATTGCTTTATGAACGAATAAATGTTTTTGATATTAGTGGTTTATATTATTATAGTTCATTCATTTATATCATAAAAATAAATCAGGACTATCCAATGCTTTTACACAGCTATCAAACAAGAGCGATGACAAATAAAGTTATTCAGACGCCTTTTCTTAAAAGATCACATCTAGATATATTTTTTTTATGCTCCTAAATTTTATAATTTAATTCTTGCTTCAATAAAAAAATATAAATAAGAAATATAAACATAAGAGATTAATTAAAATATTTTTAATTCAAAATTATATAAAATTTGAACAAATAACAAATAATATGTAAATTTAGTGTCGGGATATGTTGCTGTCCTATATCTATGTATACTTTTATATGTATGTGTGTGTGTAAGTATATAAGTATGTATATGTATATGTATTGTATGTATATGTATATGTATTGCATACCTTATTATAATTTGGATATAGGTATTACATGGTATTGTCTGTACAGAGAACAGAAACATTCAAATACAGACTGACTTCTCAATCTAGCTGAAGCTTGTGTTTTTCTAAACGTAAGTTGTAAAACTATTGTAATAATTATTGTTTGTAAAAAAAAGTTAAATCAAATCGATAAATCAAATTAAGTAAATCATAGTGATTCAGAAAATTTCAGAATATAAATGGGCTGTTAAAAAACAATTTTGTAAAAAAAAAATCAAAAAGGGCAGTTCGAAAATGATTTAAAAAAACACTTCAGCACAGTACTATAAACTATTGTTTTTATTTGTGGTTTTAATTATTAAAATAACAAAAATGGACAAAATTTTCAACAGTTGTAACAACAGGTAAGTACACTGTAAAAAATAATTACAGTTAAAATAGATGGCAATTTATTTACCACTCATTATTGCTGTAATTTTCTTATCGATTGTGACTTTACAAATAAAATGTAAAATTACGTTGTAAATTTATTTTGTGGTGTAATTTTAGGTTTTGAAATTGTAATATTACTTTGTGATTTTACAATACAAAAAGTATTTTTACAATGTAACTTCCACAATTACTTATAAAATTACAAAGTAACTTTACAGGCAGTTGTATAGTTACATTGTAATAATACATTTTATATTATGACTACAATGTATTTTTTTTATTTATTGTACAGGATGGTCCAATTTGGACACTTAGGTATAGAAGGTTTCTTCTATTTTCCGAAAGCACAGAAAAAAATAGCCAAGATATTTAGAGCTTAATTTCTGGGAAAAGAAATACCTACTTGATATTTTTAAATTTTGGTCGTTTTCTGTGGTAACTTTTCTACTTATCATATTAATATTTATACATTGTAAAGACATTTTTTCTCTATGTGTAGTATATAGTGGCTTGAGAAATATTTTTTTTATAACTTCTAGTTTTCCGCTACTATATGTTTTAATGAAACATCATACGTATGTAACATGGGGCATCATAGAAAAGGCCTAAAATTAAAAAAATGCTATATAAAAACTAATGAAGATATCGAAATAAAATTTTCGTTATTCAATTTTTCTCAAAAATATTGCCGTGACATTTGGACTATCTTTTCGGAGAATAAAAGAAACCTCTTAAAAGTGTCGAAACTGACCTAACTCGTACACAGACATCTTGTTTACAACATTCGAATTCACTAACAGTGCTTTGACATACCTAGATCCCTAAAAAAATCTGAATAGCAATTCATTTATAACTAATAGATTAATATGCCTACATGAGAAAAATTTAAATATCGTAAGGAATTACCTTAAGTAACATATCAGGCTTTTCCGTGAGTTTCTCAATAGCATCACTGCATCAGAATGTTATTTCAAAAGAAAAATATACTCATATTAAGTAACCTAAGTAACATGAATGTCAATTGCTTCTAATGTTAACAAATACACATAATAGTAATATTGAATTTTTGATATGATATCCCCAGTGAAGTCAAACATTTTCGAACCAATAGATTTGTTTTCTATATGCTTTTCAGATTCGTATACAAAAAATTAAGTACTTTCGAATTTATGACGCATTTAGTTGAAAATAATACTTATTTCTATTATAGCCTCGATGTATACCTTAAAATCAGCAGAATAATCCTTTTTAAATTTATAATTAAAATTTTTGGACAAATTGTGTAAAAAACGTTTGTTACACAAAACCGTACTTTTCCTAACTGATTATATAAATAGCTATTTTGTACTCCCATTACGGCTCAGTTAGCTAATTAGTAGTTACAGCTTTATTATATCTTATATCTAAGTGCCCTTTGCTTATTTTTTAGCTTATAAATACATGTACATACAGGTACTGAAGTAATAAAATATGGTTTTACAGCATTTTTTTATTAAAATTTGGTACCTACACTTTTAGGTTATTTGTACAAAATAGAACACTTAACTTTATACAAGACATATAACAATGTAAAAATATATTCGTAGAACTAAAGTTAACATTTTATAATATTCATACGAAATCTATGATCTTATACTAACTATTAAAAAGTAATATTAATTATATAAATGTGCATAGAGAATAAGTAGATACCCAGAACTTAAATCATGCTAATCCTCTCCTGTTCATCAAATATGTATAAAATATAATATAATAGAATATAATAGAAAATATTATATTTTTATATATTATGTAAGATGAACAAAACAACAGTGGGGTACCCAATTTTTGTAGATGCAATGTTTCTTTGTTTCAATAATTATGTATAACTTACATACCTATTAGTTCTTAATGTCATTGAGGTTATGTTTAAACAAGCACTAGACAAAACTATTTATAGTACTAAAAACACTCATTTATCACTCTAGATATGTTTATATTGCTAGTCACTACTCACTAAATTAATTATGTAAGTACCTAGGTCCTAGGTACACGCTGCATTCATCGAAATGAAGCAAGAATAATGAGGCGTCACCACCCAACGCTCTCAACGGTGAAGTTAGGTTAGCGCGTTTTAAACCTTCACATACACATAGGCATATTTTTACAGTCAATTATATAGCAAATTTGGTATTTTCAGTAATTTTACAGTGTAAAAATAGATTTCACATTGTTAATTGTAAATGTATTACAATATATTCTATAAATGTACAAATTATATTATAATTACATAGGAAGTTTACGGGTTTATTGTATATTGGCAGTTTTCTTGTAAAATTACAAGTGTCAGTGTAATATCATTATTATTTTTAGAATTATTTTAAGACAATTATAAGGATATTCTTACAAAGTAAATTTGTAAAATTACTAACCTTTTTTTCAGTGTATGTCAAATACCTGTTGTTACAACTGTTCAAAATTTTGTCCACTGACGAGTAAACACATTTGGGTCCAACGTACCTAGTTTCTACGAACTAACACAATTGTTTCTAGTTCTTGTCCGTTTTGAACTCGTAAGTTATTGGCAGCAGCTATGATATGTAGATGCGGTACATTTCATATTTTAAATATGAAATGTATCGCATATATGGATTCTACAATTTTTTTTTCATGATTCATCTATTCCCAATTTTTTTGAATAATTTGTAAATCACCTTGTATAGATATTGTCAACTCGACACACACACGTACATTTTTTATTTAGTTGCAAAATCTCGAATTTTTTACGAAAATATTTGCTATGTTTTACGAACGGCATATTTTTAAATTTCCTGTGGTGGTTATATAATATGAAGAGCGGTAAAAATTCATGCATTTGATTTGCGGTTTTCATACATATATTCGATAATGTATTTCATATTCAAATATCGACTCCTTCTCCTACCGGCCTGCATATTTCGATATAAAGTGAGCGCACGCTGGTATTAAATATTCATTTGATAAAAACATCATTTATTTACGCCAATAAGACCGAAATTACTAGGGAAGCTGTTTAGGCAATACATCAAATTTTATTCGGAATTTTTGGAAACGTGTAAGGAATCAGCAGTGTAAGATATAAAATTAATATTGGATATTCAAAATGTTATACAAATGTTCGCTCAAAGATGGTCGGAGTGATTGTAGTTCTGTAGTATGGACCTTTTTACGTTGAACAGACATAAGTGGTAGTTTTACAAGGCTCTTTTGTTGTTTAAGTGAATAGCGAACGCTGTAGTAGTCGGTGTCGCATTGATGCGTTAGACGTTGACATTGTAATTTTGTTTATTTACAACCATACCTGTAATGTTAACATTACTAATGTCATTGAAGGTTTGAAAGTGTCACATTACGTACGTCTACTTCCCTCTTCCATTTCCCTCACCCATTTCCCTCACTCATTTCCCTCACTCGTTCAATAAAGCAAAATATTTATTTAAGTAATATATTAATGAACAAATTCTTATATAGAAACAACAGGGCAATTAATTAACAACAATAACATTTAAATAATTTATCATATATTATTTATTAAAATTAATGGTAATATTTGACTTATTATAGGATTTAACCGAAATATTTAAGAGACCTCCCTGATGATTTGAAATTTCATTACTAGAAAATGTTATTTTATGTTCACTGTCAGATCCCGTGAAGTTAACAGCAGGAGGTAGAGCGTTTGAACTGGTACAGGAGGACGATGGCAAAGTTGTTGAGGATATCATATTTGCGGTTTTAGTTTGGTTAGCTACAGATTCATCCACATAACTTTCTGCAACTGTACTAGACCGCCAGTCCCCTAAGCGCTTCAACTGAAGAATATCTGCTCCGCTATTAACCAGCAACGTAGCTGCCGTTCTTCTAAGCACGACCTGTGTACGTTACTGCCTTAGGAGGTTTTAAAAAGCAGGCTATTTTATAAGGAAATTTAAAGATAGAATTGTATCCAAAAGGCTGATTTCGAGCTCTTCCCGATCGATATTGAACAAAAAATCTCTCATTTTTTATATCTTTCCGTACTTGGATAAATTCTTTCACAATTTTTATCCAGTTTATTTCAGTGATCATGATCTACTTTTATAAATTTTTGTATCCGGAATTTCAATAGAAATTTTCTTTTCTAATATATCAATATGCGTAGTTTTCATTTTTAATAATTCATCAGTGCGGCATGCTCCAGATTATAAGCGCAACCTAAAATAATTATAAAAAATAATTAAAACCAAATAGAAAAAATTAAAAAGAAAATTTCACCTTGATAGGAAGGAATTCTTGGGGTGCTTTGCTTAGAAAATCCTCTATATTTTGTCTGGTAAAGGTAGTAGATTTCTTGGGCCTAAAGCCTATATTCTGGCGTTTCAAAAAAGCAAGGAGCTTGTTATATTTAGATATATCAATCTTCTCTCGTAAATCTAGCATGGCCCGTAACATGCTGTAGATAGCCCAAAGAGTAGAGGGCTTTTTTGCTTTGCCATGTCACTAAAATATGCCATCAAGACTGTTTCTGAAGCAATATTCTTAGTATTTTTTTCTAAACACTAATTTTCGTAAACCTTGAAGGCTTTTTCGTAACGCCCCCTGCTTTTTTCAGGAAGTAAACTTTGTTCTGCTTGTTCAGCAGCTTGTTTTAGTTCTGGTGGAGTTCCGTCTGGCAAATAATCTTCACTCTCGCTATCTGACAACATTTTTTCAGCCGCAAATTTGAAGGATCGAACGAGAATTCAAAATTGTTTGTATCTGTCATGCGTCGTTGCTAGGCATGACCCTGCTATCTGTACATGTTTGTTCAACAGTATACTAAGCAATCAGTAGGGAAACTCAGCTTTCCCGCGTCTTCCAAAAATCCGCCATCTTGTTGGCGACTGATAGTTATTTCTATAATTTCTGTGTGTCAGTTAGGTTTTTTGAATTTGACATTATTACATGGTTATCCACTCGTTATCGTTATTGTACTTATATTCCTGCTTTGTATGTCGTGTTGAGTGTTTAGTTATTTGTGTTTTTATATTAGTGATTATTTATTAGTGGAACTATACCCAGTAAATAATAAATAAACTATGGGAGGAAATAAATGTATTGTAAAAAACTAACGCATAACGCAGCTCTGGGCGTAAATGGCCTGTAAACAGTTTTATATATGGGAGACCAAGTTAGACGTGATAGCTTAATTGAGAAAATCCTAAAGAAGAATTAAAACATGAAAGGAGACAAAGGATTTAACTCCAAATAGGAAAGAGACTGCTTTCGTACATGGATGAAAGAAACCACTCCATACGCCTAACAGAGTAACGGGGTTTTTGATTATGTTACCTATATATATATATATATATATATATATATATATATATATATATATATATATATATATATATATATTTTGTAAACCTCAAAATAAATTGTACCTAATATTCACGTTTTAATTTCATTTCGTACTTTCCTAAAAAAAAATGAGTAAAAATATAAAAATTACACTGGGCTTAAATTTGATAATCTGCTAACAAAATAAGGTAAACGTATACATCTTGACATTTTGTATGTTTTCGCAAATTTTTTAAATAAATTTAAATTCATACCGGTTTTATAATCAAATTCAAATTATATCTGCTAGAAACCTAAATTAAGACAAAATGTGACCAAAACCTCAATTTACATTAAACTACACTGGATTACAACAGTTAATTAAGAATTAATGCAAAAGTATTAAAACTACGAAAAACTTTGGTTATGTTTACGCCAAATTATTAGCTATTTTGTCGTATGTTCTCTGGGATCCGCCATATTCTTAGCGACTTTTTCTAGAGTGGGGGTATTTAAAAACTGCCAGACGTATTTCATTCATAAATTCTCTAAGATTCCGTACTGATTGCTTAGTATACTGTGGTTCAACCCAACCTGCACAATTTTGAATGGTGTCAAAACAATAAAATGACGCATATTTTGGTATTTTTACTACATTTAAAAATATGAAATAGAATTTTCAACTAACGATGTGGTTGTAAATAAAATAGTATACATACCTCGGAGGGAAGTTTTCATTAATATCTCGAGATTATAGTTAATCTCTCGATAGTAATGAAACACTTCCCTCATCTGTATGTAATATACTATTATTTCATTATAGACGTTAAAAAGTGACACTACTAGTGACAGTCACCTACTGATGGCTTCTAAGGTGCTGACAAAACCAATCAGGAAACTATTATAAATGTTGTTATTTTGTTCATATATGGCTCGATCAAGATGCTTTAGATAAAGTTCTTGTAATGCTAAGTGATGCAGCCACGTAAGTGTTAAAAGTAGGGCAGATTTTATTTACAAAATATACAAAAATGAGACATTTCACATGTGCTGCTCACGCACTTAATCGGATAACTGAGAATATAAGGGACAGTTTCTCTTTAGTAAACACTTTTATATCAACTGTAAAAAAGTTTTCATTAAGGCGCCTACAAAAGGGGATGTTTTTAGGGAGGCTGTACCAGGCATACCTCTACCTCCCGAATCAGTTATAATTAGATGGAGTACTTGGTTAGAAGCCGTAGCGTATTATGATAAACATTTCGATGGCATAAAAGATGTTATTTGTAGATTTAATCGTAATGATAGCGCCATACACACATTGCAGGACTTACTGAAGGAATAAAATATTGTTGCGATGATATACGTTACATTAATAGATACGGTCAGTGGTCGCGCGGTTTAAGGCGTCAGTACTTGAATCGAGGTGACTAGATCGGTGTTGGTTCGAGCCCAGCTGCCGGTAGACCGTATATAAGCTATATTCGTGGAGAGGTTTGGCGCCCTCTCTGCGGGTATGGTAGGGTGGAAGAATGTTGGCTTGGGTCAATGTGAGAGATTGATACCGGTTGATATTTGACTACCCCCCTAATTAATGAGGTTTTCCAGGTTTCCCTCATTCCTGCATTGAATAGTGGTTAGGGCCTACCAACGTAAGTCGTTCCTGGGCGCAAATGCGGCCTGCTTAATAATAATATGCCACCCCCTCTCCCGCACAAGTCTCCGACTTCTGGGCTAATCCCTGTGATTAGAATGAGGGATAGAGATATTATTATATTATTATTATATTATACTATAGGTTCTTAGTTAGTGCAATAAGGAAATTGGAATCACATTGATTATCCCTAAATAAACATTTAACGTACTGGATGAGTACACCCAGTTAGTAGTATGTAAAAGAAAAAAATCAAAGCGTGTTGAAAGAAAATCAAGGATACATCATTTTGGAAAACATATGTAAAGTTTTAGTTGGTATATATCAGCAAATATATGAATATATAGTTCACACTTTTTCATATTGTCCATATAGACAATATAGACGTTGAACGATCATTTTCCCTACACAAGTTAATCGTCGTCGTTTCACTACAGAAAACTTATTTTTAACCACTTCCAATATGCAACGGAAACCTTGTCTCAGCACTAAGGTTTGTCGGGTAGGTTTTTACTTATTATCTTAATTTATACAGGGTTAACTATAACTTAGTACAAAATTTTTTACCACGTGCTCAGGGAGGCCTAAAAGACAATAAAAGAAAATATTCCAGAATTTTAGCTCGATATTTAAAAAATGGGGCAAATCTCTTTTTTCCTACGGTAAGTCGGCGCCTATAATAAGCATCGACTGAGATGGCTTAGATCCATAGATAAAGCTTACATCTGTCAACAATGTCAAGTACCATGCGATCGTCTTTTTGCAGCGTTTCTAAATGCAGAAACGACAAAAATTAACATTCTTATTAGTAATAATACCTGATAGACAGGTAACAGTTAATCCAGTTAGCTACAGTATTTTGCATTCGTTTTTCATTATTTCGTTACAAACTGGCAAAACTACATTTTCTCTCATTACAATCACTCACTACCGATAAGACATTTCCCGTAGGCACAGTTAGGTAAAATGCCTAGGTATTTATTATAAGAGAATTAAACGAAATGAAAGTGATAATAGATAACTTTTAATGCACCTGCGGCAGTCTTGTCCCATAACCTAGAAAAACAAACCGGCGAACTATATTGTGGGAAAATATCTGTACCCGACACATATTCATTTATTTAATAACTATTAAACGTTTAACATTAAAATAAGGCACTAAAAACTGAAGAAGAACCCAAAACTGCAACGTAAACACAGGAATTGAATTATGACATGACATCGACCGTTGCTTGCTGGTTGCCTACTCTGATTCTCGCATTGGCGGCGTTAAATAAGGATTTAATATAATATCGAAAACAAATTTTTTTTGGAAGGATATTCCGTTAATTCCTAATTTTTCTATTCTCTCTTAAAATATTTATACTTAGTCATAGTTAACCCTGTATAGATAGGAATTTTATCCTCGATTTAACCTTACTATTTGGTAATAGTACTATGTTCCGACATATTTTCTATAAATATATTATATTCATTTACTCCACGCTGCTTTATCTCTAGTAATAACATTTAGAAAAGTAATTTTAATTATTCGTAAAGTTAAAATAACATTGACATTTACAGTTCTCCATATAAAAACATTATTTTTCCTTTTTAAATTGCAAATACAAAAGTAACAAATGAAACGAAACCGCTTTTATCTAATTGAGACTCCTAGCAATTAATATTAATTAGGTTATTTAATAAATGAAAATAAAGTCACATTTTTTTATCGTCTCTTAAATCGTCCTCATTAAAGATTATTAGAGAGAAATTTCAGTCACGCCTTTAAATACAAAGATATTGTAATTTCACTAAAGTGTTTCTGAATTCTTCATAAAATCTCCATTCGTATTATATAAATATTTGACGAATTTCTTAAACTGAATATTAAATTTTGCTGTCGAATCTGTTTCGCCTTTCTGCTCAAAATTATATATTGAGGCTGTGCATCTATGGCGTTGTTCCAGAAACCCTAGATACAAAAATTTCAGTCTGAAAGGGATAGAAAAAAAACTTTTAGTAATGTAAATTGTTACAATCTTAGATATCCTTTACGTGATTGGGTCGTGTGTGTGTGGCAGACAGTTTTTTGTATACCGTTTCAGTGTTTGTGTGTGAAGTTCAGTGGTAAAAGACCTTTTATGTACTGTTTTGTACAGCGCGACAGTTTACATAAAAAATGTCGTTCGTTGTACAACTAACGGAAAGAGATAAATCATTTTTAGGCCTTCGCTTGCTTTATGAAAGACATGCCATCGTGTTCGACCGATGTGTTTATGCAAACGCTTGTATACAGGGTGATTGAAAACTTATCAAAAAAAAAATATAAGTATACAGGGGACTCTTACAAATACAATTTTGTAAAGAAAAAATCAAAAGAGCAGTTCGAAAATGATTTAAAAATCTGCACTGAAAACTGGTCCACTGTAAAACCTGATATAAAAAATTGAAAGATACCTCGTCTAATCCCCTAAATAGGTGTTATAAAATGTTATTTATTTCTTTCCTTATTGAGAATATTCTTCAATTTTTTGTCTGGTCATCTATTATATGCTTTGCCGTTTCAGATTGTATAGTGGGCCAGTTTCCAGTGCCGTGCAGAATTGCTTTTTTATTTCTTTACAAAAATGTATATGTAAGAGTCCCCTGCACATTCAATTTTTTTTAGAGTAGTTCTGAATCAGCCGGTATACATTTGAAATATCTTTCTTATATTTCTTTCTTAAACCATAATTTTGTTACAAATTTTATTATGACTCTTCTAATGTGCAACCAGCTGTATTTTATGTTCCTTTCAGTACATTTTTTTATGGTCTTTTTTCTTATCTTAATTTTATCGTTCCTGTACTTGTTCAGATTCTATTTTATTTTAAACTTCAAGTCCATTGAACTCTTAATGCCTACCTTTATAATTTTAGTTTCATATATCTAATTAAATAACTGTTTTATTTAATTTTTTACTCCCGTTATTGAAGTGAAATAAAACCTTTGATATTTTTTTATTGCAGCTGCTTGCAATCAATCACATTTTACATTATTTATCGAAACAGTACTTTTATTGCATTATATTCAACCATAGTCCGGAGCCACTGCACATTTCAAACGTCTTCTGGTAGATGTATTACGTTTTATGGCCTTTATGAACATTTTAGTTGTTCGAGACACCAAAGTGTAATTGAATGGGTGCCATTTATGTATTGTAGTCCTAGAAAAGACATCTGAACAGATAGTGTCGTGAGATTCTTCTCTAAATTGCTAAAACTATCTTTTGAAAAAGTTTATTCCCAGCGATTATGCAATTTTTCACTTATCGAGAGGGAAAAATAAAAAACATAACCAGACGATGTCCGATATCGGATGGTTTTTCAAGTGTTGAAATATCCATGTTTGTTGATTTGAGATTATTAATCTTTTAGTGACGTGGATTCTGTTAAAGCATTTTTTTATTCTGTTCTGATGAATTGTTCAGGTATTTCTTTTTGTTCAGATGTATTGTGTGGTAAAAAATGGGAATAGACATACATCTGTTTGTGTTCGTGTGTATAAGAGGATATAAAGTAATATAAAGAAATTGAATTTCTAGGAAGTGTTATTGATACTGTTTTAGTGGTAGTCTTTTTTTTGTCAATAAGGTATATGCATTAGGTAGTGATGGATTAATGATAATTCGCTTGGAATAATGGATCTCTAATGGATTTATGTAGGACCGGTGTGAAGTTAGCAGCCGATTTGTGGCAGCCAAAATATTTAGTAGCCATTTCATTTTCGCGTGAAATTAGCAGCCAATTTAGCAGCCTTTTTTTTTCATTTTATTTTATCAGATACATTGTGGTTTCTTGAGATGAGCTAGTAAACACTTAAAATAGCAACAATTTGCACGCCGTTCCAGGGCTACAGACTATCCTCATTCTGTTATTTTAAACTCATTCCGCAATTTTAAAAATTGTATAGTGTACGTTCTAACTGAGTTCCAGAAACAGTTCGGCGACGGGACCTGGAAATGATTCAATGCAAACAAAATAAAAATAAATTCCAAAAGCGGCAATCCCCCGCTTCCCGTCTGAGGAGCGAAATTATCACTACTCGAAAAATATAAATATTTCTCCTCAAGTTTAAAAAATAATTAAATAATGGGATATGGTGAGATTTAATTAAAAGAATGGTAAAAATAAAAACTACTCAAGCGGCAATTCCTTGCTCCCCGTCTGAGAGACAGAAATTACCCCTATATGAAAAATTTTAAGCATTATTTTTTACTAAGTTCCGAAAATAGTTAAGCGGTGAGACCTACTGTATTTTAATTAAGAATAGGAAAAATAAACTCTTTTGCGGCATTCTCTTGCTCCCCGTCTGAGAAGCGAAAACTACCCTTGCAGGAAAAATTTGTAATATTTTTTTCACTGAGTTCCGAAAATAGTTAAGTGATGGGACCTACTGCATTTTAGTTGAAAGAATAGGAAAAATAAACTCTCAAAGCGGCATTCTCTTACTCCCCGTCTGAGAGGCGAAAACTACCCCTGCATGAAAAATTTATAATATTTTTTTTCACTGAGTTTCGAAAATAGTTAAGCGATGGGACCTACTGCATTTTAATAGTAAGAATAAGAAAAATAAGCTCTCAAAGCGGCATTCTCTTGCTCCCCGTCTGAGTGGCAAAAACTACCCTTGTATGAAAAATTTTAAATATTTTTTTTCACTAAGTTCCGAAAATAGTTAAGCTATGTGACCTACTGCATTTTAATTGTAAGAATAAGAAAAATACACTCTCAAAGCGGCATTCTCTTGCTCCCCGTCTGAAAGGCGAAAACTACCCTTGCAGGAAAAATTTGTAATATTTTTTTTCACTGAGTTTCGAAAATAGTTAAGCGATGGGACCTACTGCATTTTAATAGTAAGAATAAGAAAAATAAACTCTCTAAGCGGAATTCTCTTGCTCCCCGTCTGAGTGGCAAAACTTCCCTTGCATCAAAAATGTTAAATATTTTTTTTTCACTAAGTTCCGAAAATAGTTAAGCAATGGGACCTATTGCATTTTAATAGTAAGAATAAGAAAAATAAACTCTCAAAGCGGCATTCTCTTGCTCCCCGTCTGAGAAGCGAAAACTACCCTTGCATGAAAAATTTGTAATATTTTTTTTCACTGAGTTTCGAAAATAGTTAAGCGATGGGACCTTCTGCATTTTAATAGTAAGAATAAGAAAAATAAACTGTCAAAGCGGCATTCTCTTGCTCCCCGTCTGAGAAGCGAAAACTACCCTTGCATGAAAAATTTGTAATATTTTTTTTCACTGAGTTTCGAAAATAGTTAAGCGATGGGACCTACTGCATTTTAATAGTAAGAATAAGAAAAATAAAATCTCAAAGAGGCATTCTCTTGCTCCCCGTCTGAGTGGCAAAAACTACCCTTGTATGAAAAATGTTAAATATTTTTTTTCACTAAGTTCCGAAAATAGTTAAGCGATGGAACCTACTGCATTTTAATTGTAAGAATAGGAAAAATAAACTCTCAAAGCGGCATTCTCTTGTTCCCCGTCTGAAAGGCGAAAACTACCCTTGCATGAAAAATTTGTAATATTTTTTTTTCACTGAGTTTCGAAAATAGTTAAGCGATGGGACCTACTGCATTTTAATAGTAAGAATAAGAAAAATAAACTCTCAAAGAGGCATTCTCTTGCTCCCCGTCTGAGTGGCAAAAACTACCCTTGCATGAAAAATTTGTAATATTTGTTTTTCACTGAGTTTCGAAAATAGTTAAGCGATGGGACCTACTGCATTTTAATAGTAAGAATAAGAAAAATAAAATCTCAAAGAGGCATTCTCTTGCTCCCCGTCTGAGTGGCAAAAACTACCCTTGTATGAAAAATGTTAAATATTTTTTTTCACTAAGTTCCGAAAATAGTTAAGCGATGGAACCTACTGCATTTTAATTGTAAGAATAGGAAAAATAAACTCTCAAAGCGGCATTCTCTTGTTCCCCGTCTGAAAGGCGAAAACTACCCTTGCATGAAAAATTTGTAATATTTTTTTTTCACTGAGTTTCGAAAATAGTTAAGCGATGGGACCTACTGCATTTTAATAGTAAGAATAAGAAAAATAAACTCTCAAAGAGGCATTCTCTTGCTCCCCGTCTGAGTGGCAAAAACTACCCTTGCATGAAAAATTTGTAATATTTGTTTTTCACTCAGTTTCGAAAATAGTTAAGCGATGGGACCTACTGCATTTTAATTGTAAGAATAGAAAAAATAAACTCTCAAAGCGGCATTCTCTTGCTCCCCGTCTACCTTTACCTGTCTACACAGTCCCCATCAGGTTAATTCAAGAAATAGCAATCGATTTGCAATAACTAACATTTTTTGAAAATGATTTTAGAGCATCATTTTACTTAGTGTAATGATGCGTAATGCATTCAGAAGTTTTACTGAACCGTAAACTATGAACATATTGCACATCTTTGAGTCAAATAAAGTTATCGCATTTAAAATTGAAGTACGATAACTAATTACTACTCGCAAAACAATTTTTTTAAGAAATATTCTAAAATCTCTCTCAAACGGGGAGCAAGTTATTGTCACTTTAAGAGTTTTTTTTTACAATTTTTGCAATTAAAATACACCGTGTCCCACCGTTTACTTATTTTTAGAACTAGAAGGGTACTTCTTGACCCTCAGACGGGGTGAAAGGAAATTCTGCTCTAGGTGTTTATTTTTCCAATTCTTACTATTAATATACAGTTGGCTTCATCGACTAACTATTTTCGGAACTTAGTGAATGAAAAAAATTTAACATTTTTCATACAAGGGTAGTTTTTGGCCACTCAGACGGGGAGCAAAAGAATGCCGCTTTGAGAGTTTATTTTTCCTATTCTTACAACTAAAATGCAGTAGGTCACATCGCTTAACTATTTTCGGAACTTAGTGAAAAAAAAAATTTAACATTTTTCATACAAGGGTACTTTTTGGCCACTCAGACGGGTAGCAGAAGAATGCCGCTTTGAGAGTTTATTTTTCCTATTCTTACAATTAAAATGCAGTAGGTCACATCGCTTAACTATTTTCGGAACTTAGTAAAAAAAATTTTTTTAACATTTTTCATACAAGGGTAGTTTTTGCCACTCAGACGGGGAGCAAGGGAATGCCGCTTTTAGAGTTTATTTTTCCTATTCTTATAATTAAAATGCAGTAGGTCCCATCGCTTAACTATTTTCGGAACTTAGTGAAAAAAATTATTTAAAATTTTTCATACAAGGGTAGTTTTTGCCACTCAGACAGCGAGCAAGAGAATGCCGCTTTGAGAGTTTATTTTTCCTATTCTTACAATTAAAATGCAGTAGGTCACATCGCTTAACTATTTTCGGAATTTAATGAAAAAAAAATATTTAACATTTTTCATACATTTTTCACTCAGACGGGGAGCAAGAGAATGCCGCTTTGAGAGTTTATTTTTCCTATTCTTACAATTAAAATGCAGTAGGTCACATCGCTTAACTATTTTCGGAACTTAGTAAAAAAAATTTTTTTAACATTTTTCATACAAGGGTAGTTTTTGCCACTCAGACGGGGAGCAAGGGAATGCCGCTTTTAGAGTTTATTTTTCCTATTCTTACAATTAAAATGCATTAGGTCACATCGCTAAACTATTTTCGGAACCTAGTAAAAAATTTTTTTTAACATTTTTTATACAAGGGTAGTTTTTGCCACTCAGACGGGGAGCAAGAGAATGCCGCTTTGAGAGTTTATTTTTCCTATTCTTACAATTAAAATGCAGTAGGTCCCATCGCTTAACTATTTTCGGAACTTAGTGAAAAAAATTATTTAAATTTTTTCATACAAGGGTAGTTTTTGCCACTCAGACGGCAAGCAAGAGAATGTCGCTTTGAGAGTTTATTTTTCCTATTTTTACAATTAAAATGCAGTAGGTCACATCGCTTAACTATTTTCGAACCTCAGTGAAAAAAAATATTACAAATTTTTCATGCAAGGGTAGTATTTGCTTCTCAGACGGGGAGCAAGAGAATGCCGCTTTGAGAGTTTATTTTTCCTATTTTTACAATTAAAATGCAGTAGGTCCCATCGCTTAACTATTTTCGGAACTTAGTGAAAAAAATTATTTAAATTTTTTCCTACAAGGGTAGTTTTTGCCACTCAGACGGCAAGCAAGAGAATGTCGCTTTGAGAGTTTATTTTTCCTATTTTTACAATTAAAATGCAGTAGGTCACATCGCTTAACTATTTTCGAAACTCAGTGAAAAAAAATATTACAAATTTTTCATGGAAGGGTAGTATTTGCCTCTCAGACGGGGAGCAAGAGAATGTCGCTTTGAGAGTTTATTTTCCTATTCTTACAATTAAAATGCAGTAGGTCCCATTGCTTAACTATTTTCGGAACTTAGTGAAAAAAATTATTTAAAATTTTTCATACAAGGGTAGTTTTGGCCACTCAGACGGCGAGCAAGAGAATGTCGCTTTGAGAGTTTATTTTTCTATTCTTACAATTAAAATGCAGTAGGTCAACTATTTTCGGAACTGAGTGAAAAAAAAATATTTAAATTTTTTCGTACAAGGGTAGTTTTTGCCACTCAGACGGGGAGCAAAGGAATGCCGCTTTTAGAGATTATTTTTCCTATTCTTACAAATAAAACGCAGAAGGTCCCATCGCTTAACTATTTTCGGAACTTAGTAAAAATATTTTTTTTAACATTTTTCATACAAGGGTAATTTTTGCCACTCAGACGGGGAGCAAGAGAATGCCGCTTTGAGAGTTTATTTTTCCTATTCTTACAATTAAAATGCAGTAGGTCACATCGCTTAACTATTTTCGGAACTGAGTGAAAAAAAATATTTAATTATTTTCGTACAAGGGTAGTTTTTGCCCCTCAGACGGGGAGCAAGAGAATGCCACTTTGAGAGTTTATTTTTCCTATTCTTACAATTAAAATGCAGTATGTCCCATCGCTTAACTATTTTCGGAACTTAGTGAAATACATTATTTAAATTTTTTCATACAAGGGTAGTTTTTGCCTCTCAGACGAGGAGCAAAAGAATGCCACTTTGAGAGTTTATTTTTCCTATTCGTACAATTAAAATGCAGTATGTCCCATCGCTTAACTATTTTCGGAACTTAGTGAAATACATTATTTAAATTTTTTCATACAAGGGTAGTTTTTGCCTCTCAGACAGGGAGCAAGAGAATGCGGCTTTGAGAGTTTATTTTTCCTATTCTTACAATTAAAATGCAGTAGGTCCCATCGCTTAACTATTTTCGGAACTTAGTGAAATACATTATTTAAATTTTTTCATACAAGGGTAGTTTTTGCCTCTCAGACGAGGAGCAAAAGAATGCCACTTTGAGAGTTTATTTTTCCTATTCTTACAATTAAAATGCAGTATGTCCCATCGCTTAACTATTTTCGGAACTTAGTGAAATACATTATTTAAATTTTTTCATACAAGGGTAGTTTTTGCCTCTCAGACGGGGAGCAAGAGAATGCCGCTTTGAGAGTTTATTTTTCCTATTCTTACAATTAAAATGCAGTAGGTCCCATCGCTTAACTATTTTCGGAATTTAATGAAAAAAAAATATTTAACATTTTTCATACAAGGGTAGTTCTTGCCACTCAGACGGGGAGCAAGAGAATGCCGCTTTGAGAGTTTATTTTTCCTATTCTTACAATTAAAATGCAGTAGGTCACATCGCTTAACTATTTTCGGAACTTAGTAAAAAAAATTTTTTTAACATTTTTCATACAAGGGTAGTTTTTGCCACTCAGACGGGGAGCAAGGGAATGCCGCTTTTAGAGTTTATTTTTCCTATTCTTACAATTAAAATGCAGTAGGTCCCATCGCTTAACTATTTTCGGAACTGAGTAAAAAAAAATATTTAATTATTTTCGTACAAGGGTGGTTTTTGCCACTCAGACGGGGAGCAAAAGAATGCCGCTTTAGGAGTTTTTTTCCTATTCTTACAGTTAAAATGCAATAGGTCTCATCACTTAACTATTTTCGGAACTCAGTGAAAAAAATATTAGAAATTTTTCCTGCAAGGATAGTTTTCCCCTCTCAGACGGGGAGCAAGAGAATGCCGCAAAAGAGTTTATTTTTCCTATTCTTAATTAAAATACAGTAGGTCTCATCGCTTAACTATTTTCGGAACTTAGTGAAAAATAATGCTTAAAATTTTTCATATAGGAGTAGTTTCTGTCTCTCAGACGGGGAGCAAGGAATTGCCGCTTTAGTAGTTTTTATTTTTACCATTCTTTTAATTAAATCTCACCATATCCCATTATTTAATTATTTTTTAAACTTGAGGAAAAATATTTAAAATTTTTCAAGCAGTGGTAATTTCGCTCCTCAGACGGGAAGCGGGGGATTGCCGCTTTTGAAATTTATTTTTATTTTGTTTGCATTTAATCAGGTCCAGGTCGCGTCGCCGAACTGTTTCTGGAACTCAGTTAGAACGTACACTATACAATTTTTAAAATTGCGGAATAAGTTTAAAATAACGGAATGAGGATAGTCTGTAGCCCTGGAACGGCGTGCAAATTGTTGCTATTTTAAGTGTTTACTAGCTCATCTCGAGAAACCACAATGTATCTGATAAAATAAAATTAAAAAAAGGCTGCTAAATTGGCTGCTAACTTCACGCGAAAATGAAATGGCTGCTAAATATTTTGGCTGCCACAAATCGGCTGCTAACTTCACACCGGTTTATGTAGGTAGGTATAGAAAGAAAGTAATTGAAGACGGAGACATTTGTCCATTGGGAATTTATAGTAAAAATACATGTTTACCCGTTTCAAATATTTCAGAGGTATTGGATTTTTGTCACTGGCGACTCCACCAAAAATTGAAATTATTTCTCGTGTAAAATACACGGCACAATAAAACGTCCAATCAAGACGTTCTTATTTTTATGCCTTTTTAATGAAATTTTATAAAATTATTTGTAACAAAGTGAATACTGCGCTATTCCAAGTTGTTATACAGTTATTATACAACAGAACATAAATGCTGTAATCTATAAATATTTTAATAATGATAAAATACTAATTTTTAGTTATATTTTCTGTAAAATATGTTTGTATATTGTAGACAATTATACAAGTTGTCTCACTTTTAAATAGCAGGACTGCAAAGTCTCTAGATGACTTAATTATAAGTTCTTATAAATATAGGTCTAAAATGTTACAGTTGTTTATAAATAGTAGTATAATAATGCATTGTAAAGGTAAGTTCATACACTAACGATTTGAGAGTTGCGATTAACGATTTTACGATTTTTGCGGTGAACACTTTTACATTCGTTCATGCACACACGTGAAAACTAGTTACTTTAAATTTCTTGTAAATTAGCTACACCCTTCCTATGTGACAGTAAACAAAATAAAAATAATAAAAAACAGAAATTTATAGATTTTCTCATTTCACTTTTTTTCATTCAGATGGCTGGCAAAGCAGCTGGTATAAAATAAAGTACAACTTAAATATAAGTAAAACTTAGAAACACCTGATTTATTTCATACATAACATATATTAAGTACAGACATTTTACAAACTAATCACTGCAGTGTTGCTTTATAGCAATCAGTATCTCACATAAATTTTCTTCTCCTATTACTGAACTTTCATTGATATTAATTTCACGTTTATTATTCAAGTTTTCTGTACATACATATCCTCCCTGTCCCGTTAACTGAAGGCAATTTTCGCAAAAATTAAATATCTACAAATTGTAAAAAAAATTTATATAAAGTATTAAAAATAAGTTATTCACACTTACTTGACTTTGTTCTTCTACGTCATTTTCCATTTTTTAATATTTATTTAATATTGTAAATACTTATAATTGTGAAATAAATAAACGTTTTACAAGTGGGACGAGATTGTGATTGATTTGGATGCTTAATTGGCATTTGGCATTTGTGTTGCGCACTGTCAACAGAAAACATATGACGGAATTGTACATGCGCAGTTTGTCAAAATTATTGCGATAATCGCTAAAAATTGAAACTATTTCTATTTTCCCGCCCCCTAAATTTAAATTTTGCGATTCTCGCAATAAATTGAAATGAATGAATTGATGTCAAAAATATTCTATGTTAACCAATCAAATTGAAGTCCGCAAATCGCAACTCGCAGATCGCTAGTGCATGAACTTACCTTAAAGCAATGATAATAATGGCGATAGGGTAAAGTATACACGTTCTTGAATAATAAAATAAAAATAAAATAGATAAAATCAATGAATACACCCTGTATTCTTCTAGTTATAACGTAATTTTAATGTGTATACGTTCATTTTTATATGTCCATGATCATGTAAATAATCATAAAATAGAAGTAAACTAGATAATTACATGTAAAAGGTATCATTATACTTAACGACGTTGACCTAAATAAGTACCTAATTACTTTCTATCAAACATAAATCAATTTCAGTATATGTATGTTAATAAATTACATGTGTTTTATGCCGATACTAGTTACTAATCGACAGATATTTGACTCGTAAGTATATTCCAGAAACGGATCCAAGAATTAACAAGAAGTGTGAAATGTGATCATATATTTCGGAATAGACAGATAAGTCAAAGACACCAATATGAATAATGTCATATTATCGTTTACTAACAGGTTGGTATAGTTTGAGATTCCATAACACTTGTCCATACCAGCGCCGTATTTAATATAATGTTGTGTACTATTACTTTTGGTACACATAAAAATGTATCTAGTAATTATTCATTTCTAGGTAACAAAATAACGTAATTGCGAATAAAATAAAATGTGATATCATCTACCAGAACTTGCTGCTTGCTTGCTGAAGTTTTATTTAGAATTATAATTTTGGATTTCCTAAAGGTGAAAAAAGAAAGGACTTTTGGATAACTGCTCTAAATTTAAGGAAAGAGGATAGCAAAAGTTTTAAGGATAATCCTTTACTAAAATTGAAATATTCATTTTAAACTAGAAAATCATTATCATATTATCAAATCTAAATCAGTTAATTTCAAATTTATATTATCTAACAAAGGTATTATAATAAAAATGTAATTGATAACATTATATAATAAACTATTTACTTTTATTTAAGGATCACCGACTTAAATGTTTTAAATTTATAATAAAAAGTTTGGTCAGTATTTACTGTAGTCTTAATTATGTAGGCCTAAAGTGCGTAAATAATTCACACTTCGCATGATGATAAAACGCTTAGCCTTAAGTAAAAATAAATGATATTCAACAGATAATTTAATACAAATTATCAATAATAAGTAATTATAGTCGTTGAGGTTTGGATTTGTTTCATTAATTCCTAAAAATTTCAGACTCATACTACAATTTTCCATTTTTGTCTTCTGTATAACTTTATAAAAAATTACATAATAACCGATATGAATAAAAACTGTCGAGTTTTTTAAATGATATCACAGATACAAAAAGCATTTGTTATTGATCGAAAAAAAGTTTTATTATTAAATACGTACACATGCCTGTGTTAATTCATCATTAATTATTCATGAAAATGGGTTGTTACTGGTCACTAAAAATTTTAAATACAACCCCGATGTTTCCCCCACCTAAGTCACCTAGTTTCTGGAAAACAGGCAACCTTTGCACTAGTAAAATTTAGTCTTTGTTACCTCTATTCCTTCCAACCACTTTGGATATGACTAAAGATATATACTAAATAACAATGTGCGTGAACTTAGCTCCCCTTTTTTGAATAAAATGTAAAATAAAGATTGTGCTGAACTGTGCCGGGTTTGTGCTACATTGTGCCGTAAAAACTTTAAGAAAAATAATAGCCATTTTCCTAGAAAATTAAAAATTCGTGTTTTTTACGTTGCCTCCCACTTCGCGAAAATCGCATTTTTCTTTAATGTGCTAGTTGTTCCGAACATTGTGTCGTTTAAAGAAATTTGATATCTGCCTCCGTTCTCAGGAAAATCCAGAAAAACCGGAATTTCCTAGCCCCTCATTTTACTACAATCCGATTTTTTTCGATGTGCTGAATTGTGCTAGATGTTCTGAATATTGTGCCGCTTAAAAAATGATGATATCTGCCTTCGTTCTCCGAAAAATCCAGAAAGAGCGGAATTTTCTAGCCCCCCATTTTATCACAATACGATTTTTTTTCGATGTGCTGAATTGTGCTAGATGTTCTGAATATTGTGCCGCTTAAAAAATGTTGGTATCTGTCTTCGTTTTCAGGAAAATTTAAAAAATCGAAAATTTTGGTGTGACCTACTTTGCGAAAATTGCGTTTTTCTTAAATGTGCTTATTCGTGGTAGTTGTTCCGAACATTGTGCCAAAAAAAAAATTGAAAGCTATTTCTTTAAACGGAACGATATTCAGGACAATTAGCACAATTCAGTACAATCCCGTTTATTAATTTTTGAAAAAAATGAGGACTAAGAAAATGGCTATTATTTTTCTTAAAATTTTTTCGGTACAATGTAGCACAAATCCGGCACAATTCAGCACAATCTTTATTTTTCATTTTATTCAAAAATGGGGGGCTAAGTTCACGCACATTAAATAACAAGCAGGTGAATTGTAAACAATATAGGTACTTGACGGTATAAAATTTCTCATTGACAGGTAATGTATGTTTTCGAGTCTGCACCTGGCATTTACATTTACATTACATTTCTTAAAATATCGGATCGACAATGACATACTTAATATAGTAATATTTCTGTAAATCACACGAAATTCTTAGTTATTTTATCCAGTTTATATTTTGGGCTCATCTTTACTATTATTTTTATTAAGAAATTCCGCTCCAATGAAAAGAAAAACAAAAATCGGTCTCCATTGGGAACTAAAACTCAAACAACACAGAAAGTTAGCGTTATCTTCAGCTTTACATTCCCTTTGGCTGTCACTAGTTGTTCGGGTTTCCCCTTTTTGAATTCTACCTTACTTTATTTTGGTTTAGAACTCTGTTGTAAGTGGTTAATTAATACACGTAATGTAATTGTTTTTGTTTTTAATGGACTGTATGAGTTGTTTTATAGTAAGTAAATACATGTGAGCAAAGCAGCACTACTCTCTACAATGTCTTATACTCAACTGCCTCTGTCTCGACCGTTGCCCAAGCATGCACTGGCTTCGCGCGGACAGGGCTGTCCAAACTATACCTAACATAGCGCCCGCCTTGAAAGTGTCAACTTTCAACAATATAATAGGGCATTCATACAAATAATACAATATTTCTTAGTCTAATGGTAGAACACACACCTTCGTTGCACTTCTTTTCACTACACCAGAGGCCATTTTGACACTCACTACACGAATCACTTTATCAGGTCCAGGGTGGATTTGAGTTACTCTCCCTAAACGCCACATCATAGCCGGTAAGTTGTCCTCCTTGATGATCACTAAATCCCCTACCTGGATTGGGCTGCTATTTTTACGTTTCCATTTATTTCTCTCTTGGAGTGACGTCAGGTACTCTGAAGACCAGCGCTTCCAGAAGTGACGTACTATAACTTGCAAACGCTCGTACAACTTTAATCGATTTACAGGTACATCATCAGAGCAACGTTCAGGAATAGCCATTAAAGCGTCACCAATCAGGAAGTGTCCAGGGGTTAGAGCGGTAAGATCACTTGGGTCAACGGATAAAGGAGTTATAGGGCGGGAATTTAGTACTCCTTCAATTTGACACAACACCGTGTACAATTGTTCATAAGTCAGATGAGCCTCACCAATAACCTTTGTCAATAGCCTTTTAGCCGATTTTACGGCGGCTTCCCACAATCCCCCAAAATGAGGAGAACGCGGAGGTATTAATTTCCAAGTAATATCGTTTTCAAGTAAAAAATTTCGAATTTCGTTACAATGAATATTATTTTTTATCCAAATCATATTTTTTTTCAGTTCGCCCTTAGCACCTATAAAATTCGTACCATTGTCGCTGTATATAGTTTTGCATAGCCCACGTCGTGACACGAATCGCTTTAAACAATTCAGAAACGAAACTGTTGTCAAATCACCCACTAATTCTATGTGCACCGCCTTTGTTGCAAAACAAACAAATATACATGCATAGCATTTTACAAGTTTCCTTGCTCTTAAAGTTCCGTCCTTTACTAACATTGGACCAGCCATGTCTAAACCCGTAGTCAAAAAAGGTCTAGTTTGTGTTAAACGCGCTTCAGGTAAATCGCCCATTAGCGGGGTAAGCGTCTTAGGTTGCGCCTTTAAACACACAATGCATTTCCTAATTACTCCTTTTACTGTATTTTTTCCATGTATTGGCCAAAATCTGGACCGTACTGACGACAAAACAGCTTGTGGTCCAGCATGGAAGAGACGGTAATGCTCATGACGAATGATTAAAATCGTAAATGGGTGTTTACTCGGTAATAGAATTGGATGTTTTGTATCGTATGCTACTTTTGAATGTCTAATGCGACCCCCTACCCGTATTATACCCTTTGAATCTATAAAAACATTTAAAGACAATAACTTAGATGAAGTAGGTAATGGATCTCCTTTATTTAGACATAATATTTCTCGTTCAAATGTAGAAGCCTGTAGAAGTTTTACTAATGAATTTAAAGAAAATTCTAATTCTTCGCATGCTAAATCCCCCGTTGTTCTTTTACCAATCGGCGCTTTAGCATTATTTATAAATCTATACATAAACGCTACCACACGCTGCAGTTTTGTTAGGTTCGAATATCTTTCAAATATTGAAATGTCAAGAGATGTTACAAAATTTAACTTTATTAATTTTCGTCTTTCTGTGTTTAAAATGTCATTGTCACATTGTATATTCTGATTCACCGGCCACTCACTCTCCGGTTGACTCAAAAACTTTGGACCGTGCCACCAAAGTTTCGAATTAATCGTTTGTTGTACGCTTGCGCCACGAGATAAAATATCTGCTGGATTTAATTCAGATCGTATATGATTCCATTCCTCTATACGCGTTTTTCCTTGTATTTCCGCCACGCGATTCGAAATGAACGTTTTCCAAGTAACAGGTTCTGCTGAAAGCCAATTTAATACAACCGTACTGTCACACCAAAAATATCTGCGATTTACTTGCATTTCCAGTGCTGTCTCGACTGTCTTTACTAGTTTGCTCAATAGCACAGCGGCGCATAATTCGAGTCTTGGTAATGAAATAGTTTTTAGTGGTGCGACTCGTGTCTTTGAACATAGTAACTTAGAATAATGTTTTCCCGCGTTATCTGAAGTTCTTAAGTAAATACATGCCCCATAGGCCTTCTCAGACGCATCGCAAAAGGCGTGTACTTGACAATTTGTTATTCTAGTCGCGGTTACTTGTCGCGGAATTTCGAGTTTCGCTAAATCTGGTAATTGTTTTATAAAAGTTATCCAGGAATATTGTAAATCCTCGTCTACAGGTTGATCCCAATCAAAACCACCTTGCCATAATTTTTGCAGAATGATTTTTGCGCGTACTATTACTGGAGATATCAGTCCACACGGGTCAAATAATTTTGCAGTCGTAGCGAGAATAGAACGTTTCGTAGTCACATCTGGTATTTCGAAATTTATAGCGTAACGTAAAATATCGTTTGTCGAGTCCCAAATTAATCCTAAAGTCTTGTGGTTCTCATCCGCCGATATCGCATATATATCGTTAGTCTTTTCCAAATTTTCTTTAATTTGTTTTGAATTTGAACACCATTTTCTTAAAGGAAAACAGGCCGCATTCAGTATTTCGGTAATTTCATGTTTTAGCTGTATTGCCCTTTCTACAGTATCCGCTCCCGCAATCAAATCGTCCATGTAAAAGGAATTTTTGATAGTTTCTGCGGCTTTCGGATAAATTTTTTGGTATTCTATCGCCGCTTGAAACAAACACCTAACTGCTAGAAACGCCGCTGGAGCCGTTCCGTAGGTAATAGTATTTAAACGATAATGTTTAAGTTCCAAGTTCGGATTTTCGCGCCAAACAATTCGTTGATAATCACGATCTTCACGTTTTACTAATACCTGACGATACATTTTTTCCACGTCGGCTGTAATAACTACATTGTATTTTCTAAAAGTCAACAGAATCGAGAATAAATCTCGTTGTAACGTAGGTCCCACCATTAACGTTTGATTCAAGGATAATCCTGTAGTAGTTTCAGCAGACGCGTCGAATACTACGCGTAATTTCGTAGTAGTACTACTTTCCCGTAACACCCCGTGGTGTGGTAAATAACATTTTTGTACTCCGTTATCATTTTCTATATTGATTTCACTCATGTGTCCTAATATTATATATTCCTTCATAAAGTCTCTGTACATTCTACCAAATTCATTATTTTTTTGTAATTTTCGCTCCAAGTTTAAAAATCGTTTAACCGCCGTTTCTTGTGAATCACCCAAATCGCCTTTGTTTTCCTTAAATGGCAGACTTACTTCAAATCGGCCGATAGTATTTTTTGTAACGGTTTTTATAAAGTAATTTTCGCAGTATAGCTCCTCGTTTGTAAATTTAACTTGTTTCTCCTCGCAATTTTCAATTTTCCAAAATAATTCTAAGTCTTTATGTAAGTCTTCATTTGATATATTTAAGTTGCATACCGTTTGTTCGGAAGTTAAAATATTATCCATGTGCCCAGATACTACATAACCCAACTTAGTTTTTTGCAGCAAAGGCTTACCTTTTCCCAATTTAATTTGCTCGTTACAAAGAATATCGAAAAAGACGCCCGCTCCTAATAATATATTTATGTCTCCCGCTTCATTAAACTTATCATCTGCTAATTGTAAATTTTTTGATAAGTTCCACTCTGATATGTCAAAGGAAAATTGTGGTAAATTATTTGTTATTTGTTTAATAAGTAAAAACGATTGTTGCGTTTGATATTTGAGATCGTTTGAAAATATTGTTGTGTCTAATTTTAAGTTAATGTTATTTAACATATTGTTTAACCCTCCTATCGCAAGGTTTATTGGCTTCGTACCTAATTGTAATTTTTCCGCGAATTCATTTGTAATAAAATTTGACATTGATCCATTATCAAGCAATGCTCTACCTCGTATTAGTGAATCGTCCGCGGCCCGCACGTAAATGTTTGCCGTAGCTAATAACACCCTGTGTGTTACTGGAGTCGAAATTCTGGCCGAATAATTGTTACTCATTTCAGTTTGTGTTTTTAACGTCTCCGATTTCGAACTCGTTTCTTCCTGGTCAGCCGCTACGTTTTTTGTGGCCGTTTCGCCGTGCGCGACACCTGACTCATTTTTTGCGCCTTGTTTTCTATGTAATAAATAATGATGCTTGCCTTTACATATTCTACAGCCTTCCGTTCGGCAATCTCTTTGATAATGACCCGGTCTTAAACAATTACTGCACAAGCCCTTTTTATTAATTTCTGTATAACGCTCGGCTACAGACATTTTCTCAAATTGGTCACATTTATAGTTTAAATGAGATTTACTACAAAATGAACATTTTACTTTTTGCTCAGCTGCATGCAGTGAAAATGACTTTTCATTTGTTTCTATGTATTTTTTGTCTCGCGAAATATTACTTGACTTATTGTCTACTGATTCTAATATATTACACTGTTCTGCTAAAAATTCTGTTAAGTCTGATATTTTCGGTTCATCTTTTTTGCTAATAATTTGTTCAAACTTACGTTTTGTATTTGGGTCTAATTTTGTAGACAAAATATATATTAAAAGGGTATCCCATGTTTGCGTCGGTTGTCCTAATGATGTTAAAGCTCTTAAATTTTTATTAAAATTATCTAGTAGTTTTCTTAAGTATATATGTGATTCAGTTTTAACAGCTGGTAAATCGAAAAGGGTTTTGACATGTCTGTTCAATATTAACTTTTTATTTTCATAACGGTCCTTTAAAGTTTTCCATGCGTCGTCGTAATTTGCTTCACAAATTTGAATCGATTTTAACAATTGATATGCTTCTCCTTTTACACACGCCCTTAAATAATGAAATTTTTCTATTTTGGATATTTGCGCGCTATCGTGAATTAGAGAGGTGAATGTATCCCTAAACGTAATCCAATCCTCATATCTACCGTAAAAATCAGGTAAATTTATTTGCGGCAACTTTACTCGTTCCTGAATTTGCAGCGACTCGCGCCCGCCGTGTTGTATTCCTACAGTATCATTCGCAATATTTACACTTGTGTTTTTAACTCTATTCAATAATTTTTTCGCGTCAGCAACTACTTTATAATATGAATTTTCAAAGGTTTCGCGTTCTGTTTCTTGGATGGTATCGTCATTGATTTGTTCAATAGCCTCTTGAACTTCCTCAAAACTAATTAAAATTGTGCTTTCAAATGCCTCTAGTCGCGATTCTAATTCGACGTAATCTGTCTGATCAAAATTCGATAAAAAATTTCTGAATCTTGTAATGCGTGCTTTAATTTTACCTCGTTTTGATATCAAATTGGTTAGGTTCATAGCTTGTTCTAGATTGTCGTTATGCGCCATTTTAATCAACACTTGTTGCGTCAAACAAAGAGAAGAAAATGGGATAGTAATTTATTGAAGGATTGTGACTTACTTGTTGTGCTGGTAGTTTATGTTATATGTCCTTGTCCGCCTGGTTCACCAGTTTTTTTTGTTGTTCTGTAGTTTTGTAGTCTTTGTGTAGTCCTATCGTTAGGTCGTTAAAGTTCAATTTCGTCCGGTTCGTTAGGGCCAATGTTCGGGTTTCCCCTTTTTGAATTCTACCTTACTTTATTTTGGTTTAGAACTCTGTTGTAAGTGGTTAATTAATACACGTAATGTAATTGTTTTTGTTTTTAATGGACTGTATGAGTTGTTTTATAGTAAGTAAATACATGTGAGCAAAGCAGCACTACTCTCTACAATGTCTTATACTCAACTGCCTCTGTCTCGACCGTTGCCCAAGCATGCACTGGCTTCGCGCGGACAGGGCTGTCCAAACTATACCTAACACTAGTAACCATTGATCTCTGCACATATTGTGGGGTCGCCGACTCGAGTGGTTTCAGCGTCTCCTGTGTGAATTTATAAAAAAATGTTTTCGTCTTAAGTGGGCTTTTGAGGGCGGATGTCGTTCTTGAATCTCGCGAAACAAAATTGAATATATCTAGCTACCTTAGTTATAGTCTATGTTCAAATAGAATAGACAAAAATTTGAGAAACCTCATATTTGAATATGGAAAATATCATATTTAATTTGCAGTTTCAGTACTGCTGACTAAAATAGCCATATATTTCCAAAAAAAATATTTTAAACATGGTATTTTTGTTTACTTAGAAAATGTTAATGATTTTTCAACAAAGAAAAGAAAAATCTATTTTTCTAATTTTGACATATAAATTAACATCTTTTTTCTACATCCGTATTATAACGATGCACTTATATGCCCATAATCCGTTTCATAATGATACCCATTACGATACAGATTTTTCATTACGATACAGATTTTTAAACAATAGAAACCCATAATTTTTCAATCAGCATGCTGTGCATTTGACGTTTATCCTAGGTTCTTATGTAACTATTTTAGATGTCAAAATCAGTACGTATTAAATTTTCGTAGATACCTAGCTAAACTACGATAATTTATCAAAATGTTTGATATCAGCGATATAGAAGAATTACCATCGACTCCTCCACACATATCGGAGAAAGCAGAAAATACAGTTCATACGAATAATTACTGTTACCTATTGTGTTCAATAAAAATATAAAATTTATAGTTTTTGATTATTTATCGGGTGTAGAAAAAATAGCGTATGCAACTCTCATGTAATGGTTATTAATACACGAGCATTAACCGGGATACGAAACGAGCCGAAGGCGAGTTTCGTATGGTTTATGCGATCATTACATGATCGTTGCATAATATACTATTGTTATCGAAACAAGCGTCAAAACGTTCTACTTTATGTAACTAGTGACATAATGAAAACCATTATGCAACTGGTCACGAAAACTATTATGTAATAAGTTATGAAAAGTGCGATATTGCAGGATTTCGCTGCGCTCGTCCGCAAACTTGCACTCCTTACGTAAAATCATGTTTCATAACGTATTACATACAATTTAAATAACAATTATCATTTAACATTTAATCGACGCTGATCGTTATTATTATCATTTATTAGGAAAAACGTGTGATTTAAATTCAAATTCTGACAATATACCGAGCGATATCGAAGAAGCGCCAAGAAATGCCGTATGTTCACTGATTCCTGAAAAAACTCAAGCGGTATATGAAAAATTTGAGAAATGGCATGAACAGAAGATAGTAAAACACTTTTGGCATATTTTGAAGGTAAGAAGAATTTGAAGGCTTCTACGCTATGGACACAGTACTCTGTGTTGAGAACTGACCTGTCTTTAAAAAAAAGGTGTAGACATTAAAACATATAATAGTTTGATAGCATTTTTGAAAAGGCAGTCCGATGGATACCACGCTAAGAAATCAAACGTTTTTTCAAAAGTAAATATTGCGATGTTTTTGACGGAGGTGGATGACAATATTTTTTTAATGGCTAAGGTAACTAATAATTGCTTCATTTAGTTGTCATTTGTGTGTGTTGTACAACCAGAAGGAATTAATGCTATTTGTCGGTTACTAAAGATGATTACTCAAATGATTGGTTTGCCGAATTCTATAGAAAATAAAAAAAACAATTTCCGGTTATATTCTTGGAGAACCGAGTAATACCAATAACATATCACGGAATATTATTGCAACTTCAACAAATAAGATTTCTTCTAGAATTAGTTTCACTAACTGTACCAACTGCGTTATGAACGTTTATAATTAAATAATAATAATTAATAAATAATTAATGAAGTGTTATTTATAAAATTACTGACTTAAATAAAAGTTGCTTTATTATTTTTCTGTCGTATTTTGTTTAATTATTTTTTGGAATAAGTGACATAAACTTTTCGTAACCAATTGCATAATGGTTTTCATTATGTAGCTAGTTACATAAAGTAGAACGTTTTGACACTTGTTTCGATAACAGAAGATGTTACTTTATATGTCAAAATTAGAAAAACAATTTTAAAAAAGGTTATACTCCAAGAAAAGAATTACATAAATATTGCAAAAAATGTCAGCAATTACAAACGACTAACTACTACTGCGTTCCTAATCTCATTAAGTTAATATGGAGCCAATTAAAAAGAGACATTCAAAGAAATAATACTTTTCCAACATTTGACAAAACAGTTACAGATGTTATAAGAATCGAGGTGAATACAATTACGTCAGCAGTACATCCATTGGAAAAAATGCATTGACCATCTCATAAAAATTGAGGGAGACTATATAAAGCTTGATTGGACTAAATAAAAATGGTTCCATCATAACTATTGATGAAGAATCGGACACAAGTGACGTTAGTAGTGACTGACAAATGTTAGTGCTAGTGTGCTTTTCTTATTATAATGTATAAGTAATAAAACAAAAATTTTTGTATAATTGTTTTTTGTTATTATTTTTTATTTTGTTTTCGTTTTAAAGAGGTATATTATAACTTATTAGTTATTTTTTTATCTTTACCCAACCCAATCCTAATCCCATCCTCCTGGCAGAGAACGCTCCTACCTCCTCGTGGTCCTTGCTGGGAAGTAATAATTTAAAATTACATAATAACATTCAATATTTAATCAAAATTTATATTTAGCATTTGTTTTTTCCAAACAGTCACATTTACATTCATTATTATATATTTAATTTTATTTTAAATTAAGTTGTTTTTATTTATTTATTATTTTTGTTGTTGTTTTTATTAGTTGTTTTTATATTATATTTTATTATTGTTTTTGTTTTTAATTTGTTTTTATTCCCTTATATCGATGAGCTAAACCATAGGTTTGTAAACCTTTTTGCTGATGTTTCGAAGATATCTGTGATATTGCTGACGTTTTCTAAACGTTCCACATCGCGCAAGAAGTACTTCTACTTGTATTTGTGTACAATTGTGTCCTAATGTAGGCCTATTGTCACGGTTGAGTGTCTCCCAGAATCCTAGCAATAAATTCCCTAAAGTGTCCTCCTAGATATCCACCGAAATTCCTCGTCGCTGTCGTGATCGATAGCGCCTACGACTTTTTTGGACGGCTCTCTACGGATATTAATTTACGTCAACTAATATCAACATAAACTGCTTCCCCATATATAACACAGAATAGCGTCTTTCCCGGAACTGGCATTGGTCCCCGTAATATCTTGGTTATTAGCTGTCAATCAGTATCGATTAATAAAACCCGGATTATGCAATACATCCGGATCATCCTCCGGAGGAGCCCGACTTGACGATCTCGTGGGGCTTAGGAATTTAATTAACCATAAGGTAACGAGATAACATATTCATACCTGATAATTAGCATCGGATTCTTGGCCGTTCCCGGAGTTCCTGCCAACAAAGTTTTCCCTTTCCACGGCCCAATTACCTGTATTTACCTTTATATTAAGTTATGTACCTCCTCTAAATGTGTACTTTCTTTATCTAAATGTTTTTAATTTCCATTTAATTTAAATAAACCAGGGCTTAAGCGGAGGAGTTAGGAGCTCTTGCATTTTTCTAGATTTAGATTAAGGTGTAACAAACGATTCGTATTTCTTAACACGAACTTATTTAACTCACAAACATTATTTGTTGGAATATGTACAGGGTGGGCAAATTTCGATGTTTTTATAGGCTCTCGTTATAGGAAAAAATGACCCCCCACTTTCGATCTCTTTTTTTTTTAAGAGAAAATTAATGGTAAAAACCAAAATGACCTATCGTCTTTTGTTTTCGCGTAATAAACAAATTTTTAAATTTTTCAGTTTTCCGTACCTGCATAACTCGTACTGTAACTTGATTGTTTGTAAAACTAGGAAAAATTTATTAATACGTTCTTCAGACACTTTCTTCAGTAGAGTCCATAGGCCTGCCTATTTTTTTGTAATTTTATTAATTTTTGAGTTATAACCTAAAGTTGTGTTTTTTTTAAATAGAAACCATAGGTGGCCATGGGCCAGTTGAAATCGTAATTTTTTTCTTTTTCCATTGATATATGGTATGTGGTACTTCTGATTAATATACTGTACAGGATGTTGCAAAATGTTGTTCAGAGATTTCTAGAGCAGATTCTACATCTAAAAATACGAAAAAAATCCGATCAACCTAGGCCCACAAATGCTTTGCTTTCGAAATAGAGACCGTCAAAAGAAATGTAAAAATATGTTTTTTTTATTGATAATTTCTAAATTTTTCATTGGAAATTGTTTAAATATAGGTCAAGGGTCAATACTGTTACGGAAGCTCAGCTACCTTTTTTCTTTAATTATGTTCCTATTTGCGGTGGAATTTATAATTTTTATTTGTTTCTTGTCGCGTTCTCGAGACTGCAGAAACTTCCAGAACCCTAAAAATATGTACAGAGGTTTTAATAGAAGTACTTCCTATAAAATTTTTTGATATGAGTCTTCCTTAAGGAGTTACAACCCCTTAACAGTAGGTGATAAGTATAGAGTTATAGTGTCTTCAAAACGCTTTGAAATTAAGAACTGAAGGCTGATGAAACTTCTTTCTGAGTAAGTTTTTTTGTTCTTTACCTCCTGTATATTATTCATTACATTTTTTGGAGGACTTAACTTTTTCGATTGCGAATAATTTTTTTAAATTGTCTGTTGAATTTAAAATGATTCAATGCGTATTCAATCATATTTTAGAAATTAAAAATACTACAAATTCGATTAAGTATTTGCGGACCTATAGCTTTTGTAATAATTTGTTTTCGTATTTTTGGATGTAGCATCTGCTCTAGAATTCTCTGAACAACATTTTCCAACATCCTCTATATATTTTGGTGCCAATTATTTTAAAGAAATAGTGCATATCCGCACTCTTGTCAATCTAAGTGTCCAAGAGCCCACAAGTCACATTTAAAATTTTCTGGTTTATACAGTATGCGCCAAAAGTATGGAATAAATTCAATAAAAACGAAACAATTATTTTTTGGGAAAAATCCTCGAACAGGTCGATTTTTAATTTAAAAAATACATATTTTAACGTAAAACGCGATTTTCAAATGTCATTTGTTTTCGAGTAATGACGTCATAGATTTTTTTTAAATGGCAACACCATATTTTTTTCTTGATTCTGATCGTTTAATTCTCTATCAGACAGTACTAAAATTTTGCCCTCTTACATAGGAAAGTTTTCGAGTAAATGACGATTGAATGTTAGAAAACGTAAATCAATTAAAATAAAGCAAAAACGTTATCAAGTTTAGTTTTTCGAATTCCATAGTTCTTTTATGGATCACGTAGGTGAAAATCTTTGCAAAGTGTCATTGTCACACCGACTTTCTAATAAGTATTGTAAGCGACATAGAAATTATTATTCAATTTAAAGTATTATGGCACATTTAACTGTTACTCAAAGAATTGAAATTTTAATTCTTATCGGATGCGGGAATATGACTAGAACTCAGCAGGAAGTTTGCGATTTATTTAATGAAAAATATCCAGATCGCCCTATCAGCCAATCGACAGTCAGTAAGGTAGAGTCTAAATTTAGAGAAACTGGCAATGCTGTAAATATTTCAAAATCTGGACGTCCAAGCATTAATGAAAATCAGAAACAGAACATTGTGAAGTATGGTGGATAATCCTCATAATTCTTCACGATTGGTTGCATTAAACAATGACACTAGTCAGTGCTACGTATCTTGAGGAAGGAAAAATATGATCCCTACAAAATTCAACTTGTGCAGGAACTCAATGAAGATGATCCCGATCGCCGCTTACACTTTTGTGAAATTCTAATGGATTTATGTCAAGGAAATAGAAATTTACACCGGCAAATACTTTTTTCAGATGAGGCCACATTTTGTCTGAATGGTACAGTAAACCGTCAAACTTGCAGATATTGGAGTCGGGAAAATCCTCATTGGATGGCAGAGGCACATACTGTTTTCCTGGGAGGTGGATCAGCAGACGCGGACAGATAGAATGGCCTGCAGGATCGCCAGATCTTACACCTCTTGACTATTTTTTATGGGGATACTTGAAGTCAAAAGTGTACATTAATAAACCACGTAATTTAGAAGAACTTCAAAATCGCGTTCGGGACGAAATACGCAGAGTTACCCCAGAAATCATTCATAATGTGCAAGAAGAATTTCTTCACAGACTTGCGCATTGTCAATAAGTTGGTGGATGGCAATTCGAACATTTAATTTAAGTATAAAATTTAATCAATTGTATTTTATTTTACATACCTCAGAATTGTTACTTTTTTATGGATAAAATTTACGTTTTCTAACATTCAATCGTCATTTACTCGAAAACTTTCCTATGTAAGAGGGCAAAATTTTAGTACTGTCTGATAGAGAATTAAACGACCTTTCAGAATCAAGGAAAAATATGGTGTTGCCATTTAAAAAAAAATCGATGACGTCATTACTCGAACACAAATGACATTTGAAAATCGCAATTTACTCTAAAATATGTATTTTTTAAATTAAAAATCAACCTGTTCGAGGATTTTTCCCAAAAAATAATTGTTTCGTTTTTATTGAATTTATTCCATACTTTTGGCGCATGCTGTATTCAGTACATAATTAATTGTACCAATTCTTGCATTGATAACATTGATTCCATTCTTCATTTGGCAGGACAAAATCATCTACATTTCTCTTACAGAATTTACTGTCTTTGCTTGAGTTAGTCCTTTTTTCGTTTTACTTTGTTTTTAATATTACCTACATTTCATCATTGATGTTTTATTTAAGAATTATATTCTTGGTTTCACTTATTCTTCTATTATATTCTATTCTCCTTATATTCCATGCAAGGATTCTGACTGAGTTTTCTTCTGTACTGTTTGTCAGTCAATGCAGGAGAACGTCAAATTTCTTTAGGTTTTACATAACTTGCGTAAAATATTGGTACTTCTTCTCAAGTTCCCAAAATAGGTTTTTTTTTTGGATATTGAATATATTAATATTAAACAGGCTACACTATACATTTCTATATTTATTTGTTAATAAAATGAGTTGTCACAGCATGAATAAATTTCCTACAATTTGATTCTAATTTAAAAAAATCCATTTAACGTTTTCATTGTATACTTACTGTCAAGTGTATATCTAAATGTTCTCATTAAATTTAAAGAAACAGTTCCTTAATCAAGCAGCTGTTACTTTGATTAAAGAAGGTTTCATGTAGCGGTCTAGTTTCTATTCTCTCAATTCTTTTACGAAGAAATATTGTTACGATGCTTGTACGGCGTGGGCCTGTAGTGATACAACCGCAGTAGTGTATTTTAAGAACTTCCATTCTATATATAAATGGAACGCTTAATCAGGAGTTGCGAATCCTTGTTTTAGTTTTTCTATAGTAGAATTCATGGATTTGGCTTGTCCAAATCTAAATATTTTTGGTCTTTGATAAAAATATTGTATTAATAAGTTGAACCTCTTTAGAAATTGTAAATGTGCCCTCGCGTAATATTTTTTATTGACATGGAAACACTGATGCTAATTCGTTGTTGCCATTGTCTGGGATTGTCTGTCAAAATATTTTGACAATAGAAAGTAATTTTGAGTGATTAAATTAGTCTTGATAACTTTTATCATTTTTATGCATGGCGTAACCTTCAATCTTTCTAGTTTTTGTGTGTTACCCATATAAATTTGTTTTAGTGATATATTGATATTTTTGTTGTTAGTAGTAAAAATAGATGTGTTATGTGAAGCTGGCAACCGATTTTTAAAAATTATATTTTGTGATTCTTATAGATTGTTTAACTTTTTTCGTTTGTAGTAATTTAAAGAAAATAAATAAAATATATGAATTATCCTGCGGCATTTACAGCACTAAAATCTGATGGTGGTTTTCTATAAAGAATCGTTTGTTTGTAGTTCCTCAAAATCTAAAGTACAACTCTTATACTTCCAGCGGAGGTTAAAGATTGTAGTTGTTTGTAGTAACCATCATTTCGTTTGTAATCTCTCGAAATCTATAGTAAAGTCATAATACTTTAAACAGAGGCTCAAAAATTGTTTGTAGTAACTTTCATTTCATTTGTAGTTCCTCGAAATGTAAAGTAAAGTAACTATATTTCGACTGGAGCTTAAAAAATCGTTTGCAGTTGTTTGTAGTAACTTTCATTTCATTTGTAGTTCCTCGATATCGAAAGTAGACAATAATCTATAAGAACCACAAAGCCAAATAGATATGCTACATTCGTACAATTGACGCCAATGTGTACCAAACAGATAAGAATAATTTTTGATCTGAGTATTTGAAGTTGTTATTTCTATAGCTAACTATCAAATTTAAGAATATTTAACGTTCAAATTTTGTTCGAATTAGTACGACCTGGCAGATAAATTGAAAAAATAGAAAATAAAATTAGATTGAAATTTTATAAATTTAATTTAACACGAGGCTTTTGTTTCATGTCATTTAAAAAGCAGACCGTGTATGTGAAATAACTAAGAGAAATTCAATTCCCCATTTTACATAAATGCAAATTATTTCAAACAAAGAAGAGTGACTGTACCTATGCATGTAAATTTACTAAGCGAAGCGAAGCAAAATTAGAGCTGTGTGTTTTATAAAATTAAGGACTAATTTTTTTCTTAAAATATAATAGAAAAACACTTAATTTTATTAAAAATATAATAAAAAGTTTTCCGAATTCTTTGTTGCAATACGCATATACAGTTAAATTTCTGTAATTTGTTTTCAAAACTAGAGATATCTTGGGGAAGGGACATATTGAAGCTAGACACGTGATAGCACGAGTGACTGTACCTATACATGTAAATTTACTAAGCGAAGCGAAGCAAAATTAGAGCTGTGTGTTTTATAAAATTAAGGACTAATTTTTTTCTTAAAATATAATAGAAAAACACTTAATTTTATTAAAAATATAATAAAAAAATTTCCGAATTCTTTGTTGTAATAAGCATATACAGTTAAATTTTTGTTTGTAATTTGTTTTCAAAACTATAGATATCTTGGGGAAGGGACATATTGAAGCTAGACACGTGCTATCACGTGAGCCTACGATAAAATGTGAACATATATTTTATATGTATTTAAACTAATACAGGTAACTACAATGAGTATACGATAGGTATCGCAGTATCATCAAAATGGTTGTATTTTTAATGCAAATACAATTTAGATATTAGTCATTATTTCAGAATCGAGAAGGAAATATGTTGCTGCAGAAATTCTACACTACTTATTCAAGTTTTAAGTTCAATAGAAATTGAGGAATTAATAACATAAAGTAATATAAGTATCTCCATATATGTCAATAAATAAAAAATATAAAATAAGAAAGTATTTACAGCGGAACATCTTAAATTTTTAAATATGTATGTTATTATTGTCGTAATACCTATATTTACAGTGTCATCATAATCTAAAGAATACGATAATAAAGCAACTTTTGTCGACTGCATTTTACTTTCTGCTTGTTTTGTTCCGAAGCGTAGTTATCTAAAAGAGTAACTTTTATACTTTACTGCAAAACTTTTCCTATCCTAGTACCTACGTTAATAAGCAAATCTTCTATTTCTTCGTTACTTTTGCAACGCATAAAATAATTTGTAAAGGGAATAATAATGATATTTTCTGTCAAGTATTGTTTTCTGTGACTTTATATAGAAATTTTGGATATTCAAATACAATCAGAGAGCATTAACATTAAAGCAGTTACCTATATACAGGGTGTTTACAAAAGAATGGGCCATGCTTTAAGGTTAGCTTCCCTTGGATTAAATTATTTGCATGATACATATGAATATCTGATTGATTTTTATGTTAAATGTACAGGGTGTTCTGAACGCTGTGCCAGTGTATTTTTTTAATACAATTACCAAAGAAATAAATCAATTTAAAAAACCGTTCTTACTTTTATTATATTTATAAATTCATTGGCATTGATTTAAGATCCAAAGTTTAATAAAACAAATAATGTCCTCTATCCTGAAAAGACGATAGACTCAGAAGAAAGAAATATTTTAATATTCTGCCTTATAGCTTGTGGTACGTTTTTACATGAGCATCTTTGCAAGTCTGGAGTAATAATAATGCCAACATATTGCATATTTTTAAACAAAAGTCGATAAAGTTTCGTGTAAGCGTATGAGAACATAAAAATAAGATGTCTCGGGAGTCTGAAGTGGGATTCTAACTCAGTGTCGTCTCGAGTGTCGTATAGTTTTCTATAATACTACAAATTGTAACACATTTCGACACTCGCTCGATACTGGATTTATTGGTTACCGAACTAGTCCTTGTTTCAACTGATCGATAAATAAGTATTTTTTTCTCTAACAACAGATACGTAACATTTCTCGTGTCTCTTCTATCAGTATCGGAAACGTTTAGATTTTTTAACTGTAGAGGTGGCCCCACCCAAATAGGGCCTTATTTTTGTGAACTTACATTACACTACTGGAGAATGTGCCTTTGTAGCTAAGGCTCCAACCCACAACCAGATCTAACACCCTTCGATATTTTTTATGGGGAGTTTTAAAAAATAAGGTTTACAAAACACCTTCGCGAGATATTAATCATTTGAAAGAAAAAAAAATCATAAATGCTTGTAATTGGTTAAACGGTTAAATGTTAATAAACGTAGCCCACAAAGAAGTCAAGCGAAGATTGGAAATATGTCTGGAAATGAGAGGAGGTCATATAGACAAGAGATTGTAATATGTATGTAGTATGAGGGCGTTTCACCAACTGTATTAAAGAATTATCGAGTTTAATCCTTTTATTTATTCTTAATGACATTTATGCACTTTAAACAATGGACATTCAATTATTTTACAACGACTACTTGATCCTTCCACCGCTATGTGATTTTTAGGTGGTATTTCCTTTGAGACTCTTTAGGACGATATTGATCATAACTTTTAAACGGGAAGTAATACAGAATAATGTTTGTAATAAAAGTATATTATAAAGAAGAAGCTGTTTAACAGGAAACAAATTTGGGTATGTTTCTGGAAAAAATATAATTGAAGACGTCATTAGTCAAATCCGAAAAAAATACTTTCCATTGAAAATGGAATTAACACCACGTGTCTCAAATTTTATTTAAATATTTTGTATCCTCACAGTAGGCCTATACTATCGAGTTTGAGACACCCTGTATAACGTAATGTTTTCCTTTAATGAAGCTCGATTAAGGGTAAATAAATACCAGTCCGTAAAATGGCAATTACCGCGCAGTTGTTATTGAATGAAAAGGTTATCCATAAAACAGATTGATTTCAAAGCAATTTGAAACCAACAAAAGTACACTTAACCAAATACAAATAAAACCAATAACATCCACTAAATTATTGCCATTGCGGCGTCCCCGGAAAAGTTATATTGAACATTGTAGCTTTATTTGGCATGGGAAAGTTCCCGCGATGTAACCAATAAAACATAGTTTGGACGTAGTTCTCTGGGATATAACAGGAGTTTTATAACTTCAGGTTTGTTCCAAATGCAAACAATTCTCTTTTGTGGACGCATCACGATTAACGATTAATGTTACTGTCATTATATTATTGTAGTAATGCAGCAGTGTAGTATACTGCGCACAGTTAAAGTATGCAAAAAATTCAGTCAAAGGGAAATTTTAGTTAAAAATCTGGAGCAGGTCGATTTTATTTGAAAAAATACACATTTCTTGCATGAAAGTGAATTTTCAACTATCAATGGTTTTTCAGTGAAGACAACTTTTTTAAGAAACTAAGTATCTATTTTGTTTTTATTTTGACCGATCTTTTTATTGTCGAACCGACATCACAATATATCATCTTATATACTTGTCTACCAAAAGAAAAGAATATACAATTTTGTAAAGAAACAAGCAGTTCAAAAATAATTTAAAAATACACTTCTGCACGGCACTGGAAATTTGACAAGGCAAGGCATACAATCGGCGACCAAAATATTTGAAGAAAATTCACAAGGAAACAAATAAATAACATTTTATAACTTATTTTATACAGTAAATTCAACTGCTCTTGCCGCTATTGTTATTAATTATTAACATAATTAATAAAATAGTTTGACACACCTGATGTTACAACAACAAAATTTACCCAGTTTCTACAAACACAAATGTTTCTGCTTCTTGTCTGTTTTGAGCTCGTAAGTTATTAGCAGCTATGATACGTTTGCGTATTAAAACGATATCCTTCAACTTAGAGTTGCTATACACGTAAGCCATTTTTTGAAAAATTAACGTAAATACTAGCCTCACAAACACGTTAATACCTACTATAAGTAATCGAATTTTAATGTTCGGAATCACCTGACTAGAGACTACAGTAGCCTAGTGATATAAAGGTTGAAAATACAACTTCAATAATGTTTTGCTCTGACTTTTCTTAACAATTTTTTTAATGGTATTGACACCTTTTTTCATGATCCATTCTATTCTCAAATTGGTTTAGATAGGTTGTGACTTACCCTGTATACGGGGTGTTTCCGAAAAACCTCCCGTAAATATAGGAGGATAATAATCAAAATAAGAATTTTTTGTCTTATGAACTACGAGTATATGCCTAATTCTTCTATTCTCCGACAAAATAAAACTTTTAAAATAGAATTTTTACGAAAATTTCCAAACGGTGCAAGGGTGCGGTTTTTAAGAAATTTTTGGTCTTTTGGGATTTTCAAGGACGCCAAATACACTGGTATAATTTTGTTTTGGATATTTCATAGACGGCGCTAGTTATGCTACATTCCCATTACATTTTGAGTTCTATTTTTTTTAAGGGTAGGTTAGGTAGTGTGCATCAATTATACTTGAAGAAATTGACTCACAATGTCTTATAATATAGTCGTGGACAAAACTTTTTATACGGGTAAAGCCTATTATACTTAGTAAATAGTTATTCCTGCGATATCCATAAAACGCAGGAATAAATAATTACTACTGCATCAGGCATTTCCAAAAACTAAATATAATGAAGTTTAATTTTTAATTGATTTACGTTTTCAAAATAATTAAAATTCAATTGTTATTTACTCGATAACTTTCGTAGATCGACGACAACATTTTTCTACTGACGATTAGACAATTAAACGATCTTCCAAAATCAAAAAAATTATAATAATAATAGAGATTGCCATTTAAAAATAAAGTTGATTACGTCATTTGTCAAACACAGATGATGGTTGAAAATGGAATTTCATGCAGAAAAGTATATACATCTCTTGAAATAATAACGACCAGCGTTTCTTTTTAAAATAAAATTTACAGGTGCCAAGATATGTGTAATTGTACCTATATAATGCCATAATAGTTTAACGAATATATAGGAAATATAGATTCATATTAAAAAAATGCTCTAGCGTCAGAGTGTAAATGAATATGTTGAAGCTTATTTCTGCCGAACCCAGTATTTTCTTACCAATGAATTTTAAGGAATTTCGGGAATAAGAGTGTAGGTCAGAATTAATTTCATGAGTCACTGGTCTGTCACAAGCTGACGCTTAAAAAAGAAGAAGCAATTTAGTAGTAAGCAATTTATTTTAAAAGTATTGATTCGCTGTATTTCCTTTCAGTCCATTACAAAATTATTTTTCCGAGCCTTAGGACTGTATTCTTCACTAAGAAAAACGAATCAATATAAGTGAGAATGTGCGTATTATTCAAATAAATTTCTTAAAGCATGCGAGAAGTTTATTATTTTGTCTTCATCGCGCACATCACTGGTTAACATGTGAAAGCAAAACATTGTCGGTGTTTTTCATTTTGTGCTTTAAAAATTGTAAATTTGTGCTGGAACCTGAAGCTGAACCGAAATCTCTTAGGAAAGATGCTTACGGCGTTTTGGAAATACCTCAAATGTATCTAATTGTCTTTTAGTAGGTATTATAAAACCATTTAATTCAATATCTGCTGATCTGGTGTACTCATACATCTATAATTACTTTTTTATTTAGGATCGTTACATTTATAATTTACCTATTTGTCTGCAATTCGTATTGGAAATTAATTAGAGCTATTCATTGTGGAATCGTTTGGTACATGGTCATTTGAGAATGAATTCAATATACTATTAAGTCTTTGGATGCCATCAGAACCGGGATTGTCTTTAACGTGGTAAACTTGGATTTAGATTACAGTATCGTGACTTCCAATCTGATAAATTTCTTTAACCTTCAGAGGTCTCCCAACGCTCCATTCTGGGGCTACTTTTATTTTTTATTAATAATTTAATGCCCTGATGTCAACTACTATTTCAAAACGGATGACCAAATTACTTTTGGATGCTAAATTTATCACCGATTGTATCACAATCATGATGACATAATGATAAATTGAATAGGTGATGTGTAGTTATTAATTAATATAGTTCACGACTACAGTCCAAACAATCCGTCATTTTAAATTAAATGCCGCAGTCGATTCTTTGAGTACTCAATTATACTTTCCTTTTTACGTTATAAAGTAAATAACATATAAAGCGTAATATTTCCGAGTTATGCGAAATAAAATGCCGTGAAGTGTATTACAGGGGCATAGTTAATCTTTGTTAATTTATGACTGTTAATTATAACCACAAATGTGTGACATTATCCCTAAAATATAAAGCACCCCCTTAGGAGATCATTAAACTTGGTTTTGTATAACTTGTTGCATAAAGTATTTTTATTTTGTCCGGACGGGGCTTTCTCCGTTAATTTTAAATGTTCTATCAAGCACTTGGAAAAAAGGAAATATAAAAGTATGCTTTGAAATTTTATATATTTTTCATATGTGTGTAGGCGTTTCAATGGTATTGGTTGTCAGTTAGCCATATTTTTTTTATGTTGATGTCAATCTTTAATACTTGTTTACGTGTATCTTGTACCTAGTCGTTATAATGCTCAAGATTTACTTTACATGATTTTGTATGAACATGTTTTCATTGGCATTTTTATTAATACGATAGTTGATTATTGAATTAATTTTTTACCTGCTTTGTTTGTTTCCAACTCCTTCACTGATAAAAAATGTGTGGAAATTTCCATATTTTGTTATGTTTTTTACATAATATTTATTGGAAAAATTTAATTTACATTATATATTAAGGACTAATTAAGTATGTGTTCTTACTTAATAAAATTAAGAAATTTCAGAGATAGTGTGATAATACAATGTACTGCAATTCAACTATTTACTAAATTTGTTATGAAATTTTACAGAAGTTTTCATGCGATTTCTGTTGCACATGCGCCGAGGCACATCAACTTAATCTCTAAACTAATATGTTTTAGTTGTGTTGTTAACAAACACAACAAAAAGTTTTTGTTGGATATCCGTAAAACAGTAAGTATAAGATTTTTTTTTGATTTTGTTACTGGTGCACTTGCATCTTATGCCAATTTAAATATTATACAATCCATAAATATTATGGAAACTGAAACGGTACGTTGCTTAGATGTTTGCATCAAAATTACGCCATTACCTGTGGCTTACCATAAAACATTAATTTCAAATAAAATATTTATCTTTATGGCAGTAAAAATAGTAATTGCTTACAACAGATATTAACATTAGTTATAGCTACGTTAACTATAAATTTACTGTAACTAACATTCGAGCTAAAAAAAATCGAGGAATATATACTGATATTTCAAGTATAATTATGTATTGCAGTATTTCCGGAGAAAATATTCAAGATATTTTTTAATGCGAATGGAATACCTACATTGCTATACACAGTTCTGCTAGTGACAAGGCCTTCTTAACTATTTAATAAAATCTACTATATTTCTAATAATTTGTTAATAAGAGATATCCTGCATATTATATTGACTAGCTTAAATCTGCACATTTGCACATTTTAACAAGCAGATAATTGTATGTAAATATTTGAACTGAAACTCAATGTTAGTTATAAAGGTAAGTACACACAACGTCACTCTTGGACCCCCTTTATACAGGGTGAATCTTAAATAAGTACAAATATTTTAACTGTTGGTGTAGTTCATCATTTAAATCAGTCTAGTGAAAGCCATTTTTAAAAATTTCTAATATTTACGGATATATTAATTTTTAAAAAAAATACCCACATTTTGAGGACCGCTGGCTGATTTTTCATCCAACAACGTAATGAAACATATGATTTGTTGCGAGGTTGCCATATCTCCTCCAATATAAATATTACGTTTCCTTTAACGTAATAGTTCTATTTTAAAAATACTTGTTTTAAGCATAAGTACAGTAAAATTGGGTATGTAGTATGATACGCAGCAATATTAACATAAATTTTAACATCTGAACTAACCTTACTATACTTCAACGATTAAAAATGAATTTCCGCAAGTTCAATACTACCGTAAAATATTTAGGAAGATATTACGTGATATTACTATGTCCAATGTTCAAAAATTATACATAAACGTGCACACAAGCTTACCTGTTTGTTAAAAAATTAACTATTTAATCAGTAATCCACATTTCACAAGTTAAATGTCATTGTACACTGTTAGAAAGGGACACAAAACACAATTTCCTTAAGTTATTTTATGAAGAATAACGAAAAACTATGCACGCGTTTTTTATTTAAAATGGAAAAAATGTCAACTTTTAGCAAATTTTATTGCTATTTTCATGCATTATGTGGGGTTAACAAGTTTGACTTGGGCTTCCGATAATCTGTCATGACAGTCAATGACAGTTTGATAATAAAAAATAATATAAAATGTTACACTTGACAAAATTCGCTAAAAGTTGAGATTTTTTCTTCCTTGAAGCAAAGACATTTGTGTAATACTGGCAACACTGTGAACCACACGTTCAGTCTGCAGCACTATGACTCATAAAAGTATGAAGGGTCTGTCTAGGCCAGCGGTCCTCAACAAGTTTTCTGCTGAAAAATTACGAAATTTATTTAAAATTTCACTTTTATTTCTGATTTGTTTGTAAAAAAACTATTAATTATGTGTTCTACACACAAAACTATACTGCTGGTTAAAATATTTGTACTTATTTAAGATTCACCCTGTATAAAATGATTCTATTAAACCTAGTGATTTTTCTTAATGTGGTAAAAAAGTACATGTACTTAGGGAACAGAAAAGACAATAAAAAATTGCAGACCATGTACCTTTACTTTACCAATGTTTTTTTGAATTTTTGTACATTATAATGCCAGGACACGAAATTTCTGCGTTTACCCGCAAGAATGACTGCTTTACATGATGCAGGACATTATAATCATCAGATATTGAACATGTTGGGCATTCCTAGATCATCTGTATATCGACACCTACTATTCGGAAGACTACCCCACAACGCAAATTTACGTGCTAGAAGACCATTACGGGTCCCCACTCTACTTCCAAGGCATCGTGCTTCCCGTCTCCAGTGGACGCAAGAGCATAGGTATTGACTTTTACGCCAGTGGCGATGTGTCTTATTTACAGACGAAACCAGAATTGGGCTGGTTACTGATGACAATCGATAAAGAGTCTGGAGAGAACCAGGTCGTCAACAGTGAAGAGGTCACACCGACTATTAGTCAAGTAGAGAACTTGCTTTGTTACTTCTTTTTGATTTAATAACTTTTGTCAAAAATGTCACACATTTATTGCTTTTTCTGTATCTATTAAACTGCGCGTATATATTTTCTTTCTTCCCAGTGTTGTTTTTCTGCTCTTTCTTTATATATAATTTATTTTTATACATTTTTTTTTACATTCATTTATATTACCCTCTTTATATACCTCTTATCAATTTGCCTAATGACGATAAAAAAGAAACCTGTATATTAGCACTATACTGCTCTGTTAAGAATAGAAGTCGTATCTACATTTTGTATCATTTTCGGTTTATGACACCCACAACTTGGTTACTTAGCATATTAGCACGTTAAAACTGAAAGTCGTGTTATCATCGTTTATGATGTATAGTAATATGTTAATTAATATTTTTGTTAAAAATTTAAAATTTGATGGCACAGAAAATTACCCAATCCAGGCAGTATCTCAGAATGAAGATTTTTTGTTACGACTTCTATGCTTAACAATAGTCGTATCAAATTATTGTAGTTTTCTTCTTTTTTTGATTATACATTTGCTAAATAAAGTACTTTTATCTTTCTACTCATTGACCTTCAGTGTTTCAGCAATAAATGTTAGTTTAGTTCATAAAATAATTGCCAAATGGTACTTAAAGGGTATTTTTGTTCTACTATATTTTACTGACCAGTTTCACAACAATTTCACGGCAGCAGTAAATTATTGGATTTGGCTTTCGTTTTAATATTGGCCTAATAAAAACAAATTTCAAATCCGGAATTGATAGATGCCATTCTGGGAGTGCGCGTCATAAATTTTATCGTATATTACGCCCCATGTAAATCCATGTCGTTTTTAATTGAACTGTTGTTAGGCTGTGTTGACGGTGTGACGTTTTTTTGTGTCCGTCTCTCCTAAAATATTGACTGTAGTCATTCGCGGGAGCACCGTATCATATCTGTTTAAATTTCGCATGTGTCACATGCACGCAATCAAAATATCGAAAATATTAACTAAGATTGATTGGCATCCGCTGGAAAATTGTGGAGTTGAAACAGAATACATCAATTGTACCTAACGGAAGTGGGAGTTTTAACAATTTTTGTATTTCAGTTTCGAAAAAAAAGTGTTACACACATAAAAAAATAAATAGATTAAATTTTATACTATAGTGTTGGCTGAGATACAAAATCTTGCAGGTTTGTTTAAAGTCTTGCGAGTCTGCAAATTTCTTGTATCACAATTTTGCAAGATTCTTGCATGATTCTTACATACAAATGATGGCATATAAATGAAATGACCATAAACAATAGACTTCAAGTTAATCAAATTGCCATGATTTAGTATTAGTTGATGTAGGTTAGTAAAATTAAGGGAATTATTACATTTCAGCATTAACTGGATGGGTGCATCTTTAGATACACAAAAAAAATTCACCCAGTATGTGGAGGTTTTTATTAGCGTAGTGCTAAAATACAGGGTGATTTACAACTTATCTAAAAAAAAATCTGGAATAGATGCATCATGAGTCAATATCGTAATTTTTTTTTGTAAAATCCTTAGTTTGCGAAAAAAAAATATGGTAGTATTTTCGAACTTTACATCGCTGGACTACTGTAGTCTCTAACCAGACGAATATTGAAATCCGATTACTTATAGCATTAACGTTTTTGTGATGCGAGTGTTTACATCAGTTTTTCAGGTATCAAAAATGGCAACTCGAAATTGAAGGATATTTTTTTAATTTATGATGATGTGAAAAATGCTTCTGCACAACGATTTCCCGGTAAACATGTGCCAAATGCAGCTACTTTTACCGCGGTGTGGTGTGAGTGCAAGTGCAGTGCAACGGGGGTGTAACACCGGAAATTTGCAACGAATTGTAGAAGAGATGGAGGTCTAAGACGTCCACGGTGTATTGCGACAGTGTGGCGTATCATACACGAGGCTCAATTATATCCGTACCATGTACAGCATGTCCAAGTATTAGAACTAAGGGATTTGATGAGGAGAACCGGTGCCATGACCGCTACGATCTCTTATCTTAAATCCTTGGGACTTCTTTCTGTGGGGATATCTAAAAATTGAAGTATATAGCACCGAAGTGGATACTATTGATGATTTACGCATATATATCATAGCTGCTGCCAATAACTTAACAAGAAGCAGAAATATTTGTGTTAGTTTGTAGAAACTGGGTAAGAGAGCCTCAAAATTTTGTTGTACGTCAAACTATTTTATTTATTAAATTAATTCTATTAATAATAGCAGAAAAGCAGTTGGATTTACTGTATAAAATAGGTGTTATAAAACTTTATTTAATTCCTTGGGAATTCCTTTCAGTATTTTGTCCGGTACAGGTTTTACAGTGGATCAGTTTCCAGTGCCGTGCGGAAGTATATTTTTAAATCATTTTCGATGATTTTTTTTTACAAAATTGTATTTATAAATTATTAAAAAAAAATTTGATTCATTCTGAATGATGTTGAAATTGAATCACTTTCTGGGGAAAATGCGGTAGAGAACATGAAACACCGCGAATTTTACCTTATCTCTGTGTACAATAATTTATATTAATTCCACGGTATTTCTTAATGTTTATCTTCTAATATATAAAATTCTCGTGTCACAGTGTTAGACGCCATACTCCTTGGAAACGGCTTGACTCATTTTTATGAAATTTTATATGTATAATCGGTAGGTCTGAAAATCGGTCGTAATCTGTTTTTCATAACCCTAAGTGATAAGGGTGGTCCACCCCAAACAGTTTTTTTTTTATTTTTTTTTGGACAAAATTTTTAATTTTTATTGTTTATGATGTGACCCTTAATTTTCACCCTTCTATCACAAACCCCTATTTTTTAATAGCCATTTCAGTAATTTTATCATTTTTAACCCTGGTAGATAACTGATCAGTTATCACTAGATCAGTTATCCCCGCCAGGCGTCTACCGGTGTCACTTCTCACCACAAACCTAGAAAAAAATATAGACAGCGTCGGTTCATGATATAGGTCACATGACAGGTGCCGCGTTTTCTAGGGACCCAAGGTCTAGAAAATTGACATTTTATTTGCTTTATGTTGGCTGCATTGCAATATGAAATTAACTAACTTGCTGTCATTTTAAATGTAATTAAAGAATGTGATATCAATGTGACCAATGAGATTCACGCTACAATACAACCAACGTAAATTGGCATAAAAAACAAGTTTTAGTGATTCCGGACCTTTTTGGACAGCCATGAATTAGCGGTCGCCGGCAATATGACACTGGCACAGTCTATATTTTTTTTAGGTTTGCACTTCTCACTCAGTAAACAGCACGGAGTAGGGATGAGATCGAAGCCGACTACCAAAATATTCACTAGAAATAATTCATATGGCAAAACAACGTTTGCCGGGTCACCTAGTAATGTATACAATTTTCTCCATGTACATTGTACACGTGTAAAATTTAGGAGATTTTATGATAAAAATATGCTTTTTTTCTTATTCTAAATGACATTAGCCTGGAAACTGTTATACACCCTATAGAAAACTTTCTTACTCAGATTTTGTATGAATTCATTGAAAATTTGCGTATAAAAGCGGCTTTTTTATGTTGAAAAAATTAACTCAGTCATGGCTTCGCTAGTAATTGTTTGTTTTATTTAGACACAATTATTTGGTATTTAGATATTAATGTCCATATCACGTTTTGCCCTCTTTTGTTGCAATGTAATATAATTCTTAACTTTTGATGTAGTTTTAATGACCCAATCATACTTTGTATTCCATACAATTTAGAATATAACAATATTATGTAAAATCATCCAATCAAAGCAAACAATTTTAGAAATTACCAGCGGTTTAGCAATTTTATCTCTAAAATACCAGCCAAAAAATTTACCCTCCCGTAGTGCGCAGTCGACGATATAATAATGAAGAAGGGAATACATGTCCCGAAAATATAATATTAAATCCAGTTTACGGGCCGGAAGGATAATTATTAGGGAAGTTGGATTGAAAAACACATTTTTAGCCGCAGGCTAATCCGACACAGCAAAGTTTGGCGAATACGGAAAAACAAATTAAAGAATTTGAATATAATCACGGCGTTTCGTTATGATGCGTTCTTCTTATTACGGAATTTTAGAAGTATAAATTGAAAAGCACATATACATTTTTTAAACTTGATTCAAATATGTTTAATATTCAGTGGTTTCTTTCGTATGACGGTTCGTTGGTTCGTTCGTGGGAGGTATGGCTTGTAATGAATAAAATTGTGATTAATACGTTAAAAAAATGCTCCTTTTATTTCTTTATTCTTAAAAACAAAAATAATAATAATATAATAATATCTCTACCCCTCATTCTAATCACAGGGATTAGCCCAGAAGTCGGAGACTTGTGCGGGAGAGGGGGCGGCATATTATTAAGCAGGCCGCATTTGCGCCCAGGAACGACTTACGTTGGTAGGCCCTAACCAACCGGTATCAATCTCTCACATTGACCCAAGCCAACATTCTTCCACCCTACCATACCCGCAGAGAGGGCGCCAAACCTCTCCACGAGTATAGCTTATATACGGTCTACCGGCAGCTGGGCTCGAACCAACACCGATCTAGTCACCTCGATTCAAGTACTGACGCCTTAAACCGCGCGACCACTGACGGACCAAATGTTTAAGAAAATTGTATTAAGAAGTTTCTTATAATTATTTGTTTATTTTATTTATTTATTTATTTATGAAATCCAAGGGTAGTTGCTCAATTAAGAGAAGACATTACGAGGTCGCGGTCTAGGAGCATCGCGGACCGTTATGTTCCGAGCTGACGTTTCGTCTCTCTCTGTTTTCGTTCTTAAAATAGTAAATGTATTAAAAGTATGTCAAGTTTGAGAGTTTAAATTTTGTTTATTTGCTTCCATAAAGATGTTAAATAATTTTTATTTTATTCTTCTTTTTGATACAACTGTAGCCAACAATGATCAGTGTTTACTGTTTGACAAACACTAATCTCCGTTCAGCAAAATAATCGCTCTCTTTTAATTTTCTTTTTATTGCATTATCTTCCTTCTCTAAAATTTTTGCCGAACCCCATTGAATCAAATGACCGTTTTCCCAAGCGTGTCCGCAAATTTTTGATTTTTCAAATTCCCGTCTTTTTATGTTCCTCAACTCTAACATTCATAGGCCGAGACGTTTCTCCAACATAATATTTATTACATTCACAAGATATGCTGTAGATGCAATTTTTTTAATTTTGTATCGTTTTTTTAACGTGTTTTAGACGTAAAGTATTAGTTGTCTGTCTAAAACTGTTCGAATATCAAATTTATTATCGATTCTTCTTAATCTTTCTGATAATATGGGAATGTATGGAATTTTTATTGTATGATTAGTTACTCCACTTAAAGTGTTCGTTTTATCTGTAATATTCTTGAAATTTTAATTCGTTATTAAAAATTTCGTTGTTTGGTAAAATTAATTTTGCTCTGTCATATAAACATTTAACAACACCTTTCTTAATATCAATTTGATGGTTAGATCTAAAATTTAAATATCTATTGGTATGAGCTTGTTTTCTATAAACACTTATTTCTACAAAATTTCCATTTTTTTATTATAACATCTAAAAATGGTAGCATATTTAAAAGAAAATAAGTGAATATAGAAAAAGTTAACAGTAGTAAAAGTAATGAAATACATTTTATAAATTCTTGATATACATGATTTATGTTTGAATATAATACATCTAACCGTAATTCTTCAGTGCAGCTAGTAAACGTATGATAGATAGGTGAGATCATATACATATAAGTTAATTCTATAATTTTTTTAATTGAAAACGATGCTTATATCTACATAGGCTATTTAAAAATAAAGCAAATAGTTTGTTGAATCACATACATGAGTGGAAGCTTACTCCACTAGTTCATTTTGACGCTACTGACTTCGCACGCGAATATTACTCTTTACCGCACTCGACTATTTTCAGTGTTCAGATATTTCAAATCATACGTGTTACAAATAGTTTCTTAAAAAGTAAAAAGAAAACATATACGTTTTATAGTTGAAGTATTGCAGTAATGAAACTGTAAAACTCTAAATAAAGAAAATAACTTTCTGATCAAGTTTTGATAGAAAGAAGTGTACCTACTGTTATATTTCCTGCAAAAAATATACGATTCTGAAAGTTTGCAATAGTTGTTGCGGTTTCTCCATATAGCAAATATGTTTGTGTTAAATGTTATTATATTTAACAGTAAAACACGTGATAATTAAAATTATTTTGCAACAGAGAATACTCAAGAAATACGATTATATATTTTGAACTCTTTTTGAATATTCTAATTGTAAAATAAATGATATTCAATAGTGCATTTACTGCTGCTGTCTTAGTTCATTGCGGAAATTACTACCTATAACTAAAGGCAATTTTATTTTGGCAAAATATTACTTTAAAATGTTACTAATATCTGATATCATCCTGGACATTTTTTTTCATAATTCGTTTTATTATTGATGTCGTAGCATTTATTCCATCGTTAACTAAACAACTGTCGAGAAAAGAAAAAAATAAAGTTCCTAAATAATGATTTGTACTTGTTCTGTTGACATAATATTCCCAATTTATAGCAGGCATGAGTCATTTTCAGTTTCATTCCGGTATACGTTTACTGAAAATAAATCTTCAATCAAATTATAACTCTTTGTATTAATTTGATTTATTAAATGTACAAGGTTTTGTACAAACGTATAATTTACTGAAGATTTGGAAGCTTCCATAAACTTGTCCGTTTTCAAATTTCAGTTATGGAAAATAAAGCATTGCAAACACGTTCCGTTTTCAACTTGTGTCTACCTGAAAAAAATATTGAAGTGCGTGACTAAAATAGTGAAATGTTTGTTATTTTTAATGTTGTCTCCTGAAAATCTTTTACTGCGTCAATGGAATAATATTTTTTATTAAAAATAGTGGTTTATTCTGTGTAGGTATAATCGATTTGTTGAATATTTCTTCAATACAAGAATTTAGCTTAAAATGCAATACCTGGCAGTGGAAGTTCATAATTTCAAATGTTAAATAAAGTATATTACAGAAACTATTTTGCTATTATAACCCCACATTTTAATAATTATTTTCACATAGATATAAATAAAATAAGTGATTGTTTTAAGTGACAATAATTAAGGTTGGATATGTAGACTTTTGGAAGCAAATATAAATGAGAAATGGATAAATATTGAAAATATCATACAAATCGTAAATGAGAAAGTAAAGCCAAAAAAAGAGTTTGCAGGGAAGAAAAGATGGTGGAATGAGGAGTGTATTAGAGAGGCGAAGAAAAGAAATAAGCTAAGGATTAAAGCACTTCAGTCAGTACAAGAGGAGGGCAAGAAAATAAATAGGAAACAAAGACGAAAGGCAAATAAAGTATCTAGAGCAAAAGAAGAGAGCAGAACAGGTTAAGAAAATAGATGAAATAGAACGTCATTATAAAAGGAAAGATATACGTAACTTCTACAGAGAGATAAAAAAATGGAAACGGAGAAAGGAGGAAGTAATATTTGTAAGAGATGAAAGTGGCAATTTAATTGGAAAGGAAACATAAGTGCGAGAAAGATGGAGGCAATATTTTGCAGTTATGTTGAATGAAGGGAGTGAAAGGAAAGGAGAGGATCAGGAGATGATACCGGTAAGGGAAAAGGTAGTGGGAGTATAAGAACCTACAAAAAAGGAAATATACATAATTATAGAAGCTTTAAAGAATAACAGAAGCCCAGGGAAAAACGGAATTCCGGCAGAGAACATTAAGTACGCAGGAGAGGATTTAAGACAATGAATATACGAAAATGATCCGAAAGATTTGGAGAAAAGAATGTAGGCCTGAAGATTGGAGAGATTTTATGATTATACATGGATACAACAGACTGCAGAAACTATACGGGGATATCATTGCTAGGATGTAGGGTATAAAATCATGGCAACATTAATAAAACAGAGAATAGAACCTATAGCAGAATCACAGATAGGAGAGTATCAAGCAGGTTTTAGAAAGGAGAGGTACATGCTATGAATATGGGACTAAACGATGGTCTTATTCGTGGATTTCAAGAAAGCATATGATTCTGTCAAAAAGAATAAACTAAGTAAAATATTGAAACAATTTGAGATACCAACCAAACTGATTAGGCTATTGAAAATGACCCTAGAAAATACTAAAACCAAATTACGAATAAAAGGTGAATGTTCGAAAGGTTTTACTATTGACACAGGACTGAGACAACGCTTCTTTTTAATTTAGTACTAGAAAAGGTCATAAGAGATAGTCAGTTGAACAGAGAAGGACACATATTGTTTAAAAGTCAGCAAATAGTAAGTTATGCAGATGATGTGGCTATAATTGCTAGAGATAGTAGGGAATTAGAAGAAGTAACGAGAAAACTTGTGGAGGAAGCACGGAAAGTGGGATTGCAGATATAAATCAAGAGAAAAGTAAGCTTGTAAGAATAGGACAACAGAAAAAGATACCAATTTCAAAGTGAGAACGCAGCACGGAGAGATGGAATTTGAAGTTGAAGTATATTTAGAGGCGCTGATAACAGCTGTGATGGGCAGCAAGAAATTAATAGCAGAATAATAAAAACAAACAGCAGTTCGGCAGCAGTAAACCACTTAATGAAATAAAAAAAAATGTCTAGAGGAGTAAAATTTAAAATGTATAAAGCAATTTTGAGACCGACAGTATGGCAGTGAAATCTGGATCCCCAATAAGAAGTCAAGAGAAAACCTTTTAAGGTGGGAAAGGAAGAATTTTAGGGGCAAAGAAGACAGAGGAAGACTATGTAAGGAGAAATAATGAGGAAATATATGCATTGTACCAGGCACCAAAAATAGAAGAAGTTGTAAAAGCCGGAAGAGTGCAGTGGCTAGCGCGTCTAGAATGTATGGCAGATCAAAGGACAGTTAAGAAAATTGTAGGGAGTAAACCTAACAACAAGAAAAAAGAGGGACACCGAGGAAGCGATGGAGAGAGGCAGTGGCAATAGATCTAAGGAAGAAAAATGTAACGGATTGGAAAAGAAAGGCGAAGAACAGAATGGAGTGGAGGTGAATAACACAGCTCTGGGCCTAAAAGGCCTGTAAACAACTTTATATATATGTAAACTTTTCGTAACTACCAACGTAATGGTATACTCGTATTATATTAGTAAACAACAATAACACTCGTGGAACTCGTTTCCGCTAACGAGGTAGCAATTTTGCTAACAACTCACATAGTTTTTCAAATAAATTTATTAATGACAAGTGCGCGTAAAACAAATTTACTGTTAAATCCCCTTATTTATTCATAATATCAAACATGATAGCTCCGAAATTAGTGAAAATATTTTAAATCGATATATCCACTGAATTAATCCTACTTATCCTGATGAATATTCAAATATTTCAATATTTGATAATCTAATTAAAACAATTAGTATTTTTAGGTGGAAACAGAATTGTTATCAGTTATTCGGCGGAAATAATTTGATTAATGCCCATTGAGCGCATGAAATATAGATTTGTAGTGCACTGAATAATTAAATAATGATTAACATATACACCGGAGGATACGGCAACGTCGATATCCCACAAGGGACCGATGGGGGATTATAGGACACGGTAAAATTAACTTATAAATCAATGGGCAAAGGGCAGAATTTGATATTTAGATAGTTAATTAGCAATTTATATAAATACTTTTAAAATAATCTTATAGTTAGGTATTTTATACTAGAAAAACGTTATGTGTATACAGTAAATAGAGAATCAATAAACATATTTATATGGTAGGTCTATTCAAGAATATACAGGGTGTTTGTTTGTACTAGCGATAAGTTCCTCTTGGGAAAATACTGGTGGTACCTCATGATGTTTTTCTCATAACGAAGTGCGAATGCTGTTACTTACTGATGTTTGAACTTGTAGATATACTTTTTTACACAAATAAATGTTTTTATCAATGTAACTTTGTTTAAGGAAAAACAGGGATCAACACAATAACAATATAGAACTACTGTTTTAGAAAGGTATTTTAAGCTAATATAAATCAAATCTCCTGCAATTCCTATTATTGATAGGAGATTTGATTTATATTACCTAGCTTAAAATACCTTTCTAAAACAGTAAAATAAAATGTTAACAAAAGTTAATAATAAAGAGTGTTATGGGTAGATATTGTGGCTGTAATTCAATGCTGGTCCGGGCTTTACCGAGTAGTTACTAGTTTCACACAATATTGTTAATACCTAAAAATATATAAAAAAACAATACAGAACATCTGATATTTTGAAAAACCTGTAATTATTGCTTATTTTTTTCTGCCATAGTTTTAATACGCTCTTTCAGTTGATCAATATTCTCAATTGATTCGGAATAAACGTCGTCCTTCATAAATCCTCAAACACTGAAGTCAAATGAACTAAAATCGGGGAGGCGTGGTGGCCACTGAATAGTTGGGTCTTCTCTATATTGATTTAATCGATTGGGAAAACTATGGTAGATCGCCATCAAATTGCATCCACATATTTTGACGAAGAGAGTGGCAAATTGCCGAGCAGAATGAAAAACCCACTTTGCAGAAAGTTTAGAAATGTCATGGCATATAGATTTGCTGGTAGACTGTGTGTAGGGTACATTCAGAAATTAGTGTAAAACTGTTTAATAATTAATGTGTTTCTTAAATTCCTGTTTTTCCATAATAAACGAATTTACATTGATAAAATTTATTATGCAAAAATGACACGTAGGACTAGCCCTATATTCAGAGACACTGTATAAAATGACAGATAATGTAACTGCAATGGAAAATAATTCTATAAAAACAATTTGCTTTTTTATAGAATTACACCTTGATGTTGTTTTAAAAACTGTGTTAATCTCTCTAAAATTGCCCTATCTGAGGGGAACACGTGCTGTGATATGCCAGCAGGGTTAATCCTTGGAAGTACAAAAATTAAAGAAAGTATACTTTACCATTTATGATGAAAGTTAAGCTTGACAATCAATAATTTACTTTACCTGTACTAGACATATCAGATCATATATTTCCTGTTCTAAAAGAAGAGATTACTTTCAAGACTTAAACTTTATTACAAAATGTTTACAAACTTCCATTTCATTAAATCTATTGTGTACTCAAGTTATTACGTTAGATACACGAAATATCTGAAGTTGCTTCAGCGAAACTAAGAGAAGTTTATAGTATAGGATCCCACTATAAAACGACCTTCACCGAGCTGGTTAATGGATGAAAAGTATTTTATATCCAATTAAATATGCCAATAAATACATTACAAATGGGTTGTCTAAAAAATATCAGTCCAGAATATGATTAATTAACAATTAAAAATTATTATTTTTTTAAACATTTCACTGGTTTGGTTAATAGACAAATTCCATACCAATCGAAAGTATGAAGCCCATAGGATATGTAAACGTTGGGTTGACTATTTTTTTCCCGTCACAACTCTTTGGTAGGCAGGTATAAACAGGTAAATCGATACTAGTAACTTGCACCGGAGTGGTTAATAAATTAAAGTTAAATTAAAATAAAGATTATTTCATAACCAACACGGTGGTATAGGGTTGTCTGCGAAAAATCAGTCCTGAATTCCGGTTGTTGAGTTTTAAAAAGTGAAATATTCCCCAGCGAACCATTCCGTGCGATAGAAGAGTACACAGCATTGCAGCTGTGTGTAGTTCGTCCATACCGAAAACGAAGACGATCCGTTTATCCGTTTCTCCAAAAAATCTAATAAAGTCGGAGGGCGGTGGTATTTTGCCGCCAAACTTGTAAACCGTTGTTTGTACAAAAAAGTCTATAGACGCATTTTTTCATATTTTCATAAAAACATTGGAATATGTATTCGAAATGAAACAGAAAAGGTCGATTTCTCGAACTCGTGACTTCGAGACTCCACCCCTCAGTTATGAATTCGGGAAACCTCCGATCCCGTCCCACAGCCGCCGTTTACCTAGCCTCATGTTCGTCGTTAGGAGTAAAACAAATTTTCCGCACATCTCACGGCCACAAATCGAATCCGATCGACCTCAAATTTTATGTACGTATACTTCGCGATAAGGCTGGGGCGCATCCGGTAATGTACCGAAAAAATTTAAAAAAACGGGATGCCGCCCCAGAAGCCGCTCCCCCAACCGATCGAATCGAAATTTTAAAAACACGTACTCTTTGAGACGCGGAATCGAAAAAGTTAGTCCGTCTTCGCGTTAGGGGTTCCTAGGGACAGATTAATAATAATACCGCCGCCCCCGGACTGTATTAGATTTTTTGGAGAAACGGATAAACGGATCGTCTTCATTTTCGGTATGGACGAACTACACACAGCTGCAATGCTGTGTACTCTTCTATCGCATGGAATGGTTCGCTGGGGAATATTTCACTTTTTAAAACTCGACAACCGGAATTCAGGACTGATTTTTCGCAGACAACCCTATACTACCGTGTTGGTAATGAAATAATCTCTATTTTAATTTAACTTTAATTTATTAATCACACCGGTGCAAGTTACTAGTATCGATTTACCTGTTTATACCTGCCTACCCAAGAGTTGTGACAGGAAAAAAATAGTCAACCTAACGTTTGCATATTCTATCGGCTTCATACTTTCGATTGGTATAGAATTTGTCTATTAACCAAACCAGTGAAATGTTTAAAAAAATAATAATTTTTAATTGTTAATTAATCATGTTTATAATATATTTATTGACATATTTAATTAGATATAATATACTTTTCATCCATTAACCAGCTCGGTGAAGGTCGTTTTATAGTGGGATCTTAGACTATTAAGGAAAATTTTACGGAAACTGATGTTTCTTAGCAAAAATTCAGGGGAATAATTCTAGACCAAAAATAAATGCTACCTCTTTCTATAACATTTTTTCCAAAACTGATTATTAACGGAGTTACAGGGTGTTAAAGTTAAAATTTTATTTTCGATATTTGTAAATAACTTCTTAAGAAATCCAAATATTTACATAAAATTTGTAAATCGGGGGTTTTCTCTCCTGAATTTTTTGCTCATCATTTCCGGACACCTTGTATAGTTGTTAGGAAACGTCTAGGATTTTGAAATAAAATATTGTGAAAATATTGCATATTTAGGACAGTTGAATTTAAAGTGCTTTTCTTTGATTTAGATATGTATCTAATTGACGTCCATGGACATGCATATTTATTTGTAATATGTTGATGGTTATATTAAAAAAAGTTCAATATTTGCATTGTCGATTACTGAATGTATTGTTATGGATTTTGGTTCTTTTATATGCACTGTAAACAAAAATAAAGTTTTTTTGTATACTTTAAAATTTATCGACGTTAAACAAATGTTACATTTTCGCAAACATATTCAAATCTAAGTAATAATCGTTTTAGTTTTTTAATATGAGGCATTTAAATTGGAACAAACGTATTTATTTTTAATTAAAACCACAATTGTTCAAATTCTGCTTTTAACAGACAATAAAATATCCCTTTAAAATATATTGTTATATAACAATATACTTACTAGTATTTTTTCATGTTATGTTTCACCATATTATATCTACTTGCAAAATTAAGCTTTGGGCAGAGAGATCATTTATAAAAGTTTTTTGCATAATTATAAACTTTGGACGATAACTTTAATATGCAAATTACACCAATTTCATTACTATCGATCGATATTACCAAAGAACCACGCTGCCCCTAGTTAAGTAATAAGCTATTTTAAAGCAGCTCCAGTCAAACTTCGAGAAACAATTTGCTAGGTTTAAGTATTTCACACATAGCATAACTGATTAGTATGCGATTCAATATTAAAAAAAGTATGTAGGAAACGTATATTTGTCCATATTTAGTTTGAAATTTAAAGTATAACAGGGTAATTCACAAATTCCAAACAAATTTTGGGAGTAGATGCCTCTTGAAAAATGGAGTCAATATCGTAAACATTTTTTTGTAAAATCCTTACAGTTTCCGATTATAAAATTATTGAATAGAAACACATTTTAAGGCTGGCGTTTCTAGGACAAATAATCGTATCTAAAGATGCACAAAAAAATACACCCAGTAGCTGGAGGTTCTTCTTATTAGCGTAGTACTAAAATACAGTATGCGCCAAAAGTATGGAATGAATTCAATAAAAACGAAACAATTATTTTTTGGGAAAAATCCTCGAACAGGTCGATTTTTAACTTAAAAAATACATATTTTAGCGTAAAATGTGATTTTCAAATGTCATTTGTTTTCGAGTAATGACGTCATCAATTTTTTTTTAAATGGCAACACCATATTTTTTTCCTTGATTATGAAAGATCATTTAATTCTCTATCAGATAGTACTAAAATTTTGCCCTCTTACATAGGAAAGTTTTCGAGTAAATGACGATTGAATGTTAGAAAACGTAAATTTTATCCATAAAAAAGTAACAATTCTGAGGTATGTAAAATAAAATACAATTGATTAAATTTTATACTTAAATTAAATGTTTGAATTGTCATCCACCAACTTCTTGACATTGCGCAAATCTGTGTAGAAATTCTTCTTGCACATTATGAATGATTTCTGGAGTAACTCTGCGTATTTCGTCCCGAATGCGATTTTGAAGTTCTTCTAAATTACGTGGTTTATTAATGTACACTTTTGGCTTCAAGTATCCCCATAAAAAATAGTCAAGAGGTGTAAGATCTGGCGATCTTGCAGGCCATTCTATCGGTCCGCGTCTGCCGATCCACCTCCCAGGAAAACAGTTGTCCAAAAAATCTCGTACAGGGCGCGCATAGTGCGGAGGTGCACCGTCTTGTTGAAACCATATGGTATCGTCAATAATGTCAGGGTCATTATCGTTAGGAAAAATTACTGCAAGGTCTGGAACAAGGTCATTTTCTAGAAACTCTATATATCTTTGTCCTGTAAGGGTTCCTTCAAAGGCCCTACTATTCTGTCATCAACTATTCCAGCCCACACATTTAATTTCTGAGGGTGTTGGGTATGTGCCTCTACCATCCAATGAGGATTTTCCCGACTCCAATATCTGCAAGTTTGACGGTTTACTATACTATTCAGACAAAATGTGGCCTCATCTGAAAAAAGTATTTGCCGGTGTAAATTTCTATTTCCTTGACATAAATCCATTAGAATTTCGCAAAAGTGTAAGCGGCGATCGGGATTATCTTCATTGAGTTCCTGCACAAGTTGGATTTTGTAGGGATGATATTTTTCCTTCCTCAAGATACGTAGCACTGTGCTCTGACTAGTGTCATTGTTTAATGCAACCAATCGTGAAGAATTATGAGGATTATCCACCATACTTATCAAAATGTTCTGTTTCTGATTTTCATTAATGCTTGGACGTCCAGGTTTTGGAATATTTACAACATTGCCAGTTTCTCTAAAGTTACTCTACCTTACTACTGACTGTTGATTGGCAGATAGGGCGATCTGGATATTTTTCATTAAATAAATCGCAAACTTCCTGCTGAGTTCTAGTCATATTCTCGCATCCGATAAGAATTAAAATTTCAATTCTTTGAGTAACCGTTAAATGTGCAATAATACTTTAAATTGAATAATAATTTTTATGTCGCTTACAATACTTATTAGAAAGTCGGTGTGACAATGACACTTTGCAGATTTTCACCTACGTGATCCATAAAAGAACTATGGAATTCGAAAAACTAAACTTGATAATGTTTTTGCTTTATTTTAATTGATTTACGTTTTCTAACATTCAATCGTCACTTACTCGAAAACTTTCCTATGTAAAAGGGTAAAATTTTAGTACTGTCTGATAGAGAATTAAACGATCTTTCAGAATCAAGGAAAAGAATATGGTGTTGCCATTTAAAAAAAAATCGATGACGTCATTACTCGAAAACAAAAGACATTTGTAAATCGCATTTTACGCTAAAATATGTATTTTTTAAATTAAAAATCGACCTGTTGGAGCATTTTTCCCAAAAAATAATTGTTTCGTTATTATTGAATTTATTCCATACTTTTGGTGCATACTGCATAATGCTGAAACTGAATCATTTCATTTAACTTTTGAGAGTTCTGTTCGATGTGATAATGTTTATAATGTCGTAAACAATTTTCTCAATGTGTAATTGAGGAGATTTTATGATAATAGGTGAAAATTATACTCTTTTTTCTTATTCTAAATGACTTGTCTTCCTGGAAATTGTTTTATATCCTGGGAAAAACATGTATAATTGACATAGTGAAGAGGTATTCTTTCTAAATTGCTCAGATTTTTTTTAAACTGTCTCAACAAACGACTAAGAAATTCGTTGAAAATTTGCATATAAAAACGGCGCCCTTAAAGATATTTGAAGAGAATCGAATCCCCCAATAAGTACTAGGTAAGCCGCTCAACAAGTACAAGGAATATCCCTTTCAACAGTGTGGCATATCATACACGAGGCTCAATTATGCCAGTAACTTACGAGTTCAAAACGGACAAGAATCAGAACAGTTTAAATTTATATCGAAAAAATTAAAATGTAAAGTTGTAAAGAATCAATTAAACAATTTTCTACTAAGAATGTATACAGGGAGTTTAGAAAATCAATGGTAAAATAACATTTACATTTTTTCTCATTCATTGTATTCAGCTCTTCATTCCTATTCCAATAACATGTTCTGTATTTGCTCCTTCCATTTACGTGATGTAGAATGTTATTGGATTGTTATTTGATCTGTCAGTGGTCGCGCGGTTTAAGGCGTTAGTACTTGAATTGAGGTGACTAGATCGCTGTGGGTTCGACCCCCGCTGCCGGTAGGCCGTATATAAGCTATATTCGTGGAGAGGATAAGAATGTTGGCTTGCGTCAATGTGAGAGATTGATACCGGTTGAAATTTGACTACCCCCCTAATTAATGAGGTTCTCCAGGTTTCCCTCATTCCTGCACTGAATGGTGGTTAGGGCCTACCAACGTAAGTCGTTCATGGGCGCAAATGCGGCTTGCTTAATAATAATATGCCGCCCCTCTTCCGCACAAGTCTTCGACTTCTGGGCTAATCCTCGTGAATAGAATGAGGGGTAGAGATATTATATTATTATTATTATTTGAGACATTTATAAAATTTGCTATCTGATTTCACTACATTAAATTACCTGTTTTATTTTGAAAAAATAATAAACAGAAGTAATAAATAATGATTTTTTTTAAATGTTTAAGGAAAAATGAAATCAGTAGTAAATAGCAATACAAATTTATTAAATTAATTTTAAAAAATTTATAAATGTTAAATGATATGGCATTTTAGGCCACATGGTTTTGTTTACATTCTATGGCAATTTATTAATGTGAATATTTTAATTATTATATGATTATTACCGCCAGACACATGTTCTGACCTTTAATACGTTTGAAATTCATGCATCTTTATTCTGCTTAGCATCAGAGTTGAAGACAACTAATTTTTCTATTAATTTTGCGAAAGTTACGGGATGCCTCGTTTGAATGCAAGACGAGTCCCGGCGTTTGAGGTAATAAAACCGTGCCTGTTTTAGCGAAATCAACGTTTCGCCGAAATCACCCCTAAGATAAAGCAACTTCCTGTAGCCCAATAAGGAATTTTCCGGTTTTATGTGCCCCGTTTAAAGAGTTCCGCTCCATTGTTCATAAAAAACTCTTTGGCAAAACCGGCTCTCGCCGCGTTTTATACCTTGAAAAATTTAACGGCGGGCTCAAAGCGCTGGCGCCTTAATTCCTGCACTTTCCCTGTCACTTCCTGTGAGCCAGAACCCGGTCCTTGTAAAGTAAATCGGACATTTCTGCTCGCAAGCAGTCAGCGGACTACGAATAGGGTATAAGCTCACTTCGTGCCCTTGGGGGTGTAGAATAGGGCCGTTCCATAAGCAAGTGTATGAATATGATATACTTGTAAAGTGAAATCACCAAATTATATAATAATATACTTAAAAACACACCGTCTGCGATCAATGTAAGATTCCTATTACGTACGGTAAAAAAATCGTACAGTTTTCCTAGCAACCGCCTAAGCAACTGTCAATACAAACAAACTTATTAAAAAACTGTCATAATCTTAAATCATATTTATATGTGAGGGTAATATTATAAAGTGAAATTAGTTTGATTACATAAAATATGTCGAGTGACAGTGAAATAGATAATTTAACTCCACCCAATGCTAGTGAAGTTGCAGAAGCTGCTATAAACAACTTGTTACCGGCGAAATCTGAATATCGATACAAATTTACTTACCAAAGATTTATGGAGTGGAGATTAAAAACGGTGTTAAATCATTTTCCGAGAATATAATGGTATATTTCCAAGAACTGCCAAAAATTTTGAGCCTTCCTCACTTTGGTCATTTTACTCAATGTTAAAGGCCACAATTAATATATATCACAATGTCGGCATTGCAAACTACTCCAAATTACAAGCTCTCCTGAAGAGAAAATCGGACGACTTTAAAGTAATGAAAGTAATATATTGAGCTCAATATAATGTTAGATATGTAAATTTATTTCAAATATTTATTGTTATTCAAGTTAAAGGGTTTTGGTTTGTCTCAAAACTTGAACACTTGCTATTCACACCTAGGAAACAATTTGTTGAGTATGGAGGCTACAAATCTAAAAGTTATATAGCAACTTCAGGTGTCCCGCAGGGATCCAACTTAGGCCCGTTACTGTCCTTGATGTTTATTAATGATATGTAATCAATGTCATCATCTTTTATTTGCAAATGACTTAAAAATTTATAACAGCGTAAACAACATCAATGATTGCATTTTCTTGATCAAATCAAAGCAGTCCTTAGGTGGTGTGATAATAATTTTTTAAAATTAGATATGTCAAAATGTAAAGCTATAGCATTTATTCGAAAACAGACTTATATTCAATTTGATTATAATATCAACAGCTGTACTCTTGAACGATGTTCTGAGTTTAAGGAGCTTGGTGTCATATTTAATTCTAAACTTAGTTTTTCTAGTCATGTTAATCAAATTACTAAATCAGTTAACAAACTACTTGTTTTTTCATGCGTAACTAGAATAATTTTTCAAATACTGAATGTTTAAAAACGTTACATGGTTTCTCATTTATCAAAATAACATTGTGTTAATTGAGGAAAGTCGATGAGTTTTTTTGAAATTTTTGTTTTTTAAAACACAGTGGTTTTACCCTGAAAGAGGTATTGAGGTAGTACATATAATGCTGAGTGCATGATTCTTATTAGTAGGCTCTGTTTTTTTGGTTCCTAGCAAAGTTATATCTAAGTCCTAAAAATCATATTGTTATGTTACATAACTCTTCTTTACGACAAGTTAGTTCTACATTTGCTTAAAATCTGTGCCACCTAATTAAAAAATAATGTAAGTATATTTAATTTTACATTTGAAGGTGACAACTTACCTTGATCATTAAAAATATTTCATCGGAGACACCTTTCAGAAAAGTGTGCATTTCCTATTTAGTTAATACTCCACCATCATTTTCACTTTTTTATAGATTTTTGTCGTACTAAATATGGCGCATATGAAAACCGCTTTTGTTGATATTATTACTAGGCATCTGTCACAGCTGTCAATTCGGCTCCAACAAAAATTGCTGATGCTGTAGTGAATTTAGGTTATTGATAAAAAGCCAAACCACGAGACATTTTTATGTTTTTTTTTTAATAATGGTAGCTCGACTGACTTAAATAGCATTGCTTAAAATGTTCTTGTTGTTTTTGGTACACCAATCAATTTCTACATGTTTGATGAATTAACTGGACTGGCATTCATATTTTGATTATACATTATAAATTCCATACCGTTTTTATTGAGAAAAGTTAATTAATCTTTGCTGAACTATTAAAACCATCTATAGAAAGATACTCCATAAATACAAATCGCCTGGTATTAGGTCTCATTATAGGGAAAATCCTCCCTATAGTTTAATGCTTAACTAAGCTTTTCAATTATCACGGCTATACGAACCATTATGTCTAATTCAAAAAGTCAATAGAGTTGTAAATCCGAGGAATCGACAAGAGCGTTAAACTTTAAAACTTTCAATTTATGCTTTACTAGGGAAACAAATCTATTTACATTTTATTCGAAATTAGTAGGACAGAATTGACGTCAAATTTTCCCCGTTCCATTACGTTTGTTTTTTGTGCTCGAGACGTGATTAATAGGCAAGAAACAGAAATATACGCCGTTCTTAATTTATGAAAATCGCCAACTTTGCGGAGTTTCAAGTGAAATGTCTCTAAAGACAATCAAAGCGGGCAAGGTTGGGAATTCGTGTGACAAACTTTTAATAAAATGTACATAAGTTGTAGAAAGGAACATTCAATATTAGACAAACCGTAGGAAATGGCAAATTTATAGGGAAAATGAGTACAATCAATATTACACTCCAGTTCTAATGCTTTTCAAGGTTTCATTATTATTGTTGTAACAGAACTGAGCAAGGCTTGGAAGTACGTGCCTGGAGAATAGAAGCGGAGGCGGTTTTCGAGTGGCCAATATTGGGTTGTGTGTCTGGCTATGGTATTTTAAGTATTTATTTGTTTGTATTATAGAATGATTCGTTCCGCTCGCATTTATACTACGTGGCAAAGAAAAGTAAACATATATAGATTTCAATAATTTTTGGTACACAGGTTTATTGAAAGGTTACATTTTCAATAACATCAGAGAACCTACTGCAGAAATTGGTTCAATAGTTTGTTGGGAAGCCTCGATTCCTAATCACTCATATTCATACGTGTCGAATCTAATCTTCTTGGATTATCTTATTCCAAGCTATCTGAACTTCATGGGTAAGAGTTGGTAAAATCTGTGAGAGGTGTTGTAAATGCAGCAGTCTGCAACCAATCATGTCCTAGACATGTTCAATAGGTGACAGATCCGGCGATGTTGGTGGCCAGGGTAAACGGTATGAAACAACAATACTTACAGGAATTTGGTGTGCGCTGCAATGCTCAAATCTGGCATCAGTAATACTATTATTATTACTATATACATACAATTTAAAGCTATTTACAAGAAGTAAAAGTACTGGTGATTCTTGTTACATACAAGTGCAGTGTAAAGGTATTTAAGCTCATTTTTCTACAATTCCTAAGATCTTTGCTACCAAATATCTAGATATATCAAGTATCTTTTTAATACATCAACGTCCAGTGGTCTATCTGTAGATCACAAAAAAAGATAAAATTATATCTGAGTAACTTTACAGATTATTTTTTTAATTCATTAAATAAATAATTAAGGCCGCTATAACAATTTAAGACTATTAGTTAATCGTTTTTCAAATCGGAAGTAATTATTTTTATATTTTTAAAATCCAAATAAGTCAGCCAGATACATTACTTACACTATATTCATTCATCGAAAAAAAAAAAAAACAGTACAATTTAAAGTATGGTAAAGTATGTTAATTTGTTATTTTGTAATTTACTTTACAATATTATTTGTGTAGGTAAAATTATAAGCAAGAGCTTTTGACTAATCCATTTTTACGTCACTGGACACTTTCGATAACAAAATTTTGCAGGCATATGCAAGTTGGCACAGGTCAGACAGACGAAATAGATACAAAAAAATAAAATCTGTTACATTTTGCAGACAGCTATAAATTGGATAAGAGCGATAAGCTTATAAACTTCGACCTCTTATAGATGAAGTCTATAGAAAATTTGAGCAATTCCAGTTTAAGTGACACAGTTCAAGCGTGAAATATGCTAGTGCTTTGTCATGTTGCAACCATATTTTCCTAATTGTAGCAAGTCAGCAATAACACATTTAAATAAAGTGTAAATTTAAGTAAATGTTGCCATCTAAGTGATGTGGTAACAGATAAAGTCCCATCAGATTATTTCCGACAATATTAGCATATACGTTAAATGAACACTGAGAGGTACAGCGTGAGAATTATAGGTGCATCAAAATGTGTCTTATTATTGTCGAAATAGTCATCCCACGTCGTTTTCTTTCCAGTTTTCCATGAATTACAATCGCGTTGTAAAGCCTTATAAGGCTCTGGGCCAAAACGTTTTAACCCCCTCGAAGTTTGTAACCTTTATTTTGAAATACCCTGTAGTAAATCCAATCAGCCACGACAGATGAGATCTGGCTTATTTCTGATGTGTCTAACATTATACTCGAGACTTTAATAATTTCACGGTGGTAAATTTGTCGTCTGGGAAATTCTACTTCTACGAAAACGCATCGACCTCATTCAAATAATCCACCCACATCATTTATATTCCCCGGGTCATAAAAAACCACAGTATATGTGATGTCTGCTTCGCCAAATCCATAAAAAATATTGTTCTTTATACCGTTACAGTGTAAACATGAAAAGACGATGATGTGTTCCCGTCAGTCCTTACGCCGATAAGACAGCAATTTGTCTGCTTGTTTTTTATGAAGGCGCATAATGCCTCTTGTTCTTCCATTTTTATTATTTTCCAGACTTTGGATAAGTATCCATCTGTAGTAGAGTAATTTAAAACAAGTGCCATTCACTTCGAAGAAGTAATAAGAGCGGATTTGCTCGTACATTATAAGTTAGTAAATATTCCACTTTCAAGTATGGCATTGCGATAAGTAGCCATCTTTCGTTTGAATATCAAGATATTTTAAGTATTAGGAAAGGCAATTATCGAAGGATTCTGCTTTTATCATTTAAATATATGCGAGTTAAGAAGCTATGGCTGTTGATGTAATGTTGATAGTAGTAATTTCTCCTGAATGTTGCTTTTATTCTCTCTGAATGTAATTATTCGCTAGTCAATCCACTGAGCAGTTCGATATATTGCGTCTATTAAGGATGTTTTGAAATCATTTAATTTTTACTGATATTTATTAACACTCTGTACACTACTAAAAACTAATTGCAACTCAACTAAACACTATTTAATTAATCACTGTCCAAATCGCTCTGAATCTCTATTGATCTCACTGATATAGCCAAATGAAAACTCTCATTCAAGACTGACTGACTCGGCCGTTTATTCTTCCTTTATAGTCCTAACGAATATTCCAGGTATTTTCTAGCAGCTCTTGATCTATTTCTTGAACGCTTCTTGTCGATTTTCAATATTCCAGTCGCGCCTCGATACACGGCATTATTTTGTTTGTCTACCAGCATCGCGTAGAGGCGATGAGGCAATCTAGCGTTTTGTGATACCACAGCCGTCGAATTGGGTGCGAGTGGGGCAAATTCTATGACAGTATATTTATGTTTTTGAGGTTGCTGAATCTGAATCCAGGAATCGAAACGTATATATGAAAATCGGCAAAATCATCATCCCTTTATATATTTGGTGTCTCAGGTTAAATGGACTCCAGATTCGTATTCAGCGTGTGAAAATGCATAAAAAAGTATAGTATGTCGAACAGACCACTTTTTTATGATGCTGTGTTATTTGTTAGGTGTTGTCACATCAAAGATAATTTAACTTCTGTTCGTTTTATCAAATGTTCATCTCTTCACAAGTAAATAATTTCAGAATGTGGAATTACTTGGAAGCTTCTATGCATTTCTTTTGATACTGAATAATAATTTTTCACAGACTTCTGTCTGTCTAAAGTGAAAGTATTGCGTCCCCAATCACCCAAATCATTCCTATTCATGCCCTCGAAAAGAAACGGATGACATATACACAAGCGGGTACTATTATCGCACTAAGGGAAAAGATTCCCGGCAAAAAGTACACAAAAGGAGGATTTGAAATTCCTTATAAAAGCATAATCAATAAAAGTCCCGTAGCAAAAAAGTATACATTGGTTTATTTGTAAAGAATACATCTCCGGATCCTTCGATTGAAAATTCCTCGGAAAAAGACGAAGGTGGAAAAGGAGACATTGTTACGGATTATAGTTTCTCATACACAAAGACGATCCATTTTGGCTGTTTCATTCACGAAGTTGGCTCGGCGGGAGACTCCCCGTTCCCTTGGGCAAAGTCCACCAATCTCAATTTTCCTAATTTCGTCAAGCTTTCAACATTAAGTATACCGGCAGAAATGGGGTGAAATGGGGAACATCAAAGTAGTCTACTAAATCTAGGGCTGTTTGTCAACCAAATTACCGGAGTTTTAATACGTAAAATGTGTTTCAACAGTATACGGATCCCAATCTCTTAAATATTCTAACGTAATTGGTGGAATTAACTGAATCAATTTTTTCACTAAATTGGCGTGTTTACAACATAAACTTTTATTTGGAGAGCGCAGAGGCAGAGACAAGTTTAATTCGACTAGAATACACTGTAAAAAATATACATTTTATCACAAAAGAATACAATCGTGTATTAATTTAGCTCCACAATGGTTTGTGTGTATTTTTACACATTTATCTGTATATAGCAGTGTGTTACATTCATCCATAGTGTCATCATAACTTAGTTAAACGGGTTACACTTAACCTTAACTCAAAGTTAACTTACTAAGTTAAAATGTTCAAATTATATGTATAACTTTTTATATATTTTTAGGTATTAATAATATTGTGTGAAACTAACTACTCAGTGGACAGGATGTCACTTTTTGTCATTGTCGATATTTAACTTCAAATAATTTTAATTTTTATAATAATTTTTATAGTTAGATATTTGATTCAACTTAAAGGAGACCACCTGAAGAAGCAATCTTAAAAATGCAGAAATAGGTTAGATCTCATCTATTGTGGTTGAATTTAGATATTTATAGAGTGAGTAAATTAGATTATTTTCTTTAGATAATTATTGAATAGAGCTTTGTCTGTGGAATTGTTCATTAGCATACCTAGATGTTTGGTATCACAAAACATACATATGACTTCATCGATAGGAATTGTAGGAGATTTGATTTATATTAGCTTAAAATACCTTTCTAAAACAGTAAAAAAATTATATGTATAACGTTGGTACATTTAAGTGTTATTAATTTTATTATGGATCGGTCAGTGGTCGCGCGGTTTAAGGCGTCAGTACTTGAATCGAGGTGACTAGATCGACCCACGCAACCGGTAGACTGTATATAAGCTATATTCGTAGAGAGGATGGTAGGGTGGAAGAATGTTGGCTTGGGTAAATTAAATGTGAGATATTGATACCGGTTGACGTTTGACTACCCCCCAATTAATGAGGTTTTCCAGGTTTCCTGCACTGATTGGTGGTTAAAGCGTACCAACGTAAGTCGTTCCTGGGGGAAGGTTAATGCCCCCCTTCTCCCGCACAAGTCTTCGACTTCTGGACTAATCCTCGTTATTAGAATGAGGGGTAGAGATATTATTATTATTATTTAAACACATATATGTGACAATTCGAATAAACTTCATAATTACGTACATAAATTTCAATTATGAATAAATATGTACATAAATAATATTCAATTTGTCATATGGTCGATAATTTGCTAAATTTTGAATAGTATAAAATGTTTATTATGAAACATTACTATATTATAGTATTACATACGTATATAAATTATTTAATATGTGGTGAAAGCTTGTTAAGCATATTAATGTAACAATTTCTCCGAAAAGCTATGTATATCTACATATACCCAGCTATGCATGACAATTTTAATATTCGCAACGGTTTCCTACACTAAAATGGGTTAATATTTGCTGGAATTATGCTTTGAATAAAAAAGTTGAATGCTTACTTAATTTTAAATTTCTTTTTCTAAAGATATATGAAGAAAACAAAAGATATTTAAAAAGACAGCGCTGTGAATATTATATAAAGTCTGATTAAAAAGTTCTAGTACTGTTCGAATTATGTTTAACTGATTCGAGCTTTGCTCGAGAACAATAGTCAAGTCAAAGGTGCCCACCTAAGTTTAGAGATGTGCGCACTAATTCTGTTACGGACAACGACCAATTACCTAGGTGACGGCATAAGAACTCGGAAAATCATTATAGATAAAAAAAACATGGAAAATGAATTTTCCATCATAATTTTCTACTCCATTCTATCAGATTTAAATTTCTAACATCTAAAGGTAGATGTTAAATTTATTTGTAAAAAAGTATCAGAGAAATATTTTATTCTTGTGCGTTCAGAAATGGGAACATAGAAGTAATTTTATACACATCAAAGCTGAGCTAAATAAAAATGCAAAATTTCAAATAAAGGTAAAAGTTTTATTATTTATAAGTTAAATATCTCGAGGTGAGACAAAGGAGATAAAATATGTAGAAAGCTTCATTCAAATTAAGAATCCTGTTTTATAAATGCAGTTTTTCGAATTAAATTACATAGCTTATAAATAAATTAAGTTTTAAAATATTTAATTTGCACCATATTTCTTCATCAATTTATTCAATAAAATTCATGATTCATTAATTGCATGATATTGGTAAGTATCCTGTATAATATATTTTTGAAAAGCTCTGTCGTTGCTGTTTCCAATAGCGTATAAATTTACAGATATACTAAAATGATCGATGATGTCATATCATCTACATGGTTCACTCTGTATGTATACATATCAAAATATGCAAAATTTAAAATCGATGGGTCCGAAGATTGTTCCCAAAATTTTGTAGCTAATGAATTATGAATTTTATACCATTAGAGACATCTATATACACTGTATATAAACAAAGTACACTTTGCTCGTTATTTGTAAGTCAACATATTTTGCGTCTCTTTTTAGGGGAGTCTGGAAAAGTCTGGGGTTTCTTTTACACAACAGTATCGATTTTAAACTTATTTGTGGGCATTCCATTTTCTCAGATGTCAAGAAGCACGTATAAAGGTTCACAACCAATCGTCGATGCAACGTACACGTTGCCTAACAATTTCTTCTATGAAAACATCCAGGTCGATTTTCAGCTAGGGTAAAAATATATCTTTACGGTTTTTATCCTTCAGCATGTTTAAAATTTAGAAAAAATATACTTGCTTTTTTAGATTTCACCGTTATTTATTATAAATGCATGAAATGACTAGAATTGAGATATTTACTTTGGGAAAATAATACAGTGTGTTTCACTTTTCACCCTCATTAGTGGGTGTAATAGTTTTTAACAACTATTTTATACCTCCTATCTAAAAAAATATATACATTTTGTTTATTTTTTATTAATTTTCTTATGCATATGTAGTTTTTAGAAAACTTGTTTATATCACACATAGCGGTATATACCGACCATTTTTATATAAGAAATTTAAAGAGGTAGCAACAACTTCAGATTTACAGCAACTGCATACAAGATGCTTTTTATCAAGAAAATCCTCTTATGACTTCTAATCTCTAGAGAACAAACTTATTGATCTGTCTCTGAAGTTCCATAAACTAAATGAGGGGAATTTAAGCTATTTCAATTTTTTATTGCAGGAGTTTTATTAGAAGAAGAGTAATTCCAACTGTAACTAGTATTATTTGTTTTAAGAACAAGAAGAACATTTACTAACTTCGATGTATAGTATGTATTCAGGTCTGGACTTGACGACGACATTAATATTTAAGTATGCTTTATTTATATTAAAACAAATTCACATTCCTTCAGTTTTGTACGTTTTCATGAGAAAATGCAAATACATATTTTTGGCCATTCTCATTGTAGTTTGGGGAATTATTTCACATGGTTTTTGCTAAGAGAATATACAGCTTTAAAAATAATTGTTGCAGCTACAATTATTCTGCCCTGTTAACCATAGAAGTCGTAACTGACAAAATCTTCATTCTGATATACTGCCTGGATTGGGTAATTTTCTGTGACATTAAATTTTAAATAAAAATATTATTTAACATATTACTACAGTATGCGCCAAAAGTATGGAATAAATTCAATAAAAACGAAACAATTATTTTTTGGAAAAAATCCTCGAATAGGTCGATTTTTAATTTAAAAAATACACATTTTAGCGTAAAATGCGATTTTCAAATGTCATTTGTTTTCGAGTAATGACGTCATCGATTTTTTTTTAAATGGCAACACCATATTTTTTTCCTTGATTCTGAAAGATCGTTTAATTCTCTATCAGACAGTACTAAAATTTTGCCTCTTACATAGGAAAGTTTTCGAGTAAATGACGATTGAATGTTAGAAAACGTAAATTCTCTCCATATACTTAAATTAAATGTTCGAATTGCCATCCACCAACTTCTTGACAATGCGCAAGTCTGTGAAGAAATTCTTCTTGCACATTATGAATGATTTCTGGGGTAACTCTGCGTATTTCGTCCCGAATGCGATTTTGAAGTTCTTCTAAATTACGTGGTTTATTAATGTACACTTTTGACTTCAAGTATCCCCATAAAAAAATAGTCAAGAGGTGTAAGATCTGGCGATCTTCCAGGTCATTCTATCGGTCCGCGTCTGCCGTCCACCTCCCAAGAAAACAGTTGTCCAAGAAATCTCGTACAGGGCGCGCATAGTGCGGAGGTGCACCGTCTTGCTGAAACCATATGGTATCGTCAGGAATGTCAGGGTCATTATCGTTAGGAAAAATTACTGCAAGGGCTGGAACAAGGTCATTTTCTCGAAACTCTAAATATATTTGTCCTGTAAGGGTTCCTTCAAAGAAGAAAGGCCCTACTATTCTGTCGTCAACTATTCCAGCCCACACATTTAATTTCTAAGGGTGTTGGGTATGTGCCTCTGCCATCCAATGAGAATTTTCCCGACTCCAATATCTGCAAGTTTGACGGTTTACTGTACCATCCAGACAAAATGTGGCCTCATCTGAAAAAAGTATTCGCCGGTGTAAATTTCTATTTCCTTGACATAAATCCATTAGAATTTCGCAAAAGTGTAAGCGGCGATCGGGATCATCTTCATTGAGTTCCTGCACAAGTTGAATTTTGTAGGGATGATATTTTTCCTTCCTCAAGATACGTAGCACTGTGCTCTGACTAGTGTCATTGTTTAATGCAACCAATCGTGAAGAATTATGAGGATTATCCACCATACTTATCAAAATGTTCTGTTTCTGATTTTCATTAATGCTTGGACGTCCAGGTTTTGGAATATTTACAACATTGCTAGTTTCTCTAAATTTAGACTCGACTTTACTGAATGTTGATTGACTGATAGGGCGATCTGGATATTTTTCATTAAATAAATCGCAAACTTCCTGCTGAGTTCTAGTTATATTCTCACATCCGATAAGAATTAAAATTTCAATTAAGTAACAGTTAAATGTGCCAAAATACTTTAAATTGAATAATAATTTCTATGTCGCTTACAATACTTATTAGAAAGTCGGTGTGACAATGACACTTTGCAAAGATTTTCACCTACGTGATCCATAAAAGAACTATGGAATTTGAAAAACTAAACTTGATAACGTTTTTGCTTTATTTTAATTGATTTACGGTTACATTCAATCGTCATTTACTCGAAAAATTTCCTAGGTAAGAGGACAAAATTTTAGTACTGTCTGATAGAGAATTAAACGATCTTTCAGAATCAAGGAAAAAAATATGGTGTTGCCATTTAAAAAAAAAATCGATGACGTCATTACTCGAAAACAAATGACATTTGAAAATCGCATTTTACGCTAAAATATGTATTTTTTAAATTAAAAATCGACCTGTTCGAGGATTTTTCCCAAAAAATAATTGTTTCGTTTTCATTGAATTTATTTCATACTTTTAGCGCATACTGTATATGTTTCGCATTAGGTTCTATTAGGCCAGGACCTTATTTTATCACATAAGTCGTAGGTTTTTGATTGATACGACCTTTTACACTTAGTCCGTTTGAATAATAATAGAAAATTCAGATTTATATATCATAAAGAAAATTCGAGTTTCAGTTTGTGCATAGTCTGTAGCAAGCCTTAAAGCTCCTGTTTTTATTTTGAATATTTGAATAGAGATAACCAACCAATTAAAACTTCTCCATAGACGAATTTTCTTTTTTTTTCTTGTGTGAATTTTAACATTGGCTCCTGTGACTTGTACATATCTCTTCTTTCTTACTTATATTTCTGAGATTAAGGTAAAGAAATTACACCATTCGTAGAGTAGAACGATACTGATAATATTTTACATCATCGATGTCACGAGAAATGTGAGTTTCTTATTAAAATCATAAGCCCTTCAATTTCTCTCCAATAACTCCAGACTCTTTTCCCCATATGCACGAGGAAGACATATAGTGTATTGTGTGGGATCCAACCGCTCCAAATTGATTTTATATTCTTATTCCGCTGACATATCCATAAAAATATATTTCGCACGTTGCTAGTGTTCGGCCCGAGAGCACTTTGTCAATATAGGCCCTTCCTTCGTAATGTTATTCCTTTTGTTGATAACATAAATCCCTTCTGAAGTTTAAAATATTGTGTGACGGAAGCCGAGACTGGATTTTTCAAAGCAATTTTTCTTTGGGAGTATCTTTTCTCTGATTCTACAGAGTGTTCTGAATAAGATGCCATTAAATTAAGGAAGGAGGATTTAACATTACCCAAAATCATTCACATTAGAATTAAATGCGAACACCCAGTATTAACAACAAGAATAACAAAGGCCTTACTGCTAATTACATAATTACAGTTCGTACTTAATTTAATTCATGTTTATCTGGACCTAACCTAAAATTTATGTTTTCCGTAGGTATACAACATGATCGATAAAAAAATCATTGCAAATAAGAGGTAGAGTATTCAAGTTCCCACTCTTTAACATTTTACTTAATACTCCAATCTAAATACATCTATATGTAGCCTTGTGTCTTACCTAAAACACCAATAATGTTGGGTTAGGCATTGCAATATGTGTGTAGTGTACGTCAAAGATACAATTATGCATAAATTGTGTATAAATATACAGTATGCGCCAAAAGTATGGAATAAAACGAAACAATTATTTTTTGGGAAAAATCCTCGAACAGGTCGATTTTTAATTTAAAAAATATGTATTTTAGCATAAAATGCGATTTTCAAATGTCATTTGTTTTCGAGTAATGACGTCATAGATTTTTTTTTAAATGACAACACCATATTTTTTTCCTTGATTCTGAAAAATCGTTTAATTCTCTATCAGACAGTACTAAAATTTTGCCCTTTTACATAGGAAATTTTTTTAGTAAATGACGATTGAATGTTAGAAAACGTAAATCAATTAAAATAAAGCAAAAACGTTATCAGGTTTAGTTTTTCGAATTCCATAGTTCTTTTATGGATCACGTAGGTGAAAATCTGCAAAGTGTCATTGTCACACCGACTTTCTAATAAGTATTGTAAGCGACATAAAAATTATTATTCAATTTAAAGTATTATGGCACATTTAACGGTTACTCAAAGAATTGAAATTTTAATTCTTATCGGATGCGGGAATATGACTAGAACTCAGCAGGAAGTTTGCGATTTATTTAATGAAAAATATCCAGATGGCCCTATAAGCCAAAATATTCCAAAACCTGGACGTCCAAGCATTAATGAAAATCAGAAACAGAACATTTTGATAAGTATGGTGGATAATCCTCATAATTGGTTGCATTAAACAATGACACTAGTCAGAGCACAGTGCTACGTATCTTGAGGAAGGAAAAATATCATCTCTACAAAATTCAACTTGTGCTGGAACTCAATGAAGATGATTCCCATCGCCGCTTACACTTTTGCGAAATTCTAATAGATTTATATCAAGGAAATAGAAATTTACACCGGCAATACTTTTTTAAGATGAGGCCACATTTTGTCTGAATGGTACAGTAAACCGTCAAACTTGCAGATATTGGAGTCGGGAAAATCCTCATTGGATGGCAGAGGCACATACCCAACACCCTCAGAAATTAAATGTGTGGGATGGAATAGTTGACGACAGAATAGTAGGGCCTTTCTTCTTTGAAGGAACCCTTACAGGACAAAGATAATTAGAGTTTCTAGAAAATGACCTAGTTCCAGCCCTTGCAGTAATTTTTCCTAACGATAATGACCCTGATTTTCCAGACGATACCATATGGTTTCAGCAAGACGGTGCACCTCCGCACTATGCGCGCCCTGTATGAGATTTTTTGGACAACTGTTTTGCTGGGAGGTGGATCGGCAGACGCGGACCGATATAATGGTCTGCAAGATCGCCAGATCTTACACCTCTTGACTATTTTTTATGGGGATACTTGAAGTCAAAAGTGTACATTAATAAACCACGTAATTTAGAAGAACTTCAAAATCGCATTCGGGACGAAATGCGCAGTTACTCCAGAAATCATTCATAATGTGCAAGAAGAATTTCTTCACAGACTTGCGCATTGTCAAGAAGTTGGTGGATGGCAATTAGAACATTTAATTTAAGTATAAAATTTAATCAATTGTATTTTATTTTCCATACCTCAGAGTTGTTACTTTTTTATGGATAACATTAAATCGTCATTTACTCGAAAACATTCCTATGTAAAAGGGAAAAATTTTAGTACTGTCTGATAGAGAATTAAACGATCTTTCAGAATCAAGGAAAAAAATATGTGTTGCCATTTAAAAAAAATCGATGACGTCATTACTTGCAAACAAATAACATTTGAAAATCGCATTTTACGCTAAAATGTGTATTTTTTAAATTAAAAATCGACCTGTTCGAGGATTTTTCCCAAAAAATAATTGTTTTGGTTTTATTGAATTTATTCCATACTTTTGGCCCATACTGTATAAAGTAATATAAACTATGCGTGGCTTGACTACATTTTTAAAAACCGTTTTTAAGCTTATTTTTCCACGAAATTGTCTAGGACAAACGCGATTTCGATTAAAATAATACAGAATGTATCTGCTGCCATTTCCCCATTTGTGTAGAAAAAGCCTATAATTGTTTATAGCAGTTTTAAAACTTTCACGACCATTGTTGTGATAGTATGCATTATCTAACACAATTTTATATTTATACATCTTTTATGAGTACATATAGGTTGAATAAAGTTTCGAAAGCTAGTTCCCATTTCAGCATGATATCGCGCATAGATGCTAATGGTGACGTGTTTGATGGCGCTGTTGGTAACTAGAACGAAAAACTGAGCGAACAAATACCGAATAAAGCGCAAAATTATGAATACATGCAAAACGGGAATAACCATTTGCGAGAATTTATAACGGAAAAGCCTTGCAGTAGTTTTTACGAATAAGTGAACAAAATGTGGAGGCAATGTCGCCAGTATATTTACACAGTACATTTGTTTTTAATGTGGCCATATTGTATAAATTATGCAATAAATCATTAAGCTTTATGCGTGTTATACTTTATGCCGCTGTAAATTTTACTTTTATGCGAGGCGTAGCACTTTAAATGTAATAGGTAGCAAGGTAACTGCGGAGATGGTCTCTATCTACATCTCCTGAGAGGTTTCTGGTGCAAAAGTAGATATTAGATTGTGAGGAGATTCGATCTAAATGGACGGTATTACATTTTTTCTTATATGTCGTTCACGTTTGAGATTCTGTTTTGCGTGTCTGTGCCAGGAAATTGTAGTAATTTTGTACACATTTTTATTTATAGGTAAATCAGAAAATACATGGTGATGCAGAGGTTTCCGAAAAAAATATATTGAAGTTCTAGTAGTTACAACCTTTACATCGCTGGGCTACTGCATTCTCTAGCTGAGCCATGTTCTAACATCAGGCGTTATATTACACACATCGTTAAAGTCTTCGACTCCCCCTCATTCTTGTTAAAGAAATCCTTTGTCAGAAAAACGAAATTCATTTATAAAAGTATATTGTTTGTTGAATCTTATTTTAAAGAATATGTTTGATAAACTGAGTAGTTAGAAAATTAAAAACCAGCAAATGTGTGACGTTTTTGACAATTTTTATTAAATCAAAAAGAAGTAACAAAGCAAGTTCTCTACTTGAATAATAGTCGGTATGACCTCCACCACGTTCCAATAGCATATTGACACGTCTGTGCATTGAGATAATCAAGCGATTAACGATCTCTTGCGGAATATTGTTCCATTCCTCTTCTGCCGCCTCGACTGTGCGTGTGAAGTTATTTTTATAGTGCTGGATTGTATATGAATAGTTCTGAAGTGCTCTATAAATTTAAACAATAGTTCTATAACGTTTAGTGAATTTTTTCATTCATTAAATTCGATATCTCCGGAACTAGATCACCTAGATCGATGCGGTTTCCATGTAATTGGGTGCACAATGCAGAACTGTTCTTATATTCGCCAGAACTCCCTTTTCCAAAATCTTTGAAAAATCCTTATATTAATTAAATTCGATAAATCCGGAACTAGAGCACTTAGATCCATGCAGTTCGCATGGCATAGTAGAACTATTGGTGCGCAATACAGAGCTGTTCTTATTTTCACCAGAACTGGCAGAATCTCAGACTATTGAAATTTATTCTTCTGCTATTGACTTTGCCATTACTTAACTCAATTTCTATCTGTTAAATCAATGATTACCTATTTAGATTGTATATATAATAAAAACATTACCTAAGATAGCTGATACTCGTTTATTAGCAATACGGTGAGAATATAGTACTACCATAGATTTATGAAAAAGGAAATAAGCCAAAAAATATTGCGCATCCTGAAATTTCCCAGTTCTCTCACCCATCGACCATAGATATCAGTTTGAATAATGCCATATTACTGCTTGTTTGATCGCTTATTACCGTATTTAATATAATGTTTTTGTTTACTACTACTTTTGGTACAAATACAAATTTACTTAATAATTATTAATTTCGGAGTAAGAAAATAATGTAATCGGGAATAAAATAAAATGCCATAGTATTTAGGAAAACTTGCTGCTTGCTTGCTGATGTTTTATTAAAATTAAAATTTTGAATTTTCTAAATATGAAGAAGAAAGGTCTTTTGGATAATAGAACTAAGTTTAAGGAAGGATTCAATATTCTAATGTGTGTCACTATTATATAAATGAAATAAACACCAAAATATGAAGGACAATCCTTTACCAAATTATAAATATTCATTTTAAAGAACAAAATGTATTTACTTGTCACTATTCAAATCTAATTAAGCTAATTTCTTCTACATATTATATAACTATCAGAAGTCACTATATTACACTAAAAATGTATTTGATAAAAGTAGAAGCTTAAGTAAGCTTAAGTATATAATAAACTAACTTACTTTTGTTTAAGAGGCACTGACTTTCATGTCGCCAGAACTCCCCTTTTCAAAACTTTTTAAAAATCTTTATATTAATTAAATTCGATAACTCCAGAACTAGAGCACCTAGATCGATGCGGTTTGCATGTAATTGTAGAACGATTGGTGCACAATGCAGAACTGTTCTTATATTCTCCAGAACTCCCTTTTCCAAAATCTTTGGAAAATCCTTATATTAATTAAATTCGATAAATCCGGAACTAGAGTACTTAGATCCATGCAGTTCCCATGGAATAGTAGAACTATTGGTGCGCAATACAGAGCTGTTCTTATTTTCACCAGAACTCCCTTTTTCAAAATCCTAGAAAAAATCTTATATTAATTAAATTCGATAACTCCGGAACTAGAGCACTTAGATCCATGCAGTTTACATGGAATAGTAGAACTATTGGTGCGCAATACAGAGCTGTTCTTGTTTTCGCCAGAACTCCCTTTTTCAAAATTTTTGAAAAATCTTTATATTAATTAAATTCGATAACTCCGGAACTAGAGCACCTAGATCGATGCGGTTTGCATGGGATAGTAGAACTATTGGTGCACAATGCAGAACTGTTCTTATTTTCGCCAGAACTCCCTTTTTCAAAATCTTTGAAAAATCCTTACATTAATTAATTAAATTCGATAGCTCCGGAACTAGAGCACTTATATCGATGCGGTTTGCATGGAATAGTAGAACTATTGGTACACAATGCAGAACTTCTTATTTTCGCCAGAACTCCCTTTTTTAAAATTTTTGAAAAATCCTTATATTAATTAAATTCGATAATTCCGGAACTAAAGCACCTATATCGATGCGGTTTGCATGGAATAGTAGAACTATTGGTACACAATGCAGAACTGTTCTTATTTTCGTCAGAACTCCCTTTTCCAATATTTTTTAAAAATCTTTATATTAATTAAATTGGAACTCCGGAACTAGAGCACTTTGATCAATGCGGTTTGCATGGGTGGCTGCGTGAAGTTGGCCCCGCATATATATAAAAAAAATTTATCACTAAACGTCATAGAACTATTGTTTAAATTTATAGAGCACTTCAGAACTATTCATATACAATCATATCCAGCACTATAAAAATTTTAAAAAAAAATCGAACATTGGGGGGCTAACTTCACACGCACGCCTCGACTAACTCATCTGCAGTCTGAGGTGGAGGAATATGATTATGAATGGCTGCAGCAACAAAGTCCCACATGTTTTCAATAGGATTCATGTCAGGAGAGTTGGCTGGCTAATCTAATCTATTGACATGTCCTGCTTCGAATGTCTCTTGAACCTTTCCTGCGCGATGTGATCGAGCGTTGTCGTCCATACAAAATTTTCACCTAATTCATTACGTAGGGGGTAGGAAATGGGCGTAATAACTTGTTCGATGTAAATTTGACTGGTCATATTCTGTGGTATGCGAATTAATGGGTTGCGATGGTTGAATATTATTCCACCGCAAAACATTACGGTACCCCCTTCATACGGAGCAACTTTACTGGGAAAATGAAGTCGTTGTTGACGACCTGGTTCTCTCCAGTCTCTTTGTCGATTGTCATCAGTAACCAGCCCAATTCTGGTTTCGTCTGTAAATAAGACCCACTGTCATTGGCGTAAAAGCCAACCCGTAATGGTCTTCTAGCACGTAAATTTCCGTAACTGTCAAACTGACAAGATTTGTAAAAACGTTGATAAGAAAGTAAAGGTTCATGTTCTGCAATTTTTTAATGTCTTTTTTCTTAAGTACATGTACTTTTTTACCACATTAAGCAAAACACTAGGTTTAATCATTTTATACAGGGAGTTAAAGACTTTTGATGGTGTGTGTATTTTACTAATTAAAACCACAAATTAATTGCCCCTATTGCTACAGCAGTTGAATTTGCTGCATTAAAATGTAAAATATATTTTATTTTTTGTAAACGTTTGTCAGGTTGCCGATTATACGCCTTATCAGGTTTTAAGTGGATCATTTTTGAATTACTCTTTTTGCTTTTTACAAAATTATATTTGTTTTTAGATAAAATCTGAATCATCCTGTATAAATACAGGATTATTTGAAATTGCTCAACTTTATTGGGCGAATAAATTCATTTAAGTAAGAATTTTTTTCTGTTTGACGATTATCCTGTTTGCCGAATGCCGTTGTAATATGTATTTTATTTACTTTTGTACTTATCAATGTTAGTTTGCAGTTTGAAAAAATACAATGAGTAATTTTATTATGAAATATTAATAAATTTGGCGGCAACTTTTTAAATCGAAATATCAAAGCCAATGTTGAAAAAGCGCGCTTATTTATAGAATAGCTGGTAATACCGTTAGCATATTCCTTGCGTTTTCCTGTTCTTCGATTGCCATTTCACATTATATAGTTACAGTACATACATATTAAACATAACTAAAACGAATCAGAAACGACAATAAAATTTTATTTGCAGTGCACTGAAATTTTAAATATAATATATTAATTACCTTATTAGATTCTCAACGCACTATTGAACCAATTTTTACAGTAGGCGTTTTATATTCTTGCACAAAATGTAACCATTCAATAAGTAAGTGGTCCTAGAATCTGTGTACCAAAAATTATTAAAATTTAATGAACTTATACAGGTGTTTACGTTTCTTTGTCACGTAGTATACAGTGCTTTCGAAAAGTAACGAATAAATTCATCATTTTTGAAATTGAGAAGTTTTCGAAAAAATCCCTTGGCACGTCAATTTTGTTTTTTAAAAAGACACTTTTTGAGAGCGTGGCATTGTACATACATACATCATGAAATATTATGGTGTTACATAACAAAAATTTCAAGAAAATAATGTTTGAAGATTTTAAAATTTAATTTTCACAATACTGTGCACCTCCCCATTATGCAACAGCTGTCCGTGCTTATTTAGATGAGCTGTTCTCGAATCGTTGGATAGGGAGAAGGGGGCCGATTGAGTGGCTAGTCAGATCGCCTGATTTGACACCCCTAGATTATTTCTTGTGGGGCTACTTAAAAAGCAAAGTATACGTTACTAGACCGGTTAATTTAGAAGATTTAAAAGCAAGAATTCGTCACGAGATACATCGTATACCTCCTGAAGTTATTGATAATGTCCAAAAAGAATTTATTAATCATCTTCGCTACTGTCAGGCAGCCAATGGTGGACAATTTGAACATTTAATTTAGTCGATTTTTTACATAATCGATATCATTTTCAGTATTGTGAAAATTTAATTTTAAAATCTTATTACATTATTTTCTTGAAATTTTTGTTATGTAACACCATAAGTTTTCATAATGTATGTATGTAGAATGACACGCTCTTTCAAATGGCATGGTCAAAATTGGGGGTTGCTATTTAAAAAAATTGTCGATGACGTCATATCTCGATCAACGATGACGTCACAAATGTGAGTCGTATGTTAAAAAGTGCCTTTTTAAAAAACAAAATCGACGTTCAAGAGGAAGTTTTCGAAAACTTCTCAATTTAAAAAATAATTAATTTATTCGTTACTTTTCGAAAGCGCCGTATATTTAAGATATCCTAAATTGAGAATTAAGGAAAAAACTGAATTAAATTGTAGCCGAATAAAGCCGGCGCAGAACGTAAAAGATACGTTCCAACAAAAACCGTTTTAGCTTTGATTTAAACTTAGAACTGCTATCAATTTGTTTGATTTCTTCGTAAAAGCGATAGAGAAGTGATGCCTCGGAATACAACAGGCATTGAACATTTCTGTTTTAATTAAAATTTGATAAAACAAAGTGCGGAATTTTAAAAGAAAGTTATATAACAGTTGCTGAAATTTTACAAATACATGGATTGATTAAATTAATTCGCCATTTTTCGATTAAATGATTTCTTATTTAATTTTATCAACGACAATCCTGAGCCCTTTATTTTCAAAATTAAGCGCAATAAATGAAAGTAAGACTAACCGAGATTGCAAGAATAGTTTCATTTTATTTTTACATAAATATCTTATGTTTATATTCTGTGATTCTGTCATTAAGTAATTTTAATTCCTATTTTAATCCATTAAAAAAAATTGGAACAATTGAAATAAATGGATTCCTTTTCTTGTAGGAACGAAAGCGGAATAAAAAAAATTGGATTTGGCGATACAAATATGTATATTTAAAGAGAACACTCCGCTAATGGTGTAATAAATAAACAAACAAGTATTAATCAACTAAAGTGAACTTTGAGGTACCATTTTGCGGAATTAATAAATCAGTAAACAGTGTAAAAAATGCTTTGAAATTGAAAATGGGGAATTGCCTGTTTAATGAAATACGTTTCTAAAATATTAGGATTCGTTACCCGAACCACTCACGGGGGCAATCCTAAAAATGCAGAAATAGATCAGATCTCATCTATTGTGGTTGAATTTTCGAGATCCCACAGTTTCAAAAGTGAACTTAGATATTTATAGATTGTTTTCATTAAACCAGGTTAGTAAATTTAGCTAGATTAATTTTTTTTTAGATAATTATTGAATAGAGCTTTGTCTGTGGAATTGTTCATTAGCATACCTAGATGTTTGGTGTCAGAGAGCATACACATGACTTCATTGATAGGAATTGTAGGAGATTTGATACCTTTCTTTCAGTAAAAAATATTTTGTCTTACTTCACCATAAATTAAACCGATATGAATCAACTCCGAGTTATACACATAAGCTATTTTTGACACTTTAAAACTAATGTAAACACTATCGCAAAAAACGTTAGTACTAAAATCGGAATGCAGTATTCGGACTCGCCTGCATTTTGATGACGCTATAAATTACAGAAGTTCAACGTTGCATAGGTTGAAAATACTACCACTTAATTTTTTTTCTCGAAACCAAGAATTTTACATTTTTTTATGATATTGACTCCACTTTTCATGACGCATCTATTCCTAAATTTTTTTGTGAACCACCCTGTATAACGTTTATAGAAATGCATAGTAATATAATAATATATTAATATAAGTACATATGTCCTATTTTAAATATATACATAATGTGTGCAAGAATTGTTTTTTGGAGATTAAAAACTTTTTTGAGGGAAGTCAATGTTCATAAATTTTTTTCGCAAATAATATTGAATTATTCAATACCAAAACTACATGTAGTATTAGTAACATTCGTTAGATGAGGCCCAACATTTTCACAGAGAATATGAAAATATTTCTTACTGTTTTAGAAAGGTATTTTAAGCTAATAATAAGGAATATATGGGTAGATATTGTGGGTGTAATTCAACGCAGGTTGGGGCTTTTGTCCACTGAGTAGTTAGTTTCACACAATATTATTAATACCTAAAAATATATAAAAAATATATGTTAAATAACGTAAATATTTATCATATTTTTGTATCTACACTTTAGAAGCATCTCGTGCCTTTCTAGTTATTGCGATGTAGCGAAAAATTAAACAAAACAAAAGCAACATGTTTATAATGATTAAAATTCGTTTACTTAATAAATTATCTCGCCTTAATTAAATTTATTAGGGTAGGTGGCGCTCTGAGTGGCCTCTTATTTATTCTCCACGAAATATTAATTTGATAAATTTCTTTCTGCCATATGCGCCGTTTACTCGTATTTCATTTAATTTTGACTTCTCTTTGTAGGTGTTGAAGGTATTAGGGTCGGAGAAATATTTGTAAATACAGTAACAGAGATTTAAAAATAATTGCGCAAATTAAATGACTTAATTGGGTTTTTGTCACACTTCTGAAAAAAATAAAGATTAATTAAGTAAGCCCTTTACCAAACGGATCAGTCAAGGGTTATTTTTTACAGTAATGCATGGCGTGAACAACATGTACATTTACTATCATTTTTACCAGTGTACGTTTAAAATTCATCTTACATAAATAACAATATTTTAATGGATGCATAAGCCCATGCCTTCTTACATAAACCAAATTTCTATTAGCAATCCTTTTAACTGAGATCGTGTCTGTCGCGGAATTTTGTTCCTGCACCATGTCTCCCCCTTCCGTTTCCATCCAAACTTTTTTATCGCGGTCGTCAGAGCACAACACACGCGGAAACAAAATAAAGCGTTTTCCTGTTTGGAGCCACGAATCCAATTGTGTCTTAAAAAAGTGTTCTTATTAAACTGTCCAAGTTGTATGCGGAGACGGCGCACAGTGGCGCAAAACGCCACTGTGCCACTCAAATTACTGTACACCCCTTAGGGTTGGGCCGTTTGAGGTGATTCTTTTTTAGAATGTTTGTCATAAAATTCCCTATCGATCCCTCTTTCTCAATTTTCGCTTTGGGTCTTCATTTTCGCGGAATTTGACTCCAAAAATGGGTTTGCATGGAAAAAACTAGATTTTTCGCACAAAAATTACCCTACGGAACACGAGATTGAAATTTTGCCGGACTTTTTTATGGTGTAATGCTCGTCTTGGAAAGCCCTACAAGACTGTCCACTTAGATTTCGGGAAGAAATTTTCCGTTGCCCTTAAAATGGCTACAATCATCCGAAAATTTTCACATATCAGAAATCGTTCTACTGAAAACTGGGAAAGTATTAAAAAAAAATCTCATCTCACAAAAATTATTTGTACACATTCGAGGGATCCGCAAAAATTTTTCCAGAATTTTTGGACACATTTTTGGCCATTCACCAAAATGGCCACTTACATATTTTCCGAATTTTCCCGTAATTCTGAAAAAGGTCAGAAAGGTTCCATAAAAAATGATTTTGAACATGTTTTTAGGAATTAAATTTTTTGATAAAAGTGGCCATTTTGGATACAATAGTTCATTGTTAATGAGAAATGATTGATTTGATTATTTCCTTCCCAACACACAGAGGTAACATAAAACAACGTCGAAATTTGTTTTTTATATCGAACGTTGTACAAAAAAAAAATAAAAGAAATAAAATATACAAAAACAATATCTGCCCTAGAAAAACATACGGTATTCTACATTAATTATACAAGGCATTTATAAAATACATAACAATAACCCTTCAAAAGACTGAGCTTTTTGAGAATTTGTTTGGACGGCCAAAATATTTAAACGTTTCGGGAATGCCAGATGATTTCCCAGTATTTTTGAACATTTGTGGATTTTGGATCAAAATTACCAAAAAGAGAAAGATCCACATAAAATGTTATGATCTCGAAAGTTTAAAGCATCCAGTAGATGCTGAAGACTTTCTTTATCATACATTTCAATCCGAACAGTTCCAGGAAAAATCAATCATTTACGGGAAAATTCGGAAAATCTGTATGTGGCCATTTTGGTGAATGTCCAAAAATGAGTCCAAAAATTGTGGCAAAAATGTTTGCGGATTCCTCGAATGTGTACAAATAATTTTTGTGAGATGAGATTTTTTCCAATACTTTCTCAATTTTCAATAGAACGATTTCTGATATATGAATTTTTGGATGATTGTGGCCGTTTTAAGGGCAACGGAAAATTTCTCCCCGAAAACTAAGTGGACAGTCTTGTAGGGCTTTCCAAGACGAGCATTCCCCCATAAAAAAGTCTGGCAAAATCTCAATCTCGTGTTCCGTAGGGTCATTATTGTGCGAAAAATCTAGTTTTTTCTATGCAAACCCATTTTTGGAGCCAAATTCCGCGAAAATAAAGACCCAAAGCGAAAATTGAGAAAGAGGGATCGATAGGGAATTTTATGACGAACATTTAAAAAAAAATCACCTCAAACGGCCCAACGCTAAGGGGTATACAGTAATTTGAGTGGCACAGTGGCGTTTTGCGCCAATGTGCGGCGGCAAGATCTATGTGTATTTGTTGTTTAGGACCTCTTTATTCATGGCTTTATGGAAGTTATATAAAAATACAGATGATAAAAGCACATGCTTGAGTATATTAATGTAATGAGATTGGCAATTGTTATAGTACTTGTGTAATGTAATAGGTATTAACTACATAGTCCCATTCATTTAGCAGCTTATATACAAAACAAAATGAAGACCTCTTAGATGTTCAAAAAATAAAAAGAAAATACTTTAAAAATACCATCAATAAGTTTTTATTCAACAAACAAACATAAAAAACAATAAACAGAACATCAAGATTTCGCAAAACAGAGATTTCCAAGAGATTTCGCGAAATTCCAGGCAATTTCAAGGAATTTCCAAGGATTTCGCATTCGGTAAAATTGACATCGAAAATTTATACTTATACATAGCTGTAAAAGTTGGAAAAAACACATAAGCCGTGGGCTAAAATATGTTGACCTGCTCGACTTGCAGAAAGCGACCTACATTGCAGCAGGTACTTAAACGCAGACCTCTCGCTTAGCCGCTCCAGCTACTTAGGCCGAGTATGTGAACATATATGAAAGAACAGCCAGTTCAATTGTCGGTCATCTAACCTATGGCATACTAATGAGGACTAACAAGCCCGAAATCGGTCTATGTCTGGTGGTGTGGCTGGCAAGAGTTCTTGGCTGTTCACACAGATACTGCAGGTGTAACGTAATGTCGATCGAGGCATTAGTCCCCGGAGTAGTTGTTTCCTGCAGTATCATTTATAGATTTAATGACGCGTCGCCCACGGCTAGAGATCTACGTTAAGTACCTGCTGCAATGTGGGTCGCTTCCTGCAAGTCGAGCCGCTTAGACCGAGTAGGAAGTAAGCAGACCACTTATATCTCACCTGCACTCGGTTAATATGTGAATATACATATGAAGGAACAGCCAGTTCAATTGTCGGTCATCTCACCTATGGCATACTGATGACTGCTAACAAACCCGAAACCGGTCTATGTCTGGTGGTGTGGCTGATAAGAGTTCTGGGCTGTTCATATAGGTACTGCAGGTGTAATTCAATGCTGGGCGGAGCATTAGTTCGCGGAGTAGTTGTTACCTGCAGTATCGTTTATATAAAAGAATCTGTCTAAGATTGCTCAGAATTGTGACATTCTTAGCAATTTTTTGTACGATCTTAGTTACACCCTGTATAACAAATAAAATATATTCGATGCCAGTGGTGAAGACGCGAAAGATGGCGCTTTATGATTGGTTGAAACTCTCAGATTTATAAAAAATGTGAAATTACAACTTCTTAGAAATAGCTATTTCTTTGTTTTAAGTTTCGACTCGATTTCCCCCGTCCCCCAGGTACAGGGTATCCGTTTTTAATGTTTACACACTTTTAGATAAAACTAGTGAATGGAGGCACTAATTCAAAATTTAACGTGAAATGTAAAGTCAATAAGAAGTCAAGGAAATAAAAAAGTTTAAATCATTCCCAATCATGATTAGAAATATGTCACTGACACTGATATTATGATACGTTTTGTAAGCATTACTTATGCCTGTTACTTTAAAACATTACAAACACGTTTTTGTTCAATGTCAATATATTAATCAGTTGACACAGACGTTTTATAAAGGTTTAAATAAATAAGTTTTATTTAAATATTTTAAATAACGTTCATTTAACGTTACAAAAGATTTGCCAACATTTTTTGTTAAAAAAGTACGTATTTTAAACGTTATGTTAGACCGTTACTTTTCTAACCATAAAATAAGGGTTGATTTTGTAACGTAACAGGAATTATCAGCCAATGGTACGTTGACAATACGTTTAAATAACGTATGTGTGTTTACTGGGTAATATCTTTGCCACCCTATATTTTGGAAGTTAAGAACTTTTGGACTAAGGTAAAATGGGCTTGAACCACATAATTTAGCGTCAAGAATTTGTGCTAGTGCTTTATACATATCTTTTAGAGACATCCTGTATAAAATTTCAAATCGTACATGAAACCACATTAAATTTGATCTATGATGCCTTAGAAGACTAACAGAATAACAAACTAGAAATAATGATATAGTTCGTAACAGAAAATTTGGCTACCTACTGAATATTTACAATCGACCACTGATAACCTTATAAGTTGGAACGATCATGTTGTTTATCTTGTAAAATGGCTGAGAAGAACAGAATACAAATTTTATAAGTTACGTGAGGTCATCAATAAAACACATCTCCATATGGTGTATATGATGTCTTGACGGTATTTCTGTATATTCAAGTAATGAGTTGTCATATTTGTACACAAAAATAATTTTCAAGCAATATGAAATATTTTATAAAAAATAATAATAAGGAAAAAATAGTAATTTATTTATTTATCAAATGAAAATGCCAGAAAATTAGTTACAAGTCTTAATAAAAAAGGTACGGTAAATATGTAGAAGGTAAAAAAACAATTATTAGAGAATTCTTGTCATATTAGACACAGTTCGAGTACAGTATTAAATCCAGGAATACTGAGCTGACTCAATGCGGCTTCTAATTAGATAGTGAACTCGAGATTTTAGATTTATAATACGCTTGACATTACAATGGAAAATATAATCATTAAGGGAATTACCCATGCCAATGGAAATAAGGATAAAGTGAATCGTTGATTCTCAGCATAAATATTTTAATACACCTAGTATTAAAATATTTATGCTCTTAATCCAGAGTCAATTACATATTTGAAAGTCAGATAAAAATAGTAGCTTAGTAGCTATTGATAATAAAATATGAGGGTTTTAACGAGAATTCCTAGTGACACTGCCTGTTAGAAATTTTAATAGATGCAGAACCTATTAATATTTAGAAGGAAAACAAAGAAATAGGCAAATAACATCTACTAACTATGACTTAGTACAAATATTTTAAGAGGGAATAGGGAAAAATAAGAATTAACGGAATCACCCTTATAAAAAACTCCAAACTTATTTATAAAGCCAAAACAAATTTTTTTCAAGACTATATTAAATCCTTATTTATCGCCGTCACTGACCTTCTGTCAGCAGCGAGGTTAGGTATATTCTGCCAAAGGCAAAGGTGTCAAACATAGTGACAGGTCATCGCATTGACACGTGTATCAGTTTAGGCCGCTTTGAAATAAAACAAAATCTTTACAAAATGTAGATTATTATTAAATGATTTAATGAGAAATACGGTAGCAGAGAGGCAGCACCTACCTTACTAATATTTACTTCCAGGATTGATATTTGGAGAGATTTTAAGAATGTTGAATCATTTTCTGTTTTCTTACTTGTTTAAATTAAAACCTGCAAAGATTTGTACTTTCTGTGGACCTCTCCTTCCTTCGATCGTTCTTTTTGTGTAAAGCGAGGTACCTACTTGGTTTGGCGGTCTTGCTCAAGTCGACTACTTACGTTGGGAAAATATGCACTTCCATAAATCAGCACCTTATCCGCCATCTAGGCATTGAATACGACATGTTTGTAAATACACAAAAAATACGCGACAAAATTAAATTTGCGAAAAACAAATACTGAAAAATTATTTCAAACTAGAGTACCGTAACCGTAACTTACTACCATTTAACATCTACAGACGACATCTGAGGACATCTGTAGGCCACTAATGCAAGGTGCACTCACGCCGATATATTTTTAAACTTCTTGCGTTGTTGTGTAATTAAATTCTGTTAATATTAATAATAGCAACAATATTAACAGTAATCGACGATGTTTGCGTAAAATAATTAGTAATATTTTAAACTATAACATCCCAAGATGTTTACAGTGTTCTGTAAAAATGACCCTTAAATTATAACTAACTTCGCGTTTCTGCATGGTTTGGAGCATGGAAAGTAGGCAACTAGCAATGCAGTATTCATAACCTAGAACTTACTGTTACTTTAAATCAGCTAAATGACTAATTTTAAACGTGTTATAGTAATTAAATAAAGTATTTTATGTCGGATATGTTAGTGGATAATTATGATGAATCTGCAAGGAGTGAAAATTTAGTTTTGGTAGTGTGCAACGAAAGAACGAATACATACAAAATACTGTAGCTAACCGGATTAGCTGTTATCTATCAGGTACTTAGACATTATTATTATTAATAAAGATGTTTATTTTCGTCCTTTCTACACTTCACAATGTTGAAAAAACGACCGCATAGTTGACATATCTAGCCATCATGTCGGACGATGATTGATTGTCATAGGCGCCAACTTTCCGTAGGAAAAGAGGGTTTTGCCCCATTTTTTAAACATCGAGCTAGAATTCCGAAATAAATTTTTTATTGTTTTTTAGACCTCCCTGAGCACGTGGTTAAAATTTTTGTACTTAGTCATAGTTAACCCTGTATAGAAATATATATTCGATGCAAGAATTCAAACGACTTACGTCATACGAACGAATTCATTATATTTTCATCAAAATATTTAAGAAACTGTAACTGAGAGTAAAACTATATGCTACATATTTTTGTACCGTCGATGATTTTTGAGATATGCAAATCTTTTACCAACACATGCTTAACAAAAATAAAATAATAGTAACAACTTATTTTTTAATATATCATCAAGAGATCAAGATTACACAATTATGGTTTTAATTACAGTTTTTACCGTAGATATTACTATAGAAATAAAATATAAACTGGTTAAGTTGACTACAAAATTGGGAACTGATTTCACAGAGATTGCTATAAAGATTTTATAGTATTTGAAAAAACTGCGTACGCCTCTGAAATCTACGTAAAAACTGAAGAAATTATGTTTTTACAAAAATCTAAAATACCTATTTAAAACACAAGGAAATTATATAAAAACAAAAATGTAAGAAACGCCCTTTTTCCTATTTTATTAAGAAAATACCATTAATTGGCCGTCGATTTTAATAAAATCTCATCAGCGGTATACATATTGCTACGATTATAAGTTTAAAGCTCTGGCCAAACTGTTAGAACATTGAAATTTATAAACTAGAAGAGTTTCTGGCACTTCGCGACACTCGGACTCCTCCTAGCTCTTGTCTTGGAACTTGGCGTGCAGCCCGGCGTGTGGCTTTTGTCGTGGACTGGCATGCCGCTCCAACAAACGTTACTAAGACTTTCTTATTTTAAAACCGTCTTGTGTTGAAATTTGAGCTTCAAGTCTTGTCTTGAGACAAGACCAAAAAACAAGACAAGATTGTCAATACTGTAGGAGTTTGCTCTTGCACTTTATTATTGTATCTCACCTACGAACAAATTTAGAGACAACCTTTATGAGACCCAATTTAATATTTCTCGTGTTCTGCCCATATGAATTCCCATGTTTGCCAGACACATTGCCGCGGTAGGCGGTGGAAAATTAAGTTACGAATTAGCGACGCGTATGAGTCGACGATACACGTCGATATCATCGCGACACATGTGAGTGTCACGTAGATAATAACGGGGAAACACGGAAGAGGTTAATAATATAATACGGCCTCGCGCCCCGCCCCTTCGCTCCCCCGGATCCCTGTTTGCGTAACCAGTCGCGCGTCGCAGACTGAAACGTTATAGAAACAAACAGCGCCGTTTAATTAAGATCCTGTAAATATCTTTGTTTGGATCTATTAATCTTATTCATTCGGATTAATTATCGCGTGGTATTCAACAATGCAATTTCGGCTTCTACACACTGCTTCCTGCTTTAGTCTCGGCGACGCACACAAAAGATTTATACGGATGTAGCTGGCGTTCCGCGATTTGTCTGGTTTCGTTTACTTGATTTGCTTCAGCTAGCTGCACTGAGTTGTTCGTTATTTAGAAGTTTATTAGCTTGAAGTGTTCTGCCAGTGCGGTTTAGTCTAATGTAGTTCTAATTATGAGTGCCTTGTTGCTTGCATCGAACACATACAGGTTGTTTAAAACTCCCAGTCCAGAAGCTCCAAAAGTTCAAGAAATATCTACTAGGTGTGGCAATTAAGTTCTGGGAATTTGTCAATGAAAGAACAAGCAAATTCAATTTCGCTAAAATTGTATTATCAACCTTCACAATAGTCTCCCTCTAACTCTACACAACGATTCCAACGTTGCTCCCACGATTGGAAACACCCTTGGTAATCCTCCGCAGTTAACCCGTTCAGCACCACGGTTACAGCTTCTTTGACCTCCTGTACGCCGCCATGATGAGTTCCCTTGAGGTGCGACTTCATCTTGGGGAATAAAGAAAAATCGCAGGGGGCAATATCGGGGCTATAGGGTGGATGCGGCAACGTTGGAATGCCTTTTTTTTTACCAAAAACTCTTGCACAATGAACGCCAACATAGAACTGTCCAGTCACTATCTGACCGGCAGGACCATATTCACGATGAACGATGCCGTGTATATCGAAAAACGATCAACATTGCCTTCAGTCGTGACTTGGACATTCTCGCTTTGGTTGGCCGCTCTCCTCCCTTTTTCACCCACTGCTGGCTTTGTTTAGGGGTCTCAGGGTCATACTCAAATATCCATCTCCAGTCTCATCCAGTCTCTACCGTCGCTCCGAATGCAGGACAACAAATTCTCGCAGATCGATTTTCGCATGTCTTTCTGGGTGCGAACTTTTGGCACAATCTTTGCGCAAATCTTTCGTGTAACATCTTGCGAACGGTTTATTTGTAAGCGTTTAGCTCGTCAAACAGCCTTGAACCGTTTTGCCCATTCAAACACACATGTTTTCGACATGCACTCTTAATGGACAATTATTCACAGTACAATATCTCACGGGCATTTTTAGAAGAAAAATAAAATAAACAATAACAGATATTCAGTTTTTTGTCTCACACTATATCGATCGCACACAATACGTTACAGTTCTAGTGTCGGCCACCGTGTAGGTGCCTGGGTACCGAAAGGTCCCCGAGACGAGTGAGGAGAGCAGAATTGGTAGGGCGGGGCGTGTTCGAGAGTGATACAACTTATATATTTATTCTGTAAACTTTGATGAAAGCATGCACTGGACTTTAAATTGTGAAAGATTATATTATGCTTTTGATAAAATCGTAACCATAAATTAGTACAGAACAAAAAACTTGAAAACAAACATCGATAATCTACTATTTTATTAAATGTAAATTCTGCCGTGAATTTGCTCATTTCATTGTAATCAGTTATGATAAAGCTTGTGATATAATGCACCAACATTTATAATAGGTACATTACATTGGAAAATAAAGAAACATTTCTAAGAGTCGAGTTGATTTGCATAAAAATACTTTATATGCCACTTGGCATGCTATATTGCAGTTTATTTTCAGCCACTAAAATCATTGTATAGGTATAAAAAAGAAATACTATAGAGTGTTTCTGACATATAAAAAGTGAGAAAGGGCTATTATAGTAATAATTTAACATTTAACTATAAAATACAATCTCAATATATTCTGTGACCCAGTTTAGCTGTTTCTGTAGTCATTGCATTTTTATTCAAAAAGGTATCTGCACTCAGTTTTATCATTTTCAATTTTCTTAGGCTGCTATAAAAGCCAACATTATGTAATTAGTAATTATATTATAAAATGTGGAGCTTGTCACTATATAAATGCCAATACAATTAGCCCGCTAACATCTGAATAATGGTTTACCCCATCCCAGCTCTCTCCAGCACTTAAATCCGGTATTTTTAATTAATGATTTTTGATCGTTTTAGAGCGAAGTAGAAAAAGTATTTGTTAATATCTAGAATAGTATATTATCCACGTATGCTTTATGCTATTTTTTTATTGGTACACTTTGTAATCATAAGTACTGGTATTAGTCCAACAAAAAAAAAGGGAAATAAGAATTTATAACATGTAAAATGGTTGAATTCGTGATTCGACAGTTATTACTGGTTGTACATTGTTTAAAAATGAGTTCTAACATTGATTTACTTAAATAGTAAAGCAGAATCGCGGTTAATCCCGCAAAAATCGGAAAACGCTTATAAAAAAGAATACAACAAGTTTATCACATGGATAGAAGAGCAAAATGTAATAGATGCAGATGAACGAGTTGTGCCTGCTTACCTTCAGAAAATATCGGAACAGTACAAGGCGTTGACTATGTGGGTTATCCGTTCTAAAAGTATTGAAGATAAACAAAGGGGTAGCCATTTGCAGTATCTTTGACTCTTGTAGATGTGAATTGTGCGACTTACGCTTACATGAATCAAGGAAGAAGGAAGCGTATTGTTTATTACTGTCCGACCATCTAAGACAGTGAAGGCTCGATGTTTTACTGTTACCGACAGTGATGGAATTAGTTATGTGTGTTTGGTGAAGCCTCGGGTGAAGCAGTATTTATCGTTCGTATCCAAAATGTAAGTACACATCGAGTTTTCTCACGGTATGATAAGGGGAAGTGCACCAATCAAGTGATTGGTATTAATATATTTGGATCATGTCCTTTGCAAATTGCACGTTATTATAAAATGGACGATCCTGAGAAATATACTAGACATGCGTTTTGTCGTACGTCCGCTATCATTATGGCGAATAGTGGCATGACAATAGATCAAATCCAACGATAAGTAGGATGGAAATCGGCAGCTGTGGCAACTGGTTGCGTTGAAGAGAGTATTAGCAATAAGAACAATGTTTCAAACAGTATTGGGACTGCCATTAATAGAAGTGCAACCTCATTGACTTCCGAGAATGTTGGCAGTATTAATTTGAACAGCATTTCCTACGATTTGAAAAATCGAAGTATTAATATTTCAAATAATACCAACTGTACTTTTCACATTCATTTAAACAATTAAGATTGTTGAATATTTGAATAACTAATAAAAAAAAATTATTTGATTGTGTCTAAAATGTTTATTATATTCTCATCAAATGAAAGTGATACATGCTCTTTGATCTCTATGTACTTGGTTTGTGGTTTATGATTTTTTTATGTGAGTAATCTTATAGATTAATAATTGTTTAGCATTGTATAAGCTTCCGCAGTAATATAGTAATGATTTAGGGATTCACTACTCGAGAGATTGTGACATTTATAATTAATGGAGTCCAATCACTTTGTGCTCATAATCCTACTAACAGATTATTCCGCAAGCGATATTAATCTAAGGAGGTTTGTCTTTGTAATTAGTACGAATTGTTTGACAAACTTATTTCCGTCCCTGTTTATCTTCAGACGTCACTTAACTTTTTGGGTAAACGAAGCTGATTGATACCTCTACACTGTAAGAAATAGCGTGCCAGAATTTCTGCATGTAGAATGTAGAAATTTTTGTGCATAAAAGTTTTACAATTGTGTATCAATTTCCAACACTACGCATTTAAAAATATTTGTTGAGTTATGAACGTAAATTGAGCATTTTTCCTTTATTTACTGTTGAATAAGTTACATAAATGACTGAGAATTGTATACAGGGTGTCCGGAATATGATTGCCTTAATTTTGCCATATGATAAGTTGTAGTAAACAAAACATACTTGACTAAAAAAAATTTTCTCTGACCAACGGTAACAGAATTATGACAGCAAAATGACTTCTGTTTCTCGCAAGAAGCGTTTACCGTACAAACGCCTCGTAGTGGAGAGTTTTGCCTAGATTCACCGTGCATTAATATGCCATGCACCTGGTTATGGTTACTATAAATTGTTCCATTTTTGTTTATGTACACTCACAAACATCAAAGAAAGACTAGACAAAGGTGAATCACACTGGCTGTACGCACCATTATGACTAATATTACTTTTAGGTTCCCACTAGCAGCCTGACACTGCAACGTTGTCGAACGTTACAGTTTTAATGAGTTTCTTGAAAACTTCAATTGTTTATTTCATTAATACTGATTCAAAAATCAAATTATGAACAAATTACGCTATAGGCGCATTTACTTAACTTTGTTGCGTGTACCTTAGTTTGTAATTTTGTAAGACTGTTTTGCATATTATTGCACTTATCATAAGAGTTTTTTATTGCTTTTAGTCAAATATATAAGCCCTTGAAATTACGGCTCATATTCCAGATAGCCTCTATATAGGTACATAATTTCCGGAGTATTTTACATTGTGGTTGATAAAGGATTACAATTTTGCTGGTCGTTTTTTAGCATATGGTTCTATACAACTTTACAGTTTAAAAGCAGGTATCTGTTACCTAATTTTTAATATGAATTTGAAACACACTTTGACAAAAAACGTCTATGTATTAATTTTGAATCAGACGGTAATGCTATATTGTTACCACTGTATTGATATATCCAGCATAGTTTGGTTTATAATACCACAATACGAGATCTGATATATGAGTTTTAATTATTACCTATGTAACCAACTTTGAATGGTAATATTTTCATGCATATAGATATTTGGTTAAAGCTATATCCCTACAATTACTTTTATACAGTGCTTTCGAAAAGTAACGATTAAATTCATTATTTTTGAAATTGAGAAGTTTTCGAAAAAATCCCCTGGCGCGTCGACCCATATTTGTGACGTCATCGACAATTTTATTAAATAGCAACCTTCAATTTTGACCATGCCATTTGAAAGAGCGTGTTATTCTACATATATACATCATGAAAAAGTATGATGTTACATAACAAAAATAATGTTTAAAGATTTTAAAATTTAATTTTCACAATATTGAAAATGATAATGATTATGTAAAAATCGACTAAATTAAATGTTCAAATTGTGCACCGTTGGCTGCCTGACAGTAGCCAAGACGATTAATTAATTCTTTTTGGACATATAACTTGAGGAGGTATTCGATGTATCTCGTGACGAATTCTTGCTTTTAAATCTTCTAAATTAACCGATGTAGTAACGTATACTTTGCTTTTTAAGTATCCCCACAAGAAATAATTTAGGGATGTCAAATCAGGCGATTTGGCTGGCCACTCAGTCGGCCCCCTTCTGCCTATCCAACGATACGGACAGGTGTTGCATAATGGGGAGGTGCACAGTATATATAGATGCTTTAATATTTGTGTTTGACTCGATGCAAAAATATTTTAGGTACCTAAGTCGGGAAGTGATAGCATTGATTAAAATAAGAAAAGAAGTTCTCATGAATATATTTTCATTGGTATCAATTTTGCAATAAAAATTTATTACCAATAAGTTTTCTCTATCTCTTAAAATAAAAAAGTTAGACAGCCTTAAAGTTTGGGCACTTTACAGGTTTTTTTGTTATTACTCATAAAGTTGGCCATGGATCTAAAATTTAGTTTTTACCAGCATAACTACTACTTTATTAGTCTTTACGAACATAAAGGCCTCCAAAAATGCAACAAAAAACAATTTTTGATGTGTCTTGCATATTAAGCGAGATACATGGGGGTGACCCTCTTATGTGATACAGCCTGTATATCTGGTATTTACTGCAGCTTACTTTACTGCCTATTTAAACAAATAACTATTTATTTAAATTAAAAAGTTTTGTGGAAATCAACCCTTTACCGTTATATGAAATACACTTTTGAACGAATTTGACATAAAACTGGCATAATATTAAATTTAAAAAAAATATATTACCACTGCCCCTAAAATTAAACTATTCTATTCGTCCAACCTTTAAAGCATTGCAACTTCATTGAGTAATTTAGGGTGTATCATTACTTTCTTTCTTATTTTAATCAGTGCTGTCGTTTCTGGAAGTCAGGTACACAATTCTTTCCCTTCCTGTAATATAAAACTAAATAACATTTAATGCGTTCTTAAGAATTTCGTTAATTAAATATTACTGAAATTCCGCAGACAAAATGTTACGTGAAAATAAGGTATCTCAAAAGGGCACGTCTCCTGAAAATAATATACGGTGATATTCAAGAACGTGTGTTATTAATATCTTATTGCACAAACCCGTAGTGTGCCAGCAACTAGGCAACAAATTGTTTTCATAAATTTCAGGAAACCTACGAGGCAGCTGTAATGATACTCTACTAAAATAAAACGTAAACGTTATGAGCTCTGGGTGTTGATAACTTTTTAAATTTTGTAGTGCTTGAGGTTATTAGCTACACTGAAAAAATAATTCAGTTAAAACAGATGGAAATTTATTTACCACTCATTATTGCTGTAATTTTCCTATCGATTGTGACTTTACAAATAAAATGTAAAATTACGTTGTAAATTTATTTTGTGTTGTAATTTTAGGTTTTGCAATTGTAATATTACTTTGTGATTTTACAATACAAAAAGTATTTTTACAATGTAACTTCCACAATTACTTGTAAAATTGCAAAGTAACTTTACAGGCATTGTAATAATACATTTTATATTATGATTACAATGTATTTTTTTTATTTATTGTACAGGATGGTCTAACAGGATTCACTAACAGTGCTTTGACATAGATACCTAAAAAAATCTGAATAGTTATTCATTTATACCTAATAGATTAATATGTCTACATTTAGTTGAAAATAATACTTATATCTATTATAGCCCCCATGTATATCTTAAAATCAGCAGAACCTTTTTAAATTTATAATTAAAATTATTGGACAAATTGTGTGAAAAAGATTTGTTACACAAAACCGTACTTTTCCTAACTGATTATATAAATAGCTATTTTGTACTCCGATTACGGCTCAGTTAGCCGTTAGTAGTTACAGCTTTATTATATCTTCAATATATTAACTGCCTTTTGCTTATTTTTTTAGCTTAGAAATACATGTACATAGAGGTACTGAAGTAATAAAATGTTATGGTTTTACGGCAATTTTTTATTAAAATTTGGTACCTGCACATTTAGGTTATTTGTACAAACAGAACACTTAACGTTATACAAAACATATAGCAATGTAAAAATATATTCATAGAATTAAAGTTAACATTTTATAATATTCAAAAGAAATCTATGATCTTATTCTAACTATTACAAAGTAATATTAATTATATAAATGTGCATAGATAAGTCGATCAGTGGTCGCGCAGTTTAAGGCGTCAGTACTTGAATCGAGCTGACTAGATCGGTGTTGGTTCGAGCCCAGCTGCCGGTAGACCGTATATAAGCTATATTCGTCGAGAGGTTTGGCGCCCTCTCTGCGGGTATGGTAGGGTGGAAGAATGTTGGCTTGGGTCAATGTGAGAGATTGATACCGGTTGATATTTGACTACCCCCCTAATTAATGAGGCTTTCCAGGTTTCCCTCATTCCTGCACTGAATAGTGGTTAGGGCCTACCAACGTAAGTCGTTCCTGGGCGCAAATGCGGCCTGCTTAATAATAATATGCCGCCCCCTCTCCCGCACAAGTCTCCGACTTCTGGGCTAATCCCTGTGATTAGGTAGAGATATTATTATTATTATTAAGTAGGTAGCCAGAGCTTAAATCATGCTAATCTTCCAGAAGCCCCTGTTCTTGAACCTAACCTTATATATTATGTAAGATGTACAAAACAACAATGGGGTACCCGATTTTTGTAGATGCAATGTTTCTTTATTTCAATAATTATGTATAACTTACATAGCTATTACTTCTTAATCTCATTGAGGTTATGTTTAAACAAGCACTAGACAAAGCTATTTATAGTACTAAAACACTCACTTGTCACTCTAGATATGTTTATATTGCTAGTCACTACTCACTAAATTAATTCATCGGTTAGTGGTATAGTGCGTTTTAAAATTAGTAGTACCTTCACGCACACATTAGGCATATTTTTACAGTCAATTATATAGTAAATTTGGTATGTTCAGTAATTTTGTAAAGATGGATTTCACATTGTTAATTGTAAATGTATTACAATACATTCTGTAAATGTACAGATTATAATATAATTACATAGGAAATTTACGGTTTTATTGTATATTAGCAGTTTTCTTGTAAAATTACAAGTGTCAGTGTAAATCATCATTACTTTTAGAGTTATTTTAAGACAATTATAAGGATGTTCTTACAAAGTAAATTTGTAAAGTTACTGGCCTTTTCTTTCATGACGTGTGATGAAATAGTTATTTTTCTAACAAGTGCGGAAAGTGACACTTTCCCGTACGCGACAATTAAGTGCGGGAAATACACTTTCCGCATGAGTGAGGAACAACATTTTTTCTACAAGCTCATAAAAATAAATGGAAAATTTTCTTAAATTTGCATTAACACAAACGGAAACAAGAGTGAATACAAATACATTGGAATAAAAGAAGTATTATTTTGTTAGTGAGTTAGACACGTTACGTAAGTTAATTGCGGAAGTCAGCATGTGGGTTGAAATTAGCTGCTTCTTGGAAGAAGATTGCTCTAATACGGGGTACAAATATTGGGAAGAAGTTTCTTCAGAAACATGCGTCAAATCGTGGCTGTTGATTACTATTGGTACATCTGGGCAAGACGTTAATGGCTGTAAATTGCGGAGTGTTTAAGAAGAATTTTGTTGCATTTCTTTTTTCCGATTCGTAGAGTCTTTTAAGTATCTCTCAGCAACAGAAGTTGTCGCCCTCTTGAACGTTTAATATTTGTGATACCTTCTCCACAATCGGCAAGAAAAGTGGCCGAGGAGCGCCTAAAGCTGTGATTGATGTATAGTTTCGGATTTTGAAGGTTTAAATACGCTGCTATTTCGGAGGGTATTCTTCCTATTGAATTGATGCCTACAGATTGGACAGAACATTTTCCATGTTTGTACTGTATTAAATAATAAGCGATGTGGAGTTTCTTTTGGACGTAGGCTTGTATATTGTCTGAATACATTAAATAAATATCTATTATTTGTTTGTGAGATATGGCGAGATATAAGTGGTCTGCTACTTCCTGCTCGGCCTAAGCGGCTCGACTTGCAGGAAGCGACCTACATTGCAGTAGGTACTTAACCACAGACGTCTCGCCCTTCTTTATTAAAAATGTTTGCTTTTTTAGGACGAAATCCAACATTTGTCTTTTTATAAAGGCAGTTATTTTATGAAATTTGCCAATATTCAAATAGCATTTATCATTGAATATCTGGACGTGTTTACTTTCCAGGATTTGGACATTTTTACAAAACATGTTAAAAATTCTTCCTCTTTTCGTGATTTTACGTGTTTAGTATTGCACCAATCAGTAAAATGGGAGTATTGCTTTTCATATCTTTCTTTTGACTCCACGGGTAACAAATTCAAACTTTGATGATTGAAAAATTGATTTGACTTCACTCGAAAGCTAAAAATGGCAGTAAATATATAAAAAGATTTTGTTATTAGTGAAGGGTAATTTTTATGAATAATAAGGAAAATAGTAAAGATCGTAGAGAAGAAATGGAATTCAGAGCATTAGAAAGCAACGGTAAAGCTCTACTTGATCGTGAAGTAATAGAAACATTTCTAAGTGCAGTGCATGACAGGAAAGAAACTCGAATTATTGCTAGAAAGCTAATAGATAGTTTTGGAATAGGAGGAGTTTTAGGCCAGGAAATTAGATGACTTGAAAACTATAGAAGGGATAACTGACTTTACAGTAGCAGTATAAAGAAATGGAATAATTCTGGGTCTCATAGAATTTCTACATTGGAGTTTGATCTAGGTTTAGAGCCAATAACGCTCGGTAGATTAGATAGGTTTAGATTATATGAAGTAGGGAAAGTACAAGACCTGATGGAAAAAGCTTCAGAGAATTATAAAAATAAAAGTAAATATGCTCCGAAAGTAGAAAATGACTTTAAATGTTTATTATCGATTGATAATTTTGTAATAAACAAGAACCCAATATACCAACGTCTAAGTTTTTCTTCACTTCAGGACCATGTAAGCTTTACAGAAAATTCCTGTAGTTTAGAACAAATTGAGAAATTAAAAAATAAAACGCCAATTAGTAATCAGATTTTAACATTGCTTGAAAAGTTAGAAAACAACCTTTTGCTGAATGACTATGATTCAAACATAATAGATCAGTGCAATAAGTGGATGATCTCTTTAGGGTTGGGAGTATTGAAACCTTTGGTAAATACAGCAGTTTATGAAGGTAAATGGGATGAAGTTAAAACTCTTCTTGAAAAAACTGCTAAAAAAAGTAATGTTAATATTGAACATAAAAATCAGTGTTCACAGAACTGGACGCCTTTGCATTATGCTACTTACAACGGTAATGTAGAATTAAGCAAGAGTGTATTCAAAGCATTTTTGGAGAAGAAAGGTAATATTAAACTTTAGAGAGTACTAGTTGCAACAGTGATAGTTGGGCACTTTTGCACTATGTTGTTCATTATGGTAATCCTGATATGGTTAGCTTTCTTATAGATATAAAGGTGCTAATATTTTAATTAGAAGTAAGGAGGGTAAGACACCCCTGTATTTGGCTGTTGAAGAAGCCAAGCATTACATAATTAATCTTCTTCTTGATAGAGGTGCTGATATCGAGGCTAAAAACAACGATGGTGGAACACCTCTGTACTTAGCTGCTTACAATAATGACTCAGGTGTAATTGAACTTCTTTGTAACAGGATCAAGACTAAAAGTAATGACGCATTTGAAATGATAAAACAGGTTGAATTTTTAAAGAAGGAAGTTGTTAAAAAAGCAAATATTCCATCTAATGCAAAAATATCGGTAGAGTCTTATATAAGTAGTTTAAGAGATTCAATAAAACATGCAGCCAAAAAGGTGCTAAAGGACGGTATGCTGCATAATCTTAGTGCTTCAGCTATTGAACTTGTGGATAGGGTTTATAATTTCGATGATAGATTGTTTGCCGAAGCAATTAAGGGAGCTGTAAATGACGTATATTGGCAAGTAGATAAAAAAGAAATGTTAAGCTGCTGCTAAAATTTCTTAATTAGGTTCTTCATCTAATGAATTTATTGTAGATTTCAAATCACATAAAATCGAAAACACATATCTAAATTTACTGCAGATTGTCCAGCAACGCCACGTAGAAAAAATCAGTAACTGTATTAATGTACGTGTTTTTGTAGCACATCAAATCCAAAACTAGTTAGTTACAGAATTACGTAAGCAGCTAACTTGTGCATAAACAATGCACGAGCTTATATTCTAAGACTATTACGAGTAATATAGTTTCAAACTTCACAATACCTTGCCGTAGTAGAGCACATTGAGCCGGTACGGAGAAATTTGTAGCAAATTATTTCGTATAACGTTAATATATTTCCTTACGGACCGGACTGTATTTTTTGGTTGTTGGAAAAGTCGCTCTGAAAGTTTCGTCTATGAGGAAATAGGCATTGTTAAGCGCAGTTTATTTGGTTTTAATAAAAGTACCGAATCTAAATTGCAAATTAACCGCGATTTACTGGCTGGAACAACTGAAACAAATGCAAATTCATCCACTTAAGTATCTCAGACGAAAATGCAATCATCAAGAATTTAAAGTAGTAAAAAGGCAGAAACCCAAAAAAAAAAACCAGAGCTTTGTTCGTTTATTTTGAGAACAGTACTAAGGGTAATGCTTATACAGTATGCGCCAAGAGTATGGAATAAATTCAATAAAAACGAAACAATTATTTTTTGGGAAAAATCCCCGAACAGGTCGATTTTTAATTTAAAAAATACATATTTTAGCGTAAAATGAGATTTTCAAATGTCATTTGTTTTCGAGTAATGACGTCATCGATTTTTTTTTAAATGGCAACACCACATTTTTTTCCTTGATTCTGAAAGATCGTTTAATTCTCTATCAGACAGTACTAAAATTTTGTCCTCTTATATAGGAAAGTTTTCGAGTAAATGACGATTGAATGTTGGAACACGCAAATCAATTAAAATAAAGCATAAATGTTATCAAGTTTAGTTTTTCGACTTCCATAGTTCTTTTATGGATCACGTAGGTGAAAATCTTTGGAAAGTGTCATTGTCACACCGACTTTCTAATAAGTATTGTAAGCGACATAGAAATTATTATTCAATTTAAAGTATTATGGCACATTTAACTGTTACTCAAAGAATTGAATTTTTAATTCTTATCGGATGCGAGAATATGACTAGAATTCAGCAGGAAATTTGCGATTTATTTAATAAAAAATATCCAGATCGCCCTATCAGCCAATCAACAGTCAGTAAAGTCGAGTCTAAATTTAGAGAAACTGGCAATGTTGTAAATATTCCAAAACCTGGACGTCCAAGCATTAATGAAAATCAGAAACAGAACATTTTGATAAGTATGGTGGATAATCCTCATAATTCTTCACGATTGGTTGCATTAAACAATGACACTAGTCAGAGCACAGTACTACGTATCTTGAGGAAGGAAAAATATCATCTCTACAAAATTCAACTTGTGCAGGAACTCAATGAAGATGATTCCGATCGCCGCTTACACTTTTGAGAAATTCTAATGGATTTATGTCAAGGAAATAGAAATTTACACCGGCAAATACTTTTTTCAAATGAGGCCACATTTTCTCTGAAGGGTACAGTAAACCGTCAAACTTGAGGATATTGGAGTCGGGAAAATCCTCATTGGATGGCAGAGGCACATACCCAACACCCTCAGAAATTAAATGTGTGGGCTGGAATAGTTGACGACAGAATAGTAGGGCCTTTCTTCTTTGAAGGAACCCTTACAGGACAAAGATATTTAGAGTTTCTAGAAAATGACCTTGTTCCAGCCCTTGCAGTAATTTTTCCTAACGATAATGACCCTGACATACCTGACGATACCATATGGTTTTAGCAAGACGGTGCACCTCCGCACTATGCGCGCCCTGTACGAGATTTTTTGGACAACTGTTTTCCTGGGAGGTGGATCGGCAGACGCGGACCGATAGAATGGCCTGCAAGATCGCCAGATCTTACACCTCTTGACTATTTTTTATGGGGATACTTGAAGTCAAAAGTGTACATTAATAAACCACGTAATTTAGAAGAACTTCAAAATCGCATTCGGGACGAAATACGCAGAGTTACCCCAGAAATCATTCATAATGTGCCAGAAGGATTTCTTCACAGACTTGCGCATTGTCAAGAAGTTGGTGGATGGCAATTCGAACATTTAATTTAAGTATAAATTTTAATCAATTGTATTTTATTTTACATACCTCAGAATTGTTACTTTTTTATTGATAAAATTTACGTTTTCTAACATTCAATCGTCATTTACTCGAAAACTTTCCTATGTAAGAGGGCAAAATTTTAGTATTGTCTGATAGAGAATTAAACGATCTTTCAGAATCAAGGAAAAAAATATGGTGTTGCCATTTAAAAAAAAACCGATGACGTCATTACTCGAAAACAAATGACATTTGAAAATCGCATTTTACGCTAAAATATGTATTTTTTAAATTAAAAATCGACCTGTTCGAGGATTTTTCCCAAAAAATAATTGTTTCGTTTTTATTGAATTTATTCCATACTTTTGGCGCATACTGTATATTCAAATTGTCACTTTTAGGAATTTGCAATTTGGAATATAGTTATTATAGTATTAGAGAGGAGATAAATTTATCGACAAGAGAAGGATCAACAGCATTAATTTTACAATTCAGTATACATATGGAAACTACTTATGGAATAAATTCAGTAATTTGATAAGTGTAAATATTGCGGAAATCGCTGAAATATGTTAAACTAATGATTTTAATAATGCTTAATTTGAATCGTTTTACATGTCTGCGACGTAATTTTAAAAAATCTTTTCAAGGGTTCTACACTTAATATCTTTGTATATTTGTAGAACAGAACTTTTTTCATGTAACAAAAGCATAGAACTATTACTTTATACTATTACTACCATTGTGGTTAAAATGTTTCTTGATCTGCTTATTTGAGTTATATGCACACTTTGCCATCTGTTATAGATAAATAGTTATGACTTAAGTGCTAAAAGTGACATTTTATTTTATGAGAATAATCCGTTCCAACAAAATAAAATCACTTTTAGCTCATATACAGGGTTAACTATGACTTAGTACAAATATTTTAAAAGGGGATAGGGAAAAATAAGAATTAACGGAATCACCCTTCAAAAAAATTCCAAACTTATTTATAAAGCCAAAAAAATTGTTTTAGATATTATTTTAAATCATTATTTAACGCCGCCAATGTAGAGTAGGCAACCAACAAGCAAGTTGGTTAAATACTCTACAAGCATGCAGCAGTTGCTCAGTCGGTATCGCTGTCACGTCATAATGCATTTCCTGTGTTTACGTTGCAATTTTGTGTTCTTCAGTTTTTAGTGCCTTTTTTAATTTTTAAACGTTTTATAGTAGACATTTGTGTTGGTGGCAGATACTTTCCCACAATATAGTTCGCCGATTTGGTTTCCTAGGTTATGGGACAAGACTGCAGCGGTTACATTAAAACTTGTCTATTATCTATTCCTTTCGTTCGATTTTGTTATAATAAATAGGCATTTTATCTAATTGTACCTACGGGAAGTGTCTTTTATCGGTAGTGAGTGGCTGTAACGAGCGAATATGTAGTTTTACCAGTTTATAACAAAATAATGAAAAACGAAAGCAAAATACTGGAGCAAACTGGATTAACTGTTACCTATCTATCAGGTATTATTACTAATAAGAATGTTAATTTTTGTCGTTTCTACATTTAGAAACGCTACAACAGATGTAAGCTTTATCTATGAATCTAAACCATCTCAGTGGATTCTTATCATAGGCGTCGACTTTCCGTAGGAAAAAAGAATTTTGCCTCATTTTTTAAATATCGAGCTAAAATTCTGGAATAATTTTTTTATTGTCTTTTAGGCCTCCCTGAGCACGCGGTTAAATTTTTTGCACTTAGTCATAATTAACCCTGTATTATGATATACTATTTTTTCTAGAAACACCATTAAAAAAATATACTATTTTGAATCCATACCTGAAGTTTAATATTGTAAATCACTATCGCTTTGGTCAAATTAGTCCATGTTGAAGGCGACGACGAATATAAAGAATCAGAACATAAACAAATATGACAAGCTTGTGGCTGTTTTGAAGCGAAAGGGCGAAAGACATCGACGGAAAAAGTCAAAGTATTCACAAGGGAATAAATGGATAAATTTCTTCCGGAAGCGTAGGATTAGTAGCCTGCTGTCGCGAGCAACTAGAGAAATAATATCGAAGATTTGGCAGCATAATTAGTTGTGCATGTACCAAACTCAAAAAGTAATATGCAACGAACTTTCGTTATTACTGGTATATTATAGCTTTATAGCTATTATAACAAGTACATAGCCCTTCGTCTAGCGAACACTACTCATTCAATAATTTTCATAAACTACATTAAGAATAAATGTGCCGCGACTGCAATTGGAATCAACACACTGGTAATTCGGTGGCTGCCAATATTGCTCAATTTTTAAATTTGCCTGATTCTCATCATACTGGACATTGCTTCTGACGATCTTCGGCTATTTTGTTGGCAGACTCTGGTGCTAATCTTGCTGCAACTAAGAGACACAGTGAATAGAAGTCAAGCACAGTAACAGAGGGTTATATAGAAGACTCGTTACAAAACAAGAAGAGTATCGCAGGCCAAATTTTGTTCAAAACCTTGGCGGATAACATTGCTCATTACTGTCAAAACTTTGTCAAACAAACCCATAAATATAAAAAGAGCTTTTTAAAATGGCTTATTTTTCCGGAATGCAACGCTCTCATCTACTCTATATGTACTCAGTGTTGAGAACTATGACTTTAGTTAAGAAAAACCAAAATATAAGCAGATCTTCTCAACTAATACAAGGCCAAGAAGTCCAGCATATTTACTCATTTATGTTGCTATGACATAATCAGAAGTTTTGGAGACTGTACAATACAATGACTTCTATATAAAATATGGCTGGTAACTGTTTAAATATTTTTCAAAAATATGTTGAATTTCGTCCTCCTAATGCAACTCACAGACGGTTTTTTATATTTCGCAGACAAGGAAAATCTACTTACCAGCCTGTTGCAGTTAATACTAGAAGCATTCCAGAAATGATTGCAGCAAAGCTAGAATTGAAGCATTGAAGCAAGAATACACTGGACATTGTTTTAAAATACTCAGCCACCATTCTAGTTGACGGCGGTGTAGATATGCAGATGTTAAGGTGTCGTGGGGGCTGGAAATCTTCTACGGCATCAGGCTATGTTGAGAATACTTTAGAAAATAAGAAACAAATATCACAGAAAATTATGGGGTCAAACATGGATTTAACGATTGGAAATTCGAACATAAACAGCTCCATCTCCTGCTACATAAATTTTTAATTGTAAAAAGTGTATTATTAAGGTTTATGATAAACCTTTTTTATAATAATTTTTTTAATAATAAATTATTTTTCTAAAAACGGGATTTTATTTTACAGTACTAGTGCTGTAATAGATACCCTTACAAAACTTTATAGAACTGTAAAATTCATATTACTAAATGAAAGTAGATAAAAATGATACGTTCCCAATTTAGGAAATTTCACGTGCTGAAATTTAAATATTGTACCTATTTATAGAATATGAATGGACTATGTAGACTTCTGCTATAACACAGTATATGCATAATCTAAATTAATTATTGTACAATGGGTTATTGTATTAATCTATATGCATTTCATTATGAGTCGGACATGTACGAATATTTATTTATATTTTCAAATGATATATTGGTTTAACCGCTATCGGGGTTCATTTGAATATCTCGATTTTATAGATTAATGTCCAATTACGATTACAGAAAACCATTTAAATTCATAAACTGGCGCTGCAAATAATGATACCGATCAATAAGAATTTAAATTGATAGGAGTCGATATATTCGGTTATTTAATGTAGTTTGGACCGAATAGGGTCATAAATGCATTTTCAGGTTTTGATGAACACGCCAGAGGACCCAGCTATATACAGGGCGATTCACAACTTATCTAAATAAATTTTCGTAAAAATATTTATAAAATCCATGTGCCAAATGCAGCTACTTTTATTGCGCTGTGCAGTGAGTGCAAGTGTAGTGCAACGTGACGTGCTACGGGAAATTTGGAAGAGATGGAGGTCCGAAGCGTCCACGGTGCATTGCAGGAGTGGAGCCTATTATACACGAGGCTCAATTATATCCGTACTATGTACAGCGTGTTCAAACATTAATACCAAGAGATTGGACGAGGAGGACTGGTGCCAAGGCCGCCACGATCTTCCGACTTAAATCCTTTGGACTTCTTTTTGTGGGAGTATTTAAAAAATGAAGTGTATCGCATCGAAGTGGACACTATTGATGATTCCCAATTTTTTTTAGAGAAGTTCTCAATCACCCTATATATTATACCTATGATGCAGCAATTAAATTACAGTTTAATATCGCTTCCAACCCTAATATCCTATATCCTATATTCCATATAGAATCCAGCAAAGAAAAAAATGGTGTTTCTATACTTATAGTGCAGTTATTTAAACTTCTCATTTATAATATTTCAAAATATATATATGATATGATATATGATAAATGCACTGGTTGAAAAGAAGGTTTTCTACGGTAAATGGGAAATTTATGTTAATTTTCTTTTGTCTCTTATTTTATGATATAATAAATTTAGTATGTGTTGCTGTTATAAGAATAAATCACTTCTTTCATATTTAAATATTATGGGGAATGTTGATATTTAAGTAGGCATAGAACAAATGAGTTATCGCCACTTGTGTTTTAGGTCAAATTTATATTCGAAATGGTAATATTTCAAAAATGTAGGATGGACTAACAAACAAAAATATATAAATTACAGGTCTTCAAAGTGGAAACAAATATTTCGAAAAAATTAAAATTTCTCAATTACTTTAACTTGGGAATAACCAAATTTGATGCATGATTTAAGTTTATTATTGGTGTTCTTCGTCTATAAATTCAAGTAAATTGAAACACTACAAGGTGTTCATTGAGGATAGGTCACCCCTAAAATTATAACAAATAATTTTTTTTCCATCGATGATAATATCCTGCACAGAATTTAATTTAAAACACTTTTTCTCATTAAATTTTTTTCTAGAAAAAATGCATTAATTAAAACAAGAAATCAAAGTCAGTGGTATAGGCTTTGTCTTTAAAATTTGACAGTTGTTAGTAAAACTATTTTATTTCTGCCACTGTTTGTTATTGAAAATGGCTGTAAAATTTACATTCAACAAGAAAGTGAAGTTACTTGTGCTGGGTTTCTGCGAAGGAAACTGTAGAAGAAATGTGGAAAAATATCATAGGAGATTTCCAAATCAAGTGATTCCCCATACAGAAACATTTTTGAATGTTGAAAGACGGACTTGGAAAACAGGAAAGTTTTTCAATAATATCCGAGAACGTCCTAGTATAATAAAGGTACAAGATGAAAAACATATTTTGCAAACATTTGAATGATGTAGATATTCTGTGATGTTTTGCCTTTTCGCCATACTTAACAGTTGGCAGTAAAATTAAACAAATTGTTCTCAAAATTGACCACCACGGTCGCTAGACCAAATGTGATTATTTTCTTTGGGGGACATTGCAGGATTTTGTTTATTCCTCCGAGAAGATTTGTGGAATCATATTACGAATAAATGTAACGTTACAAGAAACGATCATCATTTATTATACAGTAAATTTTAATTTTTGACGAAGAGTAAATTTATTTTTCAGAGAAAATGGTGAACATTTTGAACATTTCTTTAGTTTCAATGTTATTTATTATTATTATTATTTTATAGTTACACTGATTTTTTTATTTCTTCTAAATTAAATTCTTGTTTTGATTAATTCATTTTTATTTTTATTTAATAAAATTATAGTATCTGGTTATTGGCCCTTAAATCTTAAGAATGCTGTGATCAAACCTATATATAAAAAGGGGGATAAGCTAGACTGTGCTAACTATAGACCAATATCTTTAATTTCTAATTTGGCGAAAATTCTTGAAACTGTAGTTAAGAAAAGGATAATTGGTTACATTAACAAATATAACATATTATCGTTTCGTCAGTTTGGTTTCCGTGAATCCAAGTCCGCTCAGGATGCAATAAATTTCTTAACAACAAATATATATAAAGCCTTTAATGAAAATAAACTAGCCCTTTGCATTTTTGTAGATCTAGCGAAAGCATTCGACACAGTTAACTATTCGCAATTGTTGATGTCACTAGAAAAACTTGGATTTCGTGGAACGACTTTAAAATTATTAGAAAGTTATTTATCTGATAGAAAACAATATGTAGTGATTAGTAACAGTAAGAGTGATTCTAAAACTGTAGAATGTGGCGTGCCACAAGGGACTGTACTTGGGCCAATTCGCTTTAACATCTATATTAATAACTTATTTAGTATAAATACTTGTGCATCTATAATTGGCTTTGCTGATGACACATCGGTACTATATGTTGGCGATACTTGGACATCAATTATTAATAACGTGGAACATGATTTTAAACACGTAAAAGATTGGTTTGATTCTAAACAATTAACTATTAACTTTTCAAAAACAATGTTTCTACCATTTTCACCTAGTAATGTTAGACTCCCGCAGTTTAGTTCATTAAATATAAATTGTGACGGAAACGTAATAGAGATCCCTCCCACAACTAAATTTAAATACTTAGGAATATTTTTTGATAGTATGATGAAATGGAATGTACATATTAATGAACTCGTGATTAAAATTAGAAGTCTTTTATTCAAATTTAAATATTTGAAACAAATTTTGAACATTGAGCATCTCATGGTACTTTATTATGCTTTGGTGGAATCTCAGTTACGATACGGGATCATTGCTTGGGGTGGGGGTTATAATAATCTTGAATTAATACAAAAATGGATTTTAAAGATTATATACCAAAAAGAAATTACTTACCCCAGTGACGATCTCTATAAACTGTCAAGAGTTTTTGATATTCGACAATTATTTACCTGAAGTTTACTTATAGAACAAAAAAAGACGCCAACAAGATTAACATTGTTCATAATTATCCAACAAGGTACAAAGAGATGGGTTTATGGATACCTTTTACTAATAAAACGGTGATACAAAGGTCTGCTTATTTCCTTCGTCCAAAAATATATAATGAAGTTCCAAATAATTTAAAACTAATAAATTCTTTTAAAATGTTTAAAACTCGCATTAAAAAATGGCTATTAAATAAACCACGTATTTTTTGTTATAATTTAATTGCACTTAACTTAAACTGAAATATTGATCTGCATCTATTTTTGTTTTTATTTCTAGTCTCATGTTTTGTGCCTAATTATCAGGAAAGTTTTCATAATTTTTAATATCATATCAACAGAACTCAATAATTGTTAAATGAAAGAGAGTTAAGTATAATTCCCTTGACAAGTTTTGCTTTTGAGGTTTTTTGCAACGCTCTTATATTAGTTATTGCATACGTTATATGTCACTACAGACAATCTTTTTGTCTTTGTGATATTTTTATTTGCACAGGTATTTATAAAAGTAAAAATTAAGTTCTCCTGTACATTTTGAGCAAATTTTTGTTACTTAATGGATTATTGCATTGATAATAAAAATATTTCTTTATGTTACTGTAAGTTGATGTATTAGTAGATTTATCGCATTTAACTAAAATCAATTTTTTATTGTTACTGTAATTTATATTGTGTGTAAATAAATATTATTATTATTATTATATTATTATTATTATTTAGAAAATCTTAAAAGTTTTTTAAACTTTAACGAGTAAAAAAGTGGCTTAACTTAAATCTGAAATTAATATTTGAATAGAAACAGGGTACAGTTAACAAATGTTTAGCTCTTTTAAAACAATAAATATGTCGGTATATGAATATTACATCGGTATTCTTGTTCCAGACTCCTGCCTCGTGAACAATTTTCTGTTTAGTAACAGTATCGTTGACCAAAAGGACAGATTCATGAAATTGAACAAAATTTCCTCGGGCTCGGCATGGATTTAGTTAATTTAGTTATCTCTTCGACCCCCCCTCTTATCTTTTCCGCTGAGAACAAAAAAGCTGAATATTTACGAAGTTTGATATTATCCAATTATGAGCCGCGATATCTGCGGCTTTGTGGTAACGTTGATAACTCATTAATGAAAGCCTAAATACAAATTCGTGAGATATCTTTCCTAACAGAACGGCTTCTAATTGGTTCGAGTTAAGTAAAAAGTTCTTATTATTTAAGAAATGCCATTCTGTGCTCGTTCTTCTTTGAATATTCGCAATGCAGTGATTTCTCAAATCCTTATCGATTTCCAATATAATTAACATAAATTTTTCAAAGTTGGTTAACGTTAATTGTTTCTGTAGCTTTCAAGTGCCAACATAAGTAATAGTAGGATTATTATACAATGAACATTTAACAATAGCTGTTAGGATATTTCGAACAATTGACGTAGGTGCTTCGTTTCCTATTTCCATAATTAATAGAAAAATATGAAGATTCATTTACATTGTGCATATTTGACAATATTTTCTTTAAATATTCTTTAAATTATGAAGGCTTGTTATTGATATTATCATTAGGTCTGTTCAAGTAAAGACTGCAGACTGGTTCCAAATTGTCAAAAAATGCATCGAGCAAAAACTGACATTACTGCTTTCGAGTGATTACCTCTAGAGTAATAATGTATCACTTTTCGCTCTTACGCATACATACATAAATAACTATTAAGTCATTTGTAGGTACTCTGTAAAATAGAACACAACTGCACAAAAACGATCACAAGTATGCTTCCTTGAGAATAACATATACAGGATTTTTCAAGGAAAAGGTGCCACTTTTAGTATCTCTTGATTGAAAATTGCCAAGTCATGTCAACAAAGATAACAAAGGCGACATCTTTTTAAATAAAATTCGAATTTCTGCCACCAACCCCTTAGCCGTCATAGCCGCCCCCTCTAAATTTTTAAATGGCACATCGTTGCATCGTTGGCACATCATAGGGAATGCATTCTACTATTCATTTGGTATATTCGCGTGAAATTCAGAGAATAAAAAAATAAAAAAACCTTTTTCTGTTTATTTTGGTTAAACTTCTGATGACAATACCGATACTTTCTTCCACTTTCTGTTTTTACCTCAGTCAGTCAACTTCCAGTTAATTTTCAATTAAAAGTGTCAACATAGTGTACACGATTGTCGGAAGAATCGAGATTGTGTGTTTCTATTTAAAAAATTACTGCGCACGAGCTGCAGCGCGTGCTTTCAATGAAATGCATCCCGATAAATTCATTGGTCATCAAAGTTGATCCAAAAATTCGTGGAAACTGGATCAGTGGCAAACAAAAAACATCATCCAGAAAGACGAATTATTAATGAACCTGTTGAAGTTGTTGTTTTGGGACACATTGCAATGGATAACAATCAGTCTTTAAATCCCTGGCATCAGGCATTTGAACAAGTAGTGCATGAAGAATTTTTAAAAAACGCAAATTTCACCCATACAAGACAAAATTTGTTCAAGTACTAAATGAAGACGACGGTGATCGAAGATACAGTTTTGCGAAATTATGTCTAATAATCTATTGAATAACGTGAACTTGTTGTACAAAATTTGCTTCAGCGATAAGTGTATGTTTTATTTTAAGGGAGAAGTCAGCAGGCATAACTGTAGGTATTGGTCCGACACGAATCCGCATTTGTTTAAAGAAACCCATACCCAATATCCACAGAGATTTAATGTTTGGGCAGGTATTCTAGGAGGCCACACCGTTGGCCAGTTCTTTATCGACGTTATTTGACTAGCGCTACTTACCTTGAACTTCTTGATACCGATGTTGATCCGCGCATAATAGAGCTACTGGAAAATGACGGAAATTTGCACCTTCTCACTATGTGGTTCCCTTTCTAGAATTTTTGAACGATCGGTTTCCTGGACGATGTATTGGAAGACGTGGTCCCATCGAATGGCCGGCTAAATCACCCGACCTGTCTCCGGATTATTTCTTATGATATAAGATCTTATAAAAGATAGTTTTAAAAGATACTAAGGGTGGCTACTTTTCGTTGGAAAACCCTGTATACGTACTCCTTACTCTCCCTTTACCATGTAATTTTATTGGACGTCATTATATCTTATTTTTTTTACAGTAATACATCGTGTGTACAACGTGTAAATTTATTATTAGTTTTATCAGTATATTATTATTGTATCAAGAAAAAGTGTAATACATGACGTGTAAAACGTACAACGAGTTGCAGCACTAAACACTGAAAGATCTGATTAATTAAAGTTTAAGTATAGTTTAAAATTCGCGTCACAGAGAGGCTTAATAATTAGCACTCTGCCACTGAAATCTACTCCCACAGGGGGGAGCTATAACGACGGCGCTTAAGGACCGTAAGGACAAAAAGTTTAGTGCCCCACTTTTAACTGAATCATAAATTAAATTCCTAATAGATGTGAAAGGGAATTTTTTGTATCGAAAAGTGAAGCTCAGTTAATTTATTGCAGTGGCTGACAGCTGCAGCCCTGTAATTAGCAAAGGAATTAATGTTTTGGCAGACAACGGTGGTTTTCGCAAATTCAGACTATAGAAGTTCAAGTAAGTCATTTACCAGACGGCACAGCAACAAAATTGGGTTACTTATTGCTAGAAATGCCGCCATTTAATTCCAAGTGAATTCGTATTTACGTTGTAAAAGCAATGGGGAAGTGGCACGCATTTTATATTGGTTTGAAATGTATTACAGGGTAACCTTTCAAATATATTGAAAGATCAGAACATGCGTCTGGAGGCAATAATCACATATTAGTTAAAATATTAACATTAATAAATTGACATAGAATGTAAACAAAACCACGTTGCCGAAAACGCGATATCATTGGTGTAACCTTACACGCCGTTCATCGCGGTTTGTTTCCGTGGATATAGGAGCAGGTTAGAGTGTTGCTGATGTAAACAAGCGTTTGTGTTTTGTGGTATTTGTGGGTCATATAGATAGTGTAAATACTGTATAGATAATACCATCATTATTATTGAAACTAACTAATTATAGATTGCCATGAAGAAACAGCTAAATGATTCAATTTAAAACATAATAAAGTGAATAGCATATAATTTTATTAATAACTGATGCACTGAAAATTGCAGACTACTCTGAAATTTTCATTGTAATGTAATTTGTATGTGTATAAATGAAAAAATGTATGAGCTAGTATTTTATGGATAAAATATTGACCGTCTGTAAATAAGTAGAATCAATTACAGCTTATCATTTAGTAATATGTAATAGGGTTTCTTCAAATGTTAAACTGTTTAAATAAATTTTGATTTACCTGATGTGAAACGGTGAAAAAGAGTAATATAACACGCGTATAGAAAGTTATTTTAACTTGGTCGTTTTTATTTTACCCAAAAGACCTAATGCTGATGTAATTTGAGTTCGTCCGTTGGGACCTCTATGTTTTATTTTTATACACTGTCAGTTATTAAGGAATAAAATGTTTACAAATTTTTTGGTATTCTAAACAAATTTAAAATTAAATTAAAAAATACTCTTAAATACACGCTTGTAAAGTTACTTCTTTAAAAAGTACAGAGTATTCAGTATTGGTGTGTTAGTAAAAAAAATCAAAAAGAGCAGTTCGAAAATGATTTAAAAATACACTACTGGAAACTGGTCCACAATGTTGAACACGCTGTAAACGGTAAGGATATAATTGAGCCTCGTGTATGATACGCCACACTGCTGCAAATTTCAAATTTCCCTCGCGTTGCACTACACTTGCACTCACACCACGGTAAAAGTAGCTACATTTGGCACATGTTTACCGGGAAATTGTTCTGCTAAAGCATTTTCACATCGGCATAAATTAAAACTATATCCATCAACACCGAGTTGCTACTATACACGTAAGCCATTTCTGATACATGAAAAACTAATGTACAGTCTGGCGTCACAGAAAATTTAGTGCCTACAAAAAGTAATCGGTTTTCAATATTCGGAATAGCTTGTCTAGAGATTACAGTAGCCCAGCGAAGGTTGAAAATACTACAGCTTCAGTAATGTCTTACTCGAAAACTATAATGATTTCATAAAATTTTTTTTACGATATTAATATAATAATAATAATAATGTTTTTTTTTACTTTTTTAAATACATACCAACTTCTATTTAGTCACTGTTTTATTTTTTTTTTGTCAAATCAATGATCCTATGGATATTTTTCAAGTAATAAAATACTTACAAATATGTTTAATTACCCGATAAAAATATCTGTTATTAACATTGATGAGGTATGAGGTATTGGGAGGTATTAAATATGATGTCAAGAGTTCCACATTTTTGCAGCCGGTCGCTGTACCACTAGAAAATGTAATTTTATAGTGTTTGATTATACTATAACCAGAATCATTAAAATTCATGAACGAATTTTCAAGAAATTTAAGAAAATCCAGTTCAGTCGATCTATTTTGATTCTAGCACGGTATGGTTAAGAGCTGCACATGTATTTTCGAGACACTTTGTATATTTACAAGTAAAGTAATAGTAGTTTGGGTACTATTAGAGCATTCAATATGACGGTATACTATGTGACCTACATAATTACTAAGTTCGAACTGAGTATTTTCCCATTTCAACGATACTGCCTACCATAAACATATAAACGCACCATAAAATTTTATAGGCTAATAAAGGACATCAATACCCACTTTACTATATTTCAGTAGTTCTATATTTTAATTTATTGGGTTTAAATGCAAGATATCGTCCTATAAAACGTACTGTTCCACAGAACATGTTGCACTGTGTAATAAAATTGCCAATGAAATGTAATATGCTTGGGTCCATCCGCTTTGGAGTAAAATGAGCAGAACAGCACAAAAAGTTCCCTGTTCCATGTAGATTCAAATACCTCCTCCATTGTATCTATCAATAGAATTTAACATTGGAAATGGTGTACCTATTTCGGCTATTTTTATAAGACTATGTCTAAGTGCACTGTAAGTGCATGAAAACTTTTTTACAAGACACCTAGGGTAGGGAGTATATATTAAGTTACCATCTCTTATATTGATATACCTTCATTGTGGAAAATATGTGACAGTGACGTGGAAGAATGTGTTTTTGATATACTACAAGCTAATTGTATTACAATTTACTTTTTTTTTTGTAATTGCACGTTGGAATACAAATTTGTTACGATAAAAAAATTGATGCTGCACGTTTTTTTAAGAAGTGGATGCCCGGTATTCAGTTGTACGCTACTGGTTAAAATTTTAAAATCCATATTTTTTAAGACACCAATCCTGTATCAAATTTTATTGGAATCGGTTCCTACAAGATATAAAAAAGTTCAATATCCTATATCTCTAAAATGAATCCATTCCAAACCTATACTTACAAAGTACAAATTTATTATTTTAATGCGATCTATTTGTCTTTCAAGTTTCTTGCATAAAATCGATACCACTCTGTATAAATACACTACTACAATATTATTGAGAAAAGCTGTATGTTTTTCTTGCTATGTACTATAAACAAATGTTCTTTTACTACAATGAACTACCAACGAGTTTTTTAAAGGTCCTTTATATACTTTCATTTAGTAATATGAATTTTATAGTTCTATAGTTTCGTTTAGAAATTTGTATACCAGATGTAGATGTGATATAGCTGTTTGAGTTTGAATTTTCAATCGTTAAATCCGTATTTGACATCACAATCTTCTTTGCCTTCTGCGTCTCATTCTCTAAATAATTCTCAACATAGCCTTATGCCGTAGAAGATTTCTGACTCCCATGATGCTTTAACATCTACATATCTGCACCGCTAACAACCAGAATGGTAGTTGATTCTAAAACAATGTTTAGTTTATGTGCTTCCAAAAAGTATTAACTCCGACAAGCTGGGAGGTCAAGAAAACTGCCTGTAAGTTTCATTAAAAGGACGAAGTTCAGTATATTTTCGAAAAATATTTAAACAGTTGATACCTGCCACATTTTCTTCTGTTACAACAAATTCTCTGACAATTTTTGTTTTCGTGCATGGAATCACAATTTTTATATAGAGATCTTTGTATTGAATATGATCTAACATTAGTTTAGTTAATTCTTAGTGACGTGAGAAAATCTGCTTATATCTTAATTTTTCTTAACTGAAATCATAGTTGTCAACATTGAGTAGTGAGTCATAATGTAGATGGTTTCTGGGAGCGTTGCTTTCCAGAAAAATAAGCCAAAAGAGTTTTCTCAGAGACCTCCTTTACTTTGTTAGCTTTGCACCTTCATCTTCAAAATTTTGGACTCCATCTCATACCACGCCTTGGATTTCGTCAGAACTAGACCTGAGATCGATCCGTTTGCTACTGCAAATATTATATTATGTATATCACAGGGTAGATTTCCATCAGTCATTTATCTTGAAAAGGGCTTTTTATATATGAGTTTGTTTGATAAAGTTTTGACAGTATTCATGCGAAAGATAACATAAGAAAACTCGATTCGTAAACTTAATAGCAAGTGCTTTTTTCTGTTCATAGAAAATGCAACAGCTTCTTGTCATGTCATTTGACGGTTTTTGCCGAGTATATATTTTTTTCGTGTTATCAAATAAAAGTAGATACAATTTTGTACAATATTCTTGTTGTAAATTCATATTAGTACACAATAACATAACTTTAACATATCGTGTTGTAATATGAATCATTACAGCACTTATAATTGTAAACAACTATAAACTCTTTTTTAATTTACTGCAAACGAACAAAATGCTTCCAGATTCGCATAGCTGAGATAAATCATTCTGGAAACTTGGACCTTCTCCAGTGCATCTGCCGGCAAACAATCTATCCAGACAGTTCGCTGCACTTAGTTTTATTTCCGAAGAACCGAAACACGGTAATGTTGCCGGGTTATCGGAAGAGCCGAATGTCACCGCTTCTGATTTATGGAAATGCCACGGCGGCCTGTAAAAAAATTAATGCCATATTCTCAGTTGTTTGTATTCAGAAAATAAATTTATCGCCGGAGGAAATATGAAAACCGTTTGCATTCTGCTCCGCGAGCACGGCCGAGCATCACGGGACGTCATCCGCAGTGGTGTGTGTGTATGAAATATTTGATTATCTTTTTACAATTTTATTTTTCGCGGCCCCCGCGATCTCTTCGGGTTAACTTTAACGGGGGGAACTGGTCGTCGTTGAGATCTGCCCCACCAGTTGTGGATGAGCAAATGGAAACGTTCGTGGAAAGAAGAATTAGATGTTGGGCATTGGATAATAAGGCAGTTTTTGAAACCAAATAGACGTCAAAAATTCATAAATTTTATTTCGTTTTCGTACAATTTCCTAAGTACAAGCGATTTCATGGTCTTGTAGTAGATTGGAGTACATATAGATGTAATTACGGATTAAATACTATCTTATAATATTTATCATATTTAAATAATTATCAGTACATTTTTGTTATACAGTGCTGTGAAATTTACAACGCATTTCAGAAATGATAATCAAAATTTGTATCTCGTTTTAAGTTAGCAAACATCACAAATGATATAATAATAGAAAGAAAGACAACGATGGATACCAGATATAACATAGTAACAGTATCATATACTGGTAACATAATCTTCAATCTATTACAGCGCAAGTAGAGCGATTTCGATAACAGACACATTAAACAAAATTGATGATTTAGTACAAACTAACCTACGCTACAATATACAATGTTGAAAACATTGCTACAACAAGTTAATGCTGTATGTGGTCATAACTTTGAGCAATATAGACGTGGCAATTATCACTCAAGCAATGCAGCGGATGTTCGTCGAGTGTCTTGAACCGAGATTTATCTAACCATTCACCGTGTTCCTATGATTAAATTAAATGGACTATAAAACGACGTTTGCCATTCAACAAGTTAACGGTGCAAACACGATTTAATGACAGTATGAAAAGAAGCTAGCCTGGGAGATACGGCCATTCTTTCAGCAAGAGCTCGTTATGTTTTATAGACAGCATAGTTCAGATCTGATCATCTTCGTTGAAATTTAGCCTCTTACGGAATGTGGTTGGTATGCTGACTAAACTGCAACAATTACTACTAATTAGTCACTTATTTTACTGTGGACAGGGCTTTGGATGGAAGTATTAACTGAAAATCAAACAGTAGGGCAAACTATGTACAAGTTCAGTAGTTCCAATTTGTTTATACAAATTGAGTTTTAGTTAGGGTAAAACAAATTAAAGGCGTATCTCTTACGACAAAGTGTGGACAAAATTCCTTACCAAATGCAGCGTGTTAAATTTAGAATTGTTGTTGATTTGTTCTGTCGAAATATATTTGATATTTGGCTACACTAGCGGTCGATATAGGTTATTTCTGGAAGTTTATCTTAATGCATGTCTAAAGGAAAAAAGCCTAAACCGATGACGTCGCCATTAGTCTTGAAATTTTTCATTCATTTCAATCAAACGAAAGGTCGTTCCAGCACCAACAGAATATCCCTGATGAGAATGAAGTTGATGCACCCCACAAGCACAAACCATACCTCAACCTAGACTCTTCTAAACCATAGTATATGTTAATAAGTTGTTCTTTAAAAATAAGTTAGGCTAGGTAGGTTAAAATAAGTTTTATATTTCGAATCAGATAAGCCACAGAATTCAATTTATTAATTATTTGTTCACATTGCAGCTTCCAATTTAGGCCTTCGTCTATAATTATTCCTGGAAATTTTGTTGCCTTATTATTAGCCAAACTGGGGTTTTCAATTTGTATATTATTTAATGAGTACAACTTTTTTGATATTGAGTTTTTTTCTACATTACAGAGTTGTTTGTAATAAGCAAACCAATTATTTAAAATATTTAGCATCTTATTGCATTTATATTCTACAACAGTATCTGTATTTCCTGAACTGATAACTGATTGGTCGTCGGCATACATAGTAAGATACATTTTCGATGTTAATGTATTCAATTCATTTGTATATAAAAGAAAAAGGAGCGGACCCAAAACGGAACCTAGGGGGACCATTTCAACTAGCTTACTCGTCGAGTTAATTTTTTTTATAAATCCGTCACCACTCTGATGCGTCAAACATAGAAATTGTCTCCTGCCTTTCAAAAATGAGGTGATCCAATCTGAGGCTGCTCCCCGTATCCCATATGCATATAGTTTAGCCAATAATTTGTCATGTTGTACATAATCGAAAGCTCTAGTGAAATCACAAAAAATACCTACGGTGCGTTCATCTTTTTCAATATATTCAACTAGTTTTTCATAAAATTCGAACATGGCAGTACTTGTTGACCTACCAGAGTGAAAACCTTGTTGTCTGGCCGTAATAATATTATTTTTTTCCAAAAAAAGTATCATTCGATTTAAAAAAGGATACTCAAACACAAGAGAAAAACTAGAAGATAACGTAATAAGTCTGTAATTGCCAACAAACTTTGGATCATTATTTTTATATATAGGTACTATTTTACCTAATTTTAAATAATTTGGAAAAGCACCCATATTTAATGATAAATTAATTAGATATGTAAGAGGTTTTATCATAACATTTAATACTTTAATAATACCAGATGACGGAATCTCATCAAAACATGACGATGACGATATGCTCGCTACAGACTATGCATGCCTTAGAGTAAAGATAATATGTAGATAACCAACTGAGATAAATATTTGAAAGTAGTTATACAAGGTTTCTATGAAACAGTTTTTAGCTTTCAGCTATTTTCGGAAATATAAGTTGATTTGCTTGCTTCTTTTTTTTAAATAGGTCGTGTAATTTTATTCCCTATTTTCTGTCTTTATTAGGCCTTAACCTTACATGATTAAAATTAATTACATTATAACCGATTCACCCTTTATATTGCACTAAATAAATAAGTATGTCATGTCAGTTAAAATCACTAATTATTGCGATTTATCCAATAAAACTTTAAAACTTGATTTGTGAGCACATTGAAATAAATCTGATATTTTCCAATAACATTAAGCGTAGTAATATTAAATTAGATTTATTCTAATTGGAATGTTTCAGGTACTTTTCTGTTCGCCTTTGCAAGCATTACCTCTTTGCAGATAATAAATATATATCGTCTGCGAACTCCAGATCTGAGAGTTGATTAAGGACGTCCCATCTCGTGCCTGTTTCGCTGCGTATCCCTCTTGTCATAATCCTGCCTACCGGTACGCTAAATAATGTTGATGACAAAACATCCTCGCCGGACCCCAGTTTCTTTTTTACTTCCTCCTGGAAAGTCCTCCATTATTTAGTACTCGAGTAGAATAATTTCCGTAAAACGGCTTAATTATGTTAATATATTTTAATGGCATTCCATATTTTTCTAAAATCGTCCACATTTCTTTCTTTTAATAACATAACGATATTTAAATGAAGATATTATAAATTTTCTTCCTCCGCCTTACTCTCGTGGAGTGTTTTTGATTACGCTTTTGGGACAGAAGGCACACCTATAAAATACAAAAAATTACACTTCATTATAATATTCAGACTAATTATTTAATAAAATTAAGTTGTCGAAGAATATGTATATAATCTTCTGGTAATTTCTATGATTTACATTCACGTAATACGTATGTATGTATATTTTATTATAAAAATTCTTTTTGAGAAAACGAATTGTAGTTACCTGCATATTTTTATATGTATAAGCTTTAAATACTTTTATAGGAAAAAATAAAAGTACTAGTAAACTTGTCTTACTGTTTTTCACAAAATATATATAAATTATTACTTAACCTTCTAATTTAAGACACTGCACACAAGTACAAAATATACGTGCTGATTTATTTTTTGCTTTTCAAGTAACACCGTTTAACAAAATGATAAGTTTTGTTGTAAAGTTTTTTTTATTTTCCTGGCAACATTCTTCCTCCTTTCGCTTCCACGCCGCTTTAAAAATTTCAGGAGGCGTAGTTACTGTCACTATAGAAATTCATATTTTACCAATTATATATTAAAGCAATCTGTCACTGTAGAGGTTTTTCGCGTACTAAATGACGTATATGAAAACCGCGTTTGTTGATATTATTGCTAAGCATCTGTCGCAACTGTCAATTCGGCTCTAACAAAAATTACTTGATTTTAGTTATAGAAACACTTACTAATTTTCTCCTATTTAGAAGCCTTAACTTTATCGTCAGTGCTGCCAGTATCTGAAGATAAAAAAACTGCAATAATTATATTTAATAGAAATTGTACCTATTCATGTATTAGAGACTACCGTATTTTTCCCTTATAAGTTTAAAGTCAATATGGCTATTGTAGTTTTTTACTAGTCGATTTCATATTCCAAATAATTAAACAAATGATGAGAAAATTTAAAAAATAATAAAAAATATATTGTATATAACTCCTGTGTAAGTACCTTTTCTTATTAATGTGATAAAACTTCCATTTGTGGAAAAGTATATAATTATTTGAATATGTTCCCTTCTTTATTTACACCGCTTAGTTGACCTATTGTTGCTCATAATGTTTAAACTTCAGTATTATCAGTGACATTGACTCAAATTAGTATCATTTGTCAGGATATATTGTATGTCGATATAGCCTGTCACGTAAACTACATACGGAACAAATGAGCGTCGATTACAAGGAGCGCGTATGCAAAGCCTTCTACTTAAGCGAAGATTAGCCTGATACGAAAATAATTTCATATTAATTCCGACAGGCATACACCATATATTTAATATTGTTTCATGAATAATTCCTTGCAGGTAATATTGGTAGAGCTGGTTAGATATTTTAGAGATAAGTGGAATCTACAGGGAGATTCAGAATTTACCAAAAAATATATTTTTTTAAATACCGGAGACTTGGGCAAGACAAAATATGCAGTTGGCGACTGGCACGGCGGCAAAGTGTAATAAAAAATGGACGGAGAAAAAGTTAAAAGAATATCCCAAGGAAAGAAATAAGTAAAATTTTATAACACCTATTTTATATCAGCCAATTCAACTGCTTTTGCGGTTATTGTTATTGATTAATAAAATTCATTTAGGGTTTTAATTAATAAAATAATTTGACACATCTGATGTTGCAGCTGTTCAAAATTTTGTCCACCGACGTGTAAACACATTTGAGCCACCCAGTTTCTAAAAACTAACACATATGTTTCTTGTTAATTTTAAACTCTTAAGTTATTGGCATAATTGAACCTCGTGTATGATACGCCATACTTTTGATTGAGATGTTCCTTGTAATTTTAGTGTCTGTTATAGAGTAAATTAAATTAAAAAAAAAATAGTTTAATGGTAGGTAGTTTTTAAATGCTTTGGGTTGCGTATTGCAGAAGTTGCTAGTAATGCGCTCGGACGTTCCATTATTGATTTTATCGAGCATTGTAAAATATGAGAAGAGCAAAAATTTGTGTTGGATAACGTCTTTCAAGAAGAGTACTGGGATTTATGGATTTAACTAGGTAGCAAGAGATTTATGTTGAAACTAGTGTATCGCAAATTTATTGTGTCAGATCAAGATTTATCTGTTTATATTTAACCAAATGTTTAGTAATACCTAATATACTGGGCGTCCGGAATATAAGTGCTTATATTAAAGAAACTTGTATATTTGACCAAAACAACAAACAATTCTTATACAAAAATCAAAAACGAATAGTTTTCCTACAAACACATCTCAATAATAAAAATACAACTGCAATAAGATCAACACTGTGTTACAATTAGGTTAAGTAAATCTAATGCAACGTAATTTGTTTTTAGTATCAGTAATAATGAAGTAAACAATTGAAGTTTCCCAAAAAAATCCTTAAGACTTCTGCTCCTACTACCTGAAAGTGTCATTAATAGTATTGTGGCTAGTGCTAGTGTTTTTCTGTACTTGCTTGATATTTGTGAGTGCACATAAACAAAGACAATTTATAGTAACCCTCATCAGCTGCATGACATGGTAATTTATAGCGGATTTGTCATTTTAAAAACTATATTTCACATTTTACTCTATGTTGTGTAAAGAGCTGTGGGGAAAACCATTCACAGCAAGTATATTCTAATTATTGTGTACAACACCTGACATGGTATATTTGCTACGTTGTCAATATTCAAGACCTGTTTGCTGCCATAATTCTGTTCCATTGGGGACACCCTGTATAAATGATTTGCTATGTGTCAAAATAGTTCGATTACAAATTAGGATATAATTTTCTCCTGGCGATGTAAAATTTTACTTGTAGTACTTTGATTTGTCTTCACATTTCATGTTAAGCGGGTTTTTTGCGTTTTGTAAAGCTCGACTGTCTTACAAACAAGAGTAAATATATCCCCTTGAGTACATACCTACATATATAATATATATAGTTTACTTTACTGCATATATCTGGCGTGCAATTAGTTGAATATTCAGTTGAGAGGAGCCATATCAATAATTTGCGGGAACATGATACATGCAGGTTTATTATTTCTCTTTACTGCCTGCAGCTGTTATAGAAATTTGAGGTTCATGTAATAAGCAGATTTTGCAAATTCAAAAATAGTAGTGTTTTTCAAGACCTTGTATTTAGAATGTATTCTAGACCTCTCTCATTTGCACTATTTGTTTCATCATATTCCTTGTTAAGTTTTTAAAAAATTTATTTTGAATGATTCTGTATTAAAAAATAGAATTATTATAGTGTATTATTATTTCTAAGTTCATTGTTTCTTAAAAAATGCAAATATTATTAAAAAGAGAGGAAAATGCGCTTTTTGACAAAAGCACAATAACAACTAATAATGTCACAAATGACAAATTAACTCAAACGTATGTAACTGCGTTGTCCGAAAGCATGGAAATCATGTTGTTGTATTTAGGTATACACGAGCGAACGGCGTTTGACGTCACAGCTCTACGCTGTGGCAGCGACCGTTTTGTGGGGGCGTGGCCATTAAATACCGTTTTCAGGCTTATGTTTCCACGAAATTGTCTAGGACAAACGCCATTTTGATTGAAGTAATACATTCTTGCTTCTGCACTATTCTCTTTGGAAAAATTATGCAATTTTCTCATTGGTGATAACAGTACTAGTAATTTTCCATTTGTGTTGCATCGTTACATGCTGGTGTGTTATGACACTATAGACCTAGGCATTAAATAACCAACAATTTGCGGTGTAAATAAAAAATAATTGCTATCAGTGTGTTTTTACCGTGTGGGTATGACTGTATTGCGGTGTAGGCACTTAAACATCCTCCTACATTAAATCTAAGTGCACATCCCGTCAAATTACCGACTCCATCGCGCCAGAACTAACGTTAATTTTTTGTTACAGGCGCCAATGCCACGCCAGAAATGGCGATCCTGTAACGTTTCGCTACGCCCGCTCCCCTGAGCCGGATACGTCACTGCCATTAGTTAAAGTCCAAGATAATACACTTCCTAAGGTAAGAGGCATTTATTGATTACCAATTAAAAATTCAGCAGAGAACGGGGGCGCTTTCCGCACTGTAAACGAATTTTCCTGAAGTTCCCTCTACGGAACGAAGAAGCTGTAAATGCGATTTTTTAAGGAGCGAAAATTTGCGTTTGTTGAATGATTTTGTTTGTCCGATGAATGGATGTAGTCTGGAAAACACGAGGCGTCCGGAAATTATGAGCGAATAATTTAGGGAGTGATTATACAGGGTTAACTATGACTTAGTACAAATATTTTAAGAGGGGATAGGGAAAATTCAGAATTAACGGAATCACCCTTCAAAAAAATTCCAAACTTATTCATAAAGCGAAAATTTTTTTTTTCAAAACCTTATTAACCCCTAATTTCTCGGCGACTATGCCGCCTGTCAGCTGCGAGGTTAGGTATATTCTGTCAAAGTCAAAGTTGTCAATGGTAGTGACAGAGCACCGCGTTGCCACGTGTAACGATTTACGGCGCTTTTAAAGAAAAATTTTTGTTTACAAAATATTAGATTATGTAATGAGAAATGATATGGTAGCACTGAGAGTAAAACCTAACTTACTGATACTTCTAGAACTGATATTTGGAGATTTCAAGAAAGTTAAATTATTTTTTGTTTTCTAACTTGTTTACATTATAACTTGTCGTTGTAAAAATTGTTGTACTTGCTGGGGACCTCTTGGTTTCCCTCGACCATTTCAGAAATAAAAAAATACTTTTTTTCTGTAAGTATATGTATTGTAGTTTAAAAATGCTTTATTTTTATGTCACTAAGTAAAAAAGGAGTTTCAAGGAATTTTAAAAAGTATGAAATTGGTTCTTTTTTATTTTCAAGTTAGGTAGGTACATACGTATTTAAAACTCCAGCACGTGTAAAACAACATTCGTGGACGTTGTACAATTCGTACAAATGTACGAGGATTTGACATATTCTGTCTATTTGGAAAACGTATTTGATATTCTGCTGCTGCACGATATGCACTTTCGTCGCACTTCTCATAAATTAGTACCATATCCGTAATTTCCGCGATTACACGAATTTGAATGTGCGAAAAGCAAAAACTGAAAACTAATAATAGTAACGATATTAACAATTGTTAGGGTAATATTTTCTTTGTTAATTAAATAAATACCCAATAACGTTTTACTACTTTCTTTATTTCGCACTTTCTATCTTTACAACAACTCAACTCTGACACACCTCTTCTTCTTCTTCTTACATTCTTTCTGATCTACATTTTACAAAACATATATTTATGCCTACTTTACTACAGTTTAAACTAAGATATTTTTATTAACAAAACAATTGTCCACACAATAATCGACCATGTTTGCATATAATAATATTGTAGTATTATTATTTTAAATTTCCCGAGGCGTTTGCAGTGCTCTGTAATATTACTTTTCTGACCACTACTGCTGTTTGACATTTGTAGAGTATTAGAAACAATGCAACCAACAACACAGTATAGGTTTATATCGACTGACAAGTGCTATGTGCGTGTAACCCCATGTCACGAAGGAAGTGTCAAAACAATACTAGAATGAAGAAACCAACGATTGTACATAAAAGAAGATAATATTGATTATATTGATTGCCATAAGAATATTTATCTGAAGAATATTAAGTTCTCGGTGTAGGCGGACCGAAGACTGAACGGTGGCGTTGACATTGTAATTTTAGTTTTCCGTTTTTAGTGACAGTTTCAGTTTTAAACGTTTTATTCATTAAATAATGGATGGTTGCGATATATTGGGACATGTGTAGTTTTCCACAAGTTTCTTTAAACGTACGTGAAGATATTTCCTAGAGTTGAGAGCAATGCAGTGGAGTGACCGTTATCAGACAAAATTTTATAAATTAAAAACTGCCACGGGTGTATTCGAAGTTTTCTGTTAGTATTTCTTTCAATCAATTTTCTTAAAATAAATGGGCAATTTTATTAACTGCATCTACGCGAAGTGTGTATTTTGTGGCGAGTAATTCTGACGGACCTGTAATGAGTGAAAATGAAGTTTTGGCAGTTTGGAACGAAGGAACGAAAAACGAATGCAAAATACTGTAGCTAACCGGATTAATTGTTATCTATCAGGTACTTAGGTATTATTATTAATAAAAATGTTTACTTTCGTTGTTTCTACATTCGGCAACGTTGGAACGTTGTGAGAAACGGCCGCATGGTACCTAGTTGCACAGAACATATGCCTAGTTGACATATGTAGCCATCTTGGACGATGACTGATGACATAGGCGCCGTCTTTCCGTAGGAAAAGAGTGTTTTGCCCCATTTTTTTAACATCGAGCTAGAATTCCGAAATAAATTTTTTATTGTCATTTTTTAGTCATAGTTAACCCTGTATTCATTTAAGGACGCCGTATTCTTGAAATAGTGTTTTATACAAATAATTTTAGACATTTAAGAACTGAATAATACAGAGCTTAGGAAATAACAAGAATGTTATCTCGTACCACCTGCGAATATTCAATGGTACCGAAGTATAATGAATATACAGGGTGTTCCTGATATGCGAATATTTAAGGGGGTGATTCTACAGCGAAAATTAATGATAGTTTGCCTTATAAATTATGGTCCAAAAATGTTCCGTTACAAAAATACGGAGTGTTAAAGTTTTAGGAAAATAATTCAATATTTTCGAAACCGCTTTAGATATTTCCATGAAATTTGGTATGTAGTCACTATTAATAAAGGTGCATATTTTGCAGTATAAACATAATTTCTATCTTTAACAGTGGCGTACGCACGAGCACCGACTTTAATATTTTTAAAGAAAAAAACGGTACGCCAATAGTTTTCAATCAGATAAAAATAACTCAAGAGGGCTCTTATTTTTCAAATTGAACGGGGAATTTAAAAAGAATTTTTATCTGGAGGAAAACCATTGGCGTACTATTTTTTTCATTAAAAATATTAGTCAGTGCTCGTGCGCATGCCACTGTTAAAGATATAAATTAATATTAATATTGCAAAATATGCATCTTTATTAATAGTCACCAAATACCAAATTTCATGAAAATATCTAAAGCGGTTTCAAAAATATTAATTAGTTTTCTTTTTCCTTCTTAAAACTTTGACATCTCGTATTCTTGTAACGGAACATTTTTGGACTAGTTTATAAAGCAAATTATCATTAATTTTCGATGTAGAATCACCCCCTTAAGTATTTGCATATCATTTTGGAACACCCTGTATATTTCATTTTGTTAACATTTATTTTTTCACGTCTAGTTCTGGTTATACTAGGTCGTTTTCGACAACGTTAATAAAACAAGCTTCTAGGATAATTGCACCTTCAGTTTACATAGTTCTTTCATAACTTTGAAGTATTGCAACTAATTTATTAATTAGTATCGATAGTTTCGTAGAAAACTTTTTCTCTTAATTAGATGTCTGACAGTCATGATTATTAATGTCCAAGGAAGGCAGAGCGTCGTAAGATAATTATAAAAGTTGCATAAGTGTAGCCTCTATATCTGGCAACAGTAATTTATCGGCAAAACTTTAAATTCGAACACTCGTAAATTTGAATAAGTTGATTAAATTTTAAAGAAGGAAGCGGAAGGGGATGAGGCCAAATTTCCATTTCAACAACAGCAACATATTATGTTCGCATCGATGGTTTCTCAAAGCATCCGTCTGAAATTTTGAGAATTGGGAAGGGAATTCGTCATCTTTGAAGATACATATTAAAATTGATGCAGAATAAATCGTTTCCAACATTTTGTCTGGTTAATGTTTTCAATTACGAGGTGGGGCAATTAAGTGCCGGCAATTTAGTTGTAACTCGGAATCTAGCAACACTGCATCGTTCGTCAACGTTTTTTTAGAAAGCCTTCCTCTTAGTTTCAGTATAAGGTTGAAGTCGATAGCACGTTTGGTATGTGTATTTTTTGGAAGTAAGTTTTTTAGTGGCGTCGTGAAAATGAGTGACTCAAATTACAAGCAACGTGTTGTGATTCAATTTTTAGTGAAATCCTCGGAAATCCTTCGAAAATTGCTGGTGGTGTATGAAGACGAGTGCATGTTGAAAACACGCGTGTTTGAATAGGCAAAACAGTTCAAGCAGGGGCGTGAATCGATAGAAGACGATCTACGTGAAGGAGCTCCCGTCACCTCTCGTACTCATGCGAATGTTGACCGTTTGCGTGCACTGATCACATCTTACCGGCGCCTAAGCAATCGTGCGTTGTCTGACGAGTTAAACGTCAACAAAGAAACCGTTTGCAAGATTTGAATATCCGAAAGATTTGCGCAAAGATGGTATCGGAGCGACGGTAGAGACTGGATGAGTCGGGTAGTCACTGGAGATGAGACTTGGATATTTGAGTATGACCCCGAGACCCGTAAACAAAGTCAGCAGTGGGTGGAGAGCGGCCAACGAAAGCGAGGATGTCCAAGTCACGACTGAAGGTAATGGTGATTGGTGATCATTCATCGTGAATATGTTCCTGCCGGCCAGACAGTGACTGGACAGTTCTATTTTGGCGTCCTGGAACGGCTGCGAGCCCGCGTTTACCGTGTGCGACCGTAACTCGCCGAGAGCAGCTGTCGTGGTACAAGGTTCATTGCGCAAGAGTTGTTGGCAAAAAAGGCATTCCAACGTTGCCGCACCCACCCTATAGCCCCGATATTGCCCCCTGCGATTTTTTAATTCCCCAAAATGAAGTCGCACCTCAAGGGAACTCATCATGGCGGCGTATAGGAGGTCAAATAAGTTGTTACCGAAATTATACAGAGTATTCCAAAATTAAACGGTATTTTGTTGATGAGAAAACTTTTATAAACATGTGTCCGCAAAAAGAGTTTTAAGAATTTAATAAAAATAAATCTAGAATATATATTTTTTTAATTTTCTGAAATATTTATATAGTACGTAAGTCTTAAGTGTGGTCTATAAAAGAAAAGATGAACTTAACAATAAATCAACAGTAATCTTGGTATTATGGTATTAATATCAATTAGGACCAAGAAGAAAAATAATTTCATTTTGCTATTAATTTATTGTACAGTTTGTATTCTTAAATGCTATTACTGTATAAGTTACTGTACTATTAACATATAAATTATTATGCCATATATGAGAAAAGTTAATAAAATGCAAACTTAAATAGGTATATACACAATATTTTCAAGTAGGTAGTCATATTTATTGAATAAAACAAATATATGTATATATTTTAACATGTAGAAAATTGCATAAAGTATGAAACACATTTACATATTTCTTGAGAGTATCTGTGATAATATTAATGTACCTATAGTGTATTATCTGGCAACTATAAATGCAGTACTACACAATGTGCATTTAAACATGTTTGTATTTTTGAACCTTCACCTTCAGAGAGCCTCTCATACACTATTTTACACCACAACTACACCATACACTCACTTTAAATGTCTGGTACCACTTTAAGTTCAACTGCACTACAATATCTATAACGTACATGCTTGTATAGACAAGCCGACCATTACTGAATGAGGACGTTGCGCATGCGTTGGAATCCCATAACTACATCTGTAAAAATACAAAATATTAGTAATTTATGTTATATTATATTACACCATTTTTTGCTAAAATTACAAAACGAAATAGAACTAAGTATTACAGTATATTATGTGAAAACAGGGCTATTATACACTTTAGGTATTTGTTTTTACTCAAATTCTCCACAGCTCTAGCTTAATGGAACTGGGCACGTAAATTTGAAATTTGAAAAAAGCGAAGCTTGCGACTTACCGAATTTCCAATGGTGATGGTTTCCGAGGGCCCTCAGTCTTCGTCAGAGCTATGCAATACAGGAGAGCACAGGCTAGCACAGGAACAGGAATCAAGCGGCACACACACAAGGCAATTTTTAGGCAGCGTCTCTAACATGAGTATATATATATATATATCTAGTGTGGTAGTCGCAAGCCGAGATCGCGCAAAAAAGTACTATACAAAAAGAAAACAAAAAATATAAAGAAATAGTGGGTTCTATTTGAATGCAACCAACAATTTACCTACTTAATTATAATATATATTAAACTTAAACATAAAAAAAAATGAATACGAAACATTCCGGCCAACCAAAATGCTATGCATTTTCGAAGGCAGAAACAGGGAGAGGATAAAGTTTGATTAAGGGTCTTTTTATAATTCCATTTGCAGTAGTAACTTCTGCAACTCGAGCAACTCCGTCAGCTCCTGGATACAGAGCACTAATTCGGCCAAGACGCCATTTTAACGGAGGCAGTGCATCATCTTGTATTAAGACTAAAGAATTAATTTCAGGTAAAACTGAATTTTTCAACCATTTTTGCCGTTGTTGCAAAGTATGTAAATATTCCGCATGCCAACGCTTCCAAAGATCCTGGTGAATTCTTTGTAACAGCTGCCAACGGTTGAGATGTGTTAATTTAATATGACTTAAGTCGGAGTCGGGTGCAGCAGTAAGCGGTTCCATAGTAAGAAAATGACCCGGAGTTAATACGGAAAAATCATTTGCGTCTGAACTTAAGGGCGTTAAAGGGCGCGAGTTAAGAATTGCTTCGGTTTGGCATAGGATAGTGTAAAATTCTTCATATGTTAAGACTTGGTAACCAATAACTCTAATTAAATGTTTTTTCATAGACTTAACGGCAGCTTCCCACAGTCCACCAAAATGGGGAGCAGAAGGAGGTATGAAATGCCATTCTATAGACTCAGACGAAGCTGCATCGCGTGTCAAATTTAGTAACTCTTTATTGGCTTTAACAAAACACGTACCGTTGTCACTGTACAAGTGACTTACACGTCCGCGACGGGCAATAAATCGACGTAAAGAAGCCAAAAAGGCTTCTGCGGTTAAATCAGATACTAGTTCGATATGAATAGCTTTTGTCGACAAACATATAAATAAGCACACATAGGCTTTACATGTCTTAACTCCGCGATTTTTACTTAAGGTTATGTGAAAAGGCCCAGCGTAGTCTACACCAGAGTGTGAAAACGGTTTATTTGGCGACACTCTTGGATTAGGTAAATTACCCATTAAAGGTTGAAACGGTTTAGGATTGACTTTGAAACATTTTGTACATTTAGATAAAACATGGTTAATAGCGCGCCTAGCGGATAAAATCCAAAAATTTTGAAGAGTAAGAAAGTGAACAGTCTGGAGACCGGCATGAAAGTATGTTAAATGTATATTTTCAATTATTAAATAAGTCAATCTACTAGTTCTAGGTAATAATGCCGGATATTTTTTATCATAAGCAAGCGCACAATAATGTAATCTTCCACCCACTCTTAGAATTTCCTTTTCATCAAGGAAAATATTTAATTTTTGAAAGGGTTTTGGAAGTTTTTTATTTTTGGTAATATTGGAAATTTCTTCCGAGAAAGCCTTTTGTTGGTCATATTTAACTAAAGTCATTAAAGCATTGTGAAGTTCCTTAAAAGAAAAATGTCCTTTATATTGTTCTTTAGGAAAGCGGCAATTATTTAAAAAGCGTAAAATATAACCTAGAATGCGTTTAATAGAATTGAGAGACGAATGATTACTTAATAAATTATCTAAAAAATTATTATCCACCGAAACAATGAGTGCAATATTTTTCTTTTCTTCAACAAGTACCTCAGAGGTATCAATAAAGTTATTTTGCAAATTAGACCAATGATCTTCGGATTTCTTAAGAAATTCGGGACCGGCCCACCAGTATGAATTGGTTAACAGCTCGGAAGGAAAAGCCCCTCGTGAGGCAATATCGGCCGGGTTTTGACAAGAAATTATGTGATACCAGTTTAGCGGATCTACTCTTTCTTGAATATAACTCACCCTATTACTTACAAAAGATTTCCATCTATGTGGATGACTTTTTATCCACGATAGAACGATAGTGGAGTCTGTATATGAAAATATTTTAGAGAAATTAATTTTATTAGCGAAAGTTTTTAAAACAAAATCAATTAATTCAGCGGATAAGACGGCGGCGCATAATTCCAATCTGGGAATAGTCATAGTTTTTAACGGCGCTACTCTGGACTTAGAGCAGAGAAAATAAATGAAATACATATCATCAACACAAGTACGTAAATATAACACAGAGGCATAGCCACGTTCACTAGCGTCAGAAAAAGCGTGAAGTTCTATTTTATGGTGGTTTAATTCAGGTATTTTAATATGTCTAGGCAAATTAAAATTAGTTATTAATGGCAATTCTGATTTATACCGATTCCAAGCGCGAACTATTTCATTTGAAGGTTCATCATCCCAGTTGAGACCTAAAACCCATAATTTTTGTATCAAATATTTTATTGAGAACGTTACAGGAGTTAAAAAACCAAGCGGGTCAAATATTCTTGCTAACTCAGACAAAATATGTCGCTTTGTACAAGATTTTTCAATAGATGTAATTTTATACGTAAATGAATCCGATGAAGGTTGCCAACACAAACCTAAAACTTTAGTGATTTCATCATTATCCAGAGAAAGAGAAGCGGGATTGATTAATTCTGAAGATAAGTTAGATAATACTTCTGGTTTATTAGTTGCCCATTTGTGAAGCTGAAACCCACCTTTTTTTAATAAGTTCGTCAATTCACCCTGTAAAGATATAGCATCTTTAACTGATGAGCAACCGGATACAATATCATCAACATAAGTGTCATTTTTCAGAATTTCTGAAGCGCGAGGAAAGTTTGACTTTTCCTCTTCAGCTAATTGTAAAAGAGTACGCAAAGCTAAATAAGGTGCGGAAGAAACTCCATAGGTAACCGTACGTAAACGATAATCTAATACAGGGCGTGAAGGATCAAAACGCCACAAAATGCGTTGATAATTTTGGTGTTCTGGCTTTACTACGATTTGGCGATACATTTTACAGATATCAGTAGTTAAAGCAACTTCATGTAAGCGAAAATTTAATAAAATTTGTACGATGTCTTTCTGTAACTTCGGTCCCACGAAAAGGGTGTCATTAAGAGATACATTATTAACTTTAAAAGATGCGTTGAAAACCACTCTAAGGCGGGTGGAACGACTATCAGGTTTAAAAATGCAATGATGTGGAATAAAAAAGGATTTATCTGAAGTTATGTCATTGGTTGCTAGTTCCATATGATTTAAATCCAAGTATTCTTGTAAAAAATTAGAATATTCTATGTAGAGTGCGGGATTTTTTAACAAACGGCGTTCTAATGATAGAAAACAGTTTAAAGCGGCTTCTCTACTATTGGAAAAATATGGTTCCTCGTTACGAAAAGGCAAAGCTACACTAAAGCGGCCAGATGAGTCTCTGGAAACCGTTTCTAAATATATTTTCTCGCATAATTCATCAGCAGGCGAAAGTACAAATTTTTTCGGAATATTTTCTATTTCCCAGAATTTAAGTAAAATTTCATCTAGCGCGGGTTTTTGTATTTGACATAAAAGTGTTTGAAGGTTAGAATGAAACTGGGTATTTTCAAATTTACCCATCAGTATATAACCGAAAATAGTATTGACTGCAACCGGTTCATTATTTTTTCCGAAAATACGACCATTTCGCATAATTAATGGAAACTGATCAGCACCTAGTAGTAAATCGATGGGGCGTGGTTTGTAAAATTCAGGGTCAGCGAGCGTTAAATTTTTTATATGATTCCAATTTTCTTTCGCGATAGCAGCGCGAGGAAGATCAGAACAAATGCGGGGCAAAATTATTGCATTTACAGGGAGAGAGGTATTTTCATTTACAGAGTGAACTAATAGAGAAACACCTCCTAATTGGGAAGTTATTCCAACTTCACCGATGCCTTGTATTTCAGAAGAACTTTTATTTTTAGGCAAACCTAAACGATTAGTACATTTTTCAGTTATAAAACTTGTTTGTGAACCAGTGTCAATAATAGCGCGAAGCGTTTGGTAATTTCCCCAAATATCACGAATTTTAACTAACGCAGTTGCGAGTAAAACATCTAAAGGCGTTTGGGAACAACTAGTTAGTGCTTGTGTGGCATTTTCCGATTGCGAAACATGTACAGAAGCTTGTTCACTAGTTGAAGGCAAATTTTGTATACTGTTGGAATCAACAGGGTGATTGAAATGCAACAACGAGTGGTGCTTCTTCTTACAAGTTCTACAAGAAGAACTAGACTGGCAATCTATAGTTTTATGAACATGACTTAAACAGTTGACACACAGTTTATGTTGTTTTACAAACTGAAAGCGATCTTGAGGACCTTTTGCATTAAAGTCTGGGCATTTATATATAATGTGATTATTATGACAAAGTATACAATTGTGAGAAGTTGTAGTACTTAAAAACGATTTAGAAGTAGACATCTGGCGCATGGATACATCTTTAATAGATTCTTTAGAGCTACTCTTGGGTTTATAAGAGCGTTTTACGGTAATTAAAGCATTGCAATGATTAGTAAGAAATATAGAAAGATCCTTATACTTAGGCATGGTATCAGAAGTATCGCTATGAAGCAACCCAAATCGGGTAGCAGTTTCTTGAGGTATTTTATTTAACAACATATGTACCAAAATAAAATCCCACTGGTCTACAGGATGTTGTAATTCTTGAAGAGCTTCCAAATTTTCGGAAAATATGTCTAATAAATTACGTAAATCATGTGGATTTTCAAAACGCAGTACCGGAGCTTCCTCTATAGCAGACCAGTGTGCTTGAGCAAGCAACCGTTTATTTTGATAACGCTTCACAAGACTGTTATAAGCAATTTCATAATTAGAGGCTCTCATTGGTAGACATTTAACTATTTTGAGTGGGGGACCTTCTAGTGATGATATCAAATAACTAAATTTATCAATTGGAGTTAATTTAGAATTTTTATGCACTATTGAATTGAACATATCTATAAACGCGGGAAAAGATTCAATATCACCTTTGAATTTAAGTAATTGGAGTTTAGGTAGACTGACGTGACTAGAAGTTTCAGCGATATTTACTTTAGATTGATCTGCACAGAACAGAGCATTAAAAATTGTTTTAATTTGGAAAAAAGTTTTATCAAAATCGGCCATTACTGCAACAGCATCTTTAAATTCATCTTCTTCATTAAAAATTATGTTAATTAAAGCGACATGGTGTTTATTAAATTCCGATTTAATATCCTCAATGGAAGAATGCATAACTTTAAACAAATCGCGTGCGTTAACTTCGGTGCGAGCATTTTCTGCAGTCTGCAATATATTTTCAAGTTTATAAATTTCAACTTGGCGTAAAGCTTTAATTTTCTTAATCTTTTCAGCCATAATAACGATGAAAAAAGTATACAATAAGTAGGTAAGCGAAAACCAATGAATAGCGAAGCGAAAATTGAAGCAATTCCTAAGCAGGTCAAAAACTAGCGGTACTAACCGGGATATGATAATAAATGCCAGCGATCAAATTTTTAACTAATTACTACGTGCGGCGACTCAAACTTAAGAAGCGTGCGCAATGAAATTTTCCCACTCCTTCACCAAGATCTAGCGAAGCAAGGGCAGGACGAACCACATGGAAATTGTAACGGCAATACTGAAACTAATATGGCGGCGATTTTAAAAACTGAATATATATTTTTTTAATTTGTAGAAATTACTTAATTGCATTCAAATATTACGTAATCGCGGCTCGAAGGACCAAATGTTTTTACTCAAATTCTCCACAGCTCTAGCTTAATGGAACTGGGCACGTAAATTTGAAATTTGAAAAAAGCGAAGCTTGCGACTTACCGAATTTCCAATGGTGATGGTTTCCGAGGGCCCTCAGTCTTCGTCAGAGCTATGCAATACAGGAGAGCACAGGCTAGCACAGGAACAGGAATCAAGCGGCACACACACAAGGCAATTTTTAAAAATTGCAAAGTTAAGCGAGCGTTAGTATAGCGCGTTAGGCAGCGTCTCTAACATGAGTATATATATATATCTAGTGTGGTAGTCGCAAGCCGAGATCGCGCAAAAAAGTACTATACAAAAAGAAAACAAAAAATATAAAGAAATAGTGGGTTCTATTTGAATGCAACCAACAATTTACCTACTTAATTATAATATATATTAAACTTAAACATAAAAAAAAATGAATACGAAACAGTATTATTTCAATTAATATTGTAAATGTCATTATTTGAAAAATAACCATAACTAATATGGTAAATACTACGTATATAAATAATTTCTTTGAAATTTTACACATTTTTAAGAGACAAACAAATAAAAACTGACCCTATTATCTCTGAAACTGATCTGCCTCTTTTTCATTTAAATATCTAATTATTCCGACTGCAAAATGCATTTCTGCACGACTGCTTCCATTAAGCAAAAAGAATGCATTTATTTTTTCCCGCTCTCCGTAGTACTAGTGGGGTATTTTAATAAAAGAACAACGAAACTTTCAGCAAGCAATTTATGTGGAATAAGCAGTTCCAGTCGTAGACAACGATCCCATTTAGGAACGATTCACGTCCACTGCACCGAACGGTCCAAATGAAATAGGAGCTAGTTACATGACAAGCAAAATAAAATTGCCGGGATGTATCTTTAAAGTAACAGGGAAGTTAAATGTCTTATTAAAATACTTCTTTTTTCGTTCCCGAACTGAATTTCAAAGGACGAATTTCAGAAGTGGAAATGCTCCGTTAAATTATTAACGTTTCACCATTCTTGTAAGCAGGCGTCATTGGCAAAGGAGCTTTTAATTTGTTTTTCATTATATCAACAGTATTATTTTGTTTTTAAGAGGATGTAACTTTTTCGACATGCTTCCGAAATTATTAAGAACAGAACGGTGCCACTTTTAGTACATAATCAATGTTTGTCACAAATAATACACAAGGTGTCCACTAAATAATGTAATATACAGGGTGTTCCATTAACATTGCGAAAAAATTTGGGGGGGGGGCGGTTGTTGAACAAAAATAAGAAAAGAGTTCCGATGAACCTGTTTCCGGAAATGCTTCGTTTTGGAAATACAAGATGTTGAAATTTAAAAAAAATATATAGGGTTTTTATAAATATCTGACGAATCTTAATTAAGATTTTTTTGAAATTTCATTCGTTTGTTTATAAAAACCGAAAACATCTGACTTAATTTGAATTATTTTATCTACTCCAGTGGTGTCCGGAAGAAAATACGAGACGCCACTGCTTTTTCTTAGATTTTACATTTTTTTCTAATTGTGTTTAATAATACAACTTTTTTGTCTTTTTACTCTGTTTGGTATCTTACTTCGTTTTAGAGCAAAAAAATAACCTTTTCTATGCACATTTTAAAAGTAGAAAACAAAAATAGAACGAAAAGACAACAAGGAATTTTTATGGCATAATTAAAAGCACTGACGTCTCATATTTTTACGTATTAATATCAACCCCCAGATAAAGAAAACTCCCTCTGATTTTTTCGCAATACTAACGGAACACCCTGTATATACAGGGTGTTACAGAGTGATACGAAAGTCTAGGGACAGATTCTACGTTAAAAAATAAGAAAAAAGATTATATAAATATGGGTTCGGAAATGCCTCGGTTTTGAGATACAGGTTGTTTAAAATTTTCTGTCTATAATTCACAAGAAATAATGATTTAAAATTTAATGGAAATATTTAGTTTATCACCTTGTACAGTTCTTTCAAGGGGTATAAGTAATGCATAAGATAACGTTAAAAGTATATCCTTGTAATGCTTTTTGATTTTACTTTCAACGAAGTTGATTGAAGTCAGATGTTTTAAGGACATTTAAGTGTCCTTAAAACATCTTCTTTTCCGGAAAATTGAATTTCAAAATAATTCAATATGAAAAACTTAATAAAAATATAAGAAATGTTAAGTACATACAATTTGTTAAGTTTATTTGCGAATAATAATTAATTTCCATAAAAAATTCAGCTTGTAAGTAAACATGTTCTTTCTGATTTTATCCAGTAAATAATAAGTTAATGTGATATTATAGGTAAGTACAGTGCGGTAAAGAGTACTTTTTTGTAGAATGAAACGCTGCAATGGCAAAATATAGAAAAAAATGGAAACAAAAGTTTGTGAAAAAACTGAGTGGCATTACACATAACTAGCGCCCTCTGTGGTACTTGACAAAACTACTGTTTTGGTGAAGTTCAGATAGATTATCTACAACCCCATACCAAATTCCATCAAAATCGACTTTAGAGGTTCCGAAGATATTTACAAAAAACTAAATTTTAGGCCCAATTTCAAGCCGCAGGGCCCCCAAAAATGAGAAATTGAAAAAACAAAAAAAATATGTCAATTAATTTATCACGTAGATCCTATACTTGTATTTACACACACCATCAAAAGTGTTGGACCTCCTGTATATAAAATGATTCAATTAAACATAGTGGTTTTTTTTAATATGGTAAAAAAGTACATGTACTTAGGGAACAAAAAACACAATAAAAGATTGCAGTCCATGAACTTTTACTTTATTACCAATGTTTTTACAAATCTGGTCAGTTTGGCAGTGTATTCAGCCAAGTCTTCCTTTGAATCTTTGTACATTATAATGTCAGAACGTGAAATTTTTGCGGAGAGAGAGCCAGGTCGTCAACAGCGACTTCGTCTTCACCGTAAAGTTGCTCCATATGAAGGGGATACCGTAATGTTTCGGGGTGGAATAATGTTCAACCGCCGCACCCTATTAATTCGCATGCCACAGAATATGACCAGTCAAATTTAGATCGAAGTTATTACGTCCATTATCTACCCCCAGATAATAAATTAGGTGAAAATTTTGTGTTTATGGACGACAACGCTCGACCACATCGCGCAAGAAGTGTTCAAGAGACACTCGAAGCAGGACATATTAAAAGATTAGATTGGCCTGCCAACTCTCCTGACATGAATCATATTTAAAGCATGTGGGATTTTGTTGCTAGAGTCATTCATAATCATATTCCTCCACCTCAGACTGCAGATGAATTAGTCGTGGCGGCAGAAGAGGAATGGAACAATATTCCGCAAGAGATCGTTTACCGCTTTATTATCTCAATGCACAGACGTGTCAATATGCTATTGGAACGTGGTAGAGGTCATACCGACTATTATAGTCAAGTAGAAAACTTGCTTTGTTATTTATTTTTGATTTAATAAATTTTGACAAAAATATCACACATTTGCTGGTCTTTTAATTTACTAATAATTTATCGAAGATATTCTTTTTGCAAAAATGTATAATGTATAAATGTATTTGGTTTTTCTTTCAAAAATATTTCTTTAACAAGAATGAGGGGGAATCCCTACAACTTCTGTTTTTACAATTTTTTTGTGTGGTTCCCTTGTATATATTTATGTTTAGTTTTGTACCTATTTGTATCATTTACGATAAGCGAAACCCTATGCTGTCTATTTAACTAAATCTAGCATTCGTGTTATATTGTTCCAATACAGTCCAAGATCGCTAAATCCACTGCTGTTAATATAATTTATTGCCACTTTTCGAAGGCTATCCTCAGTGTCGCTCACACTAAATGTTAATGCAACATAATTCACAAAGGACTAGGGCGCTTAAGAGGGTTACTAATACCCCACTTATGGTCTGCTGTTTTATTCATTGGATTGTTCACATTAACAGATCCTAAAACACTTTGGGTTCGACAAATAGCTGTGAATATTATAATAAATCAATGCATATTTAATGTTTAATATTTTTAGCCGGATATATTTTCTTAGTATAGAGGGTGGTATAGTGTGTAAGCAAATATCTCGCGAAAACCTAACCATGTTGGAAATTTTCATACAAAAGTACACATAACAGGGCGCAGAAATTTTAGGGGATGGAAAAAATAATGTGTCAAGTTTATGTAACATTTCCTCGAAAAGTCAATATTAATCAGAGTTTTTGCACACCCTGTATAACATCATAAACATTTTCCATTGTCAGCTAGGTCTAAGGCTTAACATATGATCTCAGTATTTTACACATGTCACAACTAAGAGTTTAAGCAGTCTTCGATGCAAATGACAGTAAGCAATTGAAATTTCATTGTTTTAATGTTAAGACCAACGCATTTCAAAAATTGAATAATCATATAAAATTTTTATATTCTACTTTGTTGTTTGCTTTTTTGTCTTTTGCGAAGAAAACTTATATTTTATTAACTACTGGATCCATTGGATGATTTTTTGCGCCTGACAACGTTACTTTTTAACTATATGGAGATCTACTGCAGTGCAGCTGATTTAAAAAATTAGAGGAATGGGAGCAGTAGGAATGGCTTTCACGTGTATTGTGTCGAATTGTAATGCATACTATCGGCTTGTCGTAAAATATACATATACAGGTGCACACGTCATACGTATCGGAACCAACACAAAATCAATTTTTATGTGATAGTCTAATTTCAAAATACGTTGTAGGACTGTCGAAGCAAAAACCACAATATTACACTAAAGTATACAGGGTGATATAGAAATATTGGGAGAAAAATTAGGTACAAAATCAACTTACACCAGTGGAATTAGTAGAATCAGAGGAAGTAGCATCAGTAAAATAATTATTGCCAGCTTATTTTTCGGAATTGGCGCAATAACAAAAACCATCAACAGTGTGGAATTATTCAATGATTAAAAGTACGTTGTAATCCAATAATAATGTAGACATTTCAAAATATTGCTAACTAAAAGGTTACATGCCCAAGAAATCTGCGATTTTTACGAGTACACATATTAGTGATTTTTTTAATGCTCCTGATGAATTTTATTTAATGGTCTCCAAGGTTGTTGTTTGAGATTGCACGAGCTTATTGAATTTGTGAATTCAGCCAGATAACATTAGACGATATTAAAGATTCCAGAACCTTATGAACTGTGAAACGTATGCAAACAAAGAGTGATGTAAACAGGAGATTTATAGTTACTGAAAAATATATTAAATTTTTCTGAATGTACATAGCCCTTCGTCCAGCAGCAAAGGATCTCCGCCTGTTTCATGCATATCGCAATGGAAAATGTCAGGTTGTTGGTAAAAATGAATTTTTTAAGAAACCTGAAACAGTAGCCAATTTTCTTCTTGAAAATGCTGTCATGCAATTTCGAAGGTACACTTTTAGTTGAATCTGGAGGAGACTTGTTGACGCTAAAGAAACATGGGGGTTGGAAGTCATCAACGGTCGCTGAAAGGTATGTTGATGAATCGGTAGCTCATAAGACAGAAATATCTAATAAAGCGTTTAGAACGTGTGGCAGTGTATTAGCTAATATAAGAACCAGGACCATCAACGGCAGTTGTGTCCATGGTAGAACATATGATTTCAACTCAAGAAAATTCCACTGTAGCAAATACTCCCAATCGTTCGAGGAACATGTTCTTCAAGCAATGCATATTTAACAACTGTACTTTTGATATTAAGGAAATGTAAGTTTTATATAATAAAATATTATAAAATTAAACTTCACGTACCTATATGTGCATATCTGGAAAAAAATATTAATTTTTTTCTCAGGGAAAAAGTAATTTCATAAAAAGTGACATGTCCTGTCAAGAGAGATAAAATGTGATATTTTTTCCCGCCGCAGAAAAAATCTATCTTCGTTCATGCAAAAAACAAAACTTTATTGAACTATATTTAGTGGAAAAAGTGTTTTTTTTATTGCACTAGAGCAATAAAATGTTTATTGCATTGATCTTTCATTCTACTACAGTGTCTTCTCATCATGATAAACGTAAACGTTCAAATCGACTTCAAATTTTCCTAGACTTAGTGTCATCTAAATAAAACATTTTTGATTTTTGTATTTGAATAAACACTTACTTTTTGTACTTGTTGCATAAATAACCATTTTTGCATTTTGACTGATAATATACTATTTTACTGAATTCAAAATCGTTTACTAAAGAGGCACTTCACCACATTGAAATGCTATTTTACTATAGAATATTACTGTTACAAAACAGTTTGACAGAAAATTGTTTATTTGGTCTATAACTCTTAAATATTGGAAAAAATCTTATATACATATATTAAAAGTATAGTTATTCAAATTTTAAAACTTATTGTCTTTTAAAAACATAGTAGCGTTTTCTATAGTCAAACTGTCATTGGTAAATGGTACAATGTTTTTTTTTTAGAAACAAAAACTATTTCTAGAATCCTTGTTCAATTTACAAGGAGCTTTTTTCTGTTGTAAATTGAACAAGGATTCTAGAAATAGTTCCTGTTTCTAAAAAAAACATTGGCGTACCATTTTTTTCATTAAAATTTCCCGAAGGTCTGTCCGTACGCACGCCATTGGTGGAAAAAATTAACATTTTTTACGTAAAAATATGTATCTAAATTATCTATTCAAAGGTTCCAAATTTCATTTAAATATCTAAGGCAGTTTTAAAAATGTTAATAAATTTTGAACTTTTGTTAAAAATTTTGCCACTCTGTATGTTTGTAACGAAGCATTTTTCAGATAAACTGATATTATTTTGTAGTTCTCTGTCTGCATTTAATGTTTCTGCTTTCGGAAGTGGACCACCCTGTATAGACTATAAATTGGATAGCTACCTTAAGAAATTCTACCTAAAATAACGAGAGACATTGTATGAATAACACACTAAAATATGTATAAAAAATAACTTAAAAAAATACGATAGCATTACTCGAAGATGCTTGTAACGGCATTTAAAATGTCTTTAAACAAAATGCGAAAAAATGTTATAAACAAATCTATGTAGTAGTATATAGTACTAGTTTATGTAGTAGTGACATTATTTTCACATCCTCTTTGGATTCCTCAATTTTCAGTTAAAATTCGGGACGTCCTGTATGTTACAAATATTTACGTACATGTAAAACTCACAAATAGGAAATTATTACATTCCATCGCTTGTGTGTAAAAATTGACCCGCCAAACCGGCAATGCAATCCAATTCCACAGATTTTCTCCATCAGTGATGCAAATTTCCATCCGGACGCATTCTGCATGCATTATTTAAAAATTTGTCATCGCAATATTATTCACACAGCGTAACGCGCGCGCCCCAACAATGCACCGGAGCCGATGAGCCGTGAACTGATACACACACGAAATTATCAACAATTAATAACAAGATCGACGTTAATGCGGGAATACACGCGCCTCTTATAATAGTTCCATGGCAATTTCCTAGTTTCGGTAAGCACATTCAATTTATGTAATCGTTAGCGTACCATCAGGTTGCTCCATGTAGCCCGCTATCATTTTCCGCTCGACGGAATCACCTTTATGAATATATTCTGTTAGGCCACCCGCGTTTTCACGAAGCGGTTATAAAACATTTTTGATAACGCTGCACCTCCATGGTAATCCCTTACGCCAAAAAGAGGAACGGTGATATACTTAATAATAATTATTACTATTATTACCTTTACCCTCTAACACTTATTAAATTCGCAAATGTTACCCGAGAATTTTGAGACTTGTGCGGGAGAGGGGACGGCATATTATTTTTCTTTAGGGCGAATTACCTTGGTAACTTCTAATCATGATGGTATACTGTGAGGTGATCACCTAACCTTTACAAGATTGGAGGCGACTTTGCGACGAAATGAAATGCATTTTCTGTTCGAAAGAATCAAATAATTGAGCGAAGGATAAGAAACAGCGTTAACAGGCTATACGGCAGATTATCCGGAAATCAACCGTTCAACGAATTTTAAATTTTGACCTTTGGGTATCATTACAAAATTCACAATTTGGAGTATTTGCCTGACCGTCATATTGAAAACAGACTTAATTTTATAGCTTAAATTGTAGTAAATGTAGGAACAGTTGATCAGAACCTTTTTAGGCCCGTTCTTTGGACGGACGAAAATCGGTTTATTAGTAATGGTTTGCCAAATAGGCGCAACGAACACTGGTCTATTGAAAATCCCCACATTGTAAATCCAATCCAAAACCAAGGCCATTTTGAAGGAAATGTATGGTGCGGCATCATCGGTAGGCATTTAATTGGGACTTATTTTATAAACATACATTGAACAGCGTGAGTTTCCTAAATTTTCTACAAGAAGAACTTCCTGCTAAGGGGACGACGGAGTTCCACCCCCAAGGCCAGGATTGTGCAGCAATATTTCTATAACACTTTTCGAGAAAAATAGATTGGGATTAACAGACCTATTCAGTGGCCCGGAAGGTCACCAGATCTAACACCCCTCGATATTTTTATGAGGGGGTTTTAAAAAATAACGTTTACAAATTACCTTCGCGAGATATTAATAATAATAATAATAATAAATGCCTTTATTTCAAAATTACAAAAATATATAACAGAATACAAAAGTAGAAAATATGTAATATAAATGTGAATTTTGAAATCACAAGGGGAAGTTCACACTCAGTGTGCTCTACCACTTAACCCTTGCTAAATAAAAATGTAAATTATGCATTAAATTGAACGGAATAATATACAGTATAAACTAAATATATAAATACATATAGTATTGCCACAAATTAAACAAGCAATGAAAGTTTGATATATAATTATTGCTTGGACACACAAACTTCCAATAATCACAAATTCTGTTTCATTAGAAGTTCACGTTTCGCAAAACCTTTAAATTTAACCATATTATATAACTTAACGGCAGGAGACACATTATTATAGAGTTTGTATATATTGTATTTAAAGCTTCTTTCAAAAAAGGTAGTTCTATGTGAAGGAGGAGTTAGCAATCCTTTTGTTCTAATGTTCAGAGTATGTACATCAGTCCTAAATGAAATTTTCTCATAAAGATAAGGAGGGGTTTTTGTCTGTAACAATTTGTGAAAAATACATGTAGTTTGAAGATGTCTTCGATTTGCCATATTGAGCCAGTTCAGATCTACAAGTTTATATGAAACATGTTCGTATTTCCTGATACCATATATAAAACGAATACACGAATTTTGAACGCGCTGAATGCGATCGCTACAACTTTGATCCAAACAAGGTCCATAGACAGAGACACAATAATTAAAATGACTTAAGACTAGAGTTTCACATAAGATTTTTTTTAGTATTGTAACTGAGGATATAAAAGTCGCAATGCCATGTATGATTTTTGAATAAATTTACTTATTTGCTCTTTAAATCTCAATGATCTATCTAAAATTATACCAAGGTTTTTAGCACTTTCAGATATAGGTAAATTTCTACCCATCAATTCGATGTTCATAGTATGTTTTAGATTTTCAACATTGTTTTTATTTCCAAATATAATTGCAACCGACTTTGTCGGATTTAGAACCAAAGAATGCTTTTTAGATATGTCATGAATGTTATGTAGATCACTGTTAATTTTATCACTAGCTGCGACATAATCTTTAACATTAAATGAATAATAAAGCTGGGTGTCATTAGCATACATACGAATAGAAGCATGTTTTATATATTTGACAAACTGACTGGTGTGAATGCTAAATAGAACAGGCCCTAATATGGAGCCTTGGGGGACACCTGAGCATATCGCTCTAGGCTTAGATAGTTTATCAGATAGTTTGACTATTTGAGAGCGACCTTGTAAATAAGACTGAACAAGTAAAAGAGCTTCAGTTGTAAAACCACAAGATTTCAGGATGGCTAAGATAATATGGAAATTAATGGTGTCAAAAGCCTTACTATAGTCCAAAAGTACCATTGCCGTAACTTTATTATCATCAACTGCTTGTATTATATCATCAGTTATATGCATTAAAGCAGTTGCACTATAACCTTGACGAAAACCAGATTGTGTATATCGTTAAGTTCCAAGTAATCACGAATTTGAAGTTCCATAATCTTTTCAGCAATCTTGGATAAACAGGGCAATATACTAATTGGTCTAAGATCAGATTAATCATTTGAAAGAAAAAATCACAAACGCTTGTAGTAATTTTTCATTAGTTTTATTGGGTTTTTGCCACACTTGAAAAAATAAAGATTAATTAAATAACCCTTTGCGCCAAACGGATCAACTAGGCGAAACGCAGCCCACAAAGAAGTCAGCGAAAGTTTATTAGAAAAAAGACAGCTTTTTAAGGGGAAACAAATTTGGATATGTTTCTGGGAAAAATATGATGGATGACGTCATTAGTTGTTCCTATCTAAAAAAAGTAGCTACTGGAAACGCAAATTAAATCTCTCTTTCTCAGTGTATCACATTCTATTAAAATCCTCACGTTTCTGACTTTTATAACTATAAACCATTTTTGATAACGCGACGATTACGTTGGATCTTAGCCCGTAATGTGGATGGCGATGAGGGCGATTTATCGCGGGACGTTTTGCATTTTATAAACTGAAATATATGGTGGGACAATGTCCCGAATGCCCAATGCAAATTACCATAAATCTGGCGAGTACCTATTAAATCTGTGAACGGGTCTGATCTCATCCATGCAAGTGCAAGGGGAGCGCGCTCGGCTTTAAAAAAGGAAGTGTGTCCCGACGCGGAGAATAAACATTTGTTTTTATGTCCTCTAAAGCGGCCATTGCCTCATAGAATAAATGGTGCGTGTAATATACATATTTTTACGAAGGACTGCGCTTAAGTTATGCCGTGCCGTCGGCGAAGGGTTTGTACGATTTAAGAAAAGTTTTTATCGGTGAAATATTTATTTATGGCCTTCAGATAGTGTAATAGGATTTGTTTATTTCATGATAGTCCAAGAAATATAAAGAGATATAAATAATAATAAAATTTTAATAATCACATAACATATTGTATAATAAACATCAACAATGATAAAATTGTTAACTAAGCCAACCCAATAAAAAGAAACATAGGACGTAATATGTTTGTAAAAGAAATAGTAGCAACCTTACTTATTGAAATACAATCAGTAAGTACCTCAAAACTACTGCTGGCAACGAAATCGGTTTTTTGGATAGTTCGGTTAACCGGTTTCGGGATAATTCGGTTTTTTATAAAACCCGAAAACCGGTTATTCGATTCTTCAAATAACCGATTTTAGTGCTGACAACTGAAATCGGTTTTTTGGATAGTTCGGTTAATCGGTTTCGGACAATTCGGATCTGTACAAAACCGGAAAATCGGTTATTCGATTCTTCAAATAACCGATTATTCAATAATCTGAATGTAAATCTGTTCATTTGAACCAAACGTCCGAAGAATCGGATAATCGATTATTCGGTGGTTTCTTTCTACGAAAAAAGAAATCTCGTTTATCTCCACTCCCCGTTCCTCGTCATCATTCCACATAGCAGATGTACTCGAGTAGAGATTGTACAGGGTTATTCATGCAACTAGAAGGATTGGCAGATAGCGCAAACATTTTTTTCTGAAAATTTGATTCCTTGGGTAATTCAGTACGAACTTTTCAATGAAAATATTTTCATTTTTCAACGCTATACCACTTCCGGTTGTACCGGAAGTATAGGAGCGGTATATCCAGTAGTAGATACCAATTTTGTTATTTTAAATGGAACGCCCTGTATATTTTTGCATTTTTGAATTCTATAGTGAATTTTAGTGTCACTTTATATGACATTTATCATCTAAAATTAACTGTTTTGGAGGTATTTCGATTTTTTTTGTAAAATGGCATAGCTAACTTTGAAAATTCATATTTTAGAAACAATAAAAAAGGTGATCTTTATTTTTATTAGGTGTTATGCTTCGTTTTGATGTATTAATATTTAACCTGTCATGTACCGGGTCCTCAAAATTAATTGACAAACCTGAGGAAATTCAAACGTGCTTGACCTAAAAATAAAGATTCCCACTTTCACTGTTTCTGAAATATGAATTTTTAAAGTTAGCTATGATATATTTGATAATACGCGTACATGCCAAATGAGAAATGTTATATAATTATAAAGTAATACTAAAGTTTACTATAGAATTCAAAAATGCAGAAATTACAGGACGTTTTATTGAAACTAAAAAATTTGGTACCTACTTCTGGTATAACAGGAAGTCGTATATCTTCATAAAAAAATGTTTACCCCATCTGTCAATCTAACCGGTTATTCGGTTAACCGGTTATTCGGTTATTCGTTTAACCGATTATTCGAATAACCGATTTTGATTATCCGGTTTTTACCACTATTAGGGTAACCGGTTTTATCTGAAATCGGTTTTTACGGAACCCGGTTAATCGGTTTCACTTTTTTCCGGTTTTTGCCAGCACTACTTAAAACCACAAATTAATTCTATTAATAATAATAACAATAGCGACGAAAGCAGTTGAATTTGCTGCACTAAAATAGATGTTGTAAAATGTAATTTACTTCTTTCCTGGGAAATTTCTTTACATTTTTTGTCCCGTCGCCGATTATACGCCTTATCAGGTTTTATAGTGGACAGTTTCCAGTGCCGTGCGGAAGTGTATTTTTAAATGATTTTTGAACTGCTCTTTTTGATTTTATTTTTACAAAATTGTATTTGTAAAAGTCCCCTGTACATTTAAACATTTTTTTAGATAAGTTCTGAAATCACCCTGTATTATATTTCTGGTGCGTTTTATTTATTTAATTGTTATATGACTTGAAACATAACATAATATAGATAATTAAATTCACCATCATCGACCATTAAAACTTAAGTTATGGTTGTACTTAAAATTATGACTTTTGTGAACTAATTCTGTACTCCATATTTTATTTCTTTTTTGTCCAATATAAATACTTGAAATTATTTTCAAACTTATAATTTGTATCAGTATTTAATACGTAATACAGTTTTCGATGCGATGGCTGCCGTAGCAAGTGGTACGGCTCTTAGTGTCTGTAAAAACAAGAATGTGGTTAAAAATGCATTAAAATGTGAATCTTGTGCTGGTTGTTATCACATAAGCTGTGCCAAATTATGTGGAAACGTTAAGTTTCTGGGTGAAAATGTAATTACATGTTGCGAACACTCCATGACAGATGAGAACGATGCTGTACTCTTTGATGCCTTAGTAGACGCGATGAAGGACTCTAAGGTAGATATAACCATTTTTAAATATATTATAAAACAAAAAGACATCATTATCAATGAACTTCGAGAGAAGGTTGTTCTATTGAATAAACAAATAGACATTTTAAATCAGTTAAATACAAGTTTTAAGAGTACAGCAGAGCAAAAACGTCAGGCGATAAGAAGTGAAAAACTTGAAAATAAAAGATCTTTTGTTGACAATAAAAACTCGACGGAGTCAGCTGATTATGATCTTTCAAATAAACAGAAAATTGGTAAACAATTTGTTTACAAAAATAATAGTAATGTGATTACTAAAAATGAGGTCGCAACTGGGGTGTTACAAGCAGCAACTAAATCGAAGCTTGACGAATATATTAATTTAAATAATGATGAGGTTATTGCTTCCCCAAATGTTCAGCCTAAGTTGGATGCACCGACTAACGAAAATTGGGAACAAGTTCACAAAAGGAAGCGTGGCAGAAGGTCCTTAATTGTGGGAAGTAACACTACATCCACTTCGGTAAAGGGAGTGCCCCGATATGTTTCCTTACATGTATACAGAGTTGATCCAAACACAACGACCGATCAGTTAATCTCATTAATGAAATCTAATTTCCCCGAAGTTACATGTGAATCAATGGAGGCCAAACATCCAGAACTTTATTCGTCTTTTAAAGTTAATATTTTGGAGAGAAATTTCAGTAAAGCTATGGACCCTAGCGTATGGCCTTATGGTGCTTGTGTACAACGTTTTTTATCGTTTCGGAGAGAAAAGAAGAGCAACGCAACCTAATATTTCATCCGACAAAATTAACAACTTAATATTAGACTTACAACCATATAATGACAGTATCCAGTGTATTTGTCTCACTGAAACTCTGAATCTCTACATAGTATGTATTTTGAGGGTTTTACTCTGAGAAGTAGTTATAATCGCAGTTCTTTTAAGTGTGGCGGCCTGGGTATTTGGATAAAACATGATATCAATTCTAAATCGATAAATCTGGATCAATTTTGCATCGATAAACAATTTGAGATGTGCGCCGTATCCATTAAACTCAAAGATAATACTACAGGCATAATTTTGAACTGTTACCGTGCGCCTTCCGGCGATTTGCAGATATTTTTGGATAAGTTTGATAATGTTTTGAATCATATTTATACACCTGGTAAAAAAATTGTTATATGCGGAGATCTTAATATTGATTGTGGAAGTCAGAAAAGTAATGATTTTTTGAAACTGAGTAATATATTTACATCTTATAATTTCACTAATTTAGTGAAATGGCCGACTAGAGTTACGAGAACCCGTATGTCCACAATCGATTATGTTTTAGTAAATTTTGATAATGAGGGAACGACTTGTGTATTTGACAACATTGTATCGGATTACAGATCGATATTTTCCGAATTGAGCCTAGGTGTTCAGAAAAGTGATGGGCGTTTTTCTTACTATAAAAGGAACTATGGCGACGAACCAATGTTGAAGTTTGTTAATGATATCGGTCAACAAAATTGGAATAACCTTTACACTTTTTATGACATTGATATTGCATACACTTATTTTTATAATACGTTTAGACATCTCTTTGATACCCATTTTCCTTTGTTTAAGCAGCATAATAAGTCATACCACAATAATAAAAAATGGGTAGATTTCGAAATACGTCGATCTAGTAAACAATTGAAAAACTTGCATGCATTGCTTGTCGATTTTCCTCAGCTAAGACCGGCATATAGACGTGCTAAATCCAGTCATAATAACTTAATCAGATCAAAAAAGAAGTTATATTATCGGGATTTAATTTCTAACTCTGACAATTTAATAAAAACTGCATGGAATATTGTAGGGCAGCTTACAAATAAGACAAATAAGAGCAATAGTGATATTCAAATAAACAATGATGGTGAGGTTATAAGTGACCCAAAGAAAGTTGCTGAAATCTTTAACGATTTTTTCATTCAAGCTCCGCTTGAGATTATAAAAAATATTCCATCGGTGAAGAATAACGTTGGTCAGAACTCTACGTTATTAGATATCAATAATTCTGAAATACTTAAACTTTGTCCATATACGGAAAATGAATTATACGAGCTTTTAAAGAGTAAACTGAAAAACAAGAACTCATGTGGCTTTGATGATATCCCTATGTCTTTTGTTAGGAATAATTTAAACTTTATTATATCTCCTCTTGTATATCTCGTAAATTTGTCCTTTTGCGCAGGTAAATTTCCTGATAACTTAAAAATAGGTAAAGTGATACCACTACATAAAACAAATGATTCAATGTCTATCGAAAATTATATTAATTTACGTTTATATTTTTTAAATTAAATTATTTAAATAATGTTTTCATTCATTTATATCTATATAGCATCTCAATACAACGTATTTTTTAATTATTGTTATAGTTATCTAATTTGACTTATTTTACACATTTATACAGAGAGTTTTATTTACTCTTTTTTGTCAGTTTACAGTCTTGAAAAAAAATTATGTCATTTTGTTTAAAGCTATTCAACAGACTACCCAAGTATGTGACAATTCATTCAGTTACATTTTAATGAATACTTTCCAACCAATTACAGGTAGGTATAAAAAAATCGTAATGTCAAATAGTTAAAAAATGAAAAAGAAAAGTTGGTTTTCCTCAGAAGAAGGATAAGTGCCCTCACAAAAAATTGGGGGTGTTCGCAGAGAGGGTGCCAATCCTCTCCAGGAATATAGCATATATACGGTCTATCGGCAGCTGGGCGCGAACCCACACCGATCTAATCACCTCGATTCAAGTACTGACGCTTTAAACCGCGCGATCACTGACCGAAAATATACATTTTGGTGGTATATTACGTCTGTTTTTAGAAACAGTAAACATTGAAAAATTATCATAAAATTTGCTGTATGAATTTGTTCTGATGGATTTCAAGTTATGGCGAATGCGCTAGGACTTATACCAATATAACCTGTCCTATGTATTTATCAAAACTATTGTTTTCTAAAAGTACAATAATAAATAAGTATATAAAATAGTATATGTTAATTTGTACATAGTTCTTAAAATACAATACAACAACCCAAAAAGCGATCACAAGTATGATTTCTTGAGAATAACATAATTTTATTGGATGTTATTACATCTTGATTGAAAATTCACGATACATGTTAATGCACATCATGCGTCTGTGAATTTATATTTTTTAGGAGTATAACTGCATTTTAGAACGCATGAAAAGCAATTTTACGTAACATCGTTACGCATTTTTTATTAGAACAAAAGACGTAATTCTACTGTATTTATCTGGTAACTTATAGTACAGTATATGTATTTGATTATTATTATTTAATAAATAATGATTTTCCAGGTTGCGAAAGCCTAAAAACCACTATGTTATTTTTTACACTAATACGATCATGTAAACAACGTGTACTACTTACTATCAGAATCATGTAAGTTTGCCATTAAGTATAACACATTAAAGGAGTTGGCATAGTTCATTTTCAAATATAAATAAACCTGAGAAACTTGAAATGCACTTCTTTAATTCCTTTAAGATTACTACAAAAATACATTAGCTAATGGCAAATTGCGATTCATAGCAGGATGTTTAAGTATGAGTTTAAATACCTTGTTTTGAACTTTAAAACAAAATAATGAATAACTAATTTTGAATATATTATGAAAATGTATTTAAATTTTTGAAAACCGAGCCGTGTTCCAGCCTTAAAATAACAAAATTAGTATTTCGTAAATAATTGTGAAAACATATAAAAGAAAGAATATTTCCAGTAATTTTTTTACACCCCTAATAAATCTTCCAACGTGTCGGATGTCGTTTATATGTGGGTTGGCTGGAGGGAGCGAATTTCCTTTTAAAATAAGGAAATATGTTTGGACGCTGAAAATAAACATTTGTTTTTATAACCTCTTTGTTTCTTTTCTCACGTTATGCCGTCGCGAAATTTAGCGCCCTTAAATGTCTCACATAATGGTTCGACCTAAATATGTTAATAACGTATTCTAGCTTTTCAGTTTCAGAGAAATTCATTCAGCGGCAGGCTAAGACAGTTCCCTGTAAATTTAATTTCTTTTCCTGATACCGAAGTGGTGATTATCTATTCCGAAGTTGTAGACCAATAAGTGGAGGGAATATTTTAAAGTAATTTTCCTGCAAGTGAATTTATTCCCACTATATTCCTGTGACCTGTAAACTGAAATTTTCGTGTAATAAAAGAATTTGTCACACACCGCTGGAAATCAGTTTTTCTTGAATATATTTTAAAGCACTCAATATAATTTAATAAAAATTTTATGTGTTGGACACCAGTAATAGTATTCTTGTATGATAAAGACTTTGAAATAATCCTACTTTCCTATATACAAAAATACCTCTCTTAAAAATATACAGGGTGTCAAATTTTAATACTTCTTGTTATTAACTCAATATTCAAGGGCATTATTGTAAACGACGCTAAAAAAGAACAAAAATAGAAACGGATAGAAGGGGTTATTTTTTCCCCCACTTCTTTCTGACGTACACCTATGGATGATTTTTTACGTCATAATGTAAAATTTTATTTAAAATATTTTATTACTTTTTATAATTTTTCGTAAAACTTAATTTTCGAAAAAAATTAGTACATTTTTAAATTTCAAATTACAGAAAAAAAAACAACAATATGTAATGTTCTAACTTGCTTTAAAGTATTCTAACTTATTTATACAGAGTGTCTCTGGACATAGGTTAAACCAGAAGTGCCATTTTTACACAAATAAATGTTTTTTATCAGTGTAAATTCGTTTATTAGTGAAAAAAATAGAAATTTAAGAAACATATTAGTTATTGTTGAATTGGATGTGGCCACCACGCTCCCCCGATTTTAGTCTATTGGACTTCATACTTTGAGAATTTATAAAGGACGACGTTTATTCCGAATTAATTGAGACTATTGATCAACTGAAAAGGCGTATTATAAATGTGGCTGAAAAATTTAAGCAATGAACATAGGTTTTTCAAAATTCAGATAATCTTTATTTAAAAGAGCTTGTTTATGCATTTCGGAGGCAGATGTACATATGAACACACTAACTATGACTATTCGCAGTGATAATTTCTGACAACTTTTTGTAAGTTTTTGTTTTTAGAGTATATTATATTACCTTGGAAGAATTGTACTTTCCTAAAAGATATGTTCATATTTGAAAATATTTATTTGTGGAATAATTTACTTCGTTTCAATCTAAGTTTTGAAATGGAAATGTATTTTTAGAAACATCAACGCAAGTTCTTTCAAGTTTCGATATAATGAAAACTTGAAAATAAACTTGGTAAAACCATTTATGCAACCTACAAGTTGGCGTCATGGGTAATTCCACTGCTGACATGAAAACTACACACGTTTATTCACAATTTTCTCTTGTATTCCAGAAAACTTGTAATTACTATGACATTGGGCATGCGATCTATCGCATTTAAATAGTATAATAACCAAGTAAAGTTAACTTTCCTTTTTTTGGATCGTGGCAATAAAGTCCACGCTAAATTTCCCTCTGAAGTTTACAGTTTTTGTCAAATGAAATGAGACATACATTAAATCCCAAAATTTTACAATGCATTTTCATTACCGTCCCAAATTACATAAGTTTGCGGCACCTGCTCGCTCACATTTTTACAGGCTTTTGTTCGGTTTAGAGGAACATTATGGAATGGTTCGGTAACGCAGTTATGCTAATAAGCTGATATACAGTTCTTCAATTAATTTTGAAGTCAAGTAATCGTAATACCAAGCTGTAACTCGAAAAGAGCAACCTCGGCTTTAACATCAATTATAATGAAATTTAATAACTTCTCAGGATATTTTAGAAACTATGGAATACACTGCAAAAAAGTTGTAAATGAGTTTTCCAATGTGTAATTCAGAATGTGTAAAATTTGTCAGTATTTTAACACATTCTGGTTTTGTTAAAGTTACTAATAATATAAGGGAAAAAAAAGTTTATTTGGAATTGTAATGAACAGTAAAATAGTATTTTGTTTTTCTTGTGATTATAAACAAGTAGAGTGTGTTTCTATTCTGCAGTACCTAAATACATATTTGTTGTTTCATTTGTTTTTTTTTGCTATTTACTGGAATGTTATTAAATAACCAATTTATCACATTATCAAAATGTTATAAATCGAAATCTTTGTTTCTCCAACATTTCAATCTCTTGTAAATTGAAAACGAATCAAAACTAGAACAAAAAATTTTAAGACGTTTTTCTTGATTTAGTTTCAGGAACACGCTCACGTATTTGTGACACATACAGAGTATCCTGAAACTAGTAGCCACAAATGATAATAAGAAGTTAAATATTGAATTTCAGTCATAATTTTTAATCTATTACCTTGTCGACCAGGCGATAGTAATAACTCATAGTAATACAACATTCACTATTTAAATTGGAATTAGACATGCTTCATTATACAGGTACGGTTAAAATAAATTTTTAGAATTTATAGTTTTGACGGTGTTGCCAAATTTGACATTTTGTATTCGCAGTTCGATTCTTACAATTTGCTACAAAAAAGCTATACGTTATTTTATTCGATATCTTTTACCACTGTCGAGATAAACGTGTGTACAGGGTGAATCAGAACTTATCTAAAAAAATTGACAATAGATGTGTCATGAAAAATGGAGTCAATATATTGTCTGAAGCTATTTATTTGTGGCATAATTTTAGTTTTTCTTTAGTTTTATTGGGTTTTTGCCACACTTTTGCAAAATAATAAAAATTAATTAAATAAGCCCTTGCGCCAAACGGAACAAGGGTTATTTTTGAAACTAAGTTTGCCTAACCAAAAATTTCACACTGAAAAAAGCAGATAAGTAAAAAAATAACAAAAATCACATCACTATCGCGTACTTCTGTATTATTGACGTTTCGAAAAACTCTCTGTTTTCGTTTTCAAAATAGTAGTAAAAATATTAAACGTATGTCAAGTTTGACAGTTTAAAATTTGTTTATCTGCTTCCATAGAGATGTTAAATGATTTTTATTTTATTTTTACTTACTTCTTCTTGATACAACTGTAGTCAACTATGATCGATGTTTACTGAACAGTTTGACACACACTTATCTCCGTAATCGCGGTCTTTTTTAATTTTCTTTTTGTCGCGTTATCTTCCTTCTCTAAAATTTTTGCCGAACCCCATTAAATCACCTTACCGTTTTCCCAAGCGTTTTTCGAAACGTCAATAATACGGAAGTGCGCGATAGTGATGTGATTTTTGTAATTTTTTACTTATCTGCTTTTTTCAGTGTGAGATTTTTGGTTAGGCAAACTTAGTTTCAAAAATAACCCTTGACTGTTCCGTTTGGCGCAAGGGCTTATTTAATTAATTTTTATTATTTTTGAGAAGTGTGGCAAAAACCCAATAAAACTAAAAAAAATGGAGTCAATATCGTAAAAAAATTTTTTTGCATAATCCTTATAGTTTCAACCTTTACATCGCTGAGCTACTGTAGTCTCTATATAAGTCCCATGTACATTAAAAAAATTTGTTTAGATAAATTTAACTAATAATATAATATAATAATAATTTATTAATAATGAAGTTTATATTTCCAGGCAATAATAATTGAAACTGACTTAATTATTTCCACATAAAATATAAGTTTTATCGCCTCTTAAAAAACCCAGATCTGATCAGCGGCGTATCAAAACGTTAATTCGAGCACGTCGGCAACGATATGGCCCCGGCTACAAATTGTTATAATATCATCTTTCATATTTCAGCCTCCGTGACAGCGACTGCGACCACGTCGTTAAGAGAGCCACCTCATTCAAAATTAAATGATCCTTAACTGTACATTAAATTCGGTGTTCCATGTTTTATAAATGACGAGGGGCATCATTAGTGCTTCTCAAAGCAGTATAATTTTCCGGGCAACTTATTTTTGGACAGGGCATTGTACGAGGGATTCTCGACTTCACATGCAGTTCGTTTTTCCCCTTTTGATGGCAACGACAGCGGTATTATTCGATGGCATCTTTTTTATACCTACTGCTTTTTGTATCGTACTTATCACTGCATGACATTTCAAGCAGGGACATTCTAACACAGCAGTAGCATCGCGGAAGTGAAAAGTTTTCCAGGGAATTTTATAACAAGACGAGCTCGATTCAGTATGACTGTAATACAACTGCTAACAACTAAACTAAATATTTCTCTGGTTATTTTTTTATTAGTGAACTTTTTATGAGAGAAATTTTGTGAAATACCTAGCTGAAAACGCAGGTGCAAAAAAGTTGACAACTAATGCAGAAATAGGTCAGATCTCATCTATTGTGGTTGAATTTGTCGTGTTCCCACTGCCAAAAAGTGAAGTTAGATATTTATAGAGTGAGTAAATTAGATTATTTTCTTTAGATAATTATTGAATATAGCTTTGTCTGTGGAATTGTTCATTTGCATACCTAGATGTTTGGTATCAGAGAACATACATATGACTTCATTGATAGGAATTGTAGGAGATTTGATTTATATTAGCTTAAAATACCTTTCTAACCCAGTAAAAAAATGTTACAAAAGCTAATAATAAGGAATAAATGGGTAGATATTGTGGGTGTAATTCAACGCAGGTTGGGGCTTTTGTCCACTGAGTAGTTAGTTTCACACAATATTATTAATACCTAAAAAAGTGATATCTTTTATCTAGACACTGTCTTATACCTACGTTCATAAAACAGAAAATAAATTTCGCACTACCAGGACGAAGTAAAATTGAAAGTAAATATGCATCTATTTTTTTAAAGGCGCTTCTTTGTTATTCTTTTCGAACAGCTTACGAAGTAGACAAATATACAGGGTACGACATGTATAAAAATTAAACTGTAACTTCCTTATGATATTTGTAAGTCTTATACGAAAAAGATCTGTCAATTATTTACATATTTTAGATAACTGAAAAGAGCGAATTCGTCAAGAAATTTGGAACATATTGCCAGTCGTAATTAACAAAGTTCAAAATTAATTCCTTTTATGCTCAGCTCACCGTAAAACAGCAAATGGACAACAGTTTCAACTCATTAGAAGTTTCTGTTTTATCTAATTTCAAATTTAAATGAAAATAGGAACCCATTTTCCTGTGTTTTGTAATTCCAATTGTATTTCTATGGAAGCTATTTTAAGCAATCCAATGCAGTGTTTATATAGTCAAGGGTATTAGGTATAAAAAAAATATGCTCTCTTTTAAAAAATATAGGCATCAATTAAAAAAATTAAATAATATTTATTGGTCTTTGGTACTTCACTAAGCAAATTATTACATCTATTTAAAAAGGGGGCAAAGAAATTTTGACATATTCATATTTAAGTTATTTAGTTGCACTAACCTCCCACACTGTTTTTTCCGGAAATATTTATCATCACTTACTGTCCACCTAGCACCTAATTTGTATTAACTTATGTAAACTTCAGAGTGCTAAGTAGTACAAGAATCAGCGTTTTACGTTGTGCGCCCCCCTATTTAGAAGTTATTATAACTTCGGAACTATTAGAGTGTTACTTCTAAATTATCAGTACCAGGTAGTGCTACTTGTTAATATAATGATAAGAGCTAGGGGTTACCGTTACATAGCCCTCTCCTCTCTTGAAGTTATTGTAACTTCGGAATTATGTTAGCTCAAAATGTCAGTGTTAGGTAGTACTAATTATAACGATGGTAAAAATTGGAAACTGTACTAGACATTGGACTAATAATATAAGGAAAGTGGCTAACATTACTTTGATCTTATCTCTTCCATCGTTTTGAAGTTATTATAACTTCGGAACAGTTTCTAAAAGTTAATGCTAGGTGGTACTAATTGTAATGTTTTTAAAAGTTGGAAAAACTGGAAAATAATATATAGTGGGAAAAGGAACTAAGTATACATTGGTTTTCTTCCCGTTTTGAAGTTACTAGATGTCAATAGTAATATTGCTAAAGGTTGGAACCCGTAAAAGGTAGCAGCTAGGGGCTAACACCACACCGTTTTGACGTTAATCTATCTTCAGAACAGTGCTAGCTTCAAAAAGTCAGTGCTAACTAGCATTAATTGCAATATTATTAAAAGAGAGTGTATTCAAAATTGTATTAATAATGCCACATTGTGTCCCGTCATTTTGAAGTTATTATAACTTCAGGACTGGTAGAATTCTCTAGGAGTCTCTATATGTTACATATATATTAGTGCTAAGGTAGTGTCAATCTTAATATTGATAAAAGTTGCAAATTGTATTAATGTGTAGTGGAAATATTTTAAGTTTACATTACCCCTCTTCTTTGTTTGAAGTTATTGTAACATTGAACTGCTAAAGTATTAGCTAGCTTTAACATGTGGACGTTAGATAGTGCTAGTTATGGCATTAAAAGTTAGTACACAAATTTAAGTAAAAAAATCTGGCGATATAGTCTCATCAATATGGCAAATACTATATTTATCTTATTGGCATCGATAAAATATACAACAGAATACGGGTTAAATTAGGTTATATGTGTGAGCGGAGTATATTTTGCCGAAGATATCATATTAGCCATTTAAGTTGGGATATGGCCCATAAATCTTAAATTCAGAAACGAAAATCGCTCCCAAACGTAACTTTACGGTCTGGCTAGGGTAATATTGTAGTTAACAACAAGTGATGCCAACTAAATTACGAAACAAAAATCATCCGCAACTGTTCCGATTTCCTTGGCCGTAATGAGTTTGCTCGTCCAAGCAAGAACAATATCATATTAAGGCGGCGATTTAGGGGCGATGAATAAGGATATGTATACCCGGTTAGGGGTTGCGATTAATTGGCCTAATCTAATATCAAGTGCCTGAGTTAGATTTCCTCGGATGGGAAGAGTATTGGGAATGTGCGGCGTGGAGTATTATTGAAATCCATAAAAACAAATCACAAAATATATTAAGGAATTACCATTGTATGATAATTTCTTTACAAAACAATTAACATACTACATTAATGAAATTATTAAGATGGAACAAATTAACATTATATTTGATGTAAATATAGACAGAATGGCAAAATGCAGTAGTTAATTATATTTACTGATAATTTCCTTTCTGTTTCAAATATCAGTGCATAGGTAATTCTAAATACATATGTGAAACTAATGTAATTGCATTGTAATTTTACAGTAAAGTCTTAAATTCATTTATTGTAATATTCACAATGATCATACATGTAATTTTTACAGTATTGAAAATTTGTAGTGGATTACACTTCTGTTTCTAAGACGTATGTATTTTTACAATTACATATATTGTCACCCTCCAAATCAGTTATTGCAACATTAACAACAATCAAATATGATAGAAAAAGCTATACAATTTTAGCTAACTTAATTTTACACTGATGTTTGATGTACAACTAAGACCACATATGACAGATATACAATGAAAAGATTAATGTAATTTTTCTTTTATGTTACAGATAAAAATGTAATTTTTCAAATTCTCATTACATTTTTTTTCTATGGAATAACGTCAACTACGACAGAAACAAACATCAGATATTTAAATACTAAATTTATTCCATACTTTCGCCACTGACTGTATATTCTACATATTATATAACTCTCTTTTATACAGATAAATGCTGACTTTTCATTAATTGTCATTGCATAGTCTTCGTTTTGCGAAAAACAATGATTCATAATTGTTTTCATTTCATTATCATCAAATTACTATACCATAAAGAAATTGTATTAAGGTCAAATGTAATTTTACATTGAATTCCTTTTTGAAAGTGTTGTAATTTCACAGTATTGTAAAACTAAGTGCTAAGTAAAAACCTTTATTCGAGACTTGCGTATATTATAGTATTTTTATTCTCCCTATGCGTGCGTTGAGTTGAATACACTTCTCGTATCTCCAAAATTGCGAACAAAGTTATATAGTAAATCCAATATCGTTGTACTCCATCTCACTTGCGGTTTTAGAATTTTCAATACACGAAATATACGGATTAGCGTTAGTGGCAACTATATTCATGCAACATGAAACGCCTTTCTATAAATCAATACTTTAAGCAGCCTGGTCGGTCTAAAAATACTTTAATAGTGTAAATAATCTGATGAAAATATCGTGACTTTGTATCTGAACTCTTAAGAAAAACTCGGTAATAACAGGCATTCGTCTAGCAATGGCTGGTGTAATGGAAGTTGACTTTTTACCAGTAATGAATGCTTTTTGAATGGGTTTAAGTGGCACTAATTTGAGTCAAGAGTTTTAAGAGCGTGTGGAACAGAACTTTTCTATTTTAACTAATGAGGCTAATGTTCAAGTAGGCTTTATCTATTCAAACGGTAGTTATAATGCTTCAAAGGTAGTCGTGACATGCATATTTGTAGAGCAGTTTGGGGCACATTTTTGGATAAGAGTTCCATGTCAAGCAGACTAAAAAATTTAAAATTTCAAAGAAATTATTTACATTTACATATTTACTATATTAGTTATGATGATTTTATAGTTACTTCATGTAATTTGACAAATTTACATTTAAGAAATTTACAATTAATCGAAATAAACCTAAAGTGTATAATAGTCCTGTTATTCACAAATATATTGTAATAGTTCTATTTCAGTCCCTTTCCAGTTTTTGAATGAAGCAACCGGTGTATCAGCAGATGTAAATTAAACCTAGCGCCAGATATAAGTAGCTGTTAATTACAAAATGTTTGCGTACAGCGTAAAAGTCTAACAACGAATAGTTTTAATTACACTTCCGCTCTACAGATCAGTTATTCTCCCTCGTCATTGACGAAGAATACACTGGCTCTGAAGCAGTAGCTATAGTTTTTCCTTTTATTTCTGTTACCAGTTGACTATCTACCCGTATGTTCGTAAATATGAGAAATGCTGTTTTCTGTTATTCAAATTAGTTGCGTAAAAATCCGAAACTAAGCGCATAATTTGTGCATCAAAAGGCGAAATATAAATGTTAGCTTCGTGCGAACATATATAGCAATTACAATCTGTTTCGATCCGCTAGTTGCATGTTGCAGTTAATAGTGGTAAAACCACAACAAGCTGCACGTTTGCACTTGGAGACTTGGAATATAGTAAATGTTTACTATTACTATATGTCCTGGCAGTTTATCAGTGACTGATAGTACTCATCTCCAAATATGCATTTTCGTCGCAAGATAAATGAGAGAATGGATTGAAGCACTTGGAAATTTTACGCCACACAGACTGGTAAGCAAGGAAGTACAATGATTGGGAAACAAAGTGACTATGTTGGAATGTGTTAATTTTGAAATATTTCAATATTCAGTTGAATGAAGAATGAAATTACGTAAAATAACAATAACTAACGAAATTTGTTTTGCCCAATACATAGATTGGTTGAAGATACATCGAAAGAAAAGAAACGAAACAGCTTATATCGTCACTTGAAATAAAAACTCACGCAATCGAACTAGTAGTGTGAAAGCCGTAACTATTCTGTAACATATTGTTAGATGGTGCAGCAACAATGTAAAAGGATTTCTCAAATAAAAAAATGTATTCTTTATTTTTTGTTCAGAATAATGTATTGTACTGGTATGAAATGATTCTACAACAAAATAATATTTTTTTAATCAGACAAAAATTCTACCATTTTTCTAACAATTTTTAATAAAAACCTAAGTAAGCCATGAAAACAAAAGTTTGTTTTATTATTTTGTTGTAGAATCATTTCACACCAGTACAATACATTATTCTAAACAAAAAATAAAAAATACATTTTTTTCATTTGAGAACCCGTTTTAAGATACAATGTTGGAAAAATTTTTTTTCGACGGTCCATATCTCAAACACCATTGAACCCACAACGATGTAATCTTGTACAAGAGGTGCTGATTAAGAATATCTTACTAGTTTTCTTCTAAAAAAAAATCGCTAATACTTTTTTTTTTAAATTGACCAATTTTCTCCATCTTAGAATCGGACGCTTCTAACTATAATCAATATGGTTACGTCTAAAGACTCACTTTATAGGTATATATTCACCACCAAAGTTTCAAAGTATTCGGATATAAGGTGAGCGAGATACCAGGGTGGCTCCATGAAAAGTGGGACACATTGTATATACACTCAGTTCCAAAAAAAGTGACGCACTTGATTTTTGACCTAACTTTGTTTTCTTTTTACTTATAAACCAATCGGCCGATTTTTATTTTTTTTTTATGTGTTGGTAGGCAATTCCTTTGCCTTTCAAAGAAAATTAAAGACGTCGAATTTTTTTCAAAGCCTCCTGGATGGTAGTGGAAAAACTCGAGTCATGTTATTTTACTCATTTTTGACTCACCCTGTGTGTTAATCAAGTAATGTTATAGTAGGTGATTACACTCTATATGAAAGATGCTTCTCTTGCGAGCATATTATTTTTTTATTCATTGATTTATCTCTAAAATTGTCCAAATTACAGCTTAAGTTTTGTATATATATACCAACTTTCTTAATTTAACATTTACGTTTATCCCATATTTCTTTGTAGGATCATATTACCTTTGAAAAACAACTACCACTTGCAATTTGACGTTGTGTCATTTAACTGATTTGACGTTTTGTCATTAATTAAGTAGCATTAAACAAGTTTTAGTGACAAAAATTATATAAAATGCCTCAAATAAATTCCGAACAAGTAGCAAGATTAGTTGCTTTAGTAAACGATGGGCATAGTAAACGTTACGCCGCTCGTGCAGTGGGAGTCCACGAAGCCACTGCTCGTAGAGCGATCCGCAAGTACGAAGAAACAGGAAGCACTGCTCGTAAGGAAAGTTCTGGTCGGCCTCGAAAATCTCCAAGAGATGATCGCTTCTTGAGATTGCGAATTTTAGGGAATCGATCCAATACTGCAGTAAATGTTCAACAAGATCTTCGGCAAATTCGTGGTGTCGCACTAAGTAAGCAGACGGTATGTAGACGTCTAAAACAAGTTAATTTAAAAGCTAGAAGACCTGCAAAGTGTCCTAAATTATTGCCCGAACATCGTGCTGCTAGGCGACGCTTCGTTGAAGATTATGGAAACTGGAATATTCCTGCATGGTCGAATGTCTTGTTTACGGGTGAGTCAAGGTTTTGTCTTAATATGGTTGATGGAAGAAAAAGAGTGTGGAGGAGGACTGGTGAAAGATTTATTCAGAATTTAATAGCAGAATGCCAAAATTTTAATGGTGGGTCGGTTATGGTGTGGGGAGGGATTTCAATGAATGGAAAGACACCCCTTCATGTTTTTCCGGTGAGGCGGTCGCTGACAGCCCAAATATATATTGAAATTTTAGAGCAGTATGTCTTACCTCGTGCAGAGTTAATGGGTAATAATTTTATATTGATGCACGATAATGCCCGACCACACACCGCAGCAATAGTGCGGAACTTTTTAGAAGCTACGGGTATCACCACATTACAGTGGCCTGCGAGAAGCCCCGATATGAACGCTATAGAGCATTTGTGGGATGAATTAGGGAGAATGATACGCTCTCGCGAGAGGCCTCCGGGAACTCTCGCAGAAATGGCAGATGCATTAGTGGAAGAATGGGATCGTATACCAATGGACAGGATGAGAAACCTAATTTCCACGCGTAGATTAGAAACCCTTAGAGTTGCTAGGGGAGGCAATACACGGTATTAATCAGTTACCCCAGGTTATAATATTGCGTTTAATAAAAGTGTTTCGTAAAAATCGTATGTTTATTTCACTAGAAAATTTTCTCGATAAATTAAGAAAGTTGCAAAACTTGAGCAAAAAAGCTGTAATTTGGACAATTTTAGAGATAAATCAATGAATAAAAAAACGAAATGCTCACAAAAGACGCATCTTTCATATAGAGTGTAAGCACCTATTATACCATTACTTGATTAACACACAGGGTGAGTCAAAAATGAGTAAAAAACATGACTCGAGTTTTTCCACTACCATTCAGGAGACTTTGAAAAAATGTCAGCGTCTTTAATTTTTTTTGGAAAGGCAAAGGAATTACCTACCAACAAATAAAAAAAAATTAAAAATTGGCCGACTGGTTTAGAAGTAAAAAGAAAACAAAGTTAGGTCAAAAATCAAGTGCGTCACTTTTTTTGGAATTGAGTGTATTTAACACAATCTTTCGCTGAATTGTTTTTTATTAAATGAATGATTATAGATGTGATGAAAGTTCTCTCGCCTTACGATTGCAATACAAATCACAGCTTCGTACGGTTTCGGCGTATACTTACTCTGTCAGAAACGCCATGAAACAATGCTATATAGTTATGTTCATTGAAGAATAACGTCACGTACAGTTAGTGCCGTACTATTTCAATTTTCCTGATAAATTATACGCTGAAATGCGAAACACATACTAATATCTCGGGAATGCCCAGCAGTGCACCGAACATATTTCTGCTTCTGTAAATACATCTGGAAAATAAACGTTTCTTCAAAGTGCGCTTCTTGAATAATTCAAAACTAGTTATTTGTAAATAATTACTTAAACAGATGTAACGTATTGTTCTCATCGTTTCTTTATTATTTTATCAATTGCTGTACGGTGCATAAGAAAGTCATAGACAGATAAAGAATGTGCTTCGGTGTTCAACATTATTTTTCAGCGTTTCGATTTAGCAGTGAAATAAATTTTATGGATCAATGCGACAGTTTTAATAATTAATGTAAATTAACTTTAATGAAAATCATTCATGGCTTAAACGAATTTATTTTTGTATATTTAAATATATCTCTCATATTAAAGGTAACTTTATTTTACGTTATTTTGAAAATATTAAAGCCTCGCCTAAGACAGGCATTCAGGCCTATGATTGAACATTCAGGTTAGCGTAACCGATGACAGTTAAGTTACGATAACTGGGTGGGCATAACTGAGCTCTTAACCGAAATGGAAAGATGGCTATGATCGAACAACCAGTTATCTGTGCCTGTTATTATGGCCAGATAACCCTGTCATGGCAGTTAATTCTTTAATGTACGTCATCTGTCATCACTCATATGCCAAAATTTAAATCATAGGTACTTAACAGTGGGTACAAGTGGCACGAAGTTTAGGGCACATGAACCAATGCCAATATGAAGAAATGCTAAATTTCATTAACTGTAAGAAAATATTGTTGAGAAGCAAAGTAAACCCAACGCATGTTAATATAAGTAGGCAAATTTTTGAAGTACTTATAAATTCTTTAGTGTATGGACCGCAAACAAATCCCCAACAGTGGTGGTAGGTAAGTGAAATATTTCATATTAACTTATTGATACAATTATTTAAATTATTTTAGATTCATGCAGAGTGGAAGCAGAATGTAAAAAGGAAGAGCAGAAAACTTCATCAGGATCAAAAACTAGTAAAACCTGGATGCACATATTCAATATTTATACACAGTTTACGTGGGTAATCAAAAATGTACCTTTAGGCATGCGATCTGTGCTACTGTGCTAATTACAATTTACTACGCCTTCGTGGAGTCCATGTTGCAATATATTATAATTATAGGAGGATAGTATAGGATGCAGCATATCAGTGTTAATAGTAAGAAATTATTATCAAAAACACATAACTATGTAATAAAAATAATATTTAAAAAAGATAAAACGTATTATTTATACCTACTCTTTATAGAATCTAAATTATTACCAATAATTAAAAACTAGGTACCTAGCTTTTGTCATTGTGGCTTTCCCCTATTCATAAATTAATTATTAATAATATTAGGTAATAATATATATTTCTTTTTGTTTGTTAATATTTATTTAGGTATCACTGTCATACTCAGAATAGCAATCTTAATTGTATAAAATTGTAATCCCACTTAGAACAAACTTTAGGTTTTTTTAGGTTGTATTTACTGTCAAACTATTAATAGGGCAATCCAACCAACTGTCAAATAACTTTAAAAATGGCGGCTGTAGGACAAACAACTCGACATATGACAAGCAGAAATTTGTGCTTTTGTGTAGAACTTTTAGTTATTGGTCTGTGTGAAGAACTGTGTGTTTTGCTCATTATATTTTATACCTATTTCGGACTATCATAATGGTTTTGTTTTGTTGTGTTATGAATTGTTGGAGTAGAGGACAGCGAGAAGATCAAGTTAGATTTTTTAGGATTCCTGCTGCATTGAATTATAGACAGAACTGATCTCAATGAACTCTCATATAAGACGGCAAAAGTGGCTTAGTGCAATAAAACAACAAGACCTAACTCAAGAAAAAATTAAATACAGTGTACAAGTTTTAAATATATTATTTATAAATAGGTACCTAAGTTCTTTTTTCTCCAACTAGTAGTATAATTACACCCCCGCCAGTCCTAGCAATTCAGGGTCCTGGAGAATACTATATATAATATTAATAAAAAAATATATTGATAACAATATTGGCAGTTATATATAATTAATTAGTAAACTATTACAGAGGTACGTAATTTGATTTTAACAATTATTTATGCATAGATACATGGCAGACTCGCATAACAAAACAAAACCATTATGATAGTCTGAATTATCCTTGGTATAAAATATAATGAGCCAAACACACAGTTCTACACAAAATCACAAATTTCTGCTTGTCATATGTCGAGTTGTTTGTCCTACAGCCGCCATTTTTAAAGTGATTTGACAGTTCGTTGGATTGCCCTATACCATATATTACTAATTATGTAAAACTATTATATGGCAGTAAATTGATACTGAATTGTGCTATAGACAAATAATAATAAAATTATATATTATATAAATATTCCAAATGTCATACGTCAATTGCCAGAAATAAAATTAAAATTTCTGACCAATAAAAAGCTCCAGTTACATTTAACGGCAGGTTATTTCAAGCAGTTTCATAACTGGGTCACGTGATCATTCTCAAGTTAAGTAACTGGGAAAAATAAACTTGACAGGTGTGTCAATCATACGAATTTCTGATTAACCTACCAGTTACCGTTAACAGGCCTGTTAATGCTAACTGGATGTGTTTGATCATAGGCCCCAGTGTAGCTTCATCTTACAAGCTTTACACTAATAAAAATGATTGTAACTTTATACGTTGGTCACGCCAAACATGAATGTAAAAAATAACAAATCCATACTGTATTACAAGAATCTCATGTGAATACTCCGAAAAAATATTGGTGCCTGTAAAAAAGAATTGTTTCATGGAAATAAATTATTTGTTTGTAAAGGGCCAAACAAATCTTTATTTCCTTTTACCAAATTATTTTTTTGAAATGCAAAAGTACAGTTATTTTTTGTAACACATTGTTCAAATCTGTATGGAAAATAATGTCTGAAATGGATATATTTGACAATTTTGACAATATGAAAAAACAACAATATTTTATTTGTTGCAAGGTGCAAGATAATATCTGACGTTTTCATTGTTATTACACCAGAATTGAGTGTTGTCGAAGTGAATTTCTTATAGAGAAAAAAAACATGAAAATTAGTAGAACAGCACGATTACCACAATTTATTCTATCCTACCGCAAAATATTTATACTTAGTCGTAATAAACTTTATAGACATAGTAATTTGTTAGCTTCTTTACAAACTTTGGCAATAAAAAGTATATTTAATTTCATGAATAAATGGTCATATAAAGGTAGGTCTTTCTATATATGAAATTAAATTTATATTTCTTTGCTAAGACAAAAAAGAGTACACAGTATTTGTTTCAGAATAATGAAAATATAGTTATACATATAATCCAGTAGAGAAGCTTATCGAAACTGTATATTCGATAATACAGTTCCAAATTTATTCATAATAACCTCCAAAAGCTCTATAAAATGAGAGAGAGATATGCATAATAATTTCTTCAAAAGTAAGGGGCCAGAACTGTTGAATTTTCATTAAATATTTTTTCCTTGTTATACTCGTATACCGCCTTCCTATATTCAGTGTTTATGTAAAAGTTAAAAGGTTTAATTGAAAATAATTAATAACTAAATATTCAAATGTATTTCAAATCAATTTTGATTAAATCTATACTTGTAAATAAATAATAACATTTATTTTATATAAATGATATATTAGTATAAATCTCGTATTATATTGTATAGATTGGAAATGAAATTTGAAATCATGGATATTACGAATATGGAAACAAAATGTACTGATTCGTTTATCGTTCTGGCAATTAGGTATAATAAAACTAGAATATAATAATACTTTGTAATATTTAAAAATTTATGTAATTTTGATAGCATGAAAATGAAACTATAAAGTAAAAATAAAGTGTTTCCATCTACATATATGGAATAATAAAGGTGTCAACTTTCGTTTCCGCAGTTAGTTCTGTGATGTGCAGAATAAGGAGCTTTACGATTTTGCAACCCAAGGCAAGATGCTTTTTGAATACTAGTTCAACGATTACAATGTTTTATAAACGTATATTTTATTTGCTTTATTTGTACCGAACGATTTATTTGATACTTCTTGAAAATAACTTTCTTTGGCCCCAGCAGCTCTGTTTGATGTTCCTTCAAACTTTTGATATCATACTCGCATTGTGCAGATGAAGTAGAACATTCATTGCATACCGTCTATCGATGTTGAGATATTGAATTACATAAATATTGTACCAAAAGGGTTTTAAATATTCAAAGTTCAAACCATCAAGAGATACATTCTTAAAATGCAGATTGATACATATTCATTTATACGAAAAGGAAGTACTTCCATTAACGCCGTGTTCTTGAAATAGTGTACAAAGACAAATATTTTTTAACATTTAAGAACTGAATGCCACCTACGAATATTCAAAGGTGCCGAAGTAAAACGAAATATGTAAAGACAGACGGCGGCCTACCTTTAGGTACCTTTAAAAATTGTTGCATTTTTAAGGTATTCATTACGTGTTTTGTCACTACCACCAAGCGAAAACAATGACTGTTGGATTAAGAAAGGAGAGAAGTCGGACCGCGTGCATCTGTTCCAGATGCAGTTGACGGCGAACTCGCTTGCATAGGAAAACGAACTGCCAACTTTTTAGATGTGCGAATCAGCCTATCTGGTGTCAGCGCTGATTACTGCGGTTGGCATTTATTATAAAATTCTCATGATTTCCTATCAATTACACCGGTTGTTTATGAAAATGCAAATTTAATTATTATTTGTCATTATTTAGCGGTTCTGCTGCTCTGCAGCGTTTATAATTGAATATACATTAAAAACAAGTTTATTGACTTAAATACGGTAGGTCAAGACTCGGATTGCCGGATTGTTGATCACGGAATAGGTATGTCTCGAACTGTTTTTTATTGACAGTACAAGGGTTTTTTATTACTACCTGTATTTAAATACATAATAATTTAACCTAGTTAGTATTGGATTTTGTTTCACTATTTATGTAATGAAATGTGAATGGTTTATTTTGATTCCCTGGAGTTTCGTAATTTCAATATTAAATATGTTTTATGTTGAAACTTAATATGTTAATTACATACTTTAAAAAATAATTTATAAAATTAATTACATATTGCAATAAGTTGGTACTATAGGAAAATATTTAAATTTGGCAACGTCGCGTCAGGCAGGCATCGAGTTGAACTGCCGCCAGCGGTCAGTGACAGTCTGAAGAAGGGGTTTAAATAATGGTTTGAAAATATTTTTTTTCTGCTTAAATATGCATTCAAAACTATTTTAAGTTGCGTTTTCGTATTATACTCATTTTTTTCTATATTATCTTAAAATGAATAACATTATGACTGAATCACCCTGTATACATTGGATATCATTATAACTGCACAAAATTACCATTATTTTTTCTTTAATGAAATAGTGACTCATATCTTGTTATATTGCTGAGTTTTTTTTCCAACTGATGTAACTTCCTCCTAGCATAATTCGAGTGATCTCCAACATTCAATCCTCTTTCAGGACTACCAACAGAATCGGTCGAGGTTTGTCTTTTCTCGTCCTCACCTGTTACCGTCGGCCTCAGAGATGTCGTTTTCATTTTCCATCGCGATAATCATTTCCTTGTAATAATCAGTGATTAAGAACGGTTGATAGTATTTCTCCTCGGTCGTTTGGACCACATAACCTTGAACTTTGTAAAAAACTCCGATACCCTTATCACCTAAAATGATTAAGGAGTAAAAGTAAGACATTTAAAAAATGTGGAATTACCTAGCAAGTATACTTACATGCGTTAATTTGTAGCCTTGTCGAATTTTACTTCAGAAGTGGGATTTCTTATGAAAGTATAAAATATCTCTGCACCCAACTGATGCCAGTTTTATCTTTGTGCTGTACGTAACTCTTCGACTGCAGTTCAGAACCTGTTCAAGTCTTGGCTGGCTAAAGTTTGCAGAAATTGTGATAAGTACTTTCGCCCGAGAACATGCTCCAGTATCATCTGGAGAGGTAAAACCTAGAAACGATAACATTATTTATTAAAATATGAATTAAAATGTAGACCATTTTAACTCACTCTTTACATTTCCTCTCCGCACAGATAATCAAATCCCAAGTTTTTTGCGGCGTTAACGTCAGATTTTTGTATCTCGGCGGAAGAGAGCGCGAGCGTAACTTTGTCGTCTAAATCGACACGTTTCGTCCGGTTCAGATTTTGCAAAGTCGTAACTATATTATCTCTGCAAAGAAAATATTAACTACATCAAATACTTTTTAAATTGTGAAGTGTACCTTATTGATCTTAAAACTAGACAATAAGTCAAAACAGATACATACATCCATACGAAACATAAGACAAAATTATTAGCATTTTCTAAAGCTTTCTCGGCGAATTTACATGTACTTTATTCGCTTCTATGTAATTTATAACGTTGCGTTTAAAGAAGTCCGGATCTGTTATAATGTGAATTATGGTTTTGAAAACTAGAAAATTATATCGATTTTAAATTTAACCAGCCATATTAAGAAACGAAAATTTGCATATATCACTTATACATACCTTTACACCACATTATTTCTAGGACCAAATACTTTGTTGGAGATAAAGAATAAGATCGAGGTAACAAAAACATAATAAGCAGTTCACTAACAGCGCGCAAATACTCAATTTCTTTTTCTGAAGACATTACATGTGGTGATAATTGAAACATTGGGGGACGATCAGATTCAATACTAAAATTAATTTAAATATAGAAAAATGTCATTATATACATTAAAGAAAAATCTTACACTAAAGTTTTGACTCTCTAATCTTTTCAAAGTGGTTGGTAATTGTAAAGTACAGAATGACCCCGTATAAAGCTCATAAGGAAGAACTGGGGTGATAATTTACCGTTAAACTAAGCAGGCTCGCGCAACCGCATCAAACCCAATTCCTTGCAACGCAAAGCTACTGACAACTAGACAATTATCAACTATGAAATTGTGTTCGGATGATCCCCATTCAAATAGCTCGCATAAATTACCCCAATTAACTTGTAAACATCTGCATGCATCCCAGTTAGAGAAATCTTCCGGGTTTGCTATATATGCGCGCCCGGAGCAAATAGGAGAAAACGAGTGCGTCTTCAGCTAATGCAGTTATTCGCGTTCATTACATGCTTCTGCTCCATTAATTCTTAATTAGGCGATTTTCGTACGCTGCACGATACCGCGAGTCTCGTTCAATGCCGAAACGTAATTAATACCTGGAAGGACTCGTACTGTCGTTTTAAAAGATTAAACGTATCTATTATTTTAGATTTCTTTGAACCTCATCAAATGAAGTCGTACATATTCAAACTCCATTGACTCAATTTCTTTAAAAATGTAGAAGCATATTAATTAATGCATCATCAAAATAAAAGGTAAAATTATCAGTTTTGAGGCGATACTGCAATATTTGATGAAAGTTAGAACGCGAATATTTAAAGAAAATTGTGCAAAGTATAAAAGAATGGCTTGACTACAAGTTGCTGTCATTGAATACATAAGGCAGTTTGTACCTTTTGCCTTGCATAAATCTGCATTACCATATTTTAGGTCTTTAGAAGTAACAACAAAAATGAAATTTGAAATATAAAAATCGTTTACAAAATATTTAGGAATAGTACATTGTCACTTAAAATGGGACCAACACATACATTATGGAAGGCAAGTGCACATTCACTTTTTACAATTTTTGAGTAATATTATGGATGATTTATATTACATTAGTAGACCGAATTATACCATATAAGATATGGTATAATTGGGTCGGGTGATGTAAGAAATGTGTACTTAAATAAACTCAAAAAAGAATGATAAAAATTATGTGTAATAAAGAATTCACCTATCCAACTAATTTATCATATAATGAAACTGCAATTATGGACAGTCGTCAAATATTTTTCTTATTAGCAATTATGTAGCAATTTGCTCCGTTACAAAAATACGGGGTGTTGAAGTAAAGGAAAATAATTATCATTTTCGAAACCCCTTTAGATATTTTCATGAAATTTGGTATGTGATGATTTGTTTTCTCAAAAACGGCGCATTGCAGTCCTAAAATTTATGAGGTATCTTATTTTTCAAATTGAACGGGGAATTAAAAATAATTTTTATCTGGGAAGAAGCCATTGGCGTACCATATTAAAGTCAGTGCTCGTGCGCACGCCACTGTTAAAGATAGAATTTATGTTTATATTGCAAAATCTGTACCTTTAATAATAGTCACCATATACCAAATTTCAGGAAATTATCTAAAGCTGTTTCGAAAATATTTATTATTTTCCTTACGTATGAATAATTCATTTTGTTTTCATCAAAATATTAAGGAACTGCAACTGAAATATAAAACTATATAATACACTAAATATTGCACTAAATTGCAATGATTATTTTTAACGCTACAACCTCTCGAGCATTATGTTGGCAATAAAACCAATTGCTTAAAAATCACAGCGCTAGTATATTTTCTTGAAAAAATAAGAGCCTTATATTCATAGTATTTATCACCTGTCGCTACACTATGCGCGAGACAAATTTCCCGGATTTTGCCCGAATTTATAATATCAGTTTCATAAGTTTGTTTCCGATAACCTGCTTGTTTGTTTCTTCCGTGATTTAACAACGTTTTCCATGAAAATTCAAGCTGTGTATATAAAATGCTTTTGAAATACAAATCCGATTCATTCTTGCAATTTTCTCTTGATCCAATAACTTTTAGTGAAAAGATAAAATGCTACGAGAATGTGCAGTATACATATAGGTATTGTATATTCTAAGTCTGCTCGTTAGTATTTTTGCTTTCGTGCATTGAATCCCGATTATTTAGAGGTCATTGTATTGCATATGACCCAACATTAGCTTCATTAATTCTTTGCGACGACAGGCTCCAAAAATGCTGATTGTCATAACAACTTTCATGAGTAGGTAAATATGTTTTATCATCTTCAGTACCTAGAAACTTATATACTTCTTCCTTTGTAAAAGTTCTGGATTTTTTGGGCTTGTGACCGTCTGAATTTCTTTTAAAAAATGCGATAAGTTGAGAAAATCTGCTTATATCTTGATATAAGCACATTTTCTTTACCTTGTTAGCTTTGCACCATTCTTCAAACTTTTGGTACTCTAACTCATACCACAACTTGGATTTTGTGGGAACTAGACTTGATATCGCTCCCTTTGCTTCTATATAATAGGGTAAATTTCCATCAGTCACTCATTTTGAAAAGCGCTTTTTATATGTTATATGGTTTGTTTGACAAAGTATTGACAGTGGTCATGCGCAAGCTAACAAAAGAAAACTTGATCCGTAAACTTAATAGCAGATGGTTTTTCCTGTTTATAGAAAATCAGCTTCTTGTAGATAAAACTTTGTACAATATTCTTGTTGCAAATTCATATCACTATGCTTGCTGATTCAATATTATCTGATGAATTGTAATGAGCTGATGCAACGATTCTGGAAGCTGTAGATAAAGCTTCATTGTGCAGAATTATGTTAACTACTTCACTTTTGTTACATAAACTGTCAACCACATAACCTTCAAACGTAGCGAATTTTTACTCACCTTGTCTCTTGATAGCTAATACATCAACTTCTTTATTAACTACACATAACGCCAAAAGTCTTGGACCTTCTGTATATAAAATGATTCGATTAAACCTGGTGGTTCTTCTTAATGTGGTAGAAAAGTACATGTACTTAGGGAACAAAAAAGACAATAAAAAATTGCAGACTATGAACCTTTACTTTATTACCAATGTTTTTACAAATCTGGTCAGTTTGGCAGTGTATACAGCCAAGTGTTCTTTTGAATTTTTGTACATTATAATGCCAGGACGTGAAATGTCTACGTTTACCCGAGCAAGAATGACTGCTTTATATGATGCAAGTCATTTTAATCATCAGATATGGAACATGTTGGGCATTCCTAGATCATCTGTTGTACGAATAGTACACAGATATGATGAATTTGATACAGTGGAAAATAGACCACGTAGTGAATGTCCTCGAGTATCTAATGAAAAGGAGGATTTTGGTGCAATATGCCAGTAGACATCGCCCATCTTCAGCTTCAGCTCTCAGGGTTCACTTTGAAGGTACATTTCGCCGTGTTATATCGACACATACTATTTGAAGAGGACTCCACAGCGCAAATTTACATGCTAGAAGACCATTACGGGTCCCCACTCTACTTCCAAGGCATCGTGGGCGCGAGAGCATAAGGGTTGGCTTTTACGCCAGTGGATGTGGGTCTTATTTACAGACAAAACCAGAATTGGACAAAGAGTATGGAGAGAACCTGGTCGTCAACAGCGACTTCATTTCCCCCGTGAAGTTGCTTCATATGAAGGGGGTACCGTAATGTTTTGGGGTGGAATAATGTTCAGGCGCTCGCATACCATAGAATATGACCAGTCAAATTTACATCGAACAAGTTATTACGTCCATTATCTACCCCCTACGTAATGAATTAGGTGACAATTTTTTGTTTATGGACAACAACCACATCGCGCAAGAAGGGTTCAAGCGACACGCGAAGCAAGACATATCAATAGACTAGATTGGCCAGCCATCTCTCCTGACATGAATCCTATTGAAAACATGTGAGATTTAGTTGGTAGAGCCATTCATAATCATATTCCTCCACCTCAGACTGCATATGAATTAGTCGTGGCGGCAGAAGAGGAATGGAACAATATTCCGCAAGAGATCGTTAACCGCTTGATTATCTCAAGAAAGATGTTCTCCTGAATGAATGGTGTGTGCATGTTTTGGGGATTTTCCAGATCAAAAACTGTGCTATCTTATTAGGAATCATATACAGATATTACAGAATGTTTAGTAGAGAATCATCAACATTTCAGATATATTTTTCAGGCCAAATTATAGCAATTTAACTCAACTTACCTCAATCCAACGAATTCTTTATTTTCAAGTACGAATTATAGCATGAGCAATTTGCAAAATAGTATCAACTTAAAAATGACCAGTTTGTAGCCGATGCATTTGAAATACGTGGACGTGTTGTGATTCAGAGCGACCCCCGACAACGTTTTAGTTGATGTAGACTAGGGTATTTTGAATTTATTAATACAATAGTCGGTACAATAACGATATGCAAATTATAACCGTGTTACCGCAGAATGGCATTGTTCCCGTACGGAACGCTATAATCCAATAGAAATCGATTCGGCTCAACGCGCGGACTGAAGAAGTTCGGGTCAAAATAAATTAATTCAACCATATACGAACGCCAGGACATGTCCCGCAAGGACACGGATAGTGGAATTGGTAGTGTCGCACGATCTGGATCGGATGAAAATTTATGGGTGTACTTAATTTTTAGGGAAGAAAAAAATATCACATAAAATATTGTTATAAAAATAAGAGTAGAAGTGAAACAATAATATATATTAAACTAGGTGACCCGGCAAACGTTCTTTTGCCATATGAATTATTTCTAGTGAATATTTTGGTAGTCGGCTTCGATCTCATCCCTACTCCGTGCTGTTTACTGGGTGAGAAGCATAAACCTAAAAAAATATAGACTGTGCCAGTGTCATATTGCCGGCGACCGCTAATTCATGGCTGCACTAAAACTTGTTTTTTTATGCCAATTTACGTTGGTTGTATTCTAGCGTGAATCTCATTGGTCACATTGATGTCACATTCTTTAATGACATTTAAAATGACAGCAAGTTAGTTAATTTCATATTGCAATGCAGCCATCATATTTGCACAACCGCCAACATAAAGCAAATAAAATATCAATTTTTGTGGACCTTCGGTTCCTAGAAAACGCGGTACCTGTCATGTGACCTATATTTTTTTTTAGGCTTGTGGTGAAAAGTGACACCGGTAGACGCCTGGCGGGGATAACTGATCTAGTGATAACCGATCAGTTATCTACCAGGGTTAAAACTGATTAAATTACTAAAATGGCAATTAAAAAATAGGGGTTTGTGATAGAAGGGTGAAAGGAGCATGGCGTCTAACACTGTGACAGGAGAATTTTATATATTAAATAAACATATGACAAAACTAGTAAAATAGTAAACAGTAAAGAATCCAGATGATAGTTAGATAATGAGACCTATACAGGGTGATTCAAAACTTATCTAAAAAAATTTTGAGATGCATCATGAAAAATGGAGTCAATATCGTAAACAATTTTTTTATAAAATTGTATTATTTTAAACCTTTACATCAATGGGCTACGGTAGTCTCTAGACAGGTGATTACGAATATTGAAATCCGATTACTTTTTGTAATTAAAGTTTTTGTGACGCCAGTCTTTACATTACTTTACATTACATTACAAGTGTCAAAAATGGCTTACATGTATAGTAGCAACTCGGTGTTGCTTTAGCAGAACGATTTCCCGGTGGACATGTGCCAAATGCTGCTACTTTTACCGCGGTGTGGAGTGAGTACAAGTGTAATGCAACGCGAGGGAAATTTGAAACCGAATCATGGAAGACATGAAGGTATCATACACGAGGCTCAATTATATCATATACCGAGGGATTGGATGAGGAAGACCGATACCATGTCCGCCACAATGTCCTGACTTTAAATCAATTGGACTTCTTTTTGTGAAGATATTTAAAAAATGAAGTGTATCGCGCCGAAGTGGATACATACTGAAAAATATCTCTACTCCTCATTCTAATCACGGGGATTAGCCCAGAAGTCGGCGACTTGTGCGGGAGAGAGGGCGGCATATTATTATTAAGCAGGCCGCATTTGGAACGACTTACGTTGGTAGGCCCTAACCACTATTCAGTGCAGGAATGAGGGAAATCTGGAAAACCTCATTAATTAAGAGGTAGTCAAATGACATCCGGTATCAATCTCTCACATTGACCCAAGCCAACATTCTTCCATCCTACCATACCCGCAGAGAGAGTGCCAATCCTCTCCAATATAGCTTATATACGGTCTACCGGCAGCGGGGCGCGAACCCACACCGATCTAGTCACCTCGATTCAAGTACTGACGCCTTAAACCGCGCAGCTACTGACCGACCGAGGTATGTCAAATTATTTTATTACTTAAAACCACAAATTATATCTATTAATAATTAATAACAATAACGGCAAAATCAGTTAAATTTGCTATATAAAATCGGCGTTATAAAATGTTATTTATGTCTTTCCTTGAGTATTTGTTTTCATTTTTTGTCTGATCGCAGATAACCGCCTTATTAGATTTTACAGTGGACTTTTTAGATAAGTTCTGAATAACTGTATAACTGAAACAGACTGTCTCAATTTAGTTGTCGGAACTTACAATAGATAGAAGGATGCGGTTTTTGCAATACTGAAGTACTTATTCAAGAAACTTACAATGTCGCGATCAGAACTTTTCTCTTCCCCTAATATTTTTAACAGTTTCTTCGTATCTCAGAGAATAGCTGAGATATCGTAAAGGTGAAAATTGCTTCTGATAGAGATTTTTACGTAGAATTCAGTGACGTACTTGTAACTTCTCTACAGGGCGTCTCTATTAAAAAATTACCCAGACATATATTTTTTTAAATGGAATACATTGTATATTTTTGTGCCATTCAGTTGTATTTTTTTTCCTTCGTAATGATGTATGCTACTTTATATTTTCGAAATGGTTAAAAATCGTTAAACTGATAAACGTTACGTGGTGCACAGTTGGCCATGCATTTTTATATAATTACACAAAATTGATACACAAACCAGAAGGTTTTGTAGTGTCGGTACTTATATACTTCATGTAAATTTTACCAGATATCTAAAGAATACATCAATAAGCCAAAAAAACTTGTGTTTACCAGAGCATATCAATTATTTATTGCTAAATGTAGTCCTAATTGTGGGAGTTTCTGTAGGTTGTCACAGTTCCAGATGTTAAGACTCATAAACAAAAAATATTCATTCTTGTCAATGAAAGTAATTTTATCCATGTAATTGACGTATTTCGAAAATATATGAAACTAAGACCAAGAAATATACTACATCGACGATTTTTTTTAACTTAACACCAAAAATACACAGTGCAGCCTATAATTTTGACTACATTTTCTAAGAGGCTAGAAAAGGCAGCAGTTCCTTGGAATTGAAATGGATGGCGCTCTGATTCTGTTGCGGAAGGCTATATAGAACAGTCAATTGAAAATAAAATTGAAATTTCAATAAAAATATTAGGTGAAGGATCTGCATTTGATACATATGGGCGTCCTGAGGTGGTAATAGCTAACAGAATTAATCAAATATCAGAAGACAAATTACAAGTTTCTTCTACTGAAAATGAAATCGTTAGAAACTTTGTGTGTTACGTTTTCACTCCAGTCGGTAGTGGTATCAGTTCAACTTCACTGGTTTAAGGAATTGCAATATTAATATAAATTATAGAGATTAATTATGTATTTTGTTGGCGTATTTTGATAATAAATGTTTCATAACCAAATTGCAGTGATGAAAAAATTGTATAGATAAAAAAAATATATTTCACAAGTGAATAAAATATTTGTTACAGATGTTATGGAGTTAATAAAGTCATTTTAATGTGTCACAATTGGATAACTAATTAAAATCTAAATAAGATAATCAATTTTTACGGTTAAAGTTTTTTTCATGTATTTTTATTACATTCCGATCAATAAAAAAATGTACAACTCTTTTCTTTTAACTTTATCCAAGTTATTTAAGCGGTACGGGTCCTTCTAATTTCAGTTTTGAGAAATGCGAGCAGTAATCCATACTTTCTGGCTGGGAGACATTATACAGGCTTCCATAATTCGTACAAATCTCCTGGCCCGAACCTCTGTTTCTCATTCTACTAATTAACTACTTAGTTCGCTGTAGATAAGACAATGGAAATGAAATTCTGTTACTTATGACTTTCTTAAAGGCATTTAGGATGTTGGCCATTAATTAAGACTGTAATATTAAAGATGTCCTTTTTCACAATTATCTGCCATCTCGACGTTGCATTAAGACGTCGGACGTCAATGGAAATGTGGGGGTATTTAATAAGGCTAGGGACATCTTGCTGATAAAAGGTTTCCATTTTTCTTTTCCAAACATTTCAATAGAGTTGGGGACTCGGGATTATTACCTACCGCGGCGAGTTTGACGGTAGAGGAATTAGTATTAATCCTGATAGAAGGTTTATTATACAGGAATAAGTAGCAAAGTTTTACCGCCTTCCTTCATTCCTAACAATGAATGATGTTTAGAGCTTACCAATATCGCCAAAATTCTGTAGAGGTATTAATTCTAATACGCCGTCTCTTCTGCCTAACTTTTGCTAGATACAAGTATCAAGTACTGTTAACGCAAGGTTTCTGATCCAAGGTTCCTGGGAAATGGTATTAATTTATACTGGGTGATATTACTTTAAATACTGAAATTGTAGGAATTGCTGCCTTATTGAAAAATAAGTGCAGTTTGTTTCATCATGTTTTGTTTTGAGATACAGAGCGTTAAAATTTAGAACAAAATAAACACTTATACTATGAAATTGGAATCCTCGTATACAGGATGTTCGAAATATGATTGCCAATACTGAGAAAGCTTGCATATTTTGAAAAATTTGGTTATGTCAACTGTGATTTTTGTTTTTACTTTCTTGTTTCTCTCCCTTAGGTTTTGTAACAAATTCTGATATATTATCATGTTTTATACCAACGACAATCTACCTTCAACATATCCAATTTGCAAGGGAATTTTGCCATCTACTACGTTAAAATATTGTACAATGAACTATGCAGCTGATTTCTGAAAAGTTATTTTCTCGAAAATGACCAATTTCTGAGACTAATGGCAAGTATACCTTTTTTCCTTAAAAATAATGTAGGATTAAGATTTTTTAATAAAAAATGTGATAACGTTAAGGTTACAATTATTAGAACAAATCGCGTTTTAAATAAAATAAAAATCTAGTATGTCTCCATGGGCCGTTACTTACAAACCACCCTGTATATGTTTGTTACTATATTGTCTTTTTGTGTGCTGAATAAGTTCTCGGTAGTATTGTAATGTAAGGCATCTTTATATTATCATGGTTTTGGAAAAAAGTAAACGGAATGCTACATAAAGTTATATGGGTTGTGAAAGGTATACAAAACGCGTTTGAAAAAAATATATAATAGTTGTTATTGCGTTCTGAGGGAATAGTGGTGAAATTCTGTATCTACTATAGGAGAGCGCTACCTTATCATGGCCAATTTGATGAATACGCCCACGGGCAACATCATCACCTATATGTAATAGATTGTTTAATGGCCTACGTGAGATGTTATCCCTAGGGAAACTGCGAAATAGACTCAATTTTGCTGTTGAGTAAACTAATAAAAGAAGTGGCCAAAGTTTTGGTTGATTTATTAAATAATCTAGAGTATGATAATCACATTACAATTACTGGCAATTACGAAATAATATATTTCGAAATGATGTCCTCATTCATAATACGTCATGATACATATGGAGCACCGTTTAACATTTCCGTGTGGGCTGGAGGCAACAGGGGTTGAAGTAATGAAATAGATACCGAGTTTTGTCGACACCAAAGGTAATCATGTGCATTAAAGTACTTGGTGTGATATTTCGCCAACCAGCACCCTAAAAATTATGGGAATAGCTTCATCACAAATAATAAACCATGCTATTTTATATTTTTAACTGACGTTGTTAGTAATTGACTTTAAGTGACTTAATAGTTATTTATGTATTAAGAGTGAAAAGTGATACATTATTGCTCGAGAGTGACAGTCGAGAGCATTAATGTCACTTTTTGCTTGTAATGCATACAAAGTTGTATCTACATTCACTCAACAAAACAAAACTTTTCAATTACTAACTTTATTACAACAGGGACATTAATTATATCAAATAGAATCAAGATAAGAAATTAATTTGTTAGTATTTGTAATATGGACACTGAAAGAACAGTTTTCACAATCTTTAGCAAGCAAAAAACCCTACTTTAATTAGTAATTATAGATAAACGTAAATTAGATTAGTAGTCTAGTATACAAATTCAGTTTCACATGTTTTTATGACATAACATAACTTTCAAACCAAATCATTCCAAAAACTTGCCCTTTGCACTGTATTATTGTTTTATTTTATCAAGTTATAAGGGCTGTATAAGTTGCACTAATATATCCATAATACTTAAAGTTTGATACTAATTTTACCAGTAAAGGTAGTTTACATATTGTAGCCTTTATGTGATACGAAATAATAGATTTATCCCATTTCCTCATCATTAAAAATGCATTATAAAACACATAAATAAATCTAAACCGTCATGTTTACCGAGGTTTTGCTGAAAAATTATGATACAATCCGTTTCCCGCTAAAAAGAGGACTTGCATTCCATCTAAATGGATTTTCCTAGAAAGGGTCAATCCCAAAAGACCCAGAGGTGCCCTTACATCTAGCGGAAACAATTTTTGTCAGTACATTCTTGTATGCGTATACAGAGGTCCCCGCGGAATAGTGATATCGATTTTAAATTTTAAAGTACGGAATTTCGCCTAGATTTCAGAATCGGTCGTTTAAATAAACATCAAAAGAGGAACTGGGCTTTTATTCGATACTCGATTAAAGTTCTCTTTATTATTTCAGTTTTCAACTCACCTTGTTCTCCTTTTGCATATCTGAAAAATACACACTGAATAAAGGAATTTGACCGGATTATTAATATTGGAAAGAGCTGGTGATTTTTAATTTCAGTATTCTATCGATGTCAGACTAGAGTGTTCAATTGTTCTCTTTTGAACGCAGGATAGTTTAAGAATCAAATTAAAAAGCAGATATCGTGTTAATGTATATTTAACCTCATAATGGTCGCCATAGAATCGGCGAAATGACTTGGAATATAATTTGTGCTTAAATCCACAATAAAATTATCCTTGTAACACCTGTCAATCAGAGCGCTAATGCTTCCTTTTCCGTTTTCACACGATTTCCCAATCAATCAATCAGTATTATTACCGGCAGTTCGGCCCCACCTACGGAGTGTCCGAGCTGTGCGTTCAAAATGCTGTCGAGAGAGGGAGGGGTTAAACGTGACATACAGGGTGTCCGATTATGAGCGCCTTTACAGGGTGTTCCAGAATGATGGTCAAATATTTTACCAGTGTGTTCCAGAAGCCATTTCAGGGGGGGATCTTCATATAAAATTTTTCAATTTGGGGCCTCCCTGTTGAGATATTCGAGTCTCAAAATGGCGGAAAAAATAGTTTTTTTATTACATTTATACATTGTAAAGACATTTTTTTCTCTATGTGTAGTATCTAGTGGCTTGAGGAATATGTTTTTATAACTTCTAGTTTTCCTCTGCTCTAGCAAACATATATGTTTTAATGAAACATCATACGTATGTAATATGGGGCACCATAGAAAAAGCCTAAAATTAAAAAAATGGTATATCAAAACTAATCAAGATATCGAAATGAAATTTTCGTTATTCAATTTTTCTCAAAAATATTCCCCTATCTTTTCGGAGAACAAAATAAACCTCCTAAAAGTGTCAAAACTGACCTAACCCGTATACAAGACATCTTGTTCACAACATTGGAATTCACTAATAGTGCTTTGACATAGATACCTAAAAAAATCTGAATAGTAATTCATTTATACCTAATAGATTTATATGCCTACATGAGAAAAATTGAAATATCGTAAGGAATTAACGATTGTTACTTACCTTAAGTAGTAACATATCTTTTCCGTGAGTTTCTCAATAGCATCACTGCATCAGAATGTTATTTCAAAAGAAAAACGTACTCATATTAAGTAACGTAATTAACATGATTGCCAATTGCTTCTAATGTCTAACACCCTTAATAGTAATACTAAATTTTTGATATAATATCCCCAGTGAAGTCAAAGATTTCCGAAGCAATAGATTCTTTTTCTATATGCTTTTCAGATTTATATACAAAAAATTAAGTACCTTGGCCCCCATGCATACCTTAAAATCAGCAGAATTATACTTTTTAAATTTATAATTAAAATTTTTGGACAAATTGCGTGAAAAACATTTCTTACACAAAACCGTACTTTTCCTAACTGATTCATAAATAGCTAGTTTGTACTCCGATTACGGCTTAGTTAGCTAATTAGTAGTTACAGCTTTATTATATCTTCAATATATTAACTGCCCTTTGCTTATTTTTTTAGCTGTACATACAGGTACTGAAGTAATAAAATATTCTGGTTTTACGGCATTTTTTTTATTAAAATTTGATACCTGCACATGTAGGTTATTTGTACAAAACAGAACACTTAACGTATACATGTAAAAATATATTCATAGAATTAAAGCTAACATTTTATAATATTCAAATGAAATCTATGATCTTATACTAACTATTACAAAGTAATATTAATTATATAAATGTGCATAGATAAGTAGGTACCCAAAACTTAAATCCTGCCAGAATTCTCCAGAAGCCCCCGTTCTTCAAATATGTATAAAATATAACTCCAATAGAAAATAATATATTTTTATATATCATGTAAGATGAACAAAACAACAGTGGGGTACCCGATTTTTGTAGATGCAACGTTTCTTTGTTTCAATAATTGTGTATAACTTTAATACCTACTACTTCTTAATCTCATTGAGATTAAGTTTAAACAAGCACTAGACAAAACTATTATATTAAGTTTAAACAAGCACTAGACAAAACTATTTATAGTACTAAAAACACTCACTTGTTACTCTAAATATGTTTATATTGCTAGTAACTACTCTTAATTATGTAAGTACCTAGGTCCTAGGTACACGCTGCATTCATCGAAATGAAGCAAGAAATAATGAAGGCGTCACCACCCAACGTACTCAACGGTAAGTGGTATAGTGCGTTGTAAAATTAGTAGTATCTTCACACACACATTAGGCATATTTTTACAGTCATATAGTAAATTTAGTATGTTCAGTAATTTTACAATGTAAAAATGGATTTCACATTGTTAATTGTAAATGTATTAGAACATATTATATAAATGTACAAATTATATAATAATTACATAGGAAGTTTACAGTTTTATTGTATATTGACAGTTTTCTTGTAAAATTACAAGTGTCAGTGTAATATCATCATTATTTTTAGAATTATTTTAAGACAATTATAAGGATATTCTTACAAAGCAAATTTGTAAAGTTACTGGCCTTTTTTTCAGTGTAAGGAAAAGTATTTTTATTTTTGTCCGCGCAAACTGTTGGTTGTATGAAAAAATTACAAAAGTGAAAAAGTAGTCAAAGTAGGTATAGAATTTGTTGAAATCGGGTATTGCAGGAAAAAGTTCTGGAAGAAACAAATCTAGGGGTTGTTTATTCCCGCCTTCCAGAAACATAAGCTAAGGAATAGACACCACCACAAAATAGCTTCTGACTAGCTGATAATGTGTACCAAAATTGAAATATCTAAGTGCAACCGTTTTTAAGGAAAAATAAAAAAACTATTTCCGTCATTTTGAGACTCGAATATCTCAACAGAAAGGACCCAAATTGAAAAATTTCATATGAAGATTCCCACTGCTGCTGTATTTAGGTACACACGTATGAACGGCGTCTGACGTCACAGGTTTACGCTTTGGCAGCGACTGTTTTGTGAGAACGTGGCCAGATTCAATTTTTTAATAGCATCGTTGAGCTAATTTTTCCACGAAATTATCTAGGACAAACGCCATTTCGATTAAAATAATGCATTCTTTCTTCTGCACGCATTTGGAAAAGCCATTCCCTATTAGCTTACAGATTACTAAAATCTTTCATTGTTGGGTTAGGTTTAAGTCTGCCAGTTTGTCTGCAATTTGTAGTTTTAATTCCTTCTGTATAAATTTGGTTCATACTCCAAGATTTGGATTAACATGAATACTATTTCTCAAAGTAGAGCTCTGCAATCTTGACTACCAAGCGACGGTCCCGCCTCCAGCTTGCGCCTTTGCCTAACAATCTTATGTAATTAGCCGTCGATATCGTCGTTCGCTCATGCATGTCTTTCCCTGATCAATAATTTTTTGCTGCTGCCAATTATGGCGGTAATTATGACTCCCCCAAGTTCTCCAGGTTGTTAGAGTAGCAGCAGCTTTGATATTTAAATTGTAGGAGAAATATACAACGCGGCGTGATAAGTTGTGTTAGCTCAATGTAATTTATACATAGAATGGTGTGCTTACTAAAGTGATTTGCATAAAAATCACATTTTTATTAAGCTCGGTGGTGCCGTCAATCGGCTCGTGTTTGTGCGGTGTATACAGGTACGTTGGGTTTAATTGTTATTACTATACATTGGCTCTGCAAATGTGCAATGAAACAATCAATAGTTTTATAATTCAGTACAATTGTATACTCCACGTCACACTGGGAAAATACGATTTTTGTAAATTTACTTCATCTGTAACAGGCAGGTGATGACTATTATTTGACACTGTACCGAATGTCATAATTAGACTCGTCAGGCATTTTTATTAAGTAAATAAAATAAATCGTATTAAAATTCATTTATTAAGTGCAGTGCCAGTAAAATCTTCACAATTTTATAAATTAATACCTGAGCTAGGTGGAATAGGTGGAAAAATTATGAGTATAAACATAATTTTTATATGTTGATGAAATAACTTTCAAAATTTCATGGCCGTTGGTTTCTTGTTCTCTGTAGATTTCGATGTAGTCTTTAGCGACAGAATTAGACTTCCAGCCACTATGTATTTTTATACTCAAAAGATCTGCCCGACAATCTGCTAAAAAAGAGTATACGCATTTGGATTAGGCATTCAAAGAAATTGTGCAATCAGTTTTGGCATAGTGCTAATAGCATTTGCCAGCTTTATATCGAAGAAAGAAGCGAACATGATCACAGTATTCTTTTCTAAATTTGACGTATTTTCTTACTTACCAGTTCTACTAAATTCAAGCCATCAATATTTCCAGCAGTTACAAAAATTTCTCTAGATACCTTTGTTTTACTATTGGATATCGTGACCTGGAAACATAGTCCTTCATCTTCCATACGTTCTACAAGAAAAAAAAATCAAAATGTGCAAAATAAAAATACTAATAATGCCATTTACAAAATACACATCTATGGTGTGGCGGGAAAAAAAAATTGTGCGTGAGTATAATAGCTTATAAGCCTTTAATTCACGAGAAAAATGGACACTCGAGGAGCAGCCGAGAGTTACATTTTTTCAAGATTTTGTGAGAACAGGTGAAAAATAGTGGTTTTGAAAATCGTCATATTTCACAAATTTATTTTAATCACGAATATTGTTTGTCAGCTGAATACTAGAAAGTCTTGGAACTATTTCTTTGGCATGAGTTTGTTTATTTGTCAACAATAGTGAAAAAATTTGCAAAATCGACACAAAAAATGAGCGAGAATGCTGAGAATTTCATCATTCCAGCTGAAATCCAGCAAGAAGCTCAAGAAGCAACATTACGTCTTTTACCAGCGAAAAGCAAAAGTGTGTACGAGAAGGAATTCGATAACTAGAGGGAAAAAGGGGCACAGGAGAAGGAACAATTATAGAAGAAGTGCTACTATCCTACTTTTCCAATGTGGAGAAACGGTTTGCAGCCTCTTCGATGTGGACAAAATATTCCATTTTAAAATTAATGTTGAAAGTGCACAAAGGTATTGATATTTCGAAGTATGGTAAACATATTTGAAAGTAGAATCAATAAATTATAAAGGCAAAGATACAGAGAAACCAAATCGAAGAATTTTTGAAAAAGCACCGGATGAGGAATATTTACAGGTTCAGGTTGACAAAAAGCCTCTTAATATTTCAATTTATACATTGAGCGTTTTATTTTGAACTCTTTACAGGTTGCAACGATCATGGGAGTGGCGGGTGCTTGTCTATGCAATGAATTAACCTTTTCGGATATCACTCATGTCCAAAGCAAAGGCAGTTACCTATATACTCATTCCGTATACGAAAACAAATATTTCAGGAAGTTTCACGAGCATGGAAAAAGCTTTTCAATCAATGCTGTAGAAATGTGTCGAAAGTATATCAATTTGCTACCTAAAAATGCCGGTGGGTGATTTTTCTTGCGGTATGTGTCTGGAAAATGTACTACACAATATGTAGGCATCAACAGAATTTCGAAAACGTCTTGGCCTAAAAATGGCTGCATTTCTTGGGCTCCCTGATCCAAAAAGTTTTGCCGGGCATGGAATGAGGCGTTCTTCGCAAATATTACTGGCCAATGGTGGGGGTGATATTATCACTGTGAAGCGTCATGGTGGTTGGAAATCGCTACGATAGCGATTCACTGTTCAGCAAGATGGCATTGCTGAGAAAATCTAGCCTGGCCTAAAAATCTGGCGAAGTTTTGTACCCCCTCCAGTCCTTAAGAAACTCCTTATCGAGTGAATTTAAATAATCCCGTTTAAAATGACATCGTTCTTGAGATAAATGTTAATGTTAATAATAATAATTCTAAATAAAATGCTATAAAATCGAAGCTTGGTATTATGAATTCTAATCCACTAGTGTGTTAAAAAGCGTTTGAGAAAATAACGTCCCATTTAAAAATATATATACCTTACATGATGTCTAAAAATGAAGTAAAAGTTAAAAGTAAACAAGAAGTAAAACTACATTCGCAAATGTAAAATTACTTGAAACTTACGGAAAATATAGAATAACTATAAAATGATATTTGTCTGTGTAATATGAACGGAACATGACATCAATAGTCTTTTAATGTTGTTTGAAAAAATACATAGGTGTTATACCTCATTATGTATATGTAAATTTACCTCACCTGTTTTCAGTTCTGTTTAAATCTGTCAAATTTAATTCATTCTGGAGAATTATAATAGCAATGAATGTAAAAAAGCTTTTAGGGAATGTTTGACATTACAAAAATCACTCCATACACTAGGGGTTTACTTTCCATTTCACTTTAATTTATGTAAATATAAAATACGGTCACTGTAGTAAACGCTCACTCCATTTTGAAATGAGACGACTCTCATAGATGACGTAATGTAAGGGATTTCGGCGTAATTTTTCAGCAAGCTCTGAACTTTAGCGTCACATTAATTTTATAGTGTATAAATATTGTAAAATGTTGGACTTTATAAAATGAACAACTTATAACTTTCGGAGTCTGATTCTATTAAATATTTATGTAATTCCCTTGTCCGCTTCTGTTTCCAATCCTTGTTCCAGAGTTCTCTGAGAAAAATCTTTTTCGTATTATTGTATTAAATACGTACCAAGAGACGCAAAGTTAAGGACTGCCAATCGTAATGAAGCCAGAAAACTTTTTTAAAAATTTGTCCATCATACCTAGAGAGATTGGAAGCGGTAGAGGTAACAAAGGCTAGGGTATCCCAACGAAAACTTGACCCCCCTTCCTATAATTAGAAAAGCGAAAAATATTTCAAAATTCGCCGAGACCCGTCGGTATTTGTTCTTGGAGGAGCTATTTTGACAGTCAAGCCAACTCGATATGTTCATCTTCCTAATACCTAGCAACCCCAACTTTAAAATTTTAAATGAAATTACCCCTCTTGTGGTACATCATTTTAAAGCCCTTTTCATTGCGAATACCGTGATGTATCGTTTTTAGAAATCGGTTGATATTTGACAGAATAATTGACTAAAAAATAAAAGTTGACAAACCACATTACCTATTTTTATTGATGTGTCGATCAATTTACAAAAAAGTCATAAATAAAAAAGCTGAAGCAAAAAAAGTTTATACGATTTCAAACCTTATTTCTTTTTAAAATAACAAAAACTCACTGTTTTTGGTTGTGATCACGAAATCGTTAGTTTCTCAACCGTTTTTTAAAACCGGATTTAAAATAATGTGCCACAAGTGGGCTAGTTCCATTTGAAATTTTAAAGTTGTGGTTGTTAGGGATTAGGGGGATCAACATATCGAGTTGATTTAACTGTCAAAAAAGTTCCCCGCAAGAACAAAATCGACGGGTCGGCGAATTTTGAAATATTTTTCGGTTTTCTAATTATAGGGGGTCAAGTTTTCGTTCGGATACCTGTATATTATATAAAAGCAAATAGTTATTTACTGTTCTTAAGTTTCTACTGTTATCAATTACGTTTTTATTTATTATACTGACTCCTTATTGTTATATAATATACCTATAGATGAAATTAACTTTGAATAGTGACAAGTAAGTATAGTATATTTTGTTCTTTAAAATGAATATTTAAATTTTGGTAAAGGATACCCTCAATATTGTGATGTGATTGATAATGATTTCCTCTATATGAATGTGGCACACATTAGAATATTGAAACATATCCTTATTCCTTAAATTTAATGCAGCTATTCAAAAGTCCTTTCTTTTTTCATCTTTGGGAAATCCAAAATTATAATTCTAAATAAAACTTCAGCAGTCAAGCAGCAAATTCTCCTAAATAATGTCTCATTTTATTTTAGTCCCAATTACATGATTTTGTTTGCCAGAAATTAATAATTATTAGGAACATTTCTATTTGTACCAACAGTAGTAGTAAACATCATTATACAGTATGCGCCAAAAGTATGGAATAAATTCAATAAAAACGAAACAATTATTTTTTGGGAAAAATCCTCGAACAGGTCGATTTTTAATTTAAAAAATACATATTTTAGCGTAAAATGCGATTTTCAAATGTTATTTGTTTTCGAGTAATGACGTCATCGATTTTTTTTAAATGACAACACCATATTTTTTTCCTTGATTCTGAAAGATCGTTTAATTCTCTATTAGACAGTACTAAAATTTTGCCCTCTTACATAGGAAAGTTTTCGAGTAAATGACGATTGAATGTTAGAAAATGTCAATTTTATCTATAAAAAAGTAACAATTCTGAGGTATGTAAAATAAAATACAATTGATTAAATTTTATACTTAAATTAAATGTTCGAATTGCCATCCACCAACTTCTTGACAATGCGCAAGTCTGTGAAGAAATTCTTCTTGCACATTATGAATGATTTCTGGGGTAACTCTGCGTATTTCGTCCCGAATGCGATTTTGAAGTTTCTTCTAAATTACGTGGTTTATTAATGTACACTTTTGACTTCAAGTATCCCCATAAAAATAGTCAAGAGGTGTAATATCTGGCGATCTTGCAGGCCATTCTATCGGTCTGCGTCTGCCGATCCACCTCCCAGGAAAACAGTTGTCCAAAAAATCTCGTACAGGGCGCGCATAGTGCGGAGGTGCACCGTCTTGCTGAAACCATATGGTATCGTCAGGAATGTCAGGGTCATTATCGTTAGGAAAAATTACTGCAAGAGCTGGAACAATGTCATTTTCTAGAAACTCTAAATATCTTTGTCCTGTAAGGGTTCCTTCAAAGAAGAAAGGCCCTACTATTCTGTCGTCAACTATTCCAACCCACACATTTAATTTCTGAGGGTGTTGGGTATGTGCCTCTGCTATCCAATGAGGATTTTTCCGACTCCAATATCGGCAAGTTTGGCGGTTTACTGTACCATTTAGACAAAATGTGGCCTCATCTGAAAAAAGGATTTGCCGGTGTAAATTTCTATTTCCTTGACATAAATCCATTAGAATTTCGCAAAAGTGTAAGCGGCGATCGGGATCATCTTCATTGAGTTCCTGCACAAGTTGAATTTTGTAGGGATGATATTTTTCTTTCCTCAGGATACGTAGCACTGTGCTCTGATTAGTGTCATTGTTTAATGCAACCAATCGTGAAGAATTATGAGGATTATCCACCATACTTATCAAAATGTTCTGTTTCTGATTTTCATTAATGCTTGGACGTCCAGGTTTTGGAATATTTACAACATTGCCAGTGTCTCTAAATTTAGACTTTACCTTACTGACTGTTGATTGGCTGATAGGGCGATATGGATATTTTTCAAAGATTTTCACCTACGTGATCCATAAAAGAACTATGGAATTCGAAAAACTAAACTTGATAACGTTTTTGCTTTATTTTAATTGATTTACGTTTTCTAACATTCAATCGTCATTTACTCGAAAACTTTCCTATGTAAGAGGGCAAAATTTTAGTACTGTCTGATAGAGAATTAAACGATCTTTCAGAATCAAGGAAAAAACTATGGTGTTGCCATTTAAAAAAAATCGATGACGTCATTACTTGAAAACAAACGACATGTGAAAATCGCATTTTACGCTAAAATATGTATTTTTTAAATTAAAAATCGACCTGTTCGAGGATTTTTCCCAAAAAATAATTGTTTCGTTTTTATTGAATTTATTCCATACTTTTGGCGCGTACTGTATTGGTTGAAACACGTGTTATGGAATCTCAAACTATACCAACTAAGAATGTTAGTAAACGATCAAACAAATAGTAATATGGCATTCTGTGATTAGTGAGTGAGAGGAGTGGGAAATTGGTAGGATGCACAATAGTCTTTGGCTTATCTCCCTATTCCTAACTCTACGATCATACCCTAGCATAATATTGGTTTGAATAGAATTTTAAAATCAAAACACGAAATAGAAAAACTATAGATACGTCAGATAATATGTACGAGTATACAAAAATAAACTGCTGAAAATATAACAAAGACTTACTTCTGATAGGATTAAATATTTCACTTCAAAAACTCTATCAGGCTCCTTGAATAATTAAAAACTTTGCTTTCAGTTTTTAAAGGTCACAACCTTAGACCTTAGAAATAAATTTGCCAAGGAAACTTGCTGTTTTTGTTTATTTTGATGAAAAGATTAACGCTTCAAATACCTCTTTCATGCTTATATTGTTCCATACGCTCTTTATGAATAATTAAATATTTTTTATTAGCAATATAAACGGAAAGTTTTCTCCTAAAACATCAAAGAAAAATTACGATAAAAATAAGAATATCAGAAGCAGCAGTTATACCTTAAATCTATTAATATAGTTCTGGAATAACTATATTATCGATGCATTTTCTAGATAGCATACGTAGTAGTAACGAACGCGTAGAAGCCGTGTAAGCTCGTTTTATTATCGACTGCCGGTATTCATTATTTGCTAATTACTGGAAAGCTGTAAATGAATTAAAACCGTGTTTATAGCTTTTTGAAATATGCATCGCTGGAAAGCTTCTGTTCGCCACAATTTCCTAATGATATTTGCGAACATTATCATACATGAAGTACTTTTTTAAATTAAGAGCATTGTTGTATATATACCTACGAGTATACGGAAGGTGAAGTTTTGTTTTTTCATTGCGACAGGAAGTTCAAATTATTTAATGTGTTTTATATATTTTTAGGTATTAATAATATTGTGTGAAATTAACTACTCTGTGGACTAAAACCGCAACCAGCGTTGAATTACACCCACAATATCTATCCCAGTAAAAAATATTTAACGTATGCTGAAAACGTCAAATTACTTATACAGAATGTAGCAGCAATGTTGTGACAATTTGAGGGTTCATTTAAATCATTAAATAATTCTAAAAGTGCTCATACGTTAGCTATCATTTTTGTCCGTAAATCCGCTAAATTTGTGTCCACAAAAATCCTCAGAAATTAACTATGTCTGTTTAGAAATGAAAGAGAGTAATAAAAGCTTATTATGTATGCAAATCGTAAATAAATGTAGTACTGGTGCTTATATTCAATATTTTTATATTATGTATTAATGGTATAGATGAGGTGTACTTTAAAAAAAAACTTTGTGTGACCGGGTTGTACTAAATTGTAGGAGGTAGCTAAAATTGAATCCCCGACAATCCGTCTTTGTCTATGCCGCTTCAATTTCTCGGTCCATTTCTCTTATAAGTAAACAATATAAAAACAGCATTTCAAAACATGAGGCTACTATAAGCATCATAACCGGGTTAAGAGGGTTTTTAGTAATTCAAATAAAATTATTTAATATTATTATCAAAATATTTATTTAAATTTAATGAATAGACTTTTATTTCACACAAAAATATATGTATTTTGAAAATTCAAATTATGGTGAGTAAATGTAATGTTGTATAAATTTACAATAAAGAAAATAAAAAAGTAGGTATATTAAAATTCATCCTTTGAATATTCTGATGAATTATCTTCGTCTCCTAGATTAATAATAGGATAACGATAGGTTCCAAGTAACGTCAATTAAATTATCGATTTCCCACATTTTCTCCTCTTCTATTTGTACATGATGTATACATCTTTGCCAGTTATCTGCAGTTACTCGTTCCAAGGAATTTTTTAACAAAATTTTCACGTCACTTAATTTAAACGTCGTATTATTTCGCGCTACAACTCCTCTTACCTGCGCCCAGACTAATTCGATTGAGTTAAGTTCACAGTGGTAAGGTGGTAACCGTAGTATCGTTATTTGGCGATTTGTTGCCATTTCATCGATAACATATTTTTTCTGATCTTTATTAAGATTGACAAGTGTCAGAAGTTCCTTTTTCACCATTATTTGTTTCAAAAGATATGTTTGTTCCTGATAACCGTTGAATTATATCGGTTTTGCCCCAAGCAGTCTTAGGCGTCCTCTCGGTCTGCCGTGAATGGTAACTGGCATTATCCATGACAATTACAGACCCCGGAGCAATAAGATCCAACATCTGTGTAAAATACTCTTCAAAAACATCTGCGTTCATGTCTTCGTGATAGTCACCTGTATTTTTAGATTCAAATAAAAGTAAACCGCCATCTACAAAATCACTGGCACTACCTATATGTGTCACTATTAATCTTCGCCCTTTACCTGAAGGTGCCTTGAACCCTGTTGAAAGTTCATCCAAAAATGCTTGTCGAAAACTTTTACATTTTTATCTTGCCATACTTTTGTTACAGTATCGTCGTACCTCGTTGACCCAAGTTTCGTCTAGATAATAAATGTTCCTACCTTCGTCACGGAATTTTCTAATTGATCTTAAGTAGGATCTTCGCCAACAAATACTTTCATTTTTATCGATAAGAACTGACTTCCTGTTCTGCTTTTCCCGGCAAAAATTCAACTCTCATAAGACGGCCCATAATTTGCTTCTACTGATTTTTGACAAATCGTTGTCCTCTGAAAGTTCACTTAAAATTTTGTTTAACGTTGGTATTTCTTTTTTAAGATAAAATGAGTGTACTTTTCTGCGAATGACATTTTTGAAGAAATTATCTATAACGACTTTTGACCTCCATGTAGATGTTTTTGGGGGATTTACAGTGTTCATTTTTTGTTTCCTTTAAAAGTCTGTAGATAGTCGATTTTCCAATCCCTGTCATTTTGGAACACTTTTCCACGATGTCGTCAACACTGTTGGTAGGATTTTGGTGTTTCAATGCATTAAATACATTTAATATAATAATCTTCTCATTCTGAGACAGCGCACATCTTTTCACGCGTTTAGCAGGTACGTAATCTGATAAGCTCGACATTTTACCCAAACAATATTATATCCACTGGCACAATAGTCACTAAACACAAGTCGAATTTTACTTTACTGCACTAGCACGTCTTCGTATCCTGCCCTATGATGTATCCAGTAAAATATACGTACACCCATGACCTGTTAGCATTAGTGTTACCCGATAATTACCTGAAACGAAATATTACCACGTCCATGGCCGGTTCTTATCTCGGGGTTTTATTACTCTCTTTCGTTTCCAAACAGACTATAAATTACTTTTGAGTAAGGATAAGAACTAATTTTAAAAAAATGATAGTCGAAGAGTAAATAAGTCGAATAATATTTTGTTTTTAATTAATACCGATTGGAAATATCTGCTTTTCATTGCCGGTGCACAGTTATTTTATAAAGTAGATATGTGTTCCTCAAAATATTGATCTGAAATTAGATATTGTTTAATCAAACGTACATAGACAAAAATTATACAAACATTAACATAGCGTCCTAAATCGCTCCTGATAATGACGTCATCTGCGAGGTGCGGGCTTTAATTATATAATATATATAACTCGATTAAAAGAACCTTTTTACTTACTGTACGATGATTTTCTAATGTATACGGTTTATCAACCGTTGAAACATTTCTAATGCGTTTAAAATACACTCGTGTGTTTACTGCGTTCGTTTCGAAGCTTCACCAATCCTCACCTACATGCATGTAACTAGCGCCGTTTCCAGGCTACGTGAAATAAAGTAATTCCCATGCATCCCATACCGCCGCTGCCTCTTATTTACTTATTTCGAAGTACATTGTGCTCTTCTTTCAGCGCCGAAAGGGACCCAGATTAATGGGAATGCGATTCAATATTCAAAAGAGAAATAAAGCTGTAGAGCAATCTCCAGTAAGCATCGGAAATCCACTAACAAAATCCTAAAGTGAATAGAAGGCTTGCGTCGGTAGTGTAGTACTAGTAGTGGGAAAGCGTCGTCATTTCTGATTGCGTTCGATGGAAGCCGTGCCCGGAATTCTCCGGGATGTTCCGATGTCCCGGCACGGAAATATGTCGGCAAACGCTGAGGCGGCCATGAATTATGTAGATGGGAGAAAGCATTTATAAAACAGCGGGCAATAGTCGGATATCTACTAGGATCGCATTAGCGGCACTCGACGAGCTGTTGTTTTGGCTTAATTTGGTTTACTGTTCGACGAGTTACGCAAAGTAAAGGTAATCGCGTTGTTCGAAACATTCGCGCACATTCTGAAGTGTTTCCGGAGTCATTCGACGACATTCGTCGACGATTCTTTGACGTAAATCTTGCAGCGACGCTGGCTGTGTTTTATAGATTTTACTCTTTAGGTATCTCCACAAAAAAAAAATCAAGGGGCGATGAATCCGGTGATCGTGGAGGCCACTCAATGCTGCCTCTCCTCCCAATCCAATTCCGTAGAAAACGTTGGTCCATGTACTGACGGACAATTAATACATAATGCGGAGGAGGAGCACCGTCGTGTTGAAAAATCAAATGATCTTCATCATACTCTGGAACATTTTCAATAATATCAGTCAACAGCATCTTCCAGTAACGGCAAATATATTTGGCCAGTCAAATTACCAGGTAGAGAAAAAGGACCCACCAGGCGGTCACCGAAAATTCCATCCCATACATTTCATTTTTCCGGTTGCTGTGTATGCACCTCGTGAAAAACTCTTAGGTTTGAGTCTGACCAATAGCGGCAATTGTGACGATTTACCCTCCCGTTCAAGAAAAAACTACATTAATCAGAAAAACAGATGTTAAAAAGGATCTCATTATTTCGCAAAATTGCAAACAGCGGTCATAATCATCCTCATAAAGTTCCTGGACTAAATGCATTTTGTATGGATGGAATTTATTCTTCTTCAAAATGGTTTGTATGCTAGTTCGATTGATCCCAGACACATATGACAGCTGTCTCGTACTTAATGTAGTATCAAAATGAACTTGTCCCAAAACCAACTTCACTAGCTTCATTAACTATAAGTTTTTCAATTTCTCGTTTTCTATTGGCTACGTTCCCTGTCTCTTGATTTTTTTTACTAACTCTAGAATATACTTCCTCCTGATATGTCGATCTTGATGTTGTTCATTAAATAGCTGAGCTGTTCTATTCGCACATTTATTGTTAATTATAAAGTAAAGCGAAATGATATCTATTCTTTCCGCAATGGAATAAACCATAGTGATTAATTTTCAAAAACACCGTTAAATAAACTACGAACCAACGCTTGCAAATTATACTAGAAAATGAATTTTGAATCCACTAATTTTACGTTCTTTGTGTGTGTATAGTATTCATTTCTGTTTTTTTACAATTGTGTTTTTTTACGAAAGTGATAACAAATCGCCAGAAATCAATGTAACGAAAGAAATACTAAATTGATACCATTGGCGTACTTAATGAGTTACATTTTTACCGTTACTAATTGTTTGTACATAAATTTTAACTTTAAAATCAAAATTCTTATTAAGTATTGAGCGGAATTATAAAATTTAAAGTCTGTTGTAGAGAGAATTGTAAGAGTTTTCAAAATAAATATTACTCAACCTCCAATGCCATTTAAATATTTTGGGGTGATGCTTACCCTTGCTTGGGGGTGAAAGTGACTGAGGAAAAATACCAGCAAAAAGAATGTCCCCCTTTAATCTAAAATCGAAGGGTCTGAGCGTTTTTCTACAATATTGACGCAGTTCCTAAAAATAGCTCTGTTTCGTTTTCAACTGGCCACCCGGTATAATCTAACCCATTATCAGATACATTAAAAACTCCAAAGAAACGTAAAGTTCTATATATTTTAATCCCGTTATTACTAAGGAATTATTAGATATAATTGACAATTTGAAAATGAATTCATTTAATACACCAAGAACAATAACATATGGCGTCCCACAAGGAACTATCTTAGATCCACAACTGTTTCAATCTTATATTAATGATATGCTGGAGTTAGATATAACTGGTAATATAATGTCTTGTACTGATGATACGGTTCTAATATTCTATGAGCGTACCTGGTCTGATGTAGTTAAAAATGGTTATACCAAATTAAGTGTTGGTTGGTCTTAAGTCTTAATGACTCAAAAACAGTTTAAAAAGTCAGCCACCTAGTGAATTGCTGGGTTTATCCTTTGATTTATTTAAATTTTTCTTTTATAAATTTGTTTGTGTTCAAGTTCACACAGGTAACCCTTGTAAACAATAGTACATTTGTAATACTGTTCTAGCACACCACGCATATATTGTAAGAATTTGGGTTCAATAAATTGTATTGTATTCTAACTCTATATTAGATATTTATATGTTACACTATTATAATAACTATTATTTTTTTAAATATATCAGGAGAAGCAGAGATAAAAGCACAAATAATAGGTGCGGTAGGAAAGAGAATGAGCTATATACTGGTATACTGGCATCATCGAAGGATGAGAAACATTCTATTTGCTTTATTTTGGTAATAGGGACCCTCATCATATTCACGTCGATGGCTTGTCTCCCAATGGTATCGTCACCAAAATGTTAGTTTCATAATATTAAAAACAATTATTGTTTTATTTTAATAGCTTTACGATGCTCATTTGATCTGATTTAAAATTTAATGTTTTTTGTCTCCAAACCTAATACGTGTGTCTAAATTACCTAAAAAGCTGACGGTACTTATTGTTGAGTACAGTCCTGTATTTTGCCGGGGGCCGATTGCGATAATGCCGATGAAAAAATGCTCTGCTCCCTTTAATTTGCGATAAACAATTGAAATGTCGATTACAAGGATGGTATCCAATTGCTGAAATTAATTACAGTGGGGAAAATTGGAAGATTAACACATGCTGAACATCCCTGAGTTCAAAAAAATAGACAATTGGACATTAACGGGGTCGATATTTACTCAATCTAAATGATGAATATACATAAAAACAGTATTAGAATTTAAGCTGTCATACACATTTATATAAACTAGCAATTCCCGATGTTTTATTTGTGCAGGAAAATATATTAAAATAGAAGATAATGAGAGTATATAAAAATAGTAATAATTATTGGTTTATTATTGCTAATTTGTGGTTGTTTTTATAGTAACATAATTCTGTAGTTGCAACAATATAAAAAAAGAAATGTTATAAAATTGCATTTTACATAAATATATATCATATTCAAACATTTTTGTTAATTGTAAAATTTTAATTAATATATTAAAATTTATAAACATTGAAGATTTTTCTGAAATATATTTATTATATTTACGTTTCCCACTACGGCGAAAAATAAACCGTTTTCTCTTTCACTTTAATTGGAAAAATATCTTTTCCCAATTCTGCTACTAATATGAGTTTTAATCTGTATTACTTTCTATTGTTGGTTCTAAAGATGCTATTGTCGGAACTGCTCCTCAGACGTGGTGGCTGTCTGGAAATCGACAGTTACTGTAATATAAATCGGTGCATAAAATATTTTCTACATAATAATATATTATTTATATTGTATATAATCAGTGTCTCAGTGAGATAACAAGAGTGCATTTTTTTATCTTGAATTGAAAATGTGAGTCTGAGCTATAACAAAGAGTACATGTCCCTTGTAAGAACAGTGACGAGCCAGTGTGATTGTGTACTTGGAGTTTCCCGAATCCTAAACTCGAGCTGAGATCTACAATTCTTTCTGATGGATTGAAAAGTTTTCTTTAAGTAAACGGAAGAGTATTTCACAAACGGGTTCAGGAAATCAATCTTGCTCATTTTCAGGAAAACATCCCATTACTTAAATAAAATGATCGTTTAAAGTTGGCGCGGCATTTTTCTCGAATACATTTGCAGCGCTTAAATAGGTCGCGGCATTTATTAAACTATATTTTCAGGGAAAAACCTCCCTTTGTATTAAAAACTTGGTAGGAAAGTTCGAGCTTAATTAACATAAAATAAATGTTTGAAATTATTCAAAACTTTCTACGGTAACTCTGCTATCAAGATACACGTTTTAAGTTGCATTAATAATATTCTTAATGCACCAATTTTTATGATAAAGCTGTTTTAATTCCCCGAAAGTAAAAGTCGGAGGAAATTGATGTTTCCGGATAATTGTAAAATATACCTTTAAATGTAAGTATCTGTTTTTCTTATTGAATATTCTATTTAGTGGTTGATATAGTCAGTCATTTAGACTTTTTGGAAAGCATATTTTACATATTGGTAATTATAAGATCTCGTGGATAAATGCAAAATGTGGGGTTCCTCAGAGCGCCCGCCTAGGCCCTATATTGTTCAGTCTTTATGTCAATGATTACTTTGAAAATTATGAGGTTTTACAAAGCACTGTCTTAATAATATCTTTGAAATTGATATTTCTGGAAATGTAATTATATATTTTAAATGGGATCCGTTGAAAGAATTAGTAGAAGTTTATTGATTACAGAATTAATTCGTTGACACTAAATTGATGACAATCCATTTCAGAAAACTCACGTTTTATCCTTCTGTTGTAATTCCTCTAAATCATCACCTTATCAAATGAATTATCATTGACAGTATTAATAATAATTTCTGTAAAACATTAAAAAGGAAATGTGACGTGCAATAATTATAACTTCCGTGACATTGACAATTTCAAGACATGTATACATTAAAGTCTAGGACCTACGTGAACAGATATGGAATACTTACCCTTTAACAATTTGTACGCGCTGTGACGTTGCGATTTTTCAGAATTTTCAGAGGACAAATAAAAATTGTGTCATCTTTTATTAATTTTAGAATTAAGGCTATCAAAGATTTTTGTAATTAATTACATAATATTTGTGTTGAATTGATGAAAAATGTTAATTTTTTTCCAGGTAAGTTATAGCTCCAACCTGAAAACAAATTTGGAATGTAATGTAAGTAAAACCTTTTTAAAATTAATCAAAACTCGCAACCAAACAATTTACCTCCAAAATAATATTTATTAAAGGAACTTTATGAATATGGATATTGTACATTTAGGGATTGGGAAAGTTTTAATATTTTACCCAGCGGTATAATTGTGAATATGTGTTGCGGGCTAAATTACATTTGAACTTTATATATTGCATACAAAATACATCTCCATTTTATATCTATAAGCTATACCATTTATTTACTGATAATATATGGGATTAGTTATATTTAATGGTGTAGGTGACGTGAGATATAACATTCTAAAGTCATTCAAGTAGGCCACTAGAGACGTGCTTGGAGATCATCAGTCAGTTTCCAATATTGTTAAAAATTTTATCGTGCTGTTCATTTAATTTACGAAGAAAATCACACTTGATGGGGCGCACGTCATAAAAAATTCATATTTTATGTAATATAGAGCGTTCCTGATATGCAGGTACCAGCAAGCCACCCTAAATTCTTAAGATCAAGATACGACGATTTATGCTAATTTAGCTGTATGAAATAATGCATCGTTAGGGTGTAAGGGAGCGCCAAATTTTTGAAAATATTTCAATAAAAAAAACGGAAACGTATTGAATGATTAAAATTAAATTTGTTATGTGAAAATATATTGGTAAAAAGCTTTTCTTCATGCCATTAATGTTTTATTTTTTTTTCAGTTCCAAAATTTTGATAACCATAAAAATAGAAATACTATAATATAATAAAATTATAACAACCTGTAACTTATTAAGTTTCTAATATAAAATTCTCAACAATTATTCTAATCGATACAATATGTCGGTGAAATTTAGCTAAACTTATCATTAACTCCCTCTATAGAAAAAGTCATATCAAGATATACAAAACAAAAAAGGGAACATATTTTAAAATATAATAAGAGTCTAGTAGATACCCTAAAGATTATTTTTTTATTTAACAAAGTAAGCCTTTTCAGCAGAATTTTACTTGTAGACTTAATTGTTTAAAACTAACAGGTACGGTGAAGTTAGTATTATATTTTCTTATGATTTTACAAACTTTAATTTTGCCACTGGCCTACACCATCTAAGTAAAAATTTACAAATTTTAAATCGAAATGGGTTTCATAAAATTATTTCATTAGTAAATACAGGGTGATTTAAACTTATTAAAAAACAAAATGTATGCACAGGGGACTCTTAGAAATATTTTTTTTTCAAAAAATCAAAAAGGACACTTCAAAAAATGATTTAAAAATACATGTCTATACGGCATGGGAAACAGATCCACGTTAAAGCCTGATCCTGTGCAAGGCAAAGCATGCAGTCAGCGACCGGACATGAACGAACAAAAAAAAAAAATAATTTCACAAGAAAAGAAAGAAAGAATATTATAACACCTATTTTATATTCAGTAAACTCAATTACTTTTGCCGATATTGTTATTAATAAATAAATAATAAAAATAAATTTGTAGTTTTGTTTAATAAATAATTTGACGTACCTGATGTTATAACAACTGTTCAAAAAACATTTGCACTCGTGTTACTTAGTTTCTACGAAGTAACACAAATGTGTCTGGTTCTTGTCCGTTTTGAGCTCGTACATTTTTGACATAATTGCACAAAATCTAATTGGTAAGGGATAATATCTTGGTATCAATGTTTGGAAGCTGTACATGGTACGAATATAATTGGACTTGTATATGATACGCCACACTGATGACTGGGATATTCTTTGGTCTTGTTGAGCGATTTGCCAGGTACTTATTTGGGGATTCTCTTTAACGTTCTTTAAAATGTGTTCATCAGCTGCCGCAATACGCCGCGGACACCCTGGACCTCCATGTCTTCCACGACTCGGTTGCAAATTTCCACCGTCACGCTCGCGTTGCACTACCGCAGTAAAAGTAGCTGCATTTGGCATTTCTCTGCCAGAACTCGTCTGCATACAGACGAGAAGCTGAATTTTGTCTTACGTCACCATAAATTAAGTTGCTATAGCTACGTGTAAGCTATTTTTGACGCTTAGAAAACTCTGAACACTATTGCAAAAGCTTTAAAACTGAAATCAGATTTCAGTATTCGGAATTGCATTCCGATGGTTCTAAAGACTAGAGTAGCGATATAAAGGTTGATAATACTACAACTTTCAATATTAAAGATTTTACAAACATGTTTTTAACAATATTGACTCCATTTTTCATAACGCATCTATTCCCAAATTTTTTTTTTGGATAAATTGTGAATCACTGTATATACATAAAATACATTGATTTTATCTAGAATAAAAAAGCTCAAGCCAGAACGATATTTTTACTTCGATGCGAGTAAATTTTATTTTTTAACCTCCATCTGCAATTTAAGGGTAGGCATTCTTTTTTCTCGTGGATTTCGTCATCCCTAATCCGTCCCGGCTAAATAAATCCCCGATTAGAATCAACTCCGAACATAACTATTTACGGAAATTTATCTAAATTACCCGGCAGAGTACAAGGGTACATAATAATTAAATTGTGCTTTAGCGGAAGGCCGATCTGATAAAAAAAAGTTTATTCCTCGGCGGCCATCCCTTAATTACGCGGGGAGCCTTACTTTCCGGCAATTAATCAAATAAAGTCACATTACGGCGAGCCGCCGTCGCATTCAAGACATGAAAATTGTTATTTGAAAATTCAGAGAATCGCGAAATGGTTCGCGTGACGGGGGGAATAATAAAAAATTCGCGTGCATTGCCGTTCCGTGCCCCTTTCGTAACGAAGACCTGGAAACGGATCGGCTCCGCGTATGTTTAGTGGGGAGCCGACGAGGGCCCGTAACCAATACTGATATTTCTATAATGTTCATTGGAAAATCGATGGCAATTAAATTACCTACATAATTTATTTTCACTCGAGGATATTTTATTCTTGATACGTTATATGATTCATATTTTACATAAAGGAAGAAGTCTTTATACTTAATTCACTATACACAAACTGTATCTTAATATTTTCATTTATTTATTTATTTACACACAACGTCAAAACTCCTGGACCCCCCTCATTCTTGTTAAAGAAATCTTTTTGTCAGAAAAACCAAATACTTTCATAAAAGTGTATTGTTTTCTGAATCTTTTTTTGTGAAAAGAATATGTTCGATAAACTGAGTACTTGGAAAATTAAAAACCAGCAAATATGTGACATTTTTGACAAAATTTATTAAACCAAAAATAAGTAACAAAGCAAGTTCTCTACTTCACTAGTGGTCGGTATGACTTTCACCACATTCCAATAGCATATTGACACGTCTGTGCATTGAGCACAGCATAGGTAGACCAGCAGTTTCACTCAATTGTCGGCACTTTGAACTGCTTTCAGTTTCTGCGGTGACCTCGAAATGTGAGTGCGATAGCACATTCGATAGAATTGACAGAATCGGTGATCAGGACCGGAATAAGAAATTTTTATTTGCGCGTGAAAGCGTAGTTATTCCACATGAAAGTTTACGTTATATCTATCCACATTATGTAATAATTCATTATACAGTTATAAATGGGTAATTCAACATGTACTATACATCAGTTACTGCTACTAACATACAGTGTGAAAATTTGATTTACTTCTTTGGACTCTTTAAAAAAAAGAGTTTAAAATATTATTACACTACAAAACATTATTATTTATTTACTTACTTTTTTTGTTATTAGTGATAATTACATTTTTTTGGGATTTTTTTAAATTTAAAATTTGACGTTTGAAGTTTAGTAGACAAATAATTTATTATGATTTTTTTTCGTTTTAAATGATCTACGTAAACCAGAAGACAAGTATTTTTCAGAACAGAGAAATTATGTTTACTTAACTTTGAAAATTGTTAAATTGGAGAAAAAAGTGCAGTAAAATGTAAATTTGGAAAAAATATATTTTTTATTATTTTGTTTTGAGACTTACTCTCATTATAGTGACTACAAGAAATATGATCATCTACATAATTTGAAGATGAGCCGTCTTGTGCAGGAAACGTTGGAACGGCCTCTTTGCGTAATCTATTGCGCGAATCGTTAGAAAACATATTATTTTAAAAATGTATTTGACATAGTTTGTATGAACTATTACTAATCCTGAGCAGCTTTTCTAATAAATCTTCTCTATTAGAAGCCTCTGCACAGAACTTTGCTCTAAAATAAAAATTTGTATTTGTGAATAATATAAATATGTATATTTTAAACTTCACTTTCATGACAAGTATTTATATTCCAATGTTATATTTAAGAAATAAGTTAATAGGTAAGGCAATAGCAGTAAAATATCATTTATGGTTTATACAGTATATTATAGATTACTTATTTATGTTTTCAGCAAATTTAAAGAAACTTAAATTACTATTTATAGATGATATATTTAAACATCTAACTGCTGCACAGCGACTCGTTCCTCGATCAGACTCAGAATATTGCTTTAATACGGCTCTGTATAACTGATGTTCGCGCTCCCAGAGTTGGATGTAAACTGAGGTCTCTGCAGCTTGAATTGGATGCGCGAGCTGCTATGCGCGACTTATTATTTCGGTCCGAGTGTTTTTACTGGTTTCCCTATACTGTGCATTGAGATAATCAAACGGTTAACGATCTCCTGCGGAATATTGTTCTACTCCTCTTCTGCAGTCTGTGGAGTAAAAATCCTGATGTTTTTAATAAATATAAAGAATTGAGAATTCAAACTAAAAATTGTATTGACTACGACTATAATAGATTTATTCAGCTTACTCAAAATAATATTAATAATAATTCGAAACATTTTTGGAAATATATTAATTCTAAGAGAAAACTACATACATTCCAAACGTTATGTACTTCAATAACCGCTCACTACAATCCAGTCTCGATATATGTAATGCTTTTGCAGATTTTTTTTCTTCAGTTTATACTGTCCCTGATAATAGAACTCGTGCATTTATTAGTAACTATCAATGCTTAAACACACTGTCTTACATTAATATTAATTCTGACATGGTTTTCAATAAATTAATAAATCTTAAAGAAAGTTTTAATATGGGTTCAGATGGAATACCACCATACTTTTTAAAACTTTGTAGTCCATCTCTAGCTTGGTCATTGTCAATACTATTCCAAATTTCAATTAATACGGGCTATTTTCCAGATGTATGGAAATCTAGTTACGTATTCCCGTTGTCGCGTGTCGTTGTCTTAGTTCAGCGGGAAAAGTATTTGAATTCATAGTGGCTGATTCTCTACGTTTAAATTTTAATGGCTTAATTTCACCCTATCAACATGGTTTTTACCCCGGTCGGAGCACAGAAACTAATTTATTACTTTTTAGTAACTACATTGTTGAAAATATTGAAGATGGTTACGAAGTTGATGCAATATATACTGATTTTCGTAAAGCGTTCGATCGAGTTAACCATAAATTATTGTTAAGGATATTAGAATCATACGGGTTAATCTGGAATTTGTTGTTATGGATGAAATCTTACTTATTGAATAGAACTCAAACAGTCAAAATTAAAGAATTTTCTTCACGCGAAATAAAAGTAACTTCTGGTGTTCCTCAAGGTAGTCACCTGGGACCAATTCTGTTTTCTATTTTTATTAATGATTTCTCTTACAATTTAATATCATGTAGATATTTAATGTTTGCAGATGACTTAAAATTATTTCTATGTGTTAAGGATTCTAAGGATAGAGATGCAATTCAAAGTGATTTAAATTTATTAGTTAAGTGGTGCGAATCCCATGATATGCAGTTGAACCATAGTAAATGTAAAGTCATTACATTTACTCGTAGGAAAAATATTTATGTGACTGATTACTTTATTGAAAACATTCAACTAGAAAGAGAAGGCAGTGAAAGATTTAGGTGTAAAATTTGATTTTGAACTTAAATTTACCCTTCACATTGAGGATATTTTGAGCAAATGTTTTAGAATGTGTGGTTTCATTAAACGGCAAACTCGAGATTTTAAACTGAATATTAATAAAAATAATTATGTTTATATTGAAAGGCTGCAACTACTAAGTATTCAATCTCTAAAATATAGAAGACATTGTTCCTATTTAAAATTTGCCCATAAGCTCTTTAATAATAAAATAAATTGTAGTGAAGTACTTTCATTATTTAATATAAGAGTTCCGAACTATACCACCAGAATAGATTATTTTTTCTATCTGAGGCATCGTGGAGTCAACTTACTAAATTTATGAAGGAAATTAATTAGTACTTACGATGTGGAATTTATGTTTAAGTTATTTGTATTGATTAATATTTAATTTATTGTAAATGTTGAATTTATTTTTTAGAACAACTGTTATCATGTTTTCGATTGTATCATTAGGGTTAATCCTGTAGATACAAAATAAGAACTAAATAAATAAATAAAAATAAATAAATATGATGATGAATGGCTCTAGCAACGAAATCCTACATGTTTTCAATAGGATTCATGTCAGGACAGTTGGCTGGCTAATCTAATCTATTGATATGTCCTGCTTCAAGTGTCTATTGAACCCTTCTTGCGCGATGTGGTAGAGTGTTGTCGTCCATAAACACAAAATTTGCATGTAGTGCATTACGTAGCGGGTAGATAATGGGCGTAATAACTTGTTCGATGTAAATATGACTGGTCATATTCTGTGGTATGCGAATTGATGCGAAAATTCTAGTTTCATCTGCAAATAAGACCCACCACCACTGGCGTAAAAGCCAACCCCTATGCTCTTGCGCCCACTGGAGACGGGCAGCACAATGCCTTGGAAGTAGAGTGGAGACCCGTAATGGTCTTCTAGCACGTAAATTTGCGTTGTGGCGTCGTTTTCGAATAATAGGTGTCGATTAAAAACTGAGAAGCCCTGAGAGCTAAAACTGAAGATGTGCGGTGTCTACTTTTTCGAAAAACTTAAGATGTAATCGTTGATTTTTGAGATACAGGGCAAAATTTAGATAAAAAAAATTAACAGATTCTTCGTATCTCAAAGAATATCCGAGATGTGAGAATCGTAAAAATTGCTTCCAGCAGAATATTTTTTTACGTAGAATTCAGTAGCGTACATTGTTATGTTGTTATTAAAGGAATATGTTTTAATAATAATATTTATTTTCTAGTTTAATTGTAATGCTTCAAATAATCGATATATTTTACAGAAAATGAAGAATTTTAGGAAGATAAATATTAATTATTGTAGAGGATTGTTATAAATAAGCCTAGGTTTTTAAAGCTGTATTTTGATAACGAAGTTTGTGCATGCACATAACACAATACCAAAATATGACAAGTGTTTTAGTTATAGAATTTACATTATTTTCAATATAAAATATATGTACATCAAATCACTATCTATCTATAATAGATATCAAAGTCAAAGCTTGCATATAAAATGAACATTAGCTTAATAAATTAATGTACATACGTAAAGTAATTGAAACTTATAAATAGGTTAGTAAAATATTGAACAGGTTAAAAATATGTCGATATAATAACTTTATACTCACGTTTTAGTTCTCATGCAGTAGCGTGTTCAGATATTTTGAAATAGGGAATATTTGTCCCTATAATTACATTTCTCTAATACAGGCTGCGCAAATTTTAATATAGTTTTAATTAATTTAAAAGTCTATAATTATAGCATTGACTTCGTGTATCAAGTTACATTAAAAAAATATATATGATTTTTAGAATTTTGGCCTGCTTTCAAAATTAGCGCTGTTAATCAGGTGTTACTATTATTTTACAAATACATGTTATTTTGATTCACAAAAAACAATTAATAACCACTTTGTGACTGTGACGTCAAATAGATCAGCTTTAGAACGATAATACTGTATGAAAGGGGACAACTCTTAAGAATGTGAGGATAAAAGGATTTGCAAGGTATTTTGAAGTTGTGGAATATGGATTTTACCTAAATCCCATGCATAACTCAAACTCTCTCTATACTTGTCTCGTTTAACTTTGAACAATGACGGACTTGAACACTGAAAGGATTTACAATCCTTTTAGTTGAATGTGTACTTTTCTTACAAATCGTTTGTCATATTTTAATGAGTTGATTCGCAAATGCTTGTATATTGTTATGTTTGGTAGATATTCTGACATGTATGCTTTTTATGACGAAATTGAAGATGACATATGTCTTATTCGTTTATAAGTTGTAGTTTTTGTAAAAATAAGGACAAGATTTTCTCAAAAATGTTTCATTTAAATAGCGACACTTTTTACATGTATGTTTTTTATGACGAAATTGAAAATGGCATAAGTCTTATTCGTTTATATGTTGTAGTTTTTGTAAAAATAAGGGCAAGATTTTCTCAAAATTGTTCCATTTAAATAGCGACACTTTTTACATAAATAAGGGATATATTTTCCTAAATTTTTCATAATTTATTGATTAAGCATTTCTCGAAACCCGTTTTATATGTTTACAAGAAAGTTTAAACACCACCACCATGTAGGTCCAGGGTATCCACGACGTATTGCGACAATGTGGCGTATCAGCCACGAGGTTCAATTATATCCGTGCCATGTACAGCGTGTCCAAGCATTTACACCAAGGGATTGGACGAGCCGAACCGTTACCATGGCCACCACGATCTCCTTACTTTAAACCATTTGTAGTTTTTTTTTGTGGGAATATTTAAAAAACGAAGTGTATCGCACCGAAGTGCGATACTTTTTGTATATAATAAAAAAGAAAACATAAATACAATAAAACACAAGTCATCAAAACAATAAGACTACATACAAAATATGAAATACACAACCAATACAACAATAATACAAAAAAATCTACTATCAACAATTATACACTATTTAAAATTTATCATAAAATACACCCACATCTGAATTGCAAGACAAAAGTAAATCATTCAAAAAAATGGGTTTTTTATTAATCGAACAGAAGAATATATCTATACTGTCCTCGACGTCACAGTAATTAGTAATCATTTGATACAGAGGAGAAGCCTTCATGAGATTAGTCCTTATAGGGGGAATATTAAAAATGTATGAGCTCGAGTCGAAAATCGTGGTACTTTAATTAAAATTTTATTTAAAAGTCAATTAGACTGTTTATTATTTTATATAATAAATGTAACCTCTAACGTTTTTCTAGCGCTGGAATATTAAACCTCTTTCAGGATACGTACCATCAAGAATATACACCGCTGATTTTGATAATCGTCTCTGAATCTTCTCCATTGAGTTAATATGCGCCTTATAAATAGGATTCCAGACGGTATCGGCGTATTCCAATTTCGACCTGACAAAGGACTGATACAGTAATTTTAAAGTATGCATATTATTGAATCCCTTGGAAGAGCGATTAATAATCCCTAAAGTTTTATAAGCTGAAGACGTAACTACTTCAACATGTTTATTAAAAGATAGTTTAGAATCGAATATAACGCCGATTGCAAGCTTATCAGGTCTTACAGTGGACCAGTTTCCAGTGCCGTGCAGAAGTGTATTTGTAAATCATTTTCGAACTGCCTTTTTGATTTTTTTTCTAGATAAGTTCTAAATCACCCTGTATAAAATATTCAAGTATAAAGTTAAATCTATCCTTATGTTGACTACTTTTCATTCAGATAAATACCAGTGTTTTTTAAGTTACTATGTCGAATACCAATACTGTATTCGCTTATATCCAAAACGCTAGTTACTTATAGGACAAAGATGAATTCTAAAAATAAAGAAATATGTCCCAACCCTCATCATATTCCCCCCCTTCCCTCTCATTGATCTAGCATGGTTCTAACCTAAAGGTAAGACACCCATCAAATATTCAGCGGGACATAATTTATGTATCTAATAAGAGCCGGCATGCTGCCGGAATTGTAAAACACTTTAATAATTTGTTATTACATTCTTAGGTCACAGTAAGCCGAGGAACGTATCACTGCTCAGCGGCACCCGCCGCACAGTTTCTTGGTTTAACTTTCATATTAAAATTCTGCATGTGTATAAAAGCTGCACAACACTGGGGCAATAATTTCTAAACTCGGGCCCAACCGGGATCTGCACCAACTTTTGAAATTGTGGACCTTAATTGTTTTAAACGTAATTTACTGCATTTCCGGAATAATTTTGCCAGCATTTGCGCCCGTCGCGATAAAAAATTTAACACACTGCCCTATGAATCACATTACCGAGTAGAATGTGGGTCGAATTTTGCTCACATGTACCTGTTTGCCATAGACATGGCATTTAAAATATATGCCGCTTAAAAGCCTTGCATTGCATTATTCTTGTTTAATGAAATGTATAGGGTGTTAGAGGTTTGACTGTTTATAAGATAGAAAAAGTACAAACGAACAGAAAAGTTAAATAGTACAAAGGCATACCGCTTTGGGGAAAACCATCTAAATAAATATGTCGTGCTCTTGCAGAATTGCGGCTAGCTTCTCCGTATGCTAAAAATTTCAACAAAGCAATAAAATTTAAGGAAATAGTGGTAGGCTGGTAGGTAAAAGAATTTGGGACAAGCGACAGACACTTTGCAGTTCAAATACCAACTGACCTGTAGTCCCTGTACTTCTCGCGCTGTTGTCAATATCGACTTTGTTAAATTTTATTGATTAACGAAAAAATTGTTTTTATTAAAAATAAATATAAATAAACTGAAAGAAGGGCATTGCATTTATGATCATTTAATACAGAAAATTATGATGATAGCTGTTAATTAACTGAATTTTTACACATGGAATTGGAGATTTGTAAAATGTTTGGGTTTAGAATCCCTGTCATATAAGTTTTTTTTTGTTCATTTTAAGATATACTATCGCCTGTTAAATTAATGGCAGTCAAGCCTCTAACATCCTGTATGTAGTTAGAGACCCAGGCAAACTTAGAATCAAAAACACCTGATGGTAGTTCTTCCATAATATAGTCCCTTTGTTCATAGTACAAGGCCTTCAACAATATCCAAAACCCACGAGATGACGAATGTAGGCAAGCAGACTTCCACATATTGGCAAACCTGACTCAAAATTTACCATTAGTTACATGGGAACAAGAGGGTCCATCCATCGTCTGCTAAATCTTGTCGCTTACCTCTTAATAAAGAATACTTGTATAATTTGCTTTATGAAAAAGTTGTATATATTTTATTTACTATTTTAAAACTAAAATTACGCCAATGATCCTACTCTTGCTCCGCATAAAGTACTTCTGCCTAAATATTTTATATTGATAGAAAACTGGGTACATACATATTAATAATGGGCTTCTCTCTCACTTTTACTATGGAAAACATAATGCAACATTATCTTAGTATCAATTAATAAATTAAAATTGATAATGTAAACAGAAATGTACACCTTAACATATATTTCACGTTTGCCATAATTCCTAAGAGACGTCAAATTTCTGAGTAAAACAATAGAGAAGAGCTACGTCAAACTGTATATAGAGTGCTGCCACGCGCGGTGAGTCACTGCAAGATGGCAATGGACCGCATTAGTGTGACGTCACAATAGTTTGTAACCCGCGATACTTTGTGTCATAAGAAACTTAGTTTCAATCAAGTGTTAATGACTCTTATGAAACCTATATTTAAAGGTCAAATTATCTGACTGAAAATGAGACATTGGAATTTTATTTGTTTCCCTGTTAATAGAAGTATTTAAAAGATGTGTTAACTTGAATTCGATAGAAGAATGTTATTTGTTAATATAATAATATCTCTACCCCTCATTCTAATCACATGGATTAGCCCAGAAGTTGAAGACTTGTGCGGGAGAGGGGGCGGCATATTATCATTAAACAGGCCGCATTTCCGCCCAGGAACGACTTACGTTGGTAGGCCCCAACCACCATTCAGTGCAGGAATAAGGAAAACCTGGACAACCTCATTAATTAGGGGGGTAGTCAAACGTCAACCGGTATCAATCCCTCACATTGACCCAAGCCAGCATTCTTCCACCTTACCATACCCGCCGAGAGGGTGCCAATCCTCTCCACGAATATAGCTTATACTTACAGTCTATCGGCTGCGAGGGTCGAAGCCACAGCGATCTAGTCACCTCGATTGAAGTACTGGCGCCTTAAACCGCGCGATCCAACTAACTATTGGACTAACTATTTTAAAATATTTTTCTCTTTAAATGATTTAAATAAATTTTTAAAATATGTGCTTGCGCCACCAATAGCAAAACAGAATTAAGCTCAATTGAGCAACTAATTTTTTATGACTTATCCGTCATCTGTCAGAAAACTTTAACGTGCAAATTTCTGTATTGAGATTATGCTGATTTTGTGTATTTTTATTGTTAAATCTTGTATAAGTGAGTTTATCTATACTTTTAAATGCTTTATGATATTAAATATATGGTTGCAATGTTATGTGTTGTGTGCATATTAAGTTAATGGTATATTCACATTTAAATTAGTAGAACTGTTGTTCAAGTATTATCTGATTTAATTAAACTTATATAAATCCAGACTGGTCAAAATTGAACTTAATCTTGTATGTATAAAATCTATCAGGTGATATTTCTTAAATAATTGAATAAGGAAATAATAAGTGTTATTTTGGTGATTTTATTTTGACTCTTAACTCACTTTCACTTAAGGTCGAATTTGACACTTGTAACGGTGGTTGCCTAATTTGTAACGTCGCCAGTAATGCGGTTTATTGAACAGATTAGATAGAGCCGTTGAGTGAATTATTCACTCAACGATAGAGCACAGCCGCTGTGACTTAGCAGACGATGATCCCATCTAATTATTCATATTGTCTTTTGGCGTTTATAGACCATTAGGAATGCCCCAATTCAGAGGACTTTGAGATCGACACCACCATCTATCTAATAACCTGTTCCTTTGTATAATTTTTATTAGGTATTAATAATATTGTGTCAATTGGTTATTTTCCCATATATTTTTCATTGTTTAAAATATTATATTTATAAATTTGGAAGCAATAACAATTTTTTTTGAAGTATGCGGGATGAAACTCTTGGGATACCAGAGAAAAATGAATCTGTATAAAGTATAAAATTTGCCTATGAGATAAAACGTATATATTTTAGGAAGTCTTATTTAAATAATAAATCTATCCAGACGCTATACTGACGCTCCGTCTGGTCAGCATATTCTCACGAAAATGTAAATGGATGGTTTACCCTTTTAACCTTTCTGTATTATTTAGATGTAACAAGGATCCCTCGGGCGTATAATTTTTTGCGGTGCCATATTTTATTTGAATCATGTCTAGTTCAAGATAAATGATGCGCCCGATAGTACCTTAGACGTTTTTATTGAATTTAGGTATCTGCCTTAGAAATAAAAATGTCTGTATGTATGGGAATGGAATTTCCCAATTAAGGATTTTCCCACAGTGAAACTGCGATTTGGATGGGGCGTGTCACTTACTTTCGGAATATACAAAATATTCTGTGTACTGTCTATTGATAAAAAAATAAACGAACAATTTTTTATGTACAGGGTTAGCTATGACTAAGTACAAATATTTAAGGCGGGATAGGGAAAAATAAGTATTAGCGGAATCGTCTATCAGAAAATGTCCAACTTTATTCCAAAATTTTGATTTTTTTTAACTACTTACACCCCCATTTATCGCCGTCTTTGACCTTCTGTCAGCCACGAAGTTAGGTATATTAGGCCAATGTCAAAGGTGTCAAATGTAATGAAGGCACCGCGTTGTCATGTATATCGATTTACACCGCTTTGAAAGAAAAAAAGAACATATTTATAAAATGTATATTATTATTTAATGTTTTAATAAGAAATGCGATATGGTAGCACCCACCTTACTGATATACTTTTGGTTTAAAACGAGGAACTTACTCGGTCCGACGACCACGACCAGGTGGATTCCTTCCATTGGAAAAGACACCACAAAGGATAACAAAGAAACACACGTAAATACAGAAATAGATAAAAAATATTGCCACACGTTTATCGCCAAGGCAATACAACAGATGTTCAATGTGGTTCAAAGAGGATTCGACATAATATTTTGTGTAATCGGAAAACGTCTTTGTTATAACGCTGCCACACAATAATATGCACTTGTCTAGGCATTTTAATACGACGTGTGTAAATACACGAAAATTTATGATGCATTCGCCATCTGTAGGTCACTAGTGCAACGTGGCCGATAAATTAAACTTCTTGTGTTGTTGGGGAATTAAATTCTGTTAATAAGAACAAAATATTAACAATAATCGATAATATTTACATAAAATAATTAGTACTATTTTAAACTATACCATCTCCAGATATTTATAGTGTTCTGTTAAAATCTTTTCTTGGATCCTTAGAATATAACATTATATTCTAAGCTGCAGCTAACCGGATTAACTGTGTTATCTATCGGGTACTGAGGTATTATTATTAATAAAAATGTTTATTTTCGTCGTTTCTATGTGACAACATTGCTTTTAATGAAAACAAAAGTCGAGTTATTTTCTAAATTATTTTTTAAATTCATAGGTATTTATTAAACAAGCATACAGTTAAAAAATTAAATCATTCTGTCGAAGAACAGAAGCGAAACATAGTTTACAGCTTATTCAGGCACCAGCTTTAATGACATGATTGTTGATGAATATAATAATAGAACTAAACTCACACTTTTTAAGGTTTGTTAATTTGTTATTATTGCATCTATGCATTGTTATATGAATCTATTAATGAAACTATTTCGACTACCAGATATCTCCGATGTGTTTCAGGAATCATCTTTAGAAAACGCAAATATCGTTATCCGTGCAAACTCGAATCGATATCATCCCAGGCGATGGTATAATATTGTAACTCCCTCTGGGCATCAAACATTACTGTCACGACTGACTGATTAATTATTTTGAGTGGCAGATTTAACAGTTGCGAATTCACAGTTAGTTTTGTCATATCGTTCGATCCAATTTGTGTCCTGATCGAGATTATCAAAATATTTCATAATTTAGTTTCAATGCAACATTGTCTTTGGGAATGTATTATAAAATAATCAAAAGAGGAAGAATAGAACTGTTGAGAGTTAGATACTCTACTAGTATATTTTGATCAAAAAGGTATGTATTTATAACAATTCCTATTCAATACTTGTTTACACAAAAATCCAATCGTATTTTCTAACGTAACACCATCATCCAATGATACTTACATTTACATTTAAGATACATATACAGAGCTCTCCGTTTTTCACAGCTCGTTATTGGCATCTCGGAAATCGTAAAATATATAGGGTGACTTAAATTTGAAAAGATATCTGCTGCCGTTGCTGAAATATTGACAAACTGAAAATAGACCTAAAAATAGCAGAAATTCTGTTCTGTAGGTCTTCTATATTTTCACATTGATTGTAATAAATTTTATCTTTCGGACTATCCCAAAGAAATAAATTTAATGGGTTGCAACATGGACACCGTGGACGCCAAGCAACAGCGTCGATTTTGCGCCATATTGATGAACTATTTGTAATACATATAATTTAATGGAAAGTCATCAGTGCACTTTACATTTCCATCCTTAAAATATTTAAATATTTCTGAAAACTAGCGCTTCAAACAATAAGAGCAAGTCAGCAAAAAAAGTCGAATCTGTAAAAATGTTGTTTGTTGATTTTTGTTTTACTTCAAGAAGAACTAGATTTATTTTTTATTTGATTGAATTAGTAGATTTTGTCATTATTTTTTGAGCCAAATAAAAGTTTCTTTAACTACCCGAAGGATTTTTTTGCAAAATTCGATAAACCTCTTCTTGATTATCGAAAAAGTCTCGTTTAGGCGAATGAAAAAGTCTTTGTCGTGATACACTCTGTATACATACATTAACATTATATTCACATGTGCCATAAAAATAGTGATATTTAAATAACATTTTGCACAATAATTTCAGTGTGACATGTAAGCAGAGAGTTAATATGTTGACATTGACGAATATTACATAAACATCAGACTAATCGGAGGAGCATGAAAAATACTGACAGGAACTAACGTGCATAAAAAGTCACCGGGCGTATATTTCGTTTTAAATTTAAATCATATCGCGACAGCTAGGCTTATAGACAGGGTGTTTTATAAAGTATGATCACTCCTTTACTGCATGAAAGGAGCATGAACTAAAATTACTTTTAAGACTTTCACAATTCCTGCCGTTATTATAACTGCTATGATTTTTCTGGTTGTTGTGCTGTAGGTTAACTAATTCTTACATAAGCTAGGAACTTTTTACCTGCCCTTGTTGTTGTTGGACTAGACTTTATGGGGATGGCCTGCTATCCGAGCTCCTAAGCCTGTCGCTACAATGATTTCCGTACTTATTAGCTCTTTTCCAATACGGCACGTGACTAGTTTGAAACCTGTCCGAAGCCGTCAGTCAGTTTAATATTAGATACAACTCCGCTGCAGTAAGTCGGTGAACGATTTGGCTATCCACTTGGGACAGGTTTCCAACCAGTCAGGTGCCGTGTTGGAAAAGAGCTATTGGTAGATTCCTATGCTTGGAAAATTCTTCAGAGCCGTAGTAGTTTGAATCAAATCTAATTCTTTATGATTTTGAAGATTCAGCTAGGAGAAAGTAACATTAACTGAGACTGGAACATTCCCCACTATTACGTAACCGGCTACTTTTGGTTCTGGTCCTGGTACACTTATGTGACCTTTAAGTAGCTTTTCCTGGTTTTGGAGTCTAAGTTACTAGTGGGAAGTTTTCAGAACTTGAAAGTGACAAATCTTTTGACTTATTCTACATGCTCTGAAATTTTTAACACTCATTTTATAAATACCCTATACAGGGTGTTACAAGTCTAGAACAAACTTTGGCAGATAAAAGTGAAGTAAATCAAGAATGGCCAGTTACAATATATTGAATATTGCTTTGTTGCTTTTTTACAAGTCTATTTTCATTTCAGGGAGATAGTAAAACATGAAGATCTTATTAAAAGGCAGAACGCAAAACATGACATTAAATTAAGGGTATTTACCTAGAAATGTTGTAGGCGGAAGGGTGCTTGAGAATCCTGCCTCCTACACCTTAATCAGAATTCCAAATAAAAGGATGGCACAAAAACTCGGTTACGTAGACCTCGGTCTTATTATGGACAATGAAGGGGGATGGGTTATGCCATTCCGCCTAAATTATTACAATCGTACAATTTTTTTAGGGAATTAGAACATTAGAGTTGATGTCCTAGAAGTACTTATACAAGCTCTCCTGCACTAATAAAAGCTGAATATGATATTACCTGCAAAGCAAAACTCTAATTTAAGAATTACAGTCTTATAAAATAAAATGGGGGAATGTTTTTCAGGATTTTTTTTAATAACGTTTGAAGAGGTTAGATCAACCTTTATTTTCATGAAAATTGAATTGATGAAATTATTTTGAACATTCACTTGTGGATGATCTACTGGTCTTTACATTTTTTATTATTTTTAGCTGTTTGGACTCTAAACATGCTATTTTATGAAAATGAATGGTTAATGTTCGCTGGACGAAGGGCTATGTACTTTTTATAATAGTTCAAATATAATGTACCTAGTTACCAATAATAAGGAAAATTGGTTGCACATTAGTTTTTGTGTCTGGTATATGCACAGCTAGTCAAGTTCTCAAATCTTCGATATTATTGAATGTCAAATTGCACAGTTCTTAGCAACGACATACTCCAAATACTCCGAAAATTATGACATGATATATGTTTTATACTGCGCTTCTGTGAGAGATTTTCCGACGTCTTCGAATCGATATCCTTCGTCTATTCGCATTTTATTTTTGTTACCCACTAGAAGACATAGAAACATTATTTTATTACCTTTTCAATAATAAGATGTTTATTTTTCAAAGCGATTTTAGAGAATAAAGTGACGTTTACAAATGTAGGTATGAATATACAATATTACGAAAGTTGCAACAAGTTATTAAGTTTTCTAATTTCAGGAGCTGTTTCACTTTGTGAAATTACAAAACTTTTATATTAAAATATTAACTTCGTCGTCAATACGATCGGGCCTAATGGCGAAAGGTGAAGGAAACATTATAAGCTTGCAGAAACAGACTTAGTTTTTCATTTTATTTGACATTCAGACGGGCATATAAATTCCGCTCAGGTTAGCTAAGAAACATTTTTTTTTTATAATTTGCATAACCTTCTCTGGAAGTTAGTATTTTCTTTTACAAAGAACAGACTAAAAGGCATATACATTTTCCCGCGTTGTTTGGCATTTCAGTAAAAAAATGTTCGAAATTGCACGCCGCCCCCTTACACTCGTAGACGCTTTTCATTTGCAACAAAGTTGTCTTCAATACCCCACATTCGACTTCCAAGTTTCCCTTGAATAGGGCAATCGTTTGAGAGTTATTCAAAACAGAAGACAGTAGCAAATTGCGCCCTGCGTCGAGCGTATTTCGTAGCCTGCTCGGTTTCTTTGAATACGTAACACTTAAAATATTGATATAATCCAGTGTCAACATGTGGGAAACCCTGTTTTTCTTGTCGTATAACACCCTTGACAAGATAGAGCGGAATAAAATTTCTGTAACATTTATTATCCTTTTCACTCAATAAAATGAAAATTATTTTTACTACGTACAATATGTAATAGTAATATATGTTTAAACTTGACAGTAGAGAACATGAGTAACGCAAAGTAACACAGCTACCTCTAGCGGCCACTCGCTACTCCATGCCGGACTAGTGTCACAGACACGAAACGTTCTGCTTCGCAGCAGAAAACCATTGAAAGCTAGCGACCTCTATCGCCATTCGGCGATAACGGTATGTTGCAAATATGGAATTCCAGAAAACAACTACTCTAGGGGCTAATGCTCCGACCAGCATTGAATTACATCTGAAAATCCTCTAGTGAACAGCTGAAGTCACTCGTCAGGAGCCCACCAGACATATACCGGTTTTGAGCTTGTTAGCTCTCGTCAGTATGACTATTATTCAAATTTTTACTGATTTATTATTTTCTTTCGAGCTTCAAAGTAATTCAACAGAAATGTTCAAATATGTAAATTATTCAAAATAACGAACTAGCTACATAAGATTCCATACAGCACAGAATCATAATGTCTTAGCTATTAATATTTCAGTTAGTGATGATATGATGGTGGTGTTGGATTATGTTCCAAACTGGCCTCTTTTTGCTACCTTCTTCCAAATCTGAAACAGGCGCTTAATATGAATCAACCAATTTCTGTTTATTATGCTCAGGATTATAGTAGAATGATGTACGGTATATGTTTTTGGGATTTGGCTACGATGGCATCCGACGCACAGTGGCTCAAAACGCAACTGTGCCACTCAAATTACTGTACACCCCTTAGGGTTGGGCCGTTTGAGGTGATTTTTTTTTAAATGTTCGTCATAAAATTCCCTATCGATCCCTCTTTTTCAATTTTCGATTTGGGTCTTCATTTTCGCGGAATTTGACTCCAAAAATGGGTTTGCATGGAAAAACTAGATTTTTCGCACAAAAATGACTCTACGGAACACGAGATTGAGATTTTGCCGGACTTTTTTTATGGGGGAATGCTCGTCTTGGAAAGCCCTACAAGACTGTCCACTTAGATTTCGAAGAAATTTTCCGTTGCTCATAAAATGGCCACAATCATCCAAAAATTTTCACATATCAGAAATCGTTCTACTGAAAACTGGGAAAGTATTGGAAAAAATTATTTATACACATTCAAGGAATCCGCAAAAATTTTTTCAGAATTTTTGGACACATTTTTGGATATTCACCAAAATGGCCACATACAGAGATTTTCCGAATTTTCCCGTAATTCTGAAAAAGGTCAGAAAGGTTCCATAAATGATTTTGGGAATTCAATTTTTTGACAAAAGTGGCCATTTTGGATACAATAGTTCTTTGTTAATGAGAACTGATTTGATCCTGGAACTGTTCGGATGGAAATATATCATAGTGAAAATTTCTCCCCGAAATCTAAGTGGACAGTCTTGTAGGGCTTTCCAAGACGAACATTTCCCCATAAAAAAAGTCCAGCAAAATCTCAATCTCGTGTTCCGTAGGGTAATTTTTGTGCGAAAAATCTAGTTTTTTCCATGCAAATCCATTTTTGGAGTCAAATTCCGCGAAAATGAAGACCCAAATCGAAAATTGAGAAAGAGGGATCGATAGGCAATTTTATGACGAACATTTAAAAAAAAATCAACTCAAACGGCCTAACCCTAAGGGGTGTACAGTAATTTGGGTGGCACAGTGGCGCTTTGAGCCACTGTGCGACGTGTTTATATGTCAGAAACGTATTATAAGATGTTTGGTGGGTGTATCAACGCAAACATCTTGTCGTATCTTCTTTCAAAAGTTAAATTTGATGACACTTACATGTATATATTTGCTGGAAATCTGCACTTATGTTTACGATAATCAAAATTTATTTGCTAGGAATATCGATCATCATTATTTTACTAGAAACAGAAATAACTTTTATACTCTTTATAAGACTTAATATTTAAAAAATCTGCCTTTCGTTAAAGGTCTAGACATTTTCAAACTGTTACCCATGGAGATTAAACTTTTTAGTACAAAAAATATGTTTGTTAAATGTCTTAAAAAGTGTCTAATCGATAAGTGTTTCTTGACATTAATGAGTTTTGCTCTAATTAACTTGTTTCTATCTTATTACTTATATTATTATTTCTATTATTTGTATGTGAAATTTTTTTATGTGTACACATATTTATTAATGTGTTTGGTGACGGATCCTATATTAATGTAATTATTAATTAAAAGGAATAAAGTTATTGTATTATATTGTATAACGAAGGATTTGGGTTCTTTAGATGATAACAATCCTTTGCCATCGTAACACAACCGGTGCATTGTAGCTTATAAAATCAATATTATTACGTTCATGTCCATTATCTTCTAAATACGTGAATAAACTCATCTATATATTAGTGATCAGGCGTATTATCAGAAATTTATTTGGTGGTGAATTTTATAATTGTTATAATTCTATATCTTTTGATAAAGTTATGCTTTCTTATTTTGTAAATGCTATTATCATTTAGTCTTATTTGGTAAACATAACAAGGGATAAGCATATTGTTAAAATATTATAAACGATTGTTTCGGATGTAAATATATGACGAATTGGCGCGTGTACTTCCATAAATTTCCCGCGGAACGCCATTTATTGCGTTCACTTCTTTCCCAAATACCGTGGGGTGATAACATTTTGTGACTAAAACAAGAATATGCAATAATCTCGTCTCGACCCCCATTGCACTCGGCCACCCAGTAGAACCATCCAAGATCCAGCAACGCATAAATGGCCTTTAAAGTTTTAGTATATAGTCGAGTTTATGTGTTTTAAAATGATTTGCTCAACATTTGCATGATTGACGAAAATCTCTATACTGTCTTAAGTTGTGGCGTATTTATTAACTGATTTATTACCAGCAGATTTTAGTTGTGGGTCTGTTATACGTCACAAAAGGTAGTAAATAATATTGAAACTATTTCATAAAATCGTTGCATAATAATGACGTTTTGATTTTTATTTCAGTATCGAAATGACAATCTTTTAGGCACATGTGCTTAAAACAATCTTTTTTACGCACATGTCCGTGAAAATAAAAATAAATAATAATAATAATAATAATAATAATAATAATAATAATAATAATAATAATATCTCTACCCCTCATTCTAAATCACAAGGATTAGCCCAGAAGTCGGAGACTTGTGCGGGAGAGGGGGCGGCATATTATTATTAAGCAGGCCGCATTTGCGCCCAGGAACGACTTACGTTGGTAGGCCCTAACCACTATTCAGTGCAGGAATGAGGGAAACCTGGAAAACCTCATTAATTAGGGGGGTAGTCAAATATCAACCGGTATCAATCTCTCACATTGACCCAAGCCAACATTCTTCCACCCTACCATACCCGCAGAGAGGGCGCCAAACCTCTCCGCGAATATAGCTTATATACGGTCTACCGGCAGCTGGGCTCGAACCAACGCCGATCTAGTCACCTCGATTCAAGTACTGACGCCTTAAACCGCGCGACCACTGACCGACCCAAATAAAATAACTAATTCACAAACGTTCACAGATTTAAGATTTTTTTTAAATGTTCGTATATAGGCAGCTTAGTTAAAGTTATTTAAACAAAATAGTCTAGCGATCATATTAGCAAATAGCAAATGCAATCGCAGATTATGTTGAAACTATTTTGAATATTTATTTGACGATTTTACGAAAAGTCTTGTTCGATACATATTACGAAATAGGTGTTTTAGACATGCGACGTGAAGTTTGGCAATACGTTATTATTTCGCAACTTGTATCGGAGATATTTTAATTAGAATATAGTATGAAGAAATGTTTCTTATACAAAAATAGTAAATAATCTCCTATTAAATGTATCATAAATACTGCATGTGTTGTGAAAAATTCAGGGACCGGGGTGGCTATGGAAACAAATGAACTACTGACGCTCCATTTTGGTTCCACTTCGACGGTTGCACACAAAATATTTTCCGCACGGATGACAATACTTTAAAATGTTAGGGAATTTTATTGGATGTGATATTTCTAAAATAAACATGGAAGTTGACATTCAGTCGTTCACGCGTTGCGTAACATTACTTTGTAGAGTTTTCAGGAAGCATTAGGGCGAGTATTTCAGGAAATGCCTCGGGCTTACTTCTGATATGTCATAAGCTATTCCGCATCAGCTGTATAATAGATTGGGTGGATACATAAATAAGTTCGTATCATTTTCATTGAAAATATATTTATTTCTATTAAACAAAATATAGTAATCAATAAATAAAATACACAAATTAAAGACATATTTGAGTGAAACAAATTAATGGTTTGATGTGAAGAATTCAATGAGTTAGTTTAGTTTAGTTAGAGAGATAAAGAGGGAAGTGAGACAAAGGAAAATATGGAAATCTGATGGAGAAAAATCAGGAAAATATGGTAGATAGGAAATAATTACCCAACCACCCTGGGAGGTGGATCGGCAGACGCGGACCGATAGAATGGCCTGCAAGATCGCCAGATCTTACACCTCTTGACTATTTTTTATGGGGATACTTGAAGTCAAAAGTGTACATTAATAAACCACGTAATTTAGGAGAACTTCAAAATCGCATTCGGGACGAAATACGCAGAGTTACCCCAGAAATCATTCATAATGTGCAAGAAGAATTTCTTCACAGACTTGACCATTGTCAAGAAGTTGGTGGATGGCAATTCGAACATTTAATTTAAGTATAAAATTTAATCAATTGTATTTTATTTTACATACCTCAGAATTATTACTTTTTTATGGATAAAATTTACGTTTTCTAACATTCAATCGTCATTTACTCGAAAACTTTCCTATGTAAGAGGGCAAAATTTTATTACTGTCTGATAGAGAATTAAACGAGCTTTCAGAATCAAGGAAAAAAATATGGTGTTGCCATTTAAAAAAAAATCGATGACGTCTATACTCGAAAACAAATGACATTTGAAAATCGCATTTTACGCTCAAATATGTATTTTTTAAATTAAAAATCGACCTGTTCGAGGATTTTTCCCAAAAAATAATTGTTTCGTTTTTATTGAATTTATTCCATACTTTTGGCGCATACTGTATAATTTGTATGACAATCCCATGTTAACTTAGAATCTGGATGCACTCTTAAAAATTTCACAGGGTATGTTCATTCATTCACACATATTTTGGTTTCTTACATATCGAACTCATTTCTTTGTTAAAATGTTAACTTCACTTAAAATTTAACACCAAATAATTTCACTTATAAATGAAGTTGAATTAATAATTTTAGTGTTATTTTTTACAGTATATCATTGTAATTTGTGGAGAGCTACCTAAACCCAGAGTAGCCACAGCGCTGTATTCCGCTCACTAGATTACTTTCGGTTAGTTTTTGCATACATTTACATACATTCGTAGAACCGGAACGTAATTGACTTGGAAAGTTGCATGTGGGTGTGTAGACAGACAGATATATTAGTTAGGGCCTTCTAATGAACACCTCATCTGTTATTTAAGAATTAAAAGACACATTCGTTAGTTATGTTAATTGATAGATGAGTAAAAGTTGGAGGAAAAGAGAACTTTACCACATGAGTGACGGCAAGAATAGTGCCACAGTAGTTAGCAGATAGTGAGTAATTGGAATAGAGAATGATTTTACAATTTTATGATTGCTTAAAAAACATTTCTTTTTAGAGAAATACCACATTTACCTCAAATTTCCTTAAAACTGTGTAATTGTTTGTGTTTATTAGAAAACAAGCAGTTTGGTTTAATTTTCAAGAGACGTTTAAAGTTAATCTTATAAACTATAGCATTAGGTATTCCAAGTGATAATTACCTCTTTAAATAAAGTTCCAGTGCCTAATTGTTTTCATTTAGAATGAAAATTGAAACGAAAGTACTATAAATATTCAGGAAATACAGACATTAAGTTTTTATTCAGCAATGTTTTGAATATAAATTGTTTGTTTTTATTCAGCGCTGTTTTCAATATAAATTGTGTTTTAAACTGATTAAGTCATACATTTGTACACTTCTTGTGTTTGTGTGTAAACGGCCTTTTATTGAAGCTATTTTAAAATTGGAGCACAATAGTTCTGATGGAATTTTAACAAATCAAACTATGTTTCAAAAATTTTACTAATAAACATTGAAATTAATTTCCTAATACTTATTGTTAATAACTAAATAAATAAAAATACGTGCAATGCTTTCCTAAATACAAATAACGTTTCATGAAAAAATGTATATGAAAAATATTTTAACACTGAAGAAGAACTACTTTAATAATACCGGTACACACAAAAAAGTGGTCTGTACTTTTAGGCATGAAAGGCAAGTACAACATTCTCAAAATTTTGAATAATAGATCAGTGCTGAAGCCTTTGAAAATAAAAAGTAAAAAAAAATAATATTAGGATGAAACCCATTGGAAAAGGAAGAGAATACAACAAAAATGAGAGGAAAAATAATTTACGGGCAATCTGAGGTCGGGAAGTGGAAGGGGTGAGTTTTTAAGGGTAAAAAACGGTTTATCTTGGTCTCCGGCAAAACTACAAGTCCTATGGAAAAAAGTTAAATAGCAAAGTTGTAGGTAATAAAAAGATCTACAACTTTTGTATTTCCACTTTTTTCACATAACCTCAAAATTTATATGAAAAATTCAAATAACTAAGTTTTTGGTTTTTTATTTTTATCTTTTATAAGATATAATTTTTTTTTCACGATATTTGGTGAAAACTTACTTTTTTATGTCCCAAATACACTGTAATTTTTTTGATTTAAAATATACATTTTTTCACCTTATTTTGACTTAATATCGAAAAAGCACCCTAATCTTCAATCGAAAATTCTCATGTCAAAATATCTGCTTTTTTGAAAAAGTCGGTTGGCTTTTTGTTCGTTGGAATCTCTACTATCTTATGGTGTAAAAAAATATACATTACTATGGTAAATGTTCTCAGAAAAAAACTAAGAAATGATGAGAATCCGAAATTTTTTTTTAATCATTATGTACAATTTTGAGCTATTTATTAAAATTTATACTTTAATTACTCGAAAAACGTAAGATTCCATATTGCACTGATAAACAAAAAAATTGCAAGTCGAAATATACTACTATAATTAACAACTAAATAAGTTAATAAAGTTAATTTAATAAAACATCTACAATATTTTTTCGTTTCTTTGCATTTTCTAAGAACGTTTACCAAAATAATGTATATTTTTTTTACACCATCAGAAAGTACAGATTTCAACGAACGAAAAGCCCACCGACTTTTTTAAAAGAGCAGGTATTTTGACGTGAGAATTTTCAATTGAAAATTAGGGTGCTTTTTCGATATTAAGTCAAAATAAGGTGAAAATATAAATATTTTAAATCAAAAAAATTACAGTTTATTTGGGACATAAAAAGGTAAGTTTTCAGCAAATATCGTGAAAAAAAATTATTTTTTGTAGAAGATAAAAATAAAAAACCAAAAACTTGGTTATTTGAATTTTTCACATAAATTTTAAGATTATGTGAAAAAGTGTAAATATAAAAGTTGTAGATCTTTTTATTACCTACAACTTTGCTATTTAACTTTTTTCCATAGGACTTATAGTTTTGCCAGAAATCGAGGTAAACCGTTTTTTACCCTTACAAACTCACCCCCTTCCGCTTCACGACCTCAAATCACCCGTAAATTATTTTTCCTTTAATTTTAGTTATATTCTCCTCCTTTTCCAATGGGTTTCATCCTACTATTATTTTTTTGGTTTCAAAAATTTTCGACCCTGGTCTATAAATAGCAAAAAATAGTGAAAAATCGTAAAAATCACGTAAGTGTGCCCAAAAACATTCGGGATTTTTTTTATGTCCATCAGGTATGTTCTTATATTTCCATGCTAAATCATCCATTAACGACACACCAGTCATATACCGGTTTTGAGCTTGTTAGCTCTCCTCAGTATGGCATAGGAAGTGAGGCAACCGATGACTTATCCGACAAGAGGGAACATGAGTAGACGTGTTGCAACATGGAACTATATCTTGTGGCCGTATGCTGAACCTGATGGTCTACCTGCACACACAACTTTAATACAATTTGTAGTAAATATTACTACAAAATAAAATATAATAGTTATTTATAGTACAAGTGGGATATAGGCATTATTATACGTGAGTGAGACATAGCGCGAGTTCGTGTTTCTCGAAATTTAAACAAGCCAATTTGGAAATCTTAGATGAGGCCCACGTTTTTTTAAACTGTTTTAGGCAAACTGCAAAATCGTTCTCCTTCCACTGAAGTTCTCTATACAGTATGCGCCAAAAGTATGGAATAAATTCAATAAAAACGAAACAATTATTTTTTGGGAAAAATCCTCGTCCAGGTCGATTTTTAATTTAAGCGTAAAATGCGATTTTCAAATGTCATTTGTTTTCGAGTAATGACGTCATCGATTTTTTTTAAATGGCAACACCATATTTTTTTCCTTGATTCTGAAAGATCGTTTAATTCTCTATCAGACAGTACTAAAATTTTGCCTTATTACATAGGAAAGTTTTCGAGTAAATGACGATTGAATGTTAGAAAACGTAAATTTCATCCATAAAAAAAGTAACAATTCTGAGGTATGTAAAATAAAATACAATTGATTAAATTTTATACTTAAATTAAACGTTCGAATTGCCATCCACCAACTTCTTGACAATGCGCAAGTCTGTGAAGAAATTCTTCTTGCACATTATGAATGATTTCTGGGGTAACTCTGCGTATTTCGTCCCGAATGCGATTTTGAAGTTCTTCTAAATTACGTGGTTTATTAATGTACACTTTTGACTTTAAGTATCCCCATAAATCATAGTCAAGAGTTGTAAGATCTGGCGATCTTGCAGGCCATTCTATCTGTCCGCGTCTGCCGATCCACCTCCCAGGAAAACAGTTGTCCAAAAAATCTCGTACAGGGCGTGCATAGTGCGGAGGTGCACCGTCTTGCTGAAACCATATGGTATCGTCAGGAATGTCTGGGTCGTTATCGTTAGGAAAAATTACTGCAAGGGCTGGAACAAGGTCATTTTCTAGAAACTCTAAATATCTTTGTCCTGTAAGGGTTCCTTCAAAGAAGAAAGGCCCTAGTATTCTGTCGTCAACTATTCCAGCCCACACATTTAATTTCTGAGGGTGTTGGGTATGTGCCTCTGCCATCCAATGAGGATTTTCCCGCCTCCAATATCTGCAAGTTTGACGGTTTACTGTACCATTCAGACAAAATGTGGCCTCATCTGAAAAAAGTATTTGCCGGTGTAAATTTCTATTTCCTTGACATAAATCCATTAGAATTTCGCAAAAGTGTAAGCGGCGATCGGGATCATCTTCATTGAGTTCCTGCACAAGTTGAATTTTGTAGGGATGATATTTTTCCTTCCTCAAGATACGTAGCACTGTGCTCTGACTAGTCTCATTGTTTAATGTAACCAATCATGAAGAATTATGAGGATTATCCACCATACTTATCAAAATGTTCTGCTTCTGATTTTCATTAATGCTTGGACATCCAGGTTTTGGAATATTTACAACATTGCCAGTTTCTCTAAATTTAGACTCTACCTTACTGACTGTTGATTGGCTGATAGGGCGATCTGGATATTTTTCATTAAATAAATCGCAAACTTCCTGCTGAGTTCTAGTCATATTCCCGCATCCGATAAGAAAATTTCAATTCTTTGAGTAACAGTTAAATGTGCCATAATACTTTAAATTGAATAATAATTTCTATGTCGCTTACAATACTTAATAGAAAGTCGATGTGACAATGACACTTTGCAAAGATATTCACCTACGTGATCCATAAAAGAACTATGGAATTCGAAAAACTAAACTTGATAACGTTTTTGCTTTATTTTAATTGATTTACGTTTTCTAACATTCAATCGTCATTTACTCGAAGATTTTCCTATGTAAGAGGGCAAAATTTTAGTACTGTCTGATAGAGAACTAAACGATCTTTCAGAATCAAGGAAAAAAATAGGGTGTTGCCATTTAAAAAAAATCGATGACGTCATTACTCGAAAACAAATGACATTTGAAAATCACATTTTACGCTAAAATATGTGTTTTTTAAATTAAAAATCGACCTGTTCGAGGATTTTTCCCAAAAAATAATTGTTTCGTTTTTATTGAATTTATTCCATACTTTTGGCCCATATTGTATTTGCACTTGAATGTGATGTAAATCTTAAAAATATTAGATTTTTTTCCGTGCGGTGTAAATCGAAACCTAAAACTACCGCTTGTATGCCGTCAAAATGTTTATATGCCAAAGTAATAAAGAAAAATCAGTCACTAATGAAATAAATGTTCAATTCAAAATGGTTATTATTTTTCGCCTATCAGCAATTTTCAGTGCTTGACTACAATGTCGTTACTGAAACTAATCACTATTCACCTTAATGTACTCTTTGTGTAGGGGTCTCGTTAACATACAGACTGATAAATGGCTAATAAGGAAGTAGAGTAGGGTACAAGTCTAAGGTTAAAAGGGCCGCAATTTGTCAAACTAACTTAGTATTTGTTGCTTGTTTGTTCGGGAATGCTGATAAATACCAAGAAGTGTATGAAGAAATTACTGGGTTATTTATACTTGTATATCTTTTCTCCTTGACTTATTTGTTACTGCTTTTAATTTACCCTGTGAAGGAAAGTACAGTAAAATGCTATTATGCATAATTAAAGCTCGGATATAGAATCTAAAAAAAGAACGTTTATTGTAGCTTTAATATTTTATTTAAATCGGAACTTAATCAAGAAAATACTCGTATGTATACTATGACAATATTTATTATATTTATATTTATTTAATTGGCTTGTAAATATCAAAACCAGTGCACTGCGGTTTCGTATATGAAAATAATTTAATTGAAATACTTGTGGATATGATGTTATTAAAAAGCTAATAATAAATGTTTGTAATTTTTTTTATTGTCGAATCGGTTACCATTTACAATAAAATAATTTAAAATATTTTGCTGATAGTAAAATATTACACTTACATTCTCCATATACGAAATTAATGCCATCCAATTTATTTAAACAGTACAGGTACTATGATTATACTATAGAATCCCAAAAATGTTTGATGTGTTATGATCTCATTAGATTTTTGAGACATAAGCTGAACAGTCTGTATATTTAGTAATTTCGGTAGTATAACAGAAGATTATGATCTTTGCAAGAGCAGTTTTTATTTATAACCATATATGTAATGATGATATTTCAAGCTTACAGTAAGTTTGAAAGAAACATATTTCTGACTTTGACATATATCCAGATGAAAGCATTAGACTTAACTATCACTTTCAACCCAAGTAAATGTGAACATTTATTGAATAACCAAAATGTTTGTTTCAAATAATATCTTATTGTACATTAAAACATTCTCAACACATTTTATTCACGTTAAGTACAAATTATTTTACTAAATTAATTGTAACATTCGATTGGTTATGAGCGGCAACAGAAATTGTTAATACACACTGTACATCCTGCGTAGAAAAGGTAACGTTTATAGTATAGACAGTGTTTATAAAAGTATAGTTATTCAACCTAGGATTTAATGAATTGACAAGAGATGGCAGCATATGTACTATTTTAAAGATATTTGTCTCAAGGGTTGTCTCAAGTGGACATTTAAACCAAATCCTTGACTATATACACTAAGACTAGTCAATCTAATGGGAGACCTTGTTGGCCTGAATGGGAAACCAACTCTCGCGTAATGGGAAACGAATTCAAAAAGAACGTTTACGCTTGGGCTATTTGCTAATAGATGGCGCAATATTAGGTACTAAAATGACATGAATTTGGATATATAATTTTGAAAGCTCCTCCCATCGAAGATGATTGGTTCATACATATTATGTTATGTACAATCGTTTGTAATAATATTGACACTCTTTAAATTCAATTTTGCTATTTCTTTTGGACTGCTGACGTATTTGTAATGAAATCTACTTTCAACTTTTAACATTAGTAATTAGTTGTTTCACTTACCAATATAAATTTAATGAAATTTCTACTCAGAACTTCGAGAAGTTCAAAAACTGTTTTGTGAGAGTGTCATTGTTATTTCAAAAGCTTGTATGTACTTAAAAATTCATAACTTTAATGACATTCGATAGGATTACTGTTTATTTTATTATTAAGTGAATCTGTTAGTCATGAGGGAGCAGGCAGGAAATAAATGTTAATTTTTAAAATGTAATAAAACTAGATGAAACATTCCAGGAATAAAACTTTTCGGCGCAAGGCGAAAATCGACTATAATGATAGATTTTAAATTCTAAGTAATTATAGTAATTTCATCACGATTTTTAATAAAAAAAAATACAGAAGTGCAGTTATCCAGTTCATATTCACTTTCGCGTATCAATGGATGTCAAAGCTTAAAATATATTAACCGCCAGATAACACTTTTATCATACTCCTCCAGCTTTGGTAAATTCAAGTGAAGAAGTCATTCAATACGTGTCAATAAAAATATACAGGGTGGGCCATTAATAAGGGGACATAGAAGAGGAGTAACATCATTGGGAGGAAATATGAAGATATAGCTAAATATATCTTCGTAAAATATTTCTGTGGAAAAAGATACAAGGTGTCAAAGTTGAAATATTTTGATTTGTGTTTTCTTTTTTTGTATTAACGCAAGTATCTCTCAACTGATTGAAATTTAATTCAAAAAAATTAATAGGTATCAATGAGTCGTTTACTTTTTTTAAATGTCCACAGTAACTTTGGAAAAAAACTCATATTTGAAAAAAAAATTATTTACATATTTACTTTTATGAACAAAAATAACAACAGAGCAGTAAAAACAACTTAGCCCTTGAGCAAACTCTCTACTTCTACATGTCTTAATTAATTAAACTAATTATTACAGCTAATTACAGAAAATTTTCAATATGGCAATTTTCTAATGCTCCTAAGAGATTTCCTCACGTCGAAAAATACATTTGGTTGTTTTAGATCAATTTTCTGGAAAACAGTAGGAATTTCGTTAAAAAAAAATAAGATAGAAATTGTCATCATCTGGCAATGGTCTATCTGTTTTAATAGGAACCTACTACATAAATTATGATTGCTTTTCTTAAAATATGTTTGTATATGTATGCATGCGCAAATGTTAAATTATTTGAATTTTTAAATTAATTTAAATTTAATTTTAATTTAAAAATTACTCTTCAAAAAGACTACAAAATAATATTTATTTCACACCATTACAAAATTATACTTAGATCAAACATTGAAAAAAGATACTTGGTGTTTTAGAATTTTTACTAATGAATTTTTCGCAAAATAATAATGCATCTTATGCAGTAAGAGAAACCCCCACGATAATCTGCAGTTCTATATGTCTCTTTATAGAAGTAGGTATGTCGAATTCATTTGAATTATCTTAATATGTTTAAAGGAAATAAAACAGAAAATGTAAATTTTGGCATATCGCTGAAAACTCTTTTAACAATCTTATTTTTCTGTTTTTTTTTTTAAATTAATTTACAGTTCATATTCTTACTTCTCTAACGCAATAAAATAAACTGCTTATGTTTCAAACTTTATGATCTGTGGTTTGAATATAAATATATTGCCACAATCTTATTATTTAGGCAGGTATATGAAAAAGGGTCACGCGGCCACGCCCTCGAAACGCCTTCACAGTTTTTTGCAGATTAAAATAGTAGCGCTTTATTTCCTTCGTTTGAATAAATGCGTATTGTTACACAGTACGACATCTAACAGGAATTATGATAACTATTTAGGTCTTTATTAAGGATTGACTCTCTTGGTGTAAATACTCAAGGACCAAATTTAATATGTTTGGATATTTAGTTCACTTGATTTAAAATAGATGTCATTAATAATTTATGAATGATCGTCGAGCGATTTTTCGCTAACAAACAACACTATTATGGTTAGTTTCACATACTAATTTGGTTGCGAATCTTATGATACATAACTTGTGTTACAAACTTACTTCTTAGGATTATGCCAGAAGTCAAAAATTTAAGTAAAGAGGTCTCTCTAAAGAGTTCAGTCGTATTTGTTACAATTATACAACACCAAGTTGTACAATACAGTTTTTAGCAAACACTAGTTGAGTACGTATACTGTGTATATTGATTTGATATGCAAACAATATTAATAGTTTTAATTAAAGGAAATGATTTAGTTGGAAGAAAAAACATATCAATAAACTTACTATTAATTATTATTAATTTTGGTAAAACAATATTTAATAGTTTATAATTACCTATGTTTATAGCAAGCAGATAATTCAGTTCACGAGATAAAACGGCGATAAATCATTACTGAAAACTTTTGAATGCCTAAGTATCTTCTATTTTTTAAGTTCACAAACAATGGAATATTACGTATACGAAAATTCATACTTACTTACATATTATCTACATAAAAGCTCTTAAATCAAATCAATTAACATGTTCATCGACTAGTGTTGTATTATTAGAACTTCTATAAATTATTGCATTGACGACGGTCAACTTTGTTAGGATGCTCTATTAATTGTCACATTTTTTTATAGCTCTATTTTTTATTTTTTATTAGAAATATACATATAAGTAACGTAACCCCTCCTAACGGAGCTATAACTCCTTAAAATGAGACAGTAAACAAATTTGAAATTGAGAATCACCATTGAATTGCAAATCTAATTTTTCAAAAATAATTCCGCATAATTAATCATAAGCGTACCAAACCTGGGGGTTATAAGGTAAATATTGCTCTAACTCTCTCTCTCAAGATTTTGGCTGTTTTATCAGCCAAAAATTTAAGACACAAAAAAGTTTTTAAATTCCCTGGAATTTCTAAGAGGCTACTTATTTTTTTAAAAATTAAATATGCAACTAATGTTCAGTGGCCCCAAAAGCAAGGGGGCCCCCGAAAAAGTGTCTTGTGGGGGCCCCTTGCCAAAAAGCTTATCAGCATCGCATTCTACATGTCATAAAATCCCTGTGTACCAAATTTGGTGGTTCTTGTGCGATATAGCTCTGAGATATAAAAAAAATTAAATTTTTAGGGGCTTGTTTCAGGGGGCTATATCTCCGAAAGGGGGCCGCACTTATCAAAAGTAAAAAATACGGGTCCCTTAAATTTCTCTTAAGAATTTCTGACCAAATTTTGTTGCATTTATTTCGGGACACCCGGTATAGGAGTGTCCAAATTATTTTGCACACATTGTGGTCCTCGCCATCTAACCGACATGGTCCACAACTAAGGCAGATTGACTAACTATACTTTTATAAACACTGGTATAGATAAACATCTTTTTTGCGAGCACCAACTCTTGAAGCTCATAAACTTTATCGTACCTTGCACGACTCTTCTTGGTTAACAAATCTTTTTCCAAACTTTCAGCGGCTTCTCTCAGTTGAGGAGGAGTACAAATATTCCCTCTGAACCGCTCTTTGTCTTCAAAAACACTTTTTTGATGATAATTTATCAAAAATGAAACTAATTTAAGTTTGTATGTTTGACTTTATTAGTACCATAGTAACCATTATTATTGTCAAAATTCCAACTTGACGTTTTTTTTATCTGTAATCTGATTATACAGAGATATTACATTGTTAATTTCTCACGTAATTATTTTTTATACAAAAACCGTCACTTGCAATTAAAAGGTATGATTGTAAATAAAATAGTATAGAAACCTCCATTAAAAGGTTCATTATTGTCTCGAGAAACGGTTCACCGAAAACTTTTTGGAAAATATAGGTCAGTTGCGTCAAATAAAAGAGCTTTATAATAAAAATGCATATTCTACAAAACATATTTTGACACATGAATAGTATAGTAGAACAAGTCGGAAGTACATAGAGAACGACATATGTAACTGATTTTGTAAAAGTATGTGATTAGCTCGGCACGGAACGGTCCACGATGCGCCTAAACCGCGACCTCTCAATATGTTCTTTGGTAAGAAGAACTTATCGACTATGAGTTATCAAATTGGCTGTAATTCGTAAAATAGAATTTCAAAATTAATAGGACTAGAAGTGTAAGTTAAATAAATTAATTTACAAACAGCGTTTTGCTAATTAAAGTTGTAGAGTGTGTGAAGAGTAATCTTGCAGTATTTGTAAAGATACAGGAAGAAGAATGGATGTTAAGCATAAATTAGATGTATGTTGCAAATCTGTTAGTGAATTCTAAAAATAATGTTTATTTATTCATTGCTATTAAATACTTTTCTTATATGTGTAGTATTTTATTGTCTTTTCAAATAAAGTCTTGTCTATTGAGTTAAGGGTGCCGTATTCTTGAAATAGTGTTTTCTACAAATACAAGTAATTTTAGACATTTAAGAACTGAATAATATAGAGTTTAGCAAATAACCAGAATGTTATCTCATGCCACCTGCGAATATTCAAAGGCACCGAAGTAAAATCGATATATAACGTCAGAAAGCGATCTATCCAACAAACTTTCAGGTACTGAAATCTTTCAAAATACATTTTTTTTAATTCAACTATAGATGTAAACATTGTTATAACATAAGCTTAAGTATGTGAAAATAATTGTTAAAATGTGGGGTTAGGATAGCGAAATAATGTGTGTCATACAAATGCATTTTAAAAGTTATTATATTATTTGAAGAGAGTTTAAATAGTAGTGTATAAACAAAATACCGCCGTATTTCTCGCCGTAAAATGACCAAATTTGTAGTGTTTTTTAGGTACTGACACACATTATTTCGTTATTCTAACCCCACATTTTAACAATTATTTTCACATACTTATAAACAAAAGTCAACATTCTTATATGCAGAACTATGTAACTTTATATTATAGAAATGTTTACATCTACAGTTGAATTTAAAAAAATACGTATTTTGAAAGATTTCTGTACTTCTTCAGTTCTTAAATATCTAAAGTTACTTATATTTGTAGAAAATCCTATTTCAAGAATACGGCGCCCTTAAAGTGAAGCCATGCCAAATTATTTGTTACACCCGCAGATTACAAAATGAAAGATAAGTGACGAAATTCATTTAAACTCAAAACATTTCAAATATCTCATGAAGAGTAATTAAAAGTTAGATGTGAAGTAATATGTTTCCTTCCGATAAATCAGGTCATAATAACATTTAAATAATACTCCTTCAGGTTACAGCGATGGACTTGGACATTTTAGGCGCCTGGTATATTAGCAAAAGAAAAATCTGGTAGACGCCGACCGGCAGTAAACGAAATTATTTTAAAAAATCTCGTTCCGTCCGATAAAAAGGGAAATAATAAAGCGTTGACCGCAATAAAGCGAAGCTTGTGTTTGCGGCGGAACCCCGATGTTATTATCGCGGTAACGCCCGAAGCTTTGCCAAGGCGGGCTGCTGAAAATAGCACGAAATACGGTTAACAATGACAAGGTTACAAATGCGAGCCGCCGTGGCGACGGTGACGACGTAATTGCCTGGATTCCGTGGGCGTCCATCGGATTGGGGCGCAAAACCGAACGCTTCTTCTCCGATTGCCAGATTAACGGATATGGGCCTTAATTTCCCCGCCAAGTATTATTTATTTATTTATTTAACAGTGTGAATGCCTATTACAGGACAAATAATATAACGGAATCACTGAAAATATGAATTAATTGTACCCCTACATTAAAAAATAATGTATCCACAATCTCCCCATAATTAACGTTTTATTCATTCTTTAGAGCCGTAAAAACCTACACTTCATTCACTTAAGAAACAAAATTGCCTCTATTTCACTACGGAAATAAAGTATTTTTTCACTGGTACTAAAATCGAAGAATAATTAATTAAATTTATTATTGAAAAATTTCTTTCTACAGAAGCTTAGAGGATTATTTGAAGATCCATCCTACACACTGGCAATGGTGAACATTCGTCTTGTTACCGGGTATGAAAACTAGTAAATATGACCCAGTATCCTGTACGCCATGCATCTTCCAGTTTGTCAGTTCACAAGACTTGTGATGATCCCATTATTAATGCAACCTAAAATGATTCAAAATTTGTACTTGATATTGTCTAAAAAATTAAAATTTACCTTAATAGAAATTCATCAACAGCTGCTGTCAGAATAGTTTCAGTGTGTTATCTATCTAACGCGCTTGCTTTCTTTGCTGTATTGTAAAAACACAGTTCAAGAAACCCGTCAATTTACCATATTTTTTCCATCTTTATGCAAATTTTGAAGGTAATTTTTAACATAAAATGTTTGTCCACATTGATGAAACCGCATGTTTTTTGTTGATATTTAAAAAATATTAATATATGGCATGATAGGAAGTCACTAATCTTACTAACAATTTTTTTTCTAACTGTTAAATTCTGATTGTTTTTCGTAAAGTTCTTTCGACTTACCTGGTAATAAACACAGAGGTGCGTCTGAACATATTTATTGAGCAATAATTAATGTTCTTTTTCGACAAGGTAAATTGCAATATATAGCTAGATTACTGAGAATTGGTGTTGTAGTATTTTTTTAAGTTGAATCGTCATATTTATTTAATAGGTCCCAAATTATTACTTTCAAAGCTATTGTTCTAAAGCGTTTTGTATCACCTCAGGAGCTCCTCGGAGGTCTTATCGCGACCCACTATTTTCCAGACTCTACATTAATGACATCGAAAATTGGTAAATATCTTTCATATGCCGATGATATTTTTTTATTTTTTTAAAGTTGCGTTAGTTAAAGCTGCATTTTAATTTTAAGTAGTTACGAGTTGAAAGTGTGGTAGAAAAAAATTGGCTGAGGAATCCACTGTCGAGAGTCTGATAGGATGTAAAAGTATTTGATAATGTTTTTTAAATATACTTTTGAAAATACTCCGATCAATACAATAGTTTACATGCCCTAGTTTTTTGTAGAGTTGCCACTGAAAAATACCGCATTGGAAGTGGTGTAAAATTAGCTACATGACAAGAAGAAAACTGTACGGAAGGTATCATACAAAAAGTAGAAACAAACTAGTCAGAACGACTTAATGGCCCCCATAGACGGTTTTTACTTCGGTTTTAACATATAAAGTTGAAACTGCACAGATAAGTGGAATCGAAGGACTCTGCAATAAGTTTTTATAGATTTGATAAAAATACGATATCATGTACCCATTATACAAGGTTTAAAAAGAACCAAGGTATGAATATTTGTTTTAAATGCTTCTTTTCCGAGATATAGAGTGTTAAAGTTTTCATAAAAAGAGGCCTGCTAATATCATTTGAAATTGGGCAAAATGTATTATCTAAAAATAGGTAAAAATCTTCATGACGAACTATTTCTCTATTTTTTTTTTAATTTTTACCTTGTTTAAGCACTTTGTGCAGATATTATTCATATACTAAAGACTTTACATGTTAACTTGAACAACAATTTATTGATACTGACACGGAAGCTTGCCTACCTTTTTAGTTTGTTAATTATTGTGTTCCTGATTGCTTTCAAATTAATATTTTTTGTAATATTTTTATTTTGACATTACCGGCATAACAGGATTTGATGCGAGATACGCTCTCGAAGACTGGGGAAATTTCGAGAATCCAAGTGACAATCAAGTTTGTTATTCTACGTGAACTATTTGAAAGAGATCAACGTAGAGGTCTTGCCATTCTTAACCACATTTGTAACAGTTGCTGATTCTTATCTTCTATATTTTTTAAATAAATGTCGCCATTATTATTTGCATTAATTGTCCATGGTGATTATTTACACTGCTTGAATCAAATTCTTTTAATGTCCCCATATAAAATAATCCACAGGATTCAATTCAGGTGATCTAGCAGGCTGTAGCACTCGACCATTCCAACCAGTCTATCTTCCATTAAAAATTTCGTTTAACCACATGAAAACACGTTCAATATATTTTTATAATGTATGGTGGTGTCATGTTATCTCTTAATGATAACACTTTTAAATTACAGCTTTTAGTTGTAAGACTATGTCAACTTTTGTTATATAGTAGCACGGTTCCCATATTTTTGTTTCACTTATCTGCTGGTTATTTCAGATACGTTTTAAATTTATGTGACCTATTTTTCGGAGAATCATTACATATCCTTCAACTATAAAAATAACCCTGAAATAACAAGCGCCGCCTCAATTTGTACAAAATCGAATGTAGGAAATACACCGTTATTTTTCCAGTTTAAAATTATAAATAATTCATAAAATATGTAGCCGTTATTTTTCTCAGTCTTTATTGCCCCCGGAGGCACTGTGCAGTGTTACAATTCCGCGAATGCTCGGATATTAAAGACGTTATAATCATTTATCATTTGTGTCGTGCATTGTAGAGAATACAGGCGCTTTATTGGGGAATTCAGTATAACGAACAAGTGACTGATGAATCAATAATTTTAGAAGCAAATTGAAAATGCTGTACAAGAAGCTATTAGACGTCATAAGCAACATGAAGAAGTTGTCTTGATGAAGTTGAGGTGACACAATTTTAGGATGTAATGCATTTGTATCATTTTTATACAGGGTGATTAAAAAATTTTTAAATCTACAAGGGACTCTTACAAATACAATTTTCTAGGCAAAATAAAAAAGGGCAGTTCAAAAATGATTTAAAAATTCACTGGATCTCCATCTGTTCCTCGATTCGGTGCAAATTTCCCATGTCACGCCCTCGTTGCATTACCGCGGTAAAAGTAGCTACATTTGGCATACTGACGACAAGCTGCTAAAGCTTTTTTCTTACTTCACCATAAATTAAAACGATATTCATCAACTCCGACTTGCTATTCACCAGCCATTTTTGACACTTGAAAAGCTAATGTAAAAACGTTAATACTACAATCAAATTTAAATATTTGGAATCGTTTGCATTCTAATCACGGTAGAGACTACAGTAGCCCAGCGCTGTAAAAGTTGATACTACATCTTATTTTTTTTTTCTCGGAGAGAAGAATTTTACAATTTTTTTTACGATATTGACTCCATTTATCATGACTTATCTATTCCCAGTTTTTTTTAGATAAATTACGAATCACCCTGTATAGGAGAAGAAAATACAGGTGAATTGAATTATTTACGGTCGTTCCATGCAATTATTTATTTGTGGTGTTGCTGAAATACTCGCATTTGTTTTAATTGAACACTCCAAATAGGATAAAAATTGGCGGACAAAACAAGTATATTACTTTAATTGTTGCCAATTACGAATGTATGAATATTAATTATGACTGGAATTTTCGATATTTTACATTTTATTTATTTGTAATATACAGGGTGCCCTAAAACTTTTATGTAAACAATTTTTTTTGTGCGGTGAATTAAAAAAAAATTCAACCGCCGTTCAAGATTAGAGAAGCGCTGAAGATGCCATCTGTTAAGTGTGCCAAAACGTCTGCAGGTAAGCATTCATTGACCACGGCAAAACCATCCCAGAAAATGTACATCATCTAATTTTTAAAAAGTTATAAACATTCTTCCATACAAATTGCCCTGTATGTTAACTGATAAATATCATTCGATACCACCCAGAAATAGATTTAGAATTTAATATAAATTTTTATAATTATACTACACTAGAAAGCTGAATGATATCAACATGTATTTAAAGGTATGCATACATTTCTTACTTGCAGACAAAATAACTTGTCGCAATGCGATTTTAATGTACAAATGTTGGTCATTTCATTGGTGATAATAAAAGTTTACTACAGACATCCGATTGCGTGGTCACACATTAAAAGCAAATTCAAGTGAAGATCTGTTTTACAAAGTGACTACATTGTAATGCCAATAAACGTAATATCGATCTTATATAGTATCAGAAAAACAGTTTGTGGCGAATTCAATAACCGACTGTAACAAAAATAGTTTTTTTATCTGTTGTTGTTGTTGTTTAAAGAGGAAAAATTTACAGGGTGTCCGGAATATGAGTCTTCAATGTATCCTTCCACCACAGTGCTCGATCTTCATCTTTCGTGTTTTGTAAGATAAGTGAGGTTAACACCGCCGTCTACTGTATTCTGTCCAGTTGTACAGCTTCAAAAATGTTGCCACTTCTTGCAAGACGGCACTGTTTTTATGAATGCCGACCATCATTCGATGACACTTTACACTAATATATCTGAGAAATAATTGACATTCTACCAATTCGAGTGGACGTAAAGCAATATGTTTTCGATAAAAACTTAAATAATTGCCTCCCAGCACAGTCAAATAACGTGGTCTCTTGAATTTAGTATTGGAAATTTTTATAATTCAGGCAGATTTCATATCTTCACATTATCAATTGTTGAATTGATTAGTTCATTCAGAATGGTATGCGCCTGCAAGCCCCAATATTAGGGCGTCCTATAAAGAAGTTTTTAAAAATGTTGTTCTTTAATTTTTAAAGCGTTTACTTCATTATCAAATATAAATTATCAGGTTCACTATTAAAAAATCAATCAACTTGCTCCTTTGTAAATACTCGCGATTTTTTCTATACATATCTCTCATTTTGTCACTTGAGAAAATCATGGCAAACCTCTGCAGATACTGTTTAATCAGTGGAAAATGTCTTTTTGTCAAGTTATAGGAAATATGTGACTTAAAATCACTTATATAATATTTCTAAAGCCGAGATACCGTCGCATTGGCTAGTTATAGCTCACAAGGAGTGATCTTTTTTTTTGTTACTTTTGATCCCAAATCTGTGCTTTCTATACGAACTAAATACTATGACAAGTAATTATTTTGCTACATTCTAAGCTAACTACCGTCTCCATACAGTCCGTGTAAGCATCTGCTTGGGAGATACCTACCAAATAAAGCACGATTAAGTATTGTATGGCGTATTAAGCCGTCAATTTAATGTCTCGCGTTAGGAATAACACGGACAGTACCTACCTGCATATTACCTCCGGGATATTATTTCGCATATTAGCAAGGGAATATATTTTCCGGTAATATATTATCCCTGTTGACTTTTATAATATCGCATCAGACGGAGAATGGCCTCAATAAGAGTGCAGTAAACTTTACGATCTGGGGAGCTGGTCCGTGGGCGTGTAATTCGGTTGCTCCGGCGAAGCCTCACATGTAAACCGCCCTGGCCGGTGTATCAATTCCTTTCCAGTACGGCGCTTCTGGAATTTATTGTTCTTTGAATTTACTAAATTAAGCCACGAGGAGGAGTATGAGGATTTTGTGGAGTTGGTATGCTCGTGGATGTAGATTGGAAAATGTATAGTTTCATCAAGAAAACAATTAAGTGGCAAAGTTTGGCGTTGCATGGTAAAGACAGAGATTGAAAAAAGTAGCGCTTAGAAGACAGTATACATAGCGATGTTGTCACATTTATATATTTTTCCCCACTTCTAGGGCATAATTATGTTTAATATCTATGTACTTTCAGACACGAAAGTGCTTTAAAGTTTGCGAATAGGGTATTTGCTTATTAAAATAAAAAGCAAGAACTCTTAGTATGACTAGAAATATAGGCAAGTTTTTTCTTTCGTGCCTCCGTTACATGGTACTGTCAGTTGATCACTAGTTCTATTATCATCTGGGTTATAAATAAATATTTTACCAAAGTCTGAGTGACATCACCATCATCATCATTATGGTCATCACTATCAGAATCGATAGAATAAAAGATAATCTGTTGGGCACTCCTATAACCTATAATACTAAAACTGTTTCCACACCATTTAATGTTGTAAACCCCTTCGAATTTTTCTAATCAGGCATATTTATCTTTTTCGAAAATAATCAGGCGTTAAATGATCAAGAATGCATGTCTTTTACCCAGTGTTAATATTGTTTTTTTTTTGTATCTGTAATAAAAGAAACTTCAAGATAAATCTACAGCTGGTTCAGACTTTGTTTCATCGGTCTTACTACGCAATTGTAGGTTTACGCTTGGCAAACCTCTGCAGATACTGTTTAATCAGTGGAAAATGTCTTTTTGTCAAGTTATAGGAAATGTGTAATAATGAAGTTAATATAGATTATTCTGTTAATCGGCGATAGTTATCACCGATGTAGAATTTTGGCGCTCTGTTCATTTGGTTATACTTGGTCCTGGTCTAGCAGAACAAGAAGAAATTCTAAATATGGTAGAACGTAGTCCGGGTGTAAGTACAAAGCGCATTGCAACCCGTCTCCAAATTAATCAAACTACGGCATGGGAGGTCATTCACAAAAATGGTTTAAAACCTTTCCATATTTAGCGTGTCTAGAATCTTTAGGACGGTGATAATGCGGTTGCATTTTTGCAATACACGCAAACCATATCCTTTACAAATACATTTTGTTCACTGATGAGACTCGTGATGGAATAAATAACTGTCACAATGAACATCGTCGATCAGATGAAAATCCGCACGCCATGGTGGAAAGAAACTTTCAGCATCGTTTCAGCATTAACGTGTGGCGTGGTATTAATAATCAATTACTTGGCCCACTTGTGCTAGATGGTCGTCTTACTGGAGGTGGATATGTAAAATTTTAGGAAAATAAAATGGATATTAGGCAAAGCATGTACTTTCAGCATGATGGTGACCCTGCCCATTTTAGTCGTGTTGTGATCAATCATCTTAACAATCTCTTTCCACAAAGCTGGGTTGGCCTAGGTGCTTTCCAAAACTGGCCACCAAGATCACAAATGTGAATCCTCTTGGTTCCTGCTTTTGGGAATGGTTTAAATCATTATTATATGCAACAAAAGTGAACAGAAGAGAAGCGTGGTCGGATTGTCAATTGTGCAGCATTCATAAGAGAAAATCACCTTGGACGGTGGTATATTTGAGAATTTTATTCATAAATTTCGGTTTATTAGGTCTTTAATCAATGATATCATTTATAATAAGTACAGAATAAATACTTTTCTCTACTGATGCATTACAATAATTGACTCAGGTAAAAATATTTTTATTGCTCTCTTAGTAACCGCTGATATTCGATCACCCTGTATATTGGGAGACTTAAAATCACTTATATGCCTTGTATATTGACACTTTGTATTTATATTTTTTGTTGTACTTTGCCTGGTAATTGGGTTTATTCATATAGGGCAAATAAATAATTACTATTATCTCCATCGTCTTCGTTATCATCATAATCGTCATTAGAATCTTTATAACTATCATAGCTTCATCATCATTTCTTATCATTATCATCGGCATCAGCATCTTCACCATGTTACTCATTGTGACAATCGTCCAGAAATTAAAACAGCTGCTTCTAATGCCGTATAGCGGAGTCGTCTTATTTTCAGAACAATTTGTGAGGCAGGAAGACACATAAAGTTCTGATTTTTCCTTTGATACAGAACTCAATAATTCATAATACGGGCCCAGGGTCCACAAAAAAGCCGCCGTTCGTGCAAGTAAATTGTTAAAAAGAAAACCGACCAAAAGAAGCGAATGTTTAGCGGAGTGGAATTGTTTCTTGCTGGTTATCCCGCTGAAAGCGTAATGCGAGCGGACTTAATGGCATTATTAAGTAGTTCCCGCCAAGAATGTGGTTCCAATTTCCACGAGACACGTACGGATCAGGTAACCTAATTTCGAACAACGTCCGCAGTTCTAGTCATCGGGCGTTAAAAGCACCGAGCAGGGCGGCTTATCCCTTTCCGGCCCGGAAATCGTAGCCGCGCGGCCCCGGAACCGGAACCCGGCAAGAAGCGCCAGTTACAGTGTAACGCTCTCCGGCCGTGTATACGTACCTACTTTTCATATAACTTGCGGTTCGACGTTAGAAAAAGGATGCCAGGGGTCTCCACCCCCGAGAGAAGGGCGGAAAGGGCACATGATGTGCACGAAAAAGATCTAATCTGTGTTTAAATATAATAATATACTTGACATAAATTCATATACTACTATACTACTATATAATAAAACTGAAACTGTCACTAAAAACGGAAAACTAAAATTACAATGTCAACGCCACCGTTCGGTCTTCGGTCCGCCTACACCGAGAACTTAATATTCTTCAGATAAATATTCTTATGGCAATCAATATAATCAATATTATCTTCTTTTATGTACGATCGTGGGTTTCTTCATTCTAGTATTGTTTTGACACTTTCTCCGTGACATGGGGTTACACGCACATAGCACTTGTCAGTCGATATAAACCTATACTGTGTTGTTGGTTGCATTGTTTCTAATACTCTACAAATGTCAAACAGCAGTAGTGGTCAGAAAAGTAATATTACAGAGCACTGTAAACGCCTCGGGAAATTTAAAATAATAATACTACAATATTATTATATGCAAACATAGTCGATTATTGTGTGGACAATTATTTTGTTAATAAAAATATCTTAGTTTAAACTGTAGTAAAGTAGGCATAAATATATGTTTTGTAAAATGTAGATCAGAAAGAATGTAAGAAGAAGAAGAAGAAGAAGAAGAAGAAGAAGAAGAAGAAGAGGTGTGTTAGAGTTGAGTTGTTGTAAAGATAGAAAGTGCGAAATAAAGTAGTAAAACGTTATTGGGTATTTATTTAACAAAGAAAATATTACCCTAACAATTGTTAATATCGTCACTATTATTAGTTTTCAGTATTTGCTTTTCGCACATTCAAATTCGTGTAATCGCGGAAATTACGGATATGGTACTAATTTATGGGAAGTGCGACGAAAGTGCATATCGTGCAGCAGCAGAATATCAAATACGTTTTCCAAATAGACAGAATATGTCAAATCCTCGTACATTTGTACGAATTGTACAACGTCCACGAATGTTGTTTTACAAGTGCTGGAGTTTTTACGTATGTACCTACCTAACTTGAAAATAAAAAAGAACCAATTTCATACTTTTTCAAATTCCTTGAAACTTTTTTTTACTTAGTGACATAAAAATAAAACATTTTAAAACTACAATAGATATACTTACAGAAAAAAAGTATTTTTTTATTTATGAAATGGTCGAGGGAAACCAAGAGGTCCCCAGCAAGTACAACAATTTTTACGACAAGTTATAATGTAAACAAGTTAGAAAACAGAAAATAATTTAACTTTCTTGAAATCTCCAAATATCAGTTCTGGAAGTATCAGTAAGGTAGGTTTTACTCTCAGTGCTACCATATCGTGTTTCTCATTACATAATCTAATATTTTGTAAACAAAAATTTTTCTTTAAAAGCGCCGTAAATCGTTACACGTGGCAACGCGATGCTCTGTCACTACCATTGACAACTTTGACAGAATATACCTAACCTCGCAGCTGACAGGCGGCATAGTCGCCGAGAAATTAGGGGTTAATAAGGTTTTGAAAAAAAATTTTTTTCGCTTTATGAATAAGTTTGGAATTTTTTTGAAGGGTGATTCCGTTAATTCTGGATTTTCCCTATCCCCTCTTAAAATATTTGCACTAAATCATAGTTAACCCTGTATATGTATTAAAATATATTTTATACGGAGTGATTGGAGGGAACCCCCAATATTCGAAAGGGGTGTTTAGAAGTGAACAAAAAAGGCTAATAAACATATGGTCGAATATAAAGGGTTACTGATATAGTAATAAAAATATTTTTACCCGAGTTTGTTTTTTATTGTAATGCATCAGCAGACAAAAGTGTTTATTCTGTAAGTATTATAAATTATAACATTGATTAAAGATCTAATAAACCGAAATTAATTAATTAAATTTTTAAATATACTACCGTCCGCCTCGACGAGCTCGTTTGTGGAATGCACGGGTAGCGCGTTGAAGTGCACGGTGATTTTCTCTTATGAGTGTCGCACAATTGACAATCTGATCGAATAACGCCTCTCTTGTGTCCACTTTTGTTGCATATACTAATGATTTAAACTATTCCCAAAGGCAAGGAGATTCAAATCTGGTGACCTTGGTGGCCAATTTTGGAAACCACTTCGGTCAATCAAGTGTTGTGGAACGATTATTGATGAACGATGATGACTGATAACAACACGACTAAAATGGGCAGGGTCACCATCATGCTGAAAGTACATGTTTTGCCTAATATCCGTCGTCTAGGAGATCTGTCAAATTATTTTCTAAAAATTCTACATATCTAGCTCCAGTAAGACGACCATCTAGCACAACAAGTAATTGATTAGTAATCATACCACACCACACATTAATGCTGAACCGATGCTGAAAGTTACTTTCCACCGTGGCGTGCGGATTTTCATCTGACCAACAATGTTCATTGTGATAGTTAGTTACTCTTATCACGAATGAATACCGCCTCATCAGCGAACAAAATGTATTTGTAAGGTATATGGTTCGCGTTTATCCAATTGCTAAAATCCAACCGCAAATGATTATCACCGTCCTGAAGATTCTTGACGCGCTGAATATGGAAAGGTTTTAAACCATTTTTGTGAATGGGAAGTCCATGCCGTAGTTTGATTAATTTGGAGACGGGTTACAATGCTCTTTATACTTATACCCGGGCTACGTTCTACCATATTTAGAATTTCTTCTTCCACTGCTAGACCATGACGAGCTTGCCTCTCTAATGCAATTCTCACACTGGGAAATATTGCAGTTTCACGTGCATTGTTGAAGAACGCACATGTAAAAATAAATGTGACAGTTATAAAATAAGCGTTTAGATCACAAACGTCAAAATAAATTTGACAATTAGTAATCACTAATGTGAGTTTGGCTTAGAATGCATGACCTGCTCAAAATAAAATATCAAATAATAACAGCTTTCGCAAAAATAGCAATAGAAATATTTTCATTGCTATCTCACTAACCGTTGATAATCGACTTTATGTTTATTAGGCTTTTTTGTTCACTTTTGCCCCCTAAATACCCCTTTCGAATATTGGGGTTTCCCTCCAATCACCCATAAATATTTACATATTCTTGACATTCAAGCATTCTTATATTTAATTCAACACTTTTCTAGTGTTTTCTACATATACAAGTAATTTTAGACATTTAAGAACTGAATAATACAGAGGTTAGCAAATAGCAACAATGTTATCTCATGCCATTGGCGAATATTCAAAGGTACCGAAGTAAAATCAATATATAACATCACAAAGCGATCTATCCAGCAAATTTTTAGGTACTGAAATCTTTCAAAATACGTATTTTTTAAAATTCAACTATAGATGTAAACATTGTTATAACATAAACTTACATAGTTCTGCATATAAGATTGTTCACTTTTGTTTATAAGTATGTGAAAATAATTGTTAAAATGTGGGGTTAGAATAGCGAAATAATGTGTGTCATACAAATGTATTTTAAAAGTTATTATATTATTTGAAGAGAGTATAAATAGTAAAAGTGGATAAACAAAACATCAGTATTTTTATTTTTGATATTACTTTTGTTCTACGTGTTTTATTTTTCAAGATTTCAGTACCTAAAGAACATCACAAATTTGATCATTTTACGGCGAGAAATACAGTCACCTTAAAATGACACTTAATTTATGATTTACTTAAAGAATAATATTTTATTAAAATGAACAATGAACTGTACTACTATGTGTAGAGAGTCGGCGATATCTAAATTATCTTTGCATAGCGCCTTTGGATGTTCTGCTCTATATCTACATTATATTACCAACAGCCATTTAGGAGCGTATTTTTCAACGCTCATATTTACTACACATTCGAGAGTATTTTATTTGGGTTGTCGCTGACAGATCGTGAGGTGCCTGCTTCAAAGAAACTTCTCGTAACATTAATATGTCGGCTTGGCTTGGTTTTGTGCGAGGGAGTTTCATCACAAACGTGCTCAGTTATTGTGATTCAGCACAGCTGCATACTGCAGTGTTTTTTGCATCGCCGGTATTATTTCTAATAGTTTGTAGTCGCGATATGAATTCGGTTATAATTTTCTCTCTCACTTGAACATTGATTTGTATCACGTGTACATGCTTTTGCAATATTTATGACACTTTTTCAAAATAGTTTTTCAAATTCTGTAAGTTCTGAGTAGAAATTTCATTAAATCTCTATTGATGAATGAAACAACTAATAATTAATATTAAAATGTCATTACGAATACGTCAGCAGTTCAAAAGAAATCGCAAAATTCATTTTAATTGTCATTATTATTGCAAACGATGGTACTTTTCCTTTACAACTTGTTTTTGGAGTTAGTTGTTTTATCAAGGCATCTTTAAAAGCAGTGAATAAGTGAAACTTGAAATAAAACTAATTTTTCATATAAAGTGTACAAATATCTGTATCTTTTCGACGCTATGCCCAATTGTTATTATGTCAACGAATTTAGCCTTTCTTTCCATTGATTCTGTTTTAAGGTTCTAAGCGTTTGAAATTTTAAATACTTATTTTGTTCTTTTCCATTCCAAATAATATAAGAGAACATTTTTTCTGACTAGGTTAAATGTAATTAAACGAGTACTCTTTGTATACTCTGTTTTAAATATGTTATTGAGTAAGAATAACAGTAATACTGAAAGTAGACTTCACATTATACAGGGTGAGTCAATGCAAAACCAAGGAATAAGAATGTTCAAAAACTTGCACAGTGGCGGAGTGGAGGGGGTGCTTAACCTCTTTCTTAAACAGAACTTCTACGCCAATGATTATTTAAAAAAAACTGTTATTTTTATTATTTACATACAGTTTACCAAAAATAATGTCCCTTCTTTTGTTTCTAAATTCCTGTGCGTTTCCGAGTTATTTTGATTTTTAGTGTTTGATGTGTTATTGCAAACAATTGTTATTAATTTCACGATTGTTAATTAAATATTGTTATAAATTCAAAAATTTTCACCATAAACATTACCATTAATGTTCATACAATGTTTTTTTTTTGTAATTTAATTGCAATGCATTAGTATATACGCAGCACAAAATAAATAAGGATTGTTAAAATTTGTATACTAAACTGATTTCAACTTATAAAAGTCTTGTATTTGAGTATGGCCTGATGTAACAAATATTTATTTTGACTACATTAGAAAGAGATAAAGAATAAGAGATTTCGGTTTTTCGAATCCTTAACAAAACATATTTAGGTAGGTTTCGTTGAAACGTAAGCCATTTTTGACACTTCAAAAACTAATGTATCGTAAAAATGTTGATACTACAATCGAATTTCACTATTCAGAATCGCCGATGACGCTAGAGGCTACAGAGGCCAGCGATGTTTTAAAATAACTTAAATAAATTTTTTTCTCGGAAACTAAAAGGATTTTACAAATTTTTTTTACGATATTCCCTTCATTTTTCATAACGTACGTATTCTCAAATATTTTTGGATAATTTGTTAACCACCCTGTATATTTATACAGAAAAAACATTGTTTAATTGGATGGTAAAAATGGAATATTATGTAACAATAATAAAACACCTGTATCCAGCAAGGCAGATAATAATTCAAACTGAGTTTAGTTTCACAATATTGTCGACATAGCAGCAGCAGTGCATGAAATCTTGCATGTGCATATTCTCCTGTTCACATACAGCAGTTATAAATGTTACATTTTCCGCCGCTCTGAAAGAGACTAGGAGATCCGTTCGTTAACTTTCTGAATACAAATAAAGTAACAACACACAATGCCTTAAATCCTTTTAGACAAACATTTCCCGGCCGGAACCAATTACAATTATTAAAGTCACATTTGAACAACAAACTAAAACAAATTCCAATTTAATCAAAAATATCCACAACAGTGATTCCATTCCGCCGAGGAAAGTTCGGTATGTCTATTGTGTAATACACAGCTCTCCGAAGAGCTGCAATAATGAACTGCGCAACTTTTCTCCAATTTTGCGGCTGTTTTGGCCGCGTTGCCGCGGATTAAACTGCTATAATTAGCAAATTAAAGTTGGAACAACAAAACATTGAAAGTTTGCGGTAAACAGTTACATGCAGCTGCATAGTAATAACTATAATAGTCGTACAGCTGCGTCGTAGTATTCGATTGCTGGCTTCCCGCTGTAATTAGAAATTTCGCACAAAAACCTGATTAAAATAAGGATTAAAGATGCTTCTGGAGATTCAAAACATAAACAAAGCTTAGGAGACATTATTAACATCCGATGGCATTTGGTAACAAGTATTGCTTCTCTTCGAAGTTTCTACATAAATCCAGCATGTGATCTCGATTTATTCCATTGCATGTCGAAGTCTTGTGGGCAGTCGGGTAAATCTTGGGACAATACAAGTTTTAACTGCCATAAATATAGCAGACGATACTATACATCAAAATGAACAAAATTATTTATGACATGGGTCCTAAACCAGAAATCTCAAATTTCATGTGTCAAAATTCGATTAAGCCAGTGTGTCAGTGTTATAGCACTATTGATATAGAAATTAAGACATATTGGATGCATGGGTTTAAAAAATGAATGTAAATGTATATTGTATTTGTATAGGCAGCTATTAATATAGTATCTACCACAAAATGTGAATTTAAGATTTACTATTTTACAGTACAACATAGTATTGCTAATTCTCATTAAATTTACAAAACTTCAGATGCTGCTAAAATTATAAAGCGAAATACAGTATGCGCCAAAAGTAAGGAATAAATTCAATAAAAACGAAATAATTATTTTTTGGGAAAAATCCTCGAACAGGTCGATTTTTAATTTAAAAAATACATATTTTAGCGTAAAATGCGATTTTTAAATGTCATTTGTTTTCGAGTAATGACGTCATCCATTTTTTTTTAATGGCAACCATATTTTTTTCCTTGATTCTGAAAGATCGTTTAATTCTCTATCAGACAGTACTAAAATTTTGCCCTCTTACATAGGAAAGTTTTCGAGTAAATGACGATTGAATCGAATTCCATAGTTCTTTTATGGATCACGTAGGTGAAAATCTTTGCAAAGTGTCATTGTCACACCGACTTTAAAGTATTATGGCACATTTAACTGTTACTCAAAGAATTGAAATTTTAATTCTTATCGGATGCGGGAATATGACTAGAACTCAGCAGGAAGTTTGCGATTTATTTAATGAAAAATATCCAGATCGCCCTATCAGCCAATCAACAGTCAGTAAGGTAGAGTCTAAATTTAGAGAAACTGGCAATGTTGTAAATATTGCAAAACCTGGACGTCCAAGCATTAATGAAAGTCAGAAACAGAACATTTTGATAAGTATGGTGGATAATCCTCATAATTCTTCACGATTGGTTGCATTAAACAATGGACACTAGTCAGAGCACAGTGCTACGTATCTTGAGGAAGGAAAAATATCATCCCTACAAAATTAAACTTGTGCAGGAACTCAATGAAGATGATCCCGATCGCCGCTTACACTTTTGCGAAATTCTAATGGATTTATATCAAGGGAATAGAAATTTACACCGGCAAATACTTTTTTCAGATGAGGCCACATTTTGTCTGAATGGTACAGTAAACCGTCAAACTTGCAGATATTGGAGTCGGGAAAATCCTCATTGGATGGCAGAGGCACATACCCAACACCCTCAGAAATTAAATGTGTGGGCTGGAATAGTTGACGACAGAATAGTAGGGCCTTTCTTCTTTGAAGGAACCCTTACAGGACAAAGATATTTAGAGTTTCTAGAAAATGACCTTGTTCCAGCCCTTGCAGTAATTTTTTCTAACGATAATGACCCTGACATTGCTGACGATACCACATGGTTTCAGCAAGACGGTGCACCTCCGCACTATGCGCGCCCTGTACGAGATTTTTTGGACAACTGTTTTCCTGAGAGGTGGATCGGCAGACGTGGACCGATAGAATGGCCTGCAAGATCGCCAGATCTTACACCTCTTCTTACACTATTTTTTATGGGGATACTTGAAGTCAAAAGTGTACATTAATAATCCACGTAATTTAGAAGAACTTCAAAATCGCATTCGGGACGAAATACGCAGAGTTACCCCAGAAATTAATCATAATGTGCAAGAAGAATTTATTTACAGACTTGCGCATTGTCAAGAAGTTGGTGGATGGCAATTCGAACATTTAATTTAAGTATAAAATTTAATCAATTGTATTTTATTTTGCATGCCTCAGAATTGTTACTTTTTTATGGATAAAATTTACGTTTTCTAACATTCAATCGTCATTTACTCGAAAACTTTCCTATGTAAGACGGCAAAATTTTAGTATTGTCTGATAGAGAATTAAACGATCTTTCAGAATCAAGGAAAAAAATATGGTGTTGCCATTTAAAAAAATCGATGACGTCATTACTCAAAAACAAATGACATTTGAAAATCGCATTTTACGCTAAAATATGTATTTTTTAAATTAAAAATCGACCTGTTCGAGGATTTTTCCCAAAAAATAATTGTTTCGTTTTTATTGAATTTATTCCATACTTTTGGCGCATACTGGCGCATATATTCTAACCATTGCATGCTTTAGGTAGGTTTATTAATTCATATAGCAAATTTCGATAGTATTCATAAAACTACTACAATATTACAAAAATTATTATGCAAATATAAATATCTTTGGAATTTTACAGACATTTTTTAGAGTGTAGTTATGAAGAACTATAAGTATTCTTCCTGTTTCCTCACTTGTAACCTTATTATTTACTACCCGTAGGTAAGTTCAGGCGTAATATCCTTGTAACCCTTATAACACATAACAATGACTGCAGCACATTTAATTATAAAGTTACATAATTACATAAGTTTATTTAATTTGTTTATTACCGGCATCCGTTCAAACACATCTGCCACATACCATAACCATCGCCATTATTATCCCCCGGAGAAAAGTAAACGTGTATTATATAGCGGTTTTCAGTACGACATAAATGGATTTATTTTAGCGTAGCATATACCCCTCCGAAAATAACTGTTTAAAAGCATTTATTGCCTATTCCGGTTTTATATTGTATTTATATCCGGTTTAAAAGCTAAATTAAATTCGGTTAGCAAATGAAATAAGAGAGCCGGGAAATTGGACACAAGGTATTTTCAGCTTTTTGAAGGGCTTACCGGCAGCATTATTTATTCAACGCAGAATTAACCATAATGTGCCATTAACGGAAATAAAATAGTTTCTGTTCATCACAAAACAAGCAAAATACAGGACTTAGAGCCAAACATAATCGGCTTTAGTTGTCGACAATCCAGACAAGTTCAGGAATCTTTGGCTTTATAATTATTTTTGTAAATTAAAATAAAACATTTCATAAGCTGTTTTTTCCAAGATGTATTTGGATTATAGGAAAAATCTGAACCAAAATATGCATCTGTACTGTTTTTCTATTGATCAAAAAAATACGATGCAATATCTGGCAACCCCTGTTCTTTGTATATAACAGTATGTACGGAGTGTCCCAAAGTTAGGCTAGTTTTGGCAGGCTAAAACAAGTGACAATATATTTTAGGCATAATTTTGAGGTTGACAGCGGGAGTTACTAAGCGTCGCCATTTATTTGTTTTTTTTTTCTCTGTATCATATTTAGTTCTGTTGTTCAGTTTTGTATTACATGTTCTGTCGATGTCTCACATGTTAATGTTATATGTTGCTTCAGCTAGTCGATATTATCTGACATTTGCTTATATACAACGTTCTTAAGCGCCCTACATAGAAAATAATCTGGAGGAGTTAATTCAGGCGATCTGAGTGGCCACTGTATTGGACTATTACGTCCAATCCAACGATTTGGAAACTGCTGGTTCAAATAATTTCTTACAATTACACAATTATGATTAGGTACACTATGTAATTGCAACCATACATGTTTTCTAATTTGTAATGGAATGTTCTCCAACAAACCTGCAAGTTCTCTGTCTAAGACTGTAGAAAATGTTCACCTGTGAGAGTTTATTTATTGTTTATTGTTGTTATTTGACTACGTTACATAAAATAAATGTTTGTAGCAAGTCAAAATAGTTACAATGTAGAATTATAACTAAGATCATAAGACACATTAAAAAAACCTAAGAATAAAAAAAATGGTAAGATAAGAAATACAGAAATACAAAATTTAAAACAATCAGAGTACAATAAGTATCAGTAAAGTGCTGAAGTGAGCTGTCATAGAGATCTAAAATGTTCCACAAAGGACCCGGCAATAATCTTATGGAAATTGGGTTTCTGTCAAATTTTCTGAATTTTTGATATGTTGTAAATTTTGTCATCCTGAACAACAGTCTCCATGGGCACAAAGTGCCAAAATGAACATTTTGGCAGCTACGGAGCTACCAAAGCTCCCCTGACCCGTTGCAAAACTATTCATTTTCAATACTATTTACAGATGTCAAAAGCATATTTTAATTATTCTAATATATATGGTAATGTTTTTGAGGTCACTGGATTCAACCCTCATGTCATATCGGACAAATTGACCGTTGACAGCTGTCAATACACTGTCAACAAAGAATAGAAAAGTAAATATTCTCTTTTCACATTGAGATTTTGGGCTTTTGAGGAAGCTGAATTCAATTCTCATGTCAGATTGGCGAAATTGACTGTCAACGAGGAATATAAAAGTAAATATCCTCTTTTCACATTGAGAGTTTGGGTTTTTGAGGTCGCTGAATTCAATTCTCATGTCAGATTGGACAAATTGACCATTGACAGCTGTCAATTCGTCTACAGTGAATTCGTCTACAGTGAATTGACAGCTGTCAACGGTCAATTTGTCCAATCTGACATGAGAATTGAATTCAGCGACCTCAAAAACCCAAACTCTCAATGTGAAAAGAGGATATTTACTTTTATATTCCTCGTTGACAGTCAATTGACAGCTGTCAACTGTCAATTTTGCCAATCTGGCGTGAGAATTGAATTCAGCTCCCTCAAAAGCCCAAACTCTCAATGTGAAAAGAGAATATTTACTTTTCTATTCTTCGTTGACAGTGTATTGACAGCTGTCAACGGTCAATTTGTCCAATATGACATGAGGGTTGAATCCAGTGACCTCAAAAACATTACCCTATATATTAGAATAAAATATGCTTTTGACATCTGTAAATAGTATTGAAAATGAATAGTTTTGCAACGGGTCAGGGGAGCTTTGGCAGCTCCATAGCTGCCAAAATGTTCATTTTGGCACTTTGTGCCCATGGAGACTTTTGTTCAGGATGGCAAAATCTACAACATATCAAAAATTCAGACAATTTGACAGAAACCCAATTTCCATAAGATTATTGCGGGGTCCTTTATCAGCAGAGTAGAAACAATGACTCAGAACTAACTTTTATAGTATTAATAATAGTAGTAGGATTTAAAAAAATAAGGACCTATTAAATGTTGTACCACACATTTATTTGAAAATACCCTTGATTTTGGATTTCATTTAATCTATGCGGATTTTCATCAGCCCAGAAATGAGTATTTCGGCGATTTGGTATACCATTACGTAAGAATTTAGTTTCGTCCGTGCAAATGATATGGCTATAGTTGCTTTCATCCTCAGCAATTATCATCATTTGAGTAATAAAATTTAACATCATCATCCTTTTATATATCTCTCTGGTATTGTAAATAATCTAGGAACATTAATTTTAGTATTGGCAATAGTCACTTTAATGAACGACTTAGCATTTTCAATGTTCTCTGTACGTAAATAAGTTAATGCTATTTCAACTAGACGAAATTAGATAGTTTGTAAACTAACCAAAGATAAAAAATTATTTCAATATCTCAAGTAAATTAGCCAAGCGAGTGGGTTAGTTTGTGAATTATCCGCCAATATTGTGGAATATGCATGTTCTATAAAAATCAGTTACTTTGTATTCTAGTCAGCTAGTTTACAAATTAACCAAGTTTACACTTTAGCTGTACATATAACAAAGTAAAACGCAAAACCCTTGCAACATTTACTTTCTCCGAATGCACTCAGGTATGTTCCTTGCGGCCCATTTCATAAATTACGAAGTTACAGTCGGACTGTCTAATAGACGAAACCGAGTCGTACCCTCACCGCTATTTATGGACAGGACTTAAACAAACAGTTTACGCTCAATTGGGTGATTGGATAGGATAAAGAACGTAACATAAGAGACTATAAATTCGACGTGATCCCAACGAACAAAAAGTCGTTTTCTGGAGACAAATCGCCATTGGTAAAAAAGGTGACGGATGTGTGGAATTAATTCCCATGGACGCTGGTAATCTTTCATGGCTGATTGCGTCCATAAATTGAAAAAATCTGGAATCAGACATTTAGCGGTAGAAGTAAATAATTACGTCATTCTCGAGCAACACGAAAAATTAAGCAATAAAAAAATTAATTCTACAGGAGGCAGGTAATAAATGTGATGCTCCACAGGGATCGGTTTTAAGACCAGCACAGGTTTTAGCATACATTAATAATCTTCGTACATAAATTTTGAAAATAAGTATCAGTATAATTTTGCATATACAGGGTGTCTCGAAAAGGTTATTGTAAAATTCTATCACATTCCTTAAATTAAAATAATACCTCCACTCAGTTGTATGAGAGAGGAGGCGGCATATTATTATTCAGTAGACCGTATTTGCGCCAAGGAACGGCTTACGTTGGTGTAAGTCCTTGCCTCTCTACCGACTGTAGCTGTTCTGTGGTCTTCCGGCTGCGAGAATCGAATTCACGACTGTAGTAAACATCAGTTCGAGTACTGACGTCCTAAACTGCTCGACCACCGACCGACTAAAATGTATAAAAAAAGACTGAAGATACGATGTGTATTCTTACTCCTAGTAAACTAGACTATACTGCATTTTTCACTGGTAGACGTACACGTTTGAGAAGACCACACTATACCTTTCACTTCAACAAAATGAGACTCATACAGCAGGTAGACCATAGACCAGCTATATTTGCGGAGAGGATGAAGAATGTCGGTTTGGATTAATGTGAGAGATTGATACCGGTCGACATTTGACCACCCCCCTAACTGATAAAGTTTTCACATGCAAATGTCAAACTAAATGATGATTAATTTTTATGATTGAATAAGTATTTCATATTGCTACGCCAAACAGTAGCAAGCATAAAAAATAAATATAGTATTAATAAAACTCGACCACTCTTTTTTTTCATGACTTGTATTTTAGTAATTGAGAGTAGATTGTATAAAAATCGAAGTTACGAACACATTAGTTTTGTAAAATCTAGGAGTAATTATTAGAAATAGTTATGAAACAAACAAAGACAGTATTTGAATCTTCAATCTATACTACATACTTTCGCTGCATTCCAGTGTTTTTTTTTTTCATTTTAGTGCAAATATACGATCATTCTTATTCTGATTTAAAAGTTTCTTAAATAATATCATTTGTTTTATAATCGCTATCCCAATGGTAATACGTTTTAATTTATAGAACCATCATTACTGATATCAACTAAAATAATTTCTTATTCTACATCAACTGATGGCTAGGTAATTTTCTTCACCTGGGAACAGTATGTAGCTGCAGAAATGTTGTAGCACAATTAAGGACTTGCTTGAATGTCCGAAGCTATTGTATTCTACAATAATTACTGCTTTGTGCAGTTTCTACACGTCTCTGCTTTTCAAATACTGCTTTCTATTAAATAATCTATTAATATATTCAGATCCAAAAGATAAATAGAAGAATCTCTTCATCGCCATTCAATAGAAATTGACCGTATTTGAATAAAACTTGGAATCAAAAAAATTGTTTCTGAAATAAATGAATTATTCTCTCAAATTATTTACCATCATAAATCAATCTTGGTGTACACATACCACACAGCTCTGGAAGTGTAAAATATTTGCGGTTTATTTTTGTACGCAACCATTAGAACAACCAGAAGTCATATTTAAATCATATTCGCGTTTTCCGTACACTAACACCCATACCTACTAATTCTTTATTTGAATTAGGCATTTGACTGTTTATTTTTACATCCTTTGAAGGAATGGACTTGTTTTAGATCATATTCTAGTTCCAAATCTTGACTAAATTTAATCTAAAACCATTAAATCTCGGAATTATTCGAAATTTGGCAAACTGGATAAATCGACTGAATTAAATTCAATTATGATAATAAATCATAGACAGCTCCCGTTAAACCGTCCTTAAATAACGAAATATTAAAAACGTCATGCATCGACCTCAATAACTCTAGAATTTCTGCGAGCACTTCCATTTAATTCAATTTTCCGGGATAGTTCTGCCGGATTGGAATAGTTTTTTATCCAATTTAGAGACGAGTTCAATAAAATGATTTGTTGCAGACTTTTCGGTATCCGCTCGACCATTAACAACATATCAAAAAAGAATTCCCAGCGCCCGGCGTCTGTCGAATGGGAACAGAATTATCTCAGGGCATTAATTTGTGATGGAAGGAAAAACAAGCGGACGTGATGCTCGCCCGCCCCCGTCTCTGCCGCCACCATAGCGGGAGAACGAGAGCGGCAAACGCGAAATGACAGATAGCGCTTGGTGGAAGCATTTTTTCACATACGAGTTGTGTGCGTCTTTGGCAGAATGGAATTCGACGGAATCTTGGGAACTGCTTAGTTATTTCCAAAGGTCAGTCAAAAAAACAGCACGAAAACCCAACTCGCCATCACTGAGTTCATCTAAACCAAGATCGGTGAAGTAGTAAAACGCACAATATATATTTGTAACAGATATTTTTGTTAAAAACCTGCACCTTTCCACAGCATCATTCATCGGCATATGCGCATTTAATTTTGGAATTACTTGATATATGTTGTTTACCACATATATGCAGCTTCGGTTATCTATAACATACAGGGTGTTCCGCATAAGAACCCACACAGAGCAGATGTATGTAGGGTGTCCCAAAATATTGCAATTTAATCAAATATGCAAAGTTACACACAGACGCAGTTACAGGCCTTCAAAGTAGGGCCAAATATTTGGAAAAAAATGTCTCTGAATTACTTCTTGAAATAACCAAATTTGGTACATGATTTAGGTTTATTTTTAAAATTAAAACACTATAAAGTGTTCATTGAAGGTCAGTCACCCCTAAAATTATTGCAAACTTTTTTCTATTGATCGAATTTAAAAAGGATGGCAATATCTCGCGCAGAGTTTAATTTAAAACACTTTCTTACTGTAGTTAAATTTTAAAAAGCTTTAAGTATTATCATGTTTTTTTAAATTCGATCAATGGGGAAAAAGTTTGATATAGTTTTAGAAGTGACTCTCAATGAACATCTTGTAGTGTTTGAATATAATTGAATTCATAGTAAAAGAAGACCAATAATAAACCTAAATTGTATACCAAATTTTCTTATTCCAAATAATTCAGATATAGTTTTTTTCGAAATATTTAGCGCCACTTTGAAGTTGGGACATGTATCTGCGCTGTGTCAGTTCTTATACGGAAAACCATGTATTTGGACACACGTTTAGATGAAAGTTTACGAATTAAAAATAATTCAAATGTGGCAGATTTCTTTTGTAAATGTACATATCATGTAGGTATTTACATTACATTTATCTTTATATTTTGTTAAATCAGTAATATATGTTTAACAACACTCAAGATTTATGCCGCTAGAAAATCACGAAATATAGAAGCGGTTGTATCTACTGCAATTTTCTCGCACTTTGTTTGAACATCGTTTCCTATTCTCCTTTATAAGGCCTGGGAGTCGTTCCAATTTTCAATTATTTTTTTGCTGCGTCTGTATGTACTTCTCATAGAATAACAACGTATAGGTACAGATAAGTTGGGTAGAATCCTATCCCAAGTGGAGAAGGTCGTTTCATCAAATTTTATATAGGCCCCAAATAATTTAAATTGAAGTTATTCTTGAAAATGACTAACGGCAGATCCGGCAAAAGTCACGAATTAATTTTGGTTACCGATTTAATGTATTTCATCAAATACAAATACAGGTAATAGTCAAATAAACAGAACGAAAATGGCGGTAATGCCAAATAGTTAACTAGAATGGAGGCAATTATACTAAGTCTTGTTGACCAAAAGACACTATAAATATAGTCAGACAACTGCGATTGAGACCAATCAGTCAATGTTTCAAATATAAAAATACACTTTCATTCCAAGTACGGCAATACTACCTAATGCTTACGTTCTGACAAAATTTAAATGTACTCAAACACGAAGCTTCTCACAGGATTCATTACTGGGGTTGTAGAATATTTTCTACACTATTCAAAGTAATCACGATCTTGTTACTCTTTTCATACTTCTGTTGTTGTGCTTTTTCTAATTTCTACTTGGAGGCCAAACTTAAGCATGTGTATTCAAAGGTACCATCCAATGCTTCAAAATGCATATAGTCACCGTATAATTTTTGTGGAGATATCATTGTGTACTTAATTTCGGGAATTACGTGAATAAAATAATTTGATAACAGTATGGGGTCGGAATGTAAATGAAGTCCTGTTAACGTTATCGATTCTGCATTGAAATTGGATGACGTAATATTATCACGGTTATGAGGTGTTTTACCTAATTAATGTCCAACACAGACCCTCGTAATCCACAAATAACTGGGATGTTTCAAGAAAAACGCTGTCGATAACGACAAACTCTAGTAGTCCATGAATAATTGGCATGTTTTAAGAAAGCACCAACGATAACACAACGTGAGTCTCGTTTCTTATATTCTCTCTGAGGATTCCAAATTTAACCTACGCAAATCTAACAATTCTCAATATATCATATTTGACACGTGTTTATAATTAGTTGTGCCATGTTATTATAGCACAATGTTGAACATTTTTCATCTTTATGAAATCACAAACATAAATTATTCTATTAAGAAATAAAAGTTCTCATATACAGATTTCATTGTGTTATCAATAAAAACGTTAAATCCTCAGTTGGCGTTTTAAACGAGTTAATTACAAATGACCAATAATAGGACTCCCAAAACAGGTCCTTGAGGTATACCTGATGTAGCTATCACCGACTTCAACCGCAATGCTCAAGATACTACTTGCAACTAGTAAGTTTCCTATGTATGAAATAGTTATTTAACTATTAAGTCTACTTTCCGATTGTACACTGCTAATGATATTGATTGTTCCAAAACGGTATATAAATATGGCACGCACAAACAAAGTCAAGTCTACTGTTCTTCCGGCTCCACGCCGTCTGCTCTGCTACACGTAGATTGATGGCCCTTCACGAATCCGTATTAAAAATAAATTTCCACAGGCTAATAAAAATAAATATAAAGTAATTGTTGGGAATAAAAGGTGGTGATGATTTAGGGGGTACATTGCCCATAAATCGCTATATAAGCCGCGCCATTTGTTATTTCTGTGAGCGATATTATCTAATTTACAGCATTCTTTCAGTGTGCAATTTAAAATTTTAGCGAGTGGGAATATGGTTTGTAAAAACACGGCCGTATCGTGTTCGTTGAATGTTACATGTAAATGACAGTTCAGGAAGGCAAGGTGTAACTTAATATTTTTCACACGAGAGTGTAGACTCGTGTACAGGGAAGGGGTGAAAAATAATAATTGTTAGTGTTTAATAGTGTTTTGTAAGTCGCATGGTTTTTGAAATACACACAGAAGTAAATTAAGTTTTCACGGTATAAGAAAGACCCAAAAATTAAATGCAAAACCCTTTTTTTAAAGATAAAGAAAATGTTTTCAAACACATTGATATTTAGTGAAAACATTTTTACTATTTAGCGACAATATGTCGGCATCTTGATGAGTTAGTTTCGTACTTGAATTTCATATTTTTATTGTGATAAGAAACATTGAACAATCGTTAATGCCTTGCATTCGAGTAACGCTTAACAAATAAAACAAAATCTGAAAACTTGTGCTTACATTTCACAGTAAGCAATTCTGCTGCCTGAGTTTGCTCGCAAAATGTTGAGGGCCGGCTCCCCTTTTTCATTATCGACAGCTTCCGGTTCAATATAACGAAAAGTTTACATTTCGAGTTTTATCTGTTTTTTTTTGTTTTCATTTAAAATTGAATTCTCATTTAAATAAAAATCTTAAAAAATCGTGCCGCTGATACGCGTCAGCGCGCTATAGGAAATAAAGGGAGGATTATACCGAGTGACAATAAAAAAATGTAACAAAAAGTACTGTGGAATAGAGACACAAAATTCTTATGTTACATTTTACTGATACATCTGAATCTGTTTTGTTGCAGTATTTTGAAAATTTTATTATATTCTAAGAAATTAGAAAATATAGAAATTCCTTGAAAAATGTGAGAAAAATCAATCAGACTACTATTTTATGAAAATAGTGAATAAAAGTTAAACTTGTGCAGTTTGTCTTGAGGAAAATCTTTTTCAATATTTTAACCACTATGGACATTATAGTCTGGAGTCTGGAAATTACCGCATATTCTAATTTAGATCTTTCATATAACCAATATCATTGATGAAGAAGCTGAATAATAAGGGATTTAATACGGAACCTTGTGGCACACCTTATGTTACATTTCAACACATTGAGTACGACAATTAAAATAACAAGAAATAAAGTTATTAGATTATTAAATAAGTCCAAACGTGAAAGTTTATTAAGTAATTGATGTAAATAACGCTAGATTTCACACTCAATGTGCTGTGCGTAAGCGTAAGGATATCAGAGCACATGTTTTAATGTATTATGAATTATTTTATCTGTAACAAAAAAGTACATACACTTTCACCAACAAAACCATGACTATACATTACTCTTCTGTTATCTTCCATCGAGCCAGTTTCTTGAAATTTTTGGACAACTATTGACAGTGTTCTCAGATGGATATGCAAATCATAAATATAACGTAATTTTCTTAGAATGTTTTTTACGATTCGCCTATTTTCGTAAAATAATTTGAGAGTTTGAACGCGTTGTTGTATTGTGTATTACTTAATTTATATAAATGTTACAATTACCACGCATAACATACTTACACTTCTCAAATGTCACAAGACCCAGGCAAATTCACATTGCCATCTGTATTTTGTTGAAGAATTTAAAAACAAAACCGCTCAGTTTGGAAAATCCACAGTTAAAATATATTTAAATTTTTTAGGGACGCTGCTCACTTTGCATAAAAAACTTCTTTTAGTTATATCAGCAGCATGTGATACACTTTTCAGTGGCAAAAAGTGAGTTCAGAAATCTTCTGAGAGTACAATGTTTACACTATTTACAAAAATACGTAGAAAAAAAACTCGCCAGGTATTTATATAATAATAGGAAATAGTAGACGGAGATGCATCAGCTTTTAAACAGCATACGTTATAGGATCAAATCTGAAAATTGGGCGCCGCCGCTGAAATAAAAGGCAAGCCGAGGCAGCATCTCGACCGTACCATCGATAAAATCATAAAGAATAAGTGGGTTGTCAGGAGACGAACACCCAAGATACATCAACGTTCCGTGAATGAAATAAGATCAAATGAAAGTATGGCGATAATCGCGGGAGAAGTGATAGGAATGGCGATAAGGGGTTTCGGAACAAGAATATGGCTCGGAAACACGTGAAATGTACCGGAAACAATGGTTGAGGAAGTGCCGGGAGGAGCGACCAGCGCCAGCTATGCATTTTGCGGCCTGAGAGAGGGCGCTCTCGCTGCCCTCGCTGGTCACGTTCCCATCAGATCGGACGGCTTGATGTTCGCCGCTCTCGTTATGGTTTCTTTGGAGTTTTAAATTTCAACGCGCCAACCTGAATATTTCCGGTGGAAGAGCAGCTCGCCGTCCTTAACGCTTTGGCCTCTAATATCGCAACTTGAATTCCTAATGATAATAAAAAGCACCAAAGATATAACCTATAAGTAAATTAAAACTGCGGAATTTTAATTAGGAGAACGTATATTTAAGAATATTTCATTACGTACCTACCGGCAGTACTGTCTCTTCATAATTTTCATCATCTATGGATAAAAGAATTGATGTTCGAGCCTTTTAGAAATAGTAAACTGTAGTTAATAAAAATAGGTATCAGTAGAGGCCACTGTTTGTATCGATTTGTATTTATTTCTCATTCTTATCAATCCGCGAGTAGTTTTTGCTAAGAAACTATTTTTTTTAAAAAAAGGACACACGCTTCGATACAATATAAACGGGTAGAACATTTTTCGGCAGTTCCGTAGTACGTATTTTCGCTAGTAAATTTTGATAAACGTTAGTGAACCTTTCTATTCCTTTTTTTCTTTCCTTTTTACCCCTACCTGCATCGTTGAAGTACACATTTGTCCAGTTGGGTAAGTTTTTGTTTTTATTCTTAGTATACAGTCTGCTTAGACGCCACATTTTTTGGTACCTTCTCCCGGATTTTAGTGAAATTGCTTATTAATATTAGTTTAATTGCTTTAGTGGCGAATTTTCTATATTGGTTACTTGCACAACACTTGATATTTCTTAGTTGACGAGTTTAGTACGCTTAGTTTTGCCACTAGGAAATATTAGCAAATTATAGAATGTCTGAAAAAAAGGAAAGACAATTGAAAGCCTTAACGGCAAAAAAGGAGACACTTTTTAGGCGACTGCAACAGTTATACGAGGCTAGTCGAAAAGTTAGTACCGAAACCGATTTAAATCATTTCAGAATTAGATATAAATCTTTAGAACAAACTAAGCAAGAGTTCGAGAAAGTTATTGATGATATAATGCAAGTTTCGTTAGAGATGGATGGAGATTTTTCTCCAAATTTTGCCGCATTAGATAGTGTTGATGAATTATATTGCCATATTCAAGCGGTAGCTGAAAAGGTTATTGTTAGTAAATCAGAAAGACCTCAAAAAGCTTCTAACGAGACTATTTCCAATAAATCTTTATCTCGATTACCAAATTTAGAATTGCCTAGCTTCTCTGGAAATATAAAAGAATGGCCGGTTTTTTACGAATGTTTTAAAAACCTTATTCACGATAATAAGGACTTAACTTCGGTTGATAAGATTCATTTTTTAATTGGTAAATTATCTGATAGTGCTTTGACAGTTTGTGCTGGTATTCCTCCCATAGGAGCTAATTACGATGTTATTTGGTCAGCATTAGTGGACAAATACCAGGACAAAAGGCAATTAGCTTCATCATACTTACAAACTATAATGGAATTTAAAGTATTACCAACCGAACCTCTTGTTAGCTTGAATGCATTTGTCGAAACTTTTGACGTATCTGTTGCAGCGCTTAAAAAAGTTGGGATTCCCGATTTGTTTGATTTTACTTTATCTTATATAGCTTTATCAAAACTCAATCCTGAAACGAGGGATTGTTTTGAGATGTTTAGGGAAGATAAGACGGCCTTGCCAACTTATTCAGAAATAATTAGTTTTATAAAATCTAGAACTAAAATATTAAATACATCGGGGAAAAGTTTGTCCGTTTTAAGTAAACTCTGTAGTAGTAAACCGGAAATTAAAGCCAAAAATAAACTTACGCATTCCTTTGTAGTCAATAAAACGGATCCAAACAAAAAATGTGTTCTTTGTCACAAAACTGATCATGGAATTACTCGTTGTCCGCTTTTTTTGAAATGTTCGCCTAAAGAGAGATACGAGTTAGTTAAAACGCACAGATTGTGTTTGAATTGTTTATCGACTCATAGAATCATTGATTGTAAATCAAAACTTAATTGCTCGACTTGCCATCGACGTCACCATTCTTTACTTCATTTTGAATATAAGGTTCCTCCTCCTGTAGATAATCCTCTTGCTGTAACGGATAATGCCACGGATAATCCTATACCTGGTGGTTCTACCCATAGTATGTGCTCTACTAATAGTTCGAAATTTAAATGTACTATCACGGTGTTGTTATCCACGGTATCGGTTAATGTAGTGGATAAATATAGTCAAGTTCATAAAATTAGATGCTTGCTTGATTCTGCAAGTCAAGCCAATTTTATTACGTACAAAAGTGCGAAACGCTTAAACTTAGCTATGCAAAATTTTCACACATCTGTAGTTGGAATTGGGTTGGTTTCTAATCAAGTGAAGGCGAAAACTAATTTTGTTATAACGTCTCGTTTAAATCCGAATAAAAAATATAACGTAGACGCGTTAGTCATTGAAAAAATTACGGAGCGGTTACCAAACTGTCCTATTCCGTCTGAGTTTCTCACTCATCTTACTAATTTACAGTTAGCGGATGATCATTTTAATAAACCCGGAGAAATTGATTGTATTCTCGGTGCAGAAATATTTTCACTTGTTTTAGAACATAGAAAAATTACTGGTGACTCGTGCAGACCTATAGCTTTAGAGACTAGTTTAGGGTATATCGTCATGGGAAATGTGCCTGTGATGCAAACTTCACAAAATGTGCAAACATTTTGTAATACTTTAGAACCGCCTTTAGAAAAATTACTAAAAACCTTTTGGGAAATTGAAGAAATTCCCGAGCCTTCAGTTCTTAATAAAGAAGACTCAGAATGTGAAAATATTTTTGTTTCTACTCATACTCGGGATAGTCAAGGTAGATATACTGTAGCATTACCATTTAAATCGAGTCCTTCAAATTTAGGGGATTCATATTCAATTGCATATAGAAGGTTCCTCAATTTAGAAAAAAAATTAGATTCATCCATTGCTTTGCGAAATAGTTATAATGAAATTATGCATGATTACCTTATACAAAACCATATGTCTAAATTAAGCAATAACGATTTTAGTGTGCCTAGTTATTATATACCACATCATTGCGTATTTAAATTAGACAGTGCTAGTACACCAGTAAGGGTGGTATTTGACGCTAGTTCAAAAACGAATTCGTCGTTTTCTTTAAATGATCTGTTGTATACTGGACCCAAATTACAATCCGATGTGTTAACAATGCTATTAAATTTCAGATTGTTTGAGTTTGCTTTAACCGCTGATATACGCCAGATGTATAGACAAATAAATTTATGTCCCGAACATAGACAATATCAGCGGATTTTGTGGAGATTTTCTTCTAGTGAGCCATTATTGACGTATCAGTTAAACACCGTCACATTTGGAGTCAAATCGAGTCCTTTCTTAGCTTTACGAACAGTTCATCAACTTGCTAATGATGAAAGTAAACATTTTCCCATAGCCTCCAAAGTAGTAGCACGTGACATGTACATGGATGATTATGTAGTTAGTGTTTCAAATTTATCGGAAGCTAAGAATTTAGTAAATGAAATGATTCAGTTATTTAAGGCAGGCGGGTTCAGTTTAATTAAATGGTCATCCAATTCTTCTGAATTATTATTAGATATTCCTGAAAACATGCAAGCTTCTCAAATCAAACAGTTTGAGACTGATTATTTAAAAGTTCTTGGTTTACAGTGGCATCCGCAGCTTGATGTCTTAACATTTCAAGTAAATGCAGTCCCAGATATATGTTCTAAGCGCAATATCCTATCCACAATAGCCAAAATCTTTGACCCATTAGGTATTTTGTCAGCGGTAATTCTCTATGCGAAATTACTTATTAAAGAATTATGGTGTCTTAAATTAGACTGGGATGAGCTTCCTCCTCCGCATATTGTTAAAATGTGGTCACAATACAAAAACGAATTACCCTTACTAGCCAATTATCAAATTTTACGCCATTTGGGAATTTCAAAAAATAGTATTATTACTTTAGTAGGTTTTGCAGATGCGTCCCAAAAGGCATATGCCGCCGTCCTCTATGTAAGAGCCGTAACTGATAATAATGTCAGAATTTCATTAGTTTGTGCAAAATCGAAGGTATCTCCTCTAAAAATAGTGTCAATTCCTCGCTTAGAATTATGTGCGGCTCATTTATTAGCTAAAATGTTGCATTTTGTAATAAATACTTATAGTCAGCAGATACATATAGCAAATGTTTTTGCTTTTACCGATTCTAATATTGTTCTTAGTTGGATTTGCGCTCCTCCCCATAAATGGGAAACATTTGTAGCCAACAGAGTGGCAAAAATTCAAGAATTAGTTTCTCCGTCTCATTGGTATCATATTAGTGGAACTGAAAACCCTGCCGATCGAGTTAGTAGAGGTATAACACCTGCACAATTTTTAAATGATTTTACTTGGGTATCCGGTCCAACCTGGCTAAATTTAGATGAAAACTGTTGGCCTATAGAATCTCTTTCTGAAAATGATAATGAAAGAAAAGTTGTTACATTAACGAATTTAAGTGATTCTGAGACTGATAGTTTATATAATACCTTCGTCGTTCAAAGGTCATCTTGGTTAAAAATGCTTCACATAGTAGTATATGTATTCCGATTTTGCAAAATTTTACCTAATCGCGGTCTGATATCGGCATCAGACTTAGTTAAAGCTGAAGAATATTTAGTAAAATTAATTCAATATCGGCATTTTGCAACAGAAATCAATTTACTAGAATCTGGTAAAGAATGCTCATTTCCATTACGCAAATTAAGACCGTTTTTAAAAGACGGAATATTACGTGTAGGAGGTCGGTTGCGTAACTCACAATTAGATTTCGATAAGCAGCATCCAATATTGTTACCTAAAAATGATCATTTTGTAAATCTATTAATTGACTACTATCATCAAAAAAATTTACATACTGGTCCACATTTAGTTTTGGCACTGATGCGCCAACGATATTGGATTTTAGCAGCCAGAGGAATAGTCCGGAAACGGATACAAACTTGCAATTTATGCTTTAGATTTCGTCCAAAGCCCACGTATCCGCTAATGGCAGATTTACCTTCATGTAGAGTACAACAAGCTAAGGCTTTTGCTCTTACGGGAGTAGATTATGCGGGTCCAGTAACCATTACTTTAGGTCGTAGAAGAGGGGCAGCTACCCAGAAAGCCTATATTTGTTTATTTATTTGTTTGGTCACAAAAGCTCTTCACCTAGAACTTGTTTCGGATTTGAGCACTGCTAATTTTATTCAGGCCTTAAAACGATTTCTGTCACGCAGAGGACCATGTGCTGTCATGTATTCCGACTGCGGAACGAATTTCATTGGTTCAAAAAACATATTAGATGAGTTATATAATTTAATCAATTCTAGAGACTATAAATTTAAATTTGCTCAAGAACTGTCTTTTAGAAAAATCGAATGGAAGTTTAATCCGCCGTCAGCTCCTCATTTCGGTGGTATTTGGGAGGCTAATGTCAAAGCCGTGAAAACGCATCTTTATAAAATTATTGGCTCCCAAATACTGTCATATGAAGAATTTGTTACTTTTTTAGTCCAAATAGAAGCCTTACTTAACTCGCGCCCACTTTGCGTTCTTAGCTCTGACCCTGCTGAACCATTGGCTCTCACACCCGCTCATTTTTTGAACTTGACTCCTCTTCAAAATTTACCTACGCCAGACCTGACTAAGGAACCTTTGAATCGCATAAATCGATTCCAATTAATTGATAGAATGGTTCAGGATTACTGGCGTCGATGGCATTTAGAGTATCTAACTACCCTTCAAACACGAAATCGTTGGACTAAAACTACTGAACCTATTAAACCAGGTACTGTAGTGGTGGTAAAATATGATGGAATACCACCAATGCAATGGCCTCTTGGTATTATAGAGGAAACTTTTCCAAACAAAGACGGGGTTGTTAGGGTGGTGACTGTTAGAACTAAAACAGGTCTATTTAAGCGTCCTGTTGTAAAGGTTTGTCCACTTCCCACACAATAAGTAAATATTTTGTCTTTGCTTTATTAGGTAGCTAATTTAGATTAAGGTTGTTGTTTTTCCTTTCTTTCTCTAGATAAATTTAAGGTACCTATATATATTTAAGGTTTATATTTAGTATACTTTACTCGTCAAGTACTCTTTGCATGTTTAATAGATTGTTATCCTGCATTCTGAAAATAATGTTGCAGGGGCGGGGGAATGTTCGAGCCTTTTAGAAATAGTAAACTGTAGTTAATAAAAATAGGTATCAGTAGAGGCCACTGTTTGTATCGATTTGTATTTATTTCTCATTCTTATCAATCCGCGAGTAGTTTTTGCTAAGAAACTATTTTTTTTAAAAAAAGGACACACGCTTCGATACAATATAAACGGGTAGAACATTTTTCGGCAGTTCCGTAGTACGTATTTTCGCTAGTAAATTTTGATAAACGTTAGTGAACCTTTCTATTCCTTTTTTTCTTTCCTTTTTACCCCTACCTGCATCGTTGAAGTACACATTTGTCCAGTTGGGTAAGTTTTTGTTTTTATTCTTAGTATACAGTCTGCTTAGACGCCACAATTGAAATCTATAATACAAGCAATTAAGAACGGTAAAGGCATTTAGAAAGAAACATAGGATTGATATACATTTATATATTGATAAAATAACAAGATATTACTGCAGCATTTTAAAAGCCAAACGGCAACCCAGTAAATTCAATAATTCCTGTTCACGTCGAAGGTCCTGCTGCTACTTTCTAGTATTTCTACAGTATTCAGCAAATTGCTTTATAACACAACGAAATCGTACTTCCGCTGCCAGCTTTTGTTGGAATCGTCAAGGAGGACATCAACAAGTAGTTGTTAATTTGTTAAGCAGTCTTAGAGTACCTCTGCATGGATACAGCGAAAAAGTACCTGACCATGTCTAGGATAAATCTTCGCCTGGTGACAGGTATTCAAACTGGACACTTTGGTTAAGAAAACACCTTTATTATATGGGGAAGTGTGAAACACCTCTTTGTAGGAGTTGCGAAGGGGAAGACGAAACAGTACTCCATGCACTCTGTGAGTGCACTGCAGTTTCGTCAATAAGATAATCCGTGTTGGCAGAACGATGGCCTTCTATGGCCTTCATTAGAGAGAGATCTCTGACCAACGTCACCGCCCTCTTCTCTTTATTAGGATGGTTAGCGGCTCAGGTGCTCAAATTAAAAGACAATAAGGGCAAGTCAAAGAATCTAGACTAATGGTTTTCAATCTGTTACCTGCAACTGTCTAAGTCATGGCATAACAACCCGTAAAACTATTATATATATATGAAATATTTTCCCAGTGATAAAAATTTAAACTATTATTGTCTGGATTAGCTGTACGAGGTGCGTTCAAGTTCTAAGATCTACGATTTTTTGTTTCGGATCTGGGAACAGATAGACACCTGCAGTTTGGTTTAAAATACGCAAGAGTGAGAAGTGTTGTTGACACTTAAAATGGTGATGTTTTCGTTACAAGAACAGCCAGTAATCATTCATTTTTTCCACTTGCGTTGTGCGACAAACATTGAAATTTATCACCAGTTCACTGATGAACATATGGTGATGGTGTCATGAATGGGAAAAATGTCAACAACACTTCTCATTTTTGCCGCTCCGTTAGAGGGGCTGTGTGCCGTACAGTGCTACCATCTTTGTCACACATTCACATGAAGTTCACACGTATTAAACCAAACCGCAGGTGGCTATCTGCTTTCAGTTCCGAAATAATTGAATGGGAGTTTTGGCAGGCGTATCTTTTGGGTAAGATCAAAGAAATTAAGTTATTTATAGTTTATCCGGCATTCCACTACGTTATAGATCGAGAAAACTGCATATAAATACGCCACCATTAACATATTTGTACAAAACAACCAACAACTAATATAGGGCGACAGAAGAGCCGTAATTCTTTTATGTTGAAGCGAAAAACAGCGTAAAGCCTACTGTACGACTCATGTAATAATTACGTTAAAAACGCGATTTTACTAAACAGACAGGAGGCGTCTGCATTACTGTGAAGCCGCCACCATATACACCTATCCCAGTTCGGTTGCTAATTAAATTTTCATAATTCAGTTAATATGCAAATGTAGCTATGCTTCTGGCTTTTAAATAAGCTCATAGTGGCCAGTTTTCCAGTGAATGATGCCGCCGTGCGAGATAACGGAACTGCTTACCGCTGCATCATAAAAATTACAGGCTATTGTAGTTTTTGTAGATGTGGCTGTAAACGTCGCACTTATTGTTACAGCTAGAGATGAAATTAGGGTAATTTCATAAAGCGCTTCATGATATCTGAAACGTAACTGGAACATCGCTGAAATAATTAATAGAATGCACCGCATTAGTGTGACTTCACAAAGTATGCAACCCACAGTACTTTTTTTACTGTATTAGAAAGGTATTTTAAGCTAATATAAATCAAATATCCTACAATTCCTATCAATGAAGTAATATGTATGCTCTCTGATACCAAACATCTAGGTATGCTAATGAACAATTCCACAGACAAAGCTCTATTCAATAATTATCTAAAGAAATTAATCTATCTAAATTTACTAACCTGGTTTAATGAAAACACTATAAATATCTAACTTTCACTTTTGATAGTGGGAACTCGAAAATTCAACCACAATAGATGAGATCTGACCTATTTCTGCATTTTTAGGATTGCTTCAGGTGTCCTCCTTTAGTCAGATATCTAGCTATAAAAATTATTATATAAATTAATTATTTGAAATTAAATATCGACAATGACAAAAGTGACATTAGCCTGTCAATGAATTAAATATGACAATACCTTCTTGAATAGTGTTTACCCTTTATGTAAAAGTTTTTATATATTTTTAGGTATAATATTGTGTGAAACTAACTACTCTGTGGACTAATGATGTCATTTAATTAGTCCACAGAGTAGTTAGTTTCACACAATATTATTAATACCTAAAAATATATAAAAACTTTTACATAGAACAGTACTTTGTGTCATAAGAAATTACATGTCAATCAATTGTTAAAATTATTCTTCTGGAACCTGTATTTAAAGGTCAAATTATTTTATGAAAAAGTAACATTGGAACTTGGTTTATTTCTATGTTAATTAATATACTCGCGTCAATAATTCAGACGTCTTACGTCACGGCTGACGTTACACATTTGTTTTTATTGTCAACGTAATTTTCCATATTTGGTCGCGTTAAAAGCAATCATTTTTTGCAATTTAGTGCAATATATATTGCAAACTGTTAGTGTAGCATATAATTTTATTACTATCAGTTGTAATTTCTTAAATATTATAATGAATTATTCATTTGTTCGTATGACGTAAGGCGTCTGAATTCTTGACGCGAGATATTTAAGTTTTCTACAGTTGAACTCGGTAGAATGGGTCTGTCTACATAAAATAATATATAGTGTGATTCAGTCATGATGTCATTAATTTTAAGAGGGGACAAGGAAAAAATGAGTATAATAGAAATATGCGATTAAAAAAATTTGTAAATGCATATTTACGACAAAAAAAATATTTTTAAATCATTATTTAAACCCGCTTTTTAGACTATTCTGCTGCACTGCACTGCACTGACTCAGTTTCGGTCATCCAGGTCCTAGGTCATATCAGTGTCGGTCTTACGCCACGTTGCCAAATTTAAATATTTTCCTAGAACCTACTTATTGTAATGTTAAAATATGTAATGATGATATAAATTATTTTTTAAAAGTATGCAATTAACATATTAAGTTTACAAATCTCCAACGGATCAAATAAATAAAAAAAATGTTCGTATTTAAATACTGATAGTAACACAAAAAACCCTCGTGCTGTCAACAAAAAAACAGTCCGCACATAATCAGAGGTAAACAATCCGAATCTAGAATGTATTTAGGTAAATAACTTTATTTTTAATGTCTACTCAATGACAAGCGCTGCAGAACCACCAAACAAACAATCCATCAGTTACCATGTTCGCGTAGGATGGTGCGGTTCGTGTTTGTTATTTTATTGTTTGAGTCGCTAGTGTAGTTTATGATTATTAATTAAATTTACTATTTACCTAAAAAATACAATTCAAATTGCTTTAAATTAAATTTCACTATAAGGAATAATAATTAATAGTGAAAGAGCGCGATCGTCCCCATGAAGACATGACGTGTGTGTTATTTGGTACTGATCACAACGCGAATGCCTGGATGGAAACGAGAATACGGGATTCTATCTAATTCTGATACACTTAATTGAATAAATAGAAAACATCATATTCATAATCAAATGAGATTTGAAATATTTGGAAATATCAACGCACAACCTCAATTTGATTCTGCATTCAAAAACATAATGAAAAAGTGACAAAAAATAGTTATGTTTTTATCCAAACTCATTTACCTACTGTATAAAATTCTGAAAGGCTTTTGAACTTGCACAATGCAGACGGCCAAATGTATATAAATTACTAATAAATATCACTTTTAGAATCCAATTTTGTATGGAAATTCACGAGATTCCATAAAAAAACAAACACAAATTAACTGGATACGATATAGTTCAAATAAAACAGGTTAAGATTGATGACATTAATAATTGCATTCTACGTAGCGAAGTTATATTGTAAGTCATGAATCCGGTGTCTGGATGATTGAGAGGTTCAAATTATAGTGAAATCTGTGGAACCTCTCGCTCGCATGTCGAATTTTCTGATTAAAAATTATTTAGTCGTTAGCGGTCTTCCAACACACGCAACCGTAACTTGACATGCAATCTTTCAAATGGTTGCTCCGAGCTGCAGCTTTTAGACGAATTGTTCAAAGTACAAGAATAAAGTGTATATATAGATTGGTCGTTTCTTTATTTACAGCTTATAGCGAAGTCGAAAATTTGTGTGGTGGAGAGAACGGTGCATTATCACCACATTAATAAAAATTGATGGAAATTCCCATGTTTTATTACGATCATTTTGCATAATATTTACTGGTAATTTTTAATTTACATTATATATTAAGGAAAAATCAAGTATACCGGGTGACAACGGAAAGTGGGAACACGCTGTAACTTTTTTATGACTGCTGATAAAAATTTGAAATTGGGTGGGTTTATACTAGCCGGTGCCATGAACTCTTTGAGGTCATTTCGGATTTTATGACATTTCCGGTTTGAGATATAAGAAAATTAATATTACTCAGTAAAATTACATATATTTAACAATTCCTATCTAAAGATTACAATGTATGATTCGATACAAATTAGAGTGTCAGAAATTTACGATGGAAGTTAACATACCTAATAGTTGTAAAATCACATAATATAACATGTAACTTTATGCATATGTATTTCTGTAATATTATAATGTATTTATTTCATTTACAAAATTATTATGTAATTTTACATAACTCTACTCTCTTCACGAATTGCCAACGTAAAGTTATGTGACATTACAGACAAATTTTTATCAGTGCATTGCATTTACTTTCTATTAATTTACTAAAATTGATTATTTGATTTAGTCCTGTTTATAATTTGTATACAAAATTCGTGTGACACTTGATGAAATGGGTAGCTATCATGGAATGAAATACTTATTTATTTATTTATTTTTATTTCATTTTCGTGCCACATACACCAAGGTGTTTACACACGTCAAAAACCAGGAACAAAATAAATAGGAGTTAATACAAATGAGAAAAAAAATACAATAAATCTAGACATACTAAAGACATAAAGCAAAATATTACATACATAACAGATATGGTCAGTAATTAATTTAATTAAAATATGTGAAAAGTATAAAATATAGAATAAAAGAAAAATTTAAAAATTCAGTATAACAGATAATAAAATCAATAATAAAATATTAAAGCCAAACATTTTTCAAAAATCATCAAAATTACTATTAAAATATTCATCAAAACTATAAAAACCATATTTGCATAAAAAAAATTAATTCTTGATTTAAGAGCTAATACAAATGAGAAAAAAAATACAATAAATCTAGACACACTAAAAACATAAAGCAAAATATTACATACATAACAAATATGGTCGGTAATTAAATTAATTAAAATGTGTAAAAGTACAAAGATGTAGAATAAAAGAAAAATATAAAAATTCAAGATAACAGATAATAAAATAATAATAAAATATTAAATCTAAACATTTAGTAAAAATCGTCAAAATTACTATTAAAATATTCGTCAAAACTATAAAAAGCACGTTTGCATAAAAAATTTTTAACTCTTGTTTTAAATAACCTTGAGTGCAAAGTGCGTACATTTTGCGGTAACTTATTAAAAAACTGAATTCCAATATAATCGGTCCCTTTTCTGGTCCGTAGAAGTCTAGAGTAACTATTTTTGAGGTCATTTTTATTTCTAATATTATAGTGGTGATACTCACTTATGTTTTGAAATTTATGCAAGTTATCTTTTATGAAAAGAAGGCAGTAGAATATGTAAGTTGAAGGCACAGTAAGAATATTTAAAAGTGTAAAACAATATCTACAGTCATCCCTGAATCCCAAACCTGAAATAATCCGTATGGCTTTCCTTTGTAGTGAAAATACATGAATACTTGTGGGAGCATGTCCCCAAAGCAAAATCGCATATGATATAATTGAATGAATCAAAGAATGATAGGCGGTTTTTAAAGTAGATAGAGACACTTTATGTACCAAACTTTTCAGTAGATATAGATGGTTAGAAATTTTTTTGCAAACGTAACTGGTATGTTGATTCCAGGATAATTTTGGATCCAAATAAACGCCAAGGAACTTGACACTATCTGGATTATTTATATCATTTGGACAACGAAGACTGAATATCATTGTCTCAGTCTTAGACAAATTTATTGTAAGTTTATTTCTAACAAACCAGTCATTTGCAATAGATTGAGATCGAGGCATGATATTAAGTAAGGTGGATAAATTCGGATTGGATATAGATATACTTGTGTCATCTGCAAATAAAATACTCTTTACGTTACTACCGAAAATGTTAGGGAAATCATTAATATATATTAAAAATAGTAAAGGGCCCAAGACCGAACCCTGAGGGACTCCATGTTTTATTACCCGTGTTTTAGATGTTGAACAATTATAAGTAACATATTGAAATCTATTAACTAAATACGACGATAATAGTGAAACACTCTCAGTAGTGAAACCATAGTAATATAATTTCTTCAACAGAATCTCATGAAATGCTTCTATCTGACTTGGCTGTCCTTTTAATAGACTTTCTGTTGTAATTTTTGGATCCAACAGTTCCTCATTTACACTGAAGCAATTATATCTCTAGAGAGTAATGTATAATTTACGAATATACTCCAAAATTTCTGGCTAGTGCAATTTCAGTATATAAGTGTATCAACTTTTAATTGCATTTCTCGTTTAGTATCTCGTTTATTTGGAAACTTATAATCTCGGCAAATTGAAATCGATAAAATAGAAGATTTCTTAGCTTTTGTTAAGCGAACAGAAAAGTTATAATTGATAATTGTCTTAGTACGTATTTTGCTATGGAATAAAAACATATTGTAATTATTTATTAATTTGATTAAAATGCTTTTGTAATATACTGGGTGATTCAGTCACAATGTCATTAAATTTAACCATATATTCGGAAGGCAGGTAAAAACAGAAAATCAAAAAAAAATCGACCTTTCAAAAGATAAACAAATCACCCTATAACAATCGGTAACACGACGCTCCTGGTATGCTACAAATTTTCTGATGACGCGTACAAATATTGAAGCTATACAGGGAGAAACTTAAATAAGTACAAATATTTTAACTGCAGGTATAGTTTGTCATATAGATGAGTCTAGTAAAAGTAATTTTTAAAAATTTCTAATATTTACGGAGATATTAATTAAAAAAAAAAATACCCACATTTTGAGGGTCGCTGATCAGATAAAACAGAGCACTGACGTAAGATAACAAACCGGATGATGTTGTTTTAAGTGATAAGAGAAGTAAAATTGGGTAGGTAGTACACTACGCAGTAATATTAACCAAAATTTTAACTTTTTAACTGAAATTACCATATCCGATTAAAAAATTAAGTTCCGCAAGTTCGATATCTGATACCAACTCCGAATTAAAGTATTAATGACGTTACTTTGTTCATAGATTAAAAAATTATACATAAACATGCATAAAGAATAACGAAAAACTATGGTTTTCACACAACGCATTAAAGTAAAATTTCCGCATCAATTATTTTATTTATTTTTTTTTTAAATTCTAACCTCTATAGGTAGTTATAGGTATTGCAACTTTACTAATGTAATGTATAGATAGATGTTACAACTTTCTTGAAGCCATGACATTAGTGTAATACTGGCAACGCTGTAAACCACGCGTTCAATCTGCAACACTTGTGACTCAGAAACACCGTATGGTCAGGGGTCCTCAACAAGTTTTTTATTGAAAACTCACGAAATTTATTTAAAATTTGACATTTTTGTTTCTGATGACAGAGAACTATACTGCTGGTTAAAATATGTGTACTTATTTAAGGTTCACCGTGTATAGAAGTCCAGCAGTGTTTCCAGGACCAAATACATATAATAACAGTATATTCGGTGAGTGGATTTAATTTTTTTTTCTAATAACAAACTTCTTGTTTGCAATCTAAAATATATGCATTGTGTATACTTTTTGAGGTACCGTTTTGTCATGTTCTGACGTAAAATTTTATACAGCAAATAATTTTGGATAAAACATTAAAAACATACTTATTTTGAGTCACATTTTCGTTATATTCTTGAAAGCAGAATAAAGATGAGGTCGTCCTTAGCATATATTTATCATCAAAGAACATACATATGACTTCATTGATAGGAAATGTAGGAAAATTGATTAAATACCTTTAAAATACAGAAGACATATATTTATTCATTTGTTAAACTTCATTAAGGTCCTATTTTGATCTTAGTAAACCCCTATCTATGCTTTAATAATAAAACACCTTGTACCCAGTAAATTTTTAGTTAGTAGACGAAATCCGCTTTTGGTGCAAACTATTTTAAAAGTTTTCTCATCGTTTTTTCCTAGGAGAAAACATTAAACACACAAATAGAAAATTACAATAGGGGAAAAGAACAAACTATAGAAATAAATTGGCCTTTCAGCGAAACGCTTATTTGCCCTATCGGCAAACAAGCCGAAAGGAGATAAAGTGGCATTATGAGCGTTATATAAGTTTGAATAGGGGATACACATAGGTCGTCCGTCAAAAGTTCTAATCACGTATTTTCGGAGCGTAGTAGGTAAATACTGTAACAGGCGACAATATTGTAGGAAAACAGTCTTTGAAAGGATCCAAGAAAGTCATTTTCTCTACTTTGCTGCTCTCTAGGGCCTCTAAGTAGACACTCTTTGTATAACAGGCTACCAGCTGAATCTACAGAGAGACTACGTCAGGAAACTATTCAGGGGATCTTCTATTCTTATATCTGAATTCTCAGATCGACAATGCATGTGCCTTTTACGATGCTGTTCGATTTTCTACCTCTTGCACTAAGTTCTTGAGCAAAAGTTTGTCGTAAACTAAAATCAGATAAAATATGGGAGCAGTTACAAATCTTAAAATAGTCCAATATTGCCAAAATGCTCTGGAAAAATGAACGTTGCCGTTTTACGTTGGCTGTTGCTACAAAATATATGAAAAGCACAGGGGAAGAACCGAAACAGTCACAAATTGTAAATTTTACCCCAGAGCAATATTTTAAAACGAAACAAATCTACAATTTATTATTTATATAGATAATAAAAAGTAACATCTCTACATACTTACATACCAAACATTCATTTAATTATACCCAAACCTTGAATTAAGAAATTCGTGTTCAGTCAAGATTTATTTGTTTAAGTGAAATAATTTTACTGTAATAGGTCTATACAATATAAAAAAAACTTTTTCCACGGTCGGGAGTAGAAATCAGTTTCTATGACATCAAAATTAAAACAGAAGTATAGGGGTATAATGCTCCAAGGGAGTTTACATTATGGAAAACGTTTTTCATGCAAAAAAAAGATGACATTGAAATTATTTATTGACATTTAAATTAAATGTTACATTTGTACAATTTTCAAAATTAATATTAGAAGGAATATTACTTTCGCTTACATTTACAGTTTTTGTGATTGCGCTAGTAGTGGTACCTACTAAAACCTGATTAGCAATTTTGGTCTTATTTTCAATGGAGTTCTCGACATAACCCTCAGCGACTGTCGTTGATTTCCAACCAGCATGACGCTTTATTGTCGTGATATCCACACCAGCATCTGCCAGTAATGTCGTTGAAGATCTTCGTAAGCAGTGACCAGTATAACATGCAGCATCAGGTAATTTTAAATACGAAGCTACTACACTCGGAATTTTTCCCATGGTATTCTTGCCAACTGGCTGCAAACTACATTTTCCTGCTTTGTAGTACAAAAAAAGGCGCTTATGCTTGACGTGGGGAGAACGAAGGGACAGGTTTGTTCGAAACAATTCAAGCATATTTCCCACATCGGTAACCAGAAAGGTTCGTGGAATCTTTGTCTTAATGTTTGGAATTTTTACAATCAAGGAAGAGCCTACATCCTCAATATCATCTACAGTTAAATTGACTAGTTCATCAGTTTGACAAGCTCCGGCAATCCCTAGAATTAATCCAACCTATAAAAAATCAAAATACTTAATAATTGAAATACCTAACAACAAAAGTAATCTTACCTTAATCATTAAGAATTCTTTGTCATCTGCACTTGATAGAAAATGGTCGATTTCACCCTTTGTCAATATTTTCGATTTTTTCGCTTGATATCCGTCACAGGTTCATTTCAAAAATGCGATCAGCTTGGGGAATTTGCTTATATCTATGTTGTCGTAAATTATCAAGAACTTAACCATAGAATATTGCGCCCATAATGTGGAAGACTTGTAATTCTTTGCATTTTCACTGAAGTATGCCAACAAAACATTCTCGCTGTATACTTGAACATTTTTCTCGGCGCACCACTTTTTGAACCGATTGTAGGCTATATCGTATAAAGATCTTGACTTCGTAGGCAGCAAATTGCTTATTGCAATATTTGCAGCCTCCACAATCTCTTCCGACTCACAATTATTCATTGTGCACTAAACAAACTTTAAACTAAACCAAACTAGCACCTTAATTTGACAATTCTTTTTGTTTGTTTATTTTGTAGTTATGACAATAACTCAACGACTACTAAATAAATGCTCAAATCCGAATACAATAATTCTGGTGCTACTTACTTCATAATGACAAAATATGTATTTTTAAGTTAATGAGACCGTGGAAAAAATAGTATATACCATTCGGGAGAGATGCTATTTTGTCCTCGGTGCATTGTAGCCCTCGGGCTTCAAATTGCACCTCTGCCAAAATAACACATTTCTGTCCCTTATAGTATAATGTACTATTATTTGCCTATATATAAGCACTTTATAATTTTACATTAGATAAAATTATTCTACTTTATGTAATTATTCGAGATTATTTTAATTACTTATCATAAAACCCGTCAATAATAAAGAAATTAAAAAAGGTACAAGAAAATGTAGATAGGTAGAGTAAAACTCTACAACAGTTTTTGATTATACACACGGTGTTTCATTGAAAAAGAAACAAGTTTTGGCGGTTTGAAGTTAAACAAATTCGACAATAAATTTTCATGACCCTGTGTAAAATTAAACTGTTTTCAAAATATCTGTAACAAATGATAGTTATCTCCCTATATTTCTTTTAAATATCGTCGTCAGGTTACACGATGTAAAAAATAGGCAATTTTGAATTAGGCTATCAAAAACCAACTCTTTTTGAAACAACTGAAAAATCTCGGAGACCGTTAGAGATAGATATAAGAAAGCTTGATAAAGTCTTCCTAGAATTACTCGCAGAACAGAAATGCAATAATAATTAATATTGTAATTATGTTACATTTCTTTTGAAACAAATATGGTGAAAAAGGAACTTTTGACACTTGTCAATCTTAATAAAGATCAGAAAAAATATGTTATCGATGAAATGGCAACAAATCGACAAATAACGGTACAACGGTTACCACCTTATCATTGTAAACTTAACCCAATCGAATTAGTCTGGGCGCAGGTAAAAGGAGATGTAGCGCGAAATAATACGACGTTTAAATTAAGTGACGTGAAAATTTTGTTAAAAAATTCCTTGGAACGAGTAACTGCAGATAACTGGCAAAGATGTATACATCATGTACAAAAAGAAGAGGAGAAAATGTGAGAACTCGATAATTTAATTGACGTTACTGTAGAACATATCGTTATCAATCTAGAAGACGAAGATAATTCATCAGACTATTCAGAGGATGAATTTTAATATACTTACTTTTTTATTTTCTTTATTGTACATTTATACAACACTACATTTACTCACCATAATTTGAATTTTCAAAATAAATATATTTTTGTGTGGAATAAAAGTCTATTCATTACATTTAAATAAATATTTTGAAAATAATATTGAATAATTTTATTTGAATTACTAAAAACCCTCTTAACCCGGTTATGATGCTCATGTTTTGAAATACTGTTTTTATATTGTTTACTTATAAGAGAAATGGACCGAGAAAATGAAGCGGCATAGACAAAGGTTTGTCGGGGATTAAATTTTAGCTACCTGCTACAATTTAGTACAACCCGGTGACACAAAGTTTTTTTAGAAGTACACCTTATCTATACCGATAATACATAATATAAAAAAATTGAATATAAGCACCAGTACTACATTTATTTACGATTTGCATACATAATAAGCTTTTATTACTCTCTTTCATTTCTAAACAGACTATAGCTTGATCAACCCTCAAGCATTTTTAGATTGATTCAGATGGTGCCGACACGCGAAAAATAAATGAAACGTACATCCGTCGCACCCTGTCGTGTTTCGCAACTGCACCACAATATCCCGAGGATGCAAATCCGCGCGCCCGCCAATTTAAACAAGACGACAGCCATCCATCAGGCTCCCGATGCGCCGCGACAATACCGTGGCAATAACAAGGGCGGCCGTGGCCGGGGGGGTGGACATCATGATCTATGCATAACCGCCGGTACGAGACCGCCGGACAGGATAAGCGATGGCCGCAGATGGGGGTCCATCAGTCCGCAGCGCTCGTAGCTTATAAGGGACGAAAAGTTATCCTGCTAACGCCGCCACTTTAACCCCTATTAGGTCTCCATTGGGATCGCTGTGTACGCAACATATAATGGATGGTTACAATCAACAGGAAGCTAAATGCCCGGCCGCGCGATATTATTGAATGGGAGGGATTGCGAGGCGCCGCTTATAATTATTATTATAGCCCCGTCCGGTTGGAAAAGTTGGGAGGCGTAATCGCGCGGTGAACGCACACAGAACGGTCGTTGTGAATTTAGTGAAAAATCATTAACAAATGTGTTTACGCTACGGCGTAAACAGACATTGTTCACAGAAATGAAATTTAAAGCGGATATTGCCATACAACAAGTATAAACATCTTATAAATGATTAGTTAATGTAATTTAACTATTATATTATACAGGGTGTCCGGAAATGATGAGCAAAAAATTCAGGGGATAATTCTAGACCGAAAATAAATGCTACCTCTTTCTATAACATTTTTTCCAAAACTGAGTTACTGGGTGTTAATGTTAAAATTTTATTTTTGATATTTGTAAATAACTTCTTAAGAAATCTAAATATTTACATAAAATTTGTAAATCGGGGGTTTTTGCGGACGAGAAATTCAAATATGTTTCTAATTTTGACGTCACTAGTAGAGGGCACCACATGACACATCATGTTTCTTTTAAATGACAGAACATTTTTGCTGCTTTGTGTATCCATCTGACTATTGAAACAATTGATTCTCCTACCTGTTATATCTGAAAAAGGTATATCTTATTGAAGTCGTTAGAAATAACAGTTTCTTATTTGAAATATTCAGTGCACCGATTGAAAACTGTTATCGTTTCAGTTTTCTGTTGAAAATACACCAAAATATTACTTCAAAAAGTTATTCAGAAGGGTAAATTATGGAGATGTGTAAAATCTTTATAACATCGGCCTGCTTTGATAAAATCTTTGCTCTTTGTTGAAAAATGGTTTCATCAAACATCGCCGATCTTCTTGAAATTTTGCCACGTCTCCATAATTTACGATTCTGAATAACTTTTTGTAGTAACATTTTGCTGTATTTTCAGCAGAAAAAGCACTTTACCTGAAACCAAAACACTTATTACTCGGTGTACTGAGGATTTCAAATAGGATTATTTTAAAAATGGTTACGCCTACCGACTTCAGAAAGGTATACATAGTCAGATGGATATATTAAGATGCAAAAAAGTTCTGCCATTTAAAAGAAACATGGTGTGCCACAAGTGACGCCCTCTACTAGTGACGTCAAAATTAGAAACATATTTGAATTTCTCGTCCGCAAAAATCCCCGATTTACAAATTTTATGTAAATATTTGGATTTCTTCAGAAGTTATTTACAAGTATCGAAAATAAAATTTTAACTTTAACACCCTGTAAAGTATTTACATTAGTTTTTTAAGTATTAAAAATGGTTTTCGTCTATAATAACTTGCAGTTGATGGATATCGTTTTAATGGATGGTGAAGTGAATATGCTTTACCAGAACGATTTTCCGATAAACATGTTCCAAATGCAGCTACTTTTACAACGGTGTGCAGTGAGTGCAAGTGTAGTGCAACCCATGTACAGCGTGTCCAAGCATTAATACAAAGGGATTGGACGAGGAGGTCCGGTCCATGGCCGCCATGATCTCTTAACTTTAAATCATTTGGACTTATTTTTGTGGGGATATTTAATAAATTAAGTATATTGCACCGAAGTGGATACTACTGATGATTTACTCAAACGTATAGTTGCTGCCAATAAACATATGCCAAATTCATATGCTACCTTTACGGCGGTGTGCAGTGAGTGCAAGTATAGTGCAACGCGTGGGAAATTTGGAGTCGAATCGTGGAAGAGATGGAGGTCCAGGACTTCTACGGCCTATTGCAGCAGTGTGGCGTATCATACACGAGGTTCAATTATATTCGCACCATGTACAGCATGTCCAAGCATTAATACCAAGGGATTGGATGAGAAGGACCGGTACCATGGCCGCCATGATCTTCTGACTTTAAATCATTTGGACTTCTTTTTGTGGAGATATTTAAAAAATGAAGTGTATCGCACCGAAGTGGATATATACTATTGATGGTTTACGGAAACGTATCATAGTTACTGCGACTTACGAGTTCAAAACGGACAAGAAGCAGAAACATTTGTGTTAGTTTGTAGAAAATGGGTAAGACGGGCACAAAATTTTATTGTAACATTAGGTACGTCAAACTATTTTATTATTAAAACCACAAATTAATTCTGTTTAATCTAATCTAATCTAATTAATGAATTAGCGGCAAAATCAGTTGAATTGACTGCATTAAAATAGGTGTTGTAAAATGTAATTTATTTATTTCCTTGGAAATTCGTTCCAATTTTTTGTCTGGTCGCCGATTATACGCATGTTGTACAGTGGACCAATTTCCAGTGCCATGCGGAAGTGTATTTTTAAATCATTTTTGAACAGCCTTTTTTGATTTTATTTTCACAAAATTGTATTTGTAAGAGTGTATATAAATTTAATGCAATTCTTTGTTTACACTATAGTAAGTAACGTCTAGAAAGAACAGTGAAAATTTGCATTGGATATGCATTTTTAATCAAATTTCAACATATCTGATGTTATATACTACTGGTAGTTGAAATATTTTTGTTATATTTATCATTAGATGGGGTTACGTAGCTCAAAACAAACTGCACAACCCCATCTTATAACTGTAAACAATACGTATTATTTTAATTAATTTACTTTCACCATTAGATAATTTAAATGAAACCTTACGCAACATTTTACTTTATCGTATCTGATGGCGAGCCTTACACAACCACTGATGGGCATTCGTATGGAGTTTGGTGGTTTGTAAATCAATTAGTTAATAACTATATAGTCTATTTTTATATAACAATGTTTATAATTGATAAATGAATCGTAATATTCTGTGTAAATACATTTAAATATCCATTAAATAAACCAAAATTTTATTACTGGAATCGGAAGGAATCGGGATTTGAAATGTTAACGTTAACCAACATTATATGATTATGCATAATATAATTCAGTAAACAGCAATTATTACTTCTATTTACGAAATTTGTGTCATTTGACACAGTAATTTAATATAAAATATTCTGTAACAATTACACCTAAAAGAATGGTAATTTTGAGCCTTATATATACCCTATACTAAACACACTTAACGACGTTACATTTTTAGAATTATTTCAGAATGATAATGTGGAAGGAAATACCACTCAATGACCGAATAAATGTGTGTTAAGTTGAAGACTGATTAAATCCGATCTCTGAGGAAATATCCAGTTCCTTGGCCATCTCCATTACCAGACCTCAGTTCACAAGATTTTTTAAACTGTTATTTTCATTTAATATAAATTTATGAATTGTAGTTTAAGTCAAAATATTTCAAAAAGAAACCTTTTTAGCCAATTTTATCAGGATTTTTTTTATAAAGTAAATTAATTTCAATATTTATACCAAAAACTGAACAAAAGACTTTTCACCATTATCGTAGAAGTCTAGGGGGTTAACAAGGCGCCATAATTACACCAATGGTTTTAACTGAAAAATTATTTATATCAAAATATTTACTTTTTGTCGAGCAAGGGACAAAAATATGAGTCTTACCCAATGCTACCGGCTGTGGTCAATAATATTACTGCATATTTAAATAGAGAAAATTGTAATGGTTTAATCAAATAGTATATTAAATTCATATGATACAATAACGTTTAACGTCTTAAGAAGTCTTTTTTTTAAGTTTTATTGTAGATCTTGAAAGTCTTAGTAAAGTTCGGGCTAATCTTTCGGGGCGATTAAGGGATGAAAAATAATCCCTGCTCCCATGGAACTGGGCGCCATGTAAATAACAAAGGTACATCGTTACCAGTTCAAGCCGGGGTGATCATTCACGTTTGGTCTTTAAAGGCTTAAGGCTTCCTCATTAATCCCCCCGAAGTATTTGCTGATTGAAGAGCAGCTGTTTGGTAACTCCGTCCCCAGAACTCCTTTCCGGTCTCGACGGGCCACATCGAATGTTCTAAGCTGGAGGAATATCGAACACCAGATACGAACGAAACTGAATATATTATGGCCATTATGTCGTTATCCTGATATCTGACGAGATCGATGAACAGAGTCGGCCCCAGATAGAAATGCATAAGGATGCAGTCGTCCTTAAAATATGGCAAAAGCTTAGCCAGAAAATTAGTTGTTACTGTTGAATGGTATCTCAGCTTTTTTTTTAATCAGGCTGTCACCTAACGAATGTTACTTACATATTTCTAGAACCCAAATGGTATCAATTTAACCAAACTTGCTTCAGCGAAAAATGTCGGAAAAAAGTTACAGGTTGTTAAAGTTTAATTTTTTTATTTCTTGTTTTCTTTGTAACTGTGATTATGGTCCTATTAGGTTGAATCATACAGGGAGCTCATGTTACTACAACCCTATGTGAATATTTTTCTGTCAATGAAATGTGGATAACTGTTTAAATATTTGATTTTTCACTAATTTTAGACACAGCTACGGGACCACCCAGCCCGAGAATAATAAGGGCAATGTTACTATAATTACTATAGATCAAATAAGAGATGGATTCAGTGGAGAAATCTTATATATAATTTTAGGGATGACCACTCTCAATGAACCCTTTGTAGTGTTTCAATTTCATGTACCAAATTTGGTTATTAGTTAAAGTAATTCAGATATATGATTTTTTTCGAAACAAAGTCGCGGAGAATGTCTTGTACCAAATTTGAAAACTATATCTTTTCGGTTTCCAGTTTATTTGAGAATTGTAGAAGTGTGAATGTGTAGAATTCGTTATAGAAAAAATGGTACTCTTCTCTCTCTTTATTTAGCTTTGAAGTTGATATTTTTGAAACGTTGTCGCAATGTCTATTACACGTTCTATAACAATAGGCATTTAAATCTGTTCAATTTGAGTCTAAAGTACAACAATAACATTATTTTATGCATATTTCGTCTAGTCACAGATCAGAATTAGCATAAAATAAGGAATATATAATTATAAATCCAAACTGAAGTGTGTATAAAGGACCTTCTGAACATGACATGAATGATGAGATTGATTCAACCCCTAACTAGGCCTCCTTGGTGTAGGTAGTCAAGTTTTAGACATTAAGCTCCTTAATAAATAAGTAAATGGGTAAAGTTTAAATCAAATAATCTGAAAGGAAATACTTTAAAATCGTATTAGTCGAGATATTTATTTTATTTTTGAGTAGACTGATATGAATTTTTCTTAAATCACACAGGAGTACTAAATATTATATAAAATATTCCAAAAATGGGTTGCCATAGCTTTGGGACATTGTAGAAGAGATTAAGATATGAAAATGTACAGGGTGTCCGGAATATGAGTTTCTTTATTTTGTTGAATGATAAATTGTACCAAACAAAGTATATTTCACTCAACAGTTATTTTTCTTTGACGTCTCTCACAAACCATGCCAGATATTTATACATAAATTACAAATAAACCTAAACATTGACCAGGCATGGAGTATTCAACAATATTTTTGTCTATTGTGAAATCTTATCACGTGTTTTTTTTTGTAATGAAATAAAGCTCATTACAACTATACCAATTTTTTACCCACTGTAGAACTTCTGTGCATTTACGTTCTAACTGTATGTCTGTGGTGTAGGAAATCAATAACGATTGATCTGCTTACATAACGCATTTAGCTCCAGTAGTAAGAGAATCAAGTTCATTTGTGTAAAATAAAAATAATACTGGGCCAAGTACAGAACCTTGTGGAATTCTCATATTTATGCATCTATATTCTGAGTTTACCATTTGTACTCTCGTACTATCTGCGTTCACTAAACTAACGAATTGTTTACAATCGCTTAAAATAGACTTTATCCAGTCAAATGGTATTCCCGTCTATACCTACTATACGAATTAAGTTTGTCTAATACTTTATTATGATTAACGCAGTCGAATCCTTATACACATAGCGTCAAAAGTCTTGGACTTCCTGTAGATAAAAATGATTGGATTTTTGTACATTATAATGCCATTACGTGAAATTTCTGCGTTTATCCGGGCAAGAATGGCTGCTTTACATGATGCAGGACATTCTAACCATCAGATATCAAACATGTTGGGCATTCCTAGATCATCTGTTGTACGAATAGTACACAGATATGAAGAATTTGATACAGTGGAAAACAAACCACGTAGTGGACGTCCTCGAGAATCTAATAAAAGGGAGAACCGGTATTTGAGGCAATATGCCCGTAAACACCCCACATCTTCAGCTTCAGCTCTAAGGGCCCACTAGGTGAAAATTTTGTGTTTATGGACGACAACGCTCGGCCAAATCGCGCAAGAAGGATTCAAGGGACACAAGCAGGACATATCAATAGATTAGATTGGCCAACCAATTCTCCTGACATGAATCCTATTGAAAACGTGGGATTTCGTTGCTAATTCGTAATCATATTCTTCCACCTCAGACTGCAGATGAGTTAGTCGTGGCGGCAGGAGAGGAATGGAACAATATTCCGCAAAGCACAGATGCGTCAATATGCTATTGGAATGTGGTGGAGGTCATACCGACTATTAGTCAAGTAGAGAACTTGTTGCTTTGTTACTTTTTGATTTAATAAACTTTGTCAAAAATGTCACACATTTGCTGGTTTTTAATTTTCTAAGTACTCAGTTTATCTAACATATTCTTTTCACAAAAAAAAAGATTCAGAAAACAATATACTATTATAAATGTATTTGGTTTTTCTGACAAAAAGATATCTTTAACAACAATGAGGGAGGGTCCAAGACTTTTGACGTTGTATATATTAACCATCAATTTTGGAAAACAAACGGACCTGTGCTCTTTTCAGTCAGATTTTCTTCGTCAAAAGCTCTGTAATAATTGTTTGCGGTCCCGGCAAATAATTTACTTCCTGAGACTAGTCCGGCTCAGATTACACTTCCAATAGAAGTTTGCATAATAAACTCCTTTATGGTCCTGTTAAAACGAAGGAACGGTCGCGCGAAACCGAGTTCCTGCTGTCCCTTGTCCGACTCCGGTAATACTATATTGTTATTACGTTGGCAGCGTTCGAGCGTTCCGGGCATATTAAATCCTTTTAATTGTCTGTTTTCATCCCAGTGGAAATTCATTGTAATTTGACGGTTTACTTTGGAGATTTCAGTCTCCGGACTCCCAGGTCTGCACTGGACCACAATTATTCCGTAAATTGTAGGCTTCAATTAAACTTAATAATTAGCTTAAGCGGTAGTCGGGATAACTTATTCAAATGCGAGATTACGTTGACAATGTCGGCGATTTGAAGAGAGAGCCGGCCTCCACCGCTTTTTCTTGGTACGCATAGAAAAGTTAACCTAACTTTAATATTCTATGCAAATAATGGATAAGTAGCATGATTTTTCCAAGTAAGCCTAAAAACGGTATTTAATAATTTAGTCTGGCTGCATCCCCACAAAACGGTCGCCGCCACAGTGTAGACATGTGACGTCAGACGCCTTTCGCACCTGTACACTTAAATACAGTCCAATTGGGCACTTAGGTATAGAAGGTTTCTTATATTTTCCGAAAGGACAGAAAAAAGTAGCCAAGATATTTAGAGCTTAATTTTTGAGAAAAGTTGAATAGCGAGAATCACATTTCAATATTTTGATTTGGTTAAAATACACCTACATGATATTTTTAAATTTTGGTCGTTTTCTGTGGTAACTTTTCTACTTATTATATTAATATTTATACATTGTAAAGGCATTTTTTTCTATGTGTAGTATCTAGTGGTTTGAGGAATATTTTTTTATAACTTCAAGTTTTCCGCTGCTATAATAAACATATATATGTTTTAATGAAACATCATACGTATGTAATATGGGGAAAATCGTAGAAAATGCCTAAAATTAAAAAAAATGCTATATAAAAACTAATCAAGATATCGAAATGAAATTTTCGTTATTCAATTTTTCTCAAAAATATTCCCGTGACATTTGGACTATATTTTCGGAGAATAAAAGAAACCGCCTAAAAGTGTCGAAACTGACCTAACCCGTACACAGGACATCTTGTTTACAACATTCGAATTCACTAACAGTGCTTTGACATACCTAGATACCTAAAAAAAAATCTGAATTGCAATTAATTTATAACTAATAGATTAATATGTCTACATAAGAAAAATTGAAATATCGTAAGGAATTAACGATTGTTACTTACCTTAAGTAACATATCAGGCTTTTCCGTGAGTTTCTCAATAGCATCACTGCATCAGAATGTTATTTCAAAAGAAAAATATACTCATATTAAGTAACCTAATTAACATGAATGCCAATTGCTTCTAATGTTAACAAATACCCTTAATAGTAATACTGAATTTTTGATATGATATCCCCAGTGAAGTCAAACATTTTTGAACCAATAGATTCGTTTTCTATATGATTTTCAGATTTATATACAAAAAATTAAGTACTTTGTAATTTATGACTCATTTAATTGAAAATAATACTTATTTCTATTATAGCCCCGATGTATACCTTAAAATCAGCAGAATAATCCTTTTTAAATTTATAATTAAAATTTTTTGGACAAATTGTGTAAAAAACATTTGTTACACAAAACCGCACTTTTCCTAACTGGTTATACAAATAGCTATTTTGTACTCCGATTACGGCTCAGTTAGCTAATTAGTAGTTACAGCTTTATTACATCTTCAATATATTAACTGCCCTTTGCTTATTTTTTAGCTTAGAAATACATGTACATACAGGTACTGAAGTAATAAAATATTATGGTTTTACGGCAATTTTTTTATTAAAATTTGGTACCTACACATTTAGGTTATTTGTACAAAACAGAACACTTAACTTCATACAAGACATATAACAATGTAAAAATATATTCGTAGAACTAAAGTTAGCATTTTATAATATTCAAACGAAATCTATGATCTTATACTATTACAAAGTAATATTAATTATATAAATGTGCATAATAGATAGTAAGTAGGTACCCAGAACTTAAATCATGCTAATCCTCCCCTGTTCTTCAAATATGTATAAAATATAATTCTAATAGAAAATAATATATTTTTATATATTATGTAAGATGAACAAAACAACAGTGGGGTACCCGATTTTTGTAGATGCAATGTTTATTTGTTTCAATAATTATGTATAACTTTTTATATATTTTTAGGTATTAATAATATTGTGTGAAAGTAACTACTCAGTGGACAAAAGCCCCAACCTGCGTTGAATTACACCCACAATATCTACCCATATATTCCTTATTATTAGCTTTTGTAACATTTTTTTGCTGTTTTAGAAAGGTATTTTAAGCTAATATAAATCAAATCTCCTACAATTCCTATCAATGAAGTCATATGTATGTTCTCTGATACCAAACATCTAGGTATGCTAATGAACAATTCCACAGACAAAGCTCTATTTAATAATTATCTAAAGAAAATAATCTAATTTACTCACTCTATAAAAATCTAACTTCACTTTTTTGGCAGTGGGAACACGACAAATTCAACCACAATAGATGAGATCTGACCTATTTCTGCATTTTTAGGATTGCTTCTTCAGGTGGTCTCCTTTAAGTTGAATCAAATATCTGACTATAATAATTATTATAAAAATTAAAATTATTTGAAGTTAAATATCGGCAATGATGTCACTTTTTTGTCATTGTTAGATTTTTATAGAGTGAGTAAATTAGATTATTTTCTTTAGATAATTATTAAATAGAGCTTTGTCTGTGGAATTGTTCATTAGCATACCTAGATGTTTGGTATCAGAGAACATACATATGACTTCATTGATAGGAATTGTAGGATATTTGATTTATATTAGCTTAAAATACCTTTCTAACACAGTAAAAAAATTATGTATAACTTACATACCTATTACTTCTTAATTGAGGTTATGTTTAAACAACCACTAGACAAAACTATTTATAGTACTAAAAACACTCACTTACCACTCTAGATATATTTGGCCTAATCGTCATACTTACATTCTTAAAGTATCACCCTGTATTCGAATGAACACGCTACTGCGAATAGTGCAAATATTAATTACCTACAAAGATATTTCAGCGACCTAGTTCAGTAATAAAATATAATTAATTATGGCCCGAACCGAGCTATCGCTGGTAATCTTTATCTTTTATAGGACGTCTCGAAGCATTCTGATAATAAGACAAAGCCCTTCCTGTGACATTCTTCGCTGAGGACATGTTTCGATAAGTCGGCGATCTGATAAAGCCATCGCCTAAATGTCGTGAAAGAAATGGAAGCAATTATAATAGTCCCTTAAAAGATTTCGACTCTTGAGCTTTTACTTATTCGAAATAATAAAACAAGGTGGTTTTGCACTTAATTTTAAAGTTATTATGAATTAACCGGAAGTAATATGTGAACTATTATTAAATATTTATTTATATTACAAGCTGCGAAAGCTTACTTTTAGGTGCGAGGCGAAGCGAAGCGTAGCCGAGGCTATATGAATACCTCCGAGCACCTGAAAGGGCTTTTGCAACGTATAATGTATTAAACTTTTCATTCTCCCCTCGATTTTATATAAAGCACAAAATTTAAACATGCTGAAAATCCTCTGTAGGCTGTAATAAAATTGGTACAAGGTGGTTTATTGCCCTAAAAATAGTATCACAGTAGCAGTGTGTTGTTAACATTACTTTGGTAACATTCATATCAACAAGAAATATTATTTTGACAGTTATCAAATAATTATTCCTCAATATAAAATTGATAAGTATAAATATCTTTTAAGTTTAATATTTAGCTAGAATTTAGTTAAAAATGAATTTCATTGAAGAAGCAGCAATTATTGCGTGCAAGTTTATTGCCTGACAAATCTAAAGACCGTTGCAATCAAGTCTATGAAATTTCAACAATGGTGTTAACGGTGTATTATTGGTATTTTTCTTAGAAAATCAAATACATTGTCAGAATACTCAATGTTGGAATTGACTATTTCGTTAAATAAGAACCAGAATATTTCGAAATTTGGCTGCATTCATACAAAGGAAAAATGATGCATATCAACCTCGAAAATCTCAGGTATTTACAAAGGATGGTATATCAAATATTTTGTTAGGAGCTTCTGATGAAATATATTTAATGGAAAAATGGTAGCGATATTTGGAGTAGCTTGGGAATGCCGAACTGATGAGCTATATAATCTAAAAGTGGAGAACGTGGAGTATAAAACTTGTGTCATGTTAGTGCAGGTTCTTACTACAAAAAATGCTAAGAAGATTTGTAGTAACAGACGATTAGGTAACATTTGTTAATTGTTATATGCAACTCCGACCAAAAAAGGCTCAAGAGGAACGCTTATTTTATCGGTATAAACGTGGCAGATGTGTAAATCAGGTGATTGGAAAGCATACAATTGCAAAAATTCCGTACGACATAGCTAACTTTCTTTTTCACACCCAACTCGTTTCGAAGAACGTTTTCTACATTACTAGCAAATGTGCCAGGTGTGGACATTGTAGATATGAAAAAACACAGGAGGTGGAAGTGGTCAGAGGTAACAAAAGGATATACAGGGTTAACTATGACTTAGTACAAATATTTTAAGAGGGGATAGGGAAAATTCAGAATTAACGGAATCGCCCTTCAAAATAATTCCAAACTTATTCATAAAGCGAAAAAAAATTTTTTTCAAATCCTTATTAACCCCTAATTTCGCGGCGACTTTGCCGCCTGTCAGCTGCGAGGTTAGGTATATTCTGTCAAAGTCAAAGTTGTCAATGGTAGCGACAGAGCACCGCGTTGCCACGTGTAACGATTTACGGCGCTTTTTAAGAAAGATTTTTGTTTACAAAATATTAGATTATGTAATGAGAAATACGATATGGTAGCACTGAGAGTAAAACCTACCTTACTGATACTTCCAGAACTGATATTTGGAGATTTCAAGAAAGTTAAATTATTTTTTGTTTTCTAACTTGTTTACATTATAACTTGTCGTTGTAAAAATTGTTGTACTTGCTGGGGACCTCTTGGTTTCCCTCGACCATTTCATAAATAAAAAAATACTTTTTTCTATAGGTATATCTATTATTGTAGTTTAAAAATGCTTTATTCATATGTCACTAAGTAAAAAAGAAGTTTCAAGGAATTTTAAAAAGTATGAAATTGGTTCTTTTTTATTTTCAAGTTAGGTAGGTACATACGTATTTAAAACTCCAGCACGTGTAAAACAACATTCGTGGACGTTGTACAATTCGTACAAATGTACGAGGATTTGACATATTCTGTCTATTTGTAAAACGTATTTGATATTCTGCTGCTGCACGATATGCACTTTCGTCGCACTTCCTATAAATTAGTATCATATCCGTAATTTCCGCGATTACACGAATTTGAATGTGCGAAAAGCAAATACTGAAAACTAATAATAGTAACAATATTAACAATTGTTAGGGTAATATTTTCTTTGTTAATTAAATAAATAGCCAATAACGTTTTACTACTTTCTTTATTTCGCACTTTCTATGTTTACAACAACAACTCAACTTTGACACACCTCTTCTTCTTCTTCTTACATTCTGATCTACATTTTACAAAACATATATTTATGCCTACTTTACTACAGTTTAAACTAAGATATTTTTATTAACAAAATAATCGACCATGTTTGCATGTAATAATATTATAGTATTATTATTTTAAATTTCCCGAGGCGTTTACAGTGCTCTGTAATATTATTTTTCTGACCACTACTGCTGTTTGACATTTGTAGAGTATTAGAAACAATGCAACCAACAACACAGTATAGGTTTATATCGACTGACAAGTGCTATGTGCGTGTAACCCCATGTCACGGAGGAAGTGTCAAAACAATACTAGAATGAAGAAACCCACGATCGTACATAAAAGAAGATAATATTGATTATATTGATTGCCATAAGAATATTTATCTGAAGAATATTAAGTTCTCGGTGTAGGCGGACCGAAGACTGAACGGTGGCGTTGACATTGTAATTTTAGTTTTCCGTTTTTAGTGACAGTTTCAGTTTTAAACGTTTTATTCATTAAATAATGGATGGTTGCGATGGTTATTGGGACATGTGTAGATTTCCACAATTTTCTTTAAACGTACGTGAAGATATTTCCTAGAGTTGAGAGCAATGCAGTGGAGTGACCGTTATCGGACAAAATTTTATAAATTAAAAACTGCCACGGGTGTATTCGAAGTTTTCTGTTAGTATTTCTTTCAATCAATTTTCTTAAAATAAATGGGCAATTATATTAACTGCATCTCCGCGAAGTGTGTATTTTGTGGCGAGTTATTCTGACGGGCCTGTAATGAGTGAAAATGAAGTTTTGGCAGTTTGGAACGAAGGAACGAAAAACGAATGCAAAATACTGTAGCTAACCGGATTAACTGTTATCTATCAGGTACTTAGGTATTATTATTAATAAAAATGTTTACTTTCGTTGTTTCTACATTCGGCAACGTTGGAACGTTGTGAGAAACGACCGCATGGTACCTAGTTGCACAGAACATATGTCTAGTTGACATATGTAGCCATCTTGGACGATGACTGATGACATAGGCGCCGTCTTTCCGTAGGAAAAGAGTGTTTTGTCCCATTTTTTAAACATCGAGCTAGAATTCCGAAATAAATTTTTTATTGTCTTTTAGACCTCCCTGAGCACGTGGTTAAAATTTTTGTACTTAGTCATAGTTAACCCTGTATAGCAGATTCAGTGACCCATAAAATAGAATTTGCTAATAAAATCATACCCGAAAAATCGATATCAATTCAGCAAAGCAAACATTCAGAAACAGAATTTAATGATCATGTTGCGCAAATTGACAAACAAGTGAACATTTCCAATGACGTTGTTTTAGAACAGGATTTCAGTTACCATTTGTCGTTAAGTCTTTCAGGAATATGCAACAATTGTAATTTTACATTTAATTTTCACTCTAAATATACATTTGACATTAACAATTTGACGTTTTTATTTTTTCGTCGCCCAGGGCACGAAAGTTATTCATACTTAGCAACCGATAAGCTAGCATGTTTTACTTTCGCTTGCCTTGAAAATTAAAAATGATACTTTCGTAGGGGGAAGAATAAAAATGTCATTTACATTTCATATGAAGGTAAACTGTTACAAATTTTTTCATATTTATATTATTTGATAAATCCGTGCTGTGACAAAAATAAAATTAATAGTAAACTCGTAAAATACCCGCATCGACGTCACTGCTACTGAGAATAAAACAATAAACTCGCGTCAAGAATTCAGACGTCTTACGTCACGGCTGACGTTACACATTTGTTTTTATTGTCAACGTAATTTTCGATAATTGGTCGCGTTAAAAACAATCATTTTTTGCAATTTAGTGCAATATATAATGCAAACCTTTAGTGTAGTATATAATTTTATTACTATCAGTTGCAGTTTCTTAAATATTTTGATGAAAATATAATGATTTATTCATTTGTTCGTATGACGTAAGTCGTCTGAATTCTTGACGCGAGTTATATACACTTTTTTTTTCAAGAATATGTCATATGGATTTATATACAAATTTTGATAGCTTTATCTTTAACCGATTTAAAAATATTAAAAAAACCTCTTCACAGTAACGAACAACGTATTCTTATTGTTAAAAACAGCTACTATCTGCCGTTTTTCATAATCCCTTTACTTTCATTCTAACCCAGCTTAGAAAATTGTAAATTTTTCTGGTCTAGGTGCAGCAAAAGAAAAAACGTCCGTAGCTTGTTTAATAAATGTTGCAGAAAAACAAGGAAATTTAATATGTGAAACGCATCCTTCTGTTTTATGGCCGTTTTCCCGCAGTCATATTTCTGCCTTACGTCAGTGACACATGGCACATTATCACATTCATAATCAAATTGCATCTGTCGTGGACGAAACACGACTCATTTTTGAAACTGGCATTTTCTCTCGTTTCCAGCTGCAGACGGTATTTAGCCGCATATTTTTGTTAATATACCTACCCATATCTAGCAAAAGATTAAAATAGTGTACATTAATTTTAAAAAATGGTTAATACTGCCTTGCAAAAAATGCGTACAAGTCTTTCCGTTGCTGTTCTGCGAGAGGAACGAAGCAAGCCATTAAACAAATGTGTGATAAACAGTGACGGTTATATTTCTAAAACTTCACAATCTAAACAATATCATAATGCTATCATCCACTTTTAGTGGGAGGATCTCAAACTTTTGCTCCATAAAATCCAATTTTCCACACCCATTATAGGACTGACGTAACGAATCGACGGCAAGCCGGCTGTTGGTATTAGAGATGGGCTTAGCAGTTCATTTTAATGATTCAGTTCTCGAGAACTGAATCACTAAAAAGAACTGATTCTTAAAACCAGCTCTTTAAGAACTGGTTTTTCGTTAAACACTGCACAGATATATATACGTTTCTCTCCGAATCCCGCATCTCCGTCAATCGCAGACGGTCGGTTTCTTCCGCGTTTTATGATTGCGACACGTTTATTAGCGTATAGACTTTAGAATAAGAATTCTTAATCAAAATATTTGAAGCCTCTTTTTTCCAAAATATCTCGAATCATTTAGATACTGATTTTTATTTATTTTTTACAGAATTTAATTTATATTTTTGTTAAGTTGTATTTTACTTGTTAATAAAATTCAGTTCTTAATTCTTATACATCATATAATTATAATTAATGGCACATACCTATATCGTTTTTATTAATGTAACAATTTGATACGGACGCCTATGTGTGCTGGTATGCATATTATATTTAACTAAGAATGATATTAACGCTCCGCAATGGGATCACCAATCAGTTATTCAGAATTCAGATCGTCCGTATGATTTTTAAGCTCACATAGGCTGTGAACACTCGTTCACTATTCACTGAACAGTTCCTTCTGACGTCTAAACTTGAAAATATCTCTCGCACTCTACATCAATCGATACAAATCAGTTCGCAATGAACTAATTTGTCAACTTCTCGAGAACTGATTCTCGCAGTTCAGTGTCGAAACCCGTTCTTTTAAACCAGTTCACTCGGGAACTGCCCATCTCTAGTTGGTATTGCGATGGGAGGCGGGAAGTAGAAAGTGGTCCGACTTATGTGAATAAAAAAGATGGGGCGAACAAAATAAAATCAAGTAACCAAATAATTCCACAGCCTGTCCAGTGTTTACTTTACATAGCCAACATTATTTCACAACTTCAAAACATTTTTTGTACGTTAATTGTTTTACTGTAACGGCATAATATAATTTTAAATTTTAGAAGACGATTTCAAAAACGTGTTAGACTGGAAGGAGGTATGATGGAGAAAACTAAAATTTAATTTAGATTAACGTTTTATAATTTTTTGTTTATAAATCTAGTATTCATTACATATTTTGTACGTGTGTTGTTAAAAGTGTTAAACTTGTAGTGTGTTTTTTTTGTCCGATTGATATTTGATTTTACTTCCATAGTAATCTTTGATCTTGTTTAACTGAAAAACGAGACACACTGTATATCACGTGAACCTGTTACGAGGCCAGTTAGTGTTAACGCGTGGAAGAAAAGATTGTAATCATTTTCTGTTTTGTGTCGTAAATTGTATTTGGTGCTAAATATTGATGTTGGTCTGTCGTGAATTGTCTTTAAATTTAACACGACATTCGTCAATGGAGAACTCTCTCGTTTCCTGACCTTACTTCTCTAACAAATAGAAAGAAATTATAGTGAAATAGTTTCAGTCATATAGGTTACCTCCGTTGCCCAATACATTCAATTTAACAAGAATTAGAATTGCCTCTATCAAAGTAAATTGTAAATTCGCCGCTTTCTCTGAACTGTACGACAAACGGCGCTGATAAAACTATATTAAACTCTACAGTCTACGTATAACAAGACTTAGAAAAAGAGTTCAGCTCATTCAATTAAATTTATTAAACCCTGTTAGTTTTGCAGCAATTTATAAGCAGTACACAATGAACGGTCTCAACGACATCAAAGCGAGAATAACTAGACATGAGTCGACTTAGACAATATTAAAACAAAAAAACTTATTATTAAGGTAATAATATTTCATGTTATTTTTGCTGAATTTTTCTATTTCAACTATAGAAGGATTTGAAATTGTGCCGATTCTGTGGAAGTAAGCATACTTTTTTACATGAAAAGGAAAAGATGGTGCTTTCAAGTGATTTTTTCATTTTTTTGTAACATTTCAGAGTATGAGATATGAGATTTTTTGTAGGTCATAATTTCAAAATGCTAGTTTCAACTGTAATTTCGTCGTCTTTGAATATTAGAAAATAGATGAAACTATTTTCAACAATAATTAAACTATACACACCAAATGTAAAACAAAGCATACATTAGAATCGGAAGTAAGATAAATATAATATATAACAATATGAAAATATATAAAACCAAAATTAAAAAATACATAGTGCTAACATTTTTGAAACTACAATAGAAGACTTGTATGCTCTAATTAAATATTATACAGGGTGTCCGGAATATAAATACCTTTATTTTGCTGTGTGATAAATTGCACCAAAAAATAGCTATTTATGCCATCAGTTACGAAATGCCTAATTTTGTGTAACGCGTGAGATTTTTGCGGAACGAACAAAGTGAGTTTCGCAAAAACTCACAAGTTACACAAAATTTCATTTCGTAATGTATTGCATAAAGATTTTTTCTAATTTTGAAAAAAGTAATAAAAAAATAAAATTTAATATAATTGACAAAAATTTGGAAAACATAAATTTAGTTTGCTGCTGTTACTTCATGTTAGTTGTCAGTTTGACATTTTGTAAAGAAGTCTAGACGGAAGGTTTTTAGCGAGATTGATATATTTTTAGTTTTATTTTAAAAAAATGAGTGATTCAAGTTCTGAAGAGCTACCAAGCGATATTGAAGAGGCAGCAGGTAATGCTCTATTATCAGTAATTCCCAAAAAGTCAAAGGCAGTTTATGATTTGGCATACGAAAAATTTGTTACGTGGTGTGATGAGAAGAAAATTAAACATGTTAATGAGAAAGTTTTACTTGCATATTTTGAGGGTAAGAAAGATCTAAAAGTTTCCACATTATGGACACTTTACTCAATGTTAAGGTCTGAACTAAATCTGAAAAGGAATATTGATATTAAAAAATATACAAATTTGGTAGCATATATTAAAAGGCAAGCGGACGGGTACAGTGCTAAAAAGTCAAAAGTTTCTATTAAAGAAGATTTTGCCAAATTTTTAGTGGAAGCTGATGACAAAGAATACTTAATGGCTAAGGTTGCAATGATAATTGGAATGGCAGGAGCATGCAGAAAAGCAGAATTAACATTTCTTCCAGTTGAAAATGTTATAGACGAAGGAAGCCATTTTCGTGTTGATATCGCACCTTCAAAAACAAAAGTTATACGGCAGTTTGCAATTACCACTGGAGACATTGAAAATACGAATCTTGTTGAAATATTAAGAAAATATATTAAGTTGCGTCTCCAGGCTCTTAAACACAACAGATTTTTTGTAAAATATGCGAATGGAAAATGTACCAGAAATCCTGTGGGAATTAACACATTTAGCAGTCCGCCAAAAGTTATTGCACAATTTCTTGGTCTTTCAAATCCTGTTCTATATACTGGCCACTGCTTCAGAAGAAGCTCTGCCACTTTCCTAGCAGGCAGTGGCGCTGATATTTTAAAATTAAAGAGGCACGGTGGTTGGAAATCTAGCTCTGTTGCGGAGGGATATGTTGAATAATAAATGAAAAACTTATAACGCAAGAAATATTTGGTGAAACATCTAATGCAATGTATGCCGCTTCCCAAATAACAGCAAGTTCGAGCAATGAATAAAATATGTCGTCGGGAATTAATTTGAATAATTGCAATAATTGTGTTATCAATATTTATAATAATTAATTAATTTATAATTTATGTTTTCAACTTGTATTATAACAGTTTAATAAATAGAATAATTCTTTTTGTCACTAATTTTGAAATACATTTTTCGTCACCAATTGCATAAAATTTTACTTTATGCAACTAGTTACAAAAAGTAAGACGTTTCATAATGTCAATCAGTTTGAAAAAGTGTCACTTTATATGTCAAAATTAGAAAATAGCTATTTATGCCATCAGTTACACAAAATTTCATTTCGTAACGTATTGCATACAAGATTTTTTCTAATTTTGAAGAAAGTAATAAAAAAATAAAATTTAATATAATTGACAAACATTTGGAAAACATAAATTTAGTTTGCTGCTGTTACTTCATGTTAGTTGTCAGTTTGACATTTTGTAAAGAAGTCTAGACGGAAGGTTTTTAGCGAGATTGATATATTTTTAGTTTTATTTTTAAAAAATGTGTGATTCAAGTTCTGAAGAGCTACCAAGTGATATTGAAGAGGCAGCAGGTAATACTCTATTATCAGTAATTCCCAAAAAGTCAAAGGCAGTTTATGATTTGGCATACGAAAAATTTGTTACGTGGTGTGATGAGAAGAAAATTAAACATGTTAATGAGAAAGTTTTACTTGCATATTTTGAGGGTAAGAAAGATCTAAAAGTTTCCACATTATGGACACTTTACTCAATGTTAAGGTCTGAACTAAATCTGAAAAGGAATATTGATATTAAAAAATATACAAATTTAGTAGCATATATTAAAAGGCAAGCGGACGGGTACAGTGCTAAAAAGTCAAAAGTTTCTATTAAAGAAGATTTTGCCAAATTTTTAGTGGAAGCTGATGACAAAGAATACTTAATGGCTAAGGTTGCAATGATAATTGGAATGGCAGGAGCATGCAGAAAAGCAGAATTAACATTTCTTCCAGTTGAAAATGTTATAGACGAAGGAAGCCATTTTCGTGTTGATATCTCACCTTCAAAAACAAAAGTTATACGGCAGTTTGCAATTACCACTGGAGACATTGAAAATACGAATCTTGTTGAAATATTAAGAAAATATATTAAGTTGCGTCCCAAGGTTCTTAAACACAACAGATTTTTTGTAAAATATGCGAATGGAAAATGTACCAGAAATCCTGTGGGAATTAACACATTTAGCAGTCCACCAAAAGTTATTGCACAATTTCTTGGTCTTTCAAATCCTGTTCTATATACTGGCCACTGCTTCAGAAGAAGCTCTGCCACTTTCCTAGCAGACAGTGGCGCTGATATTTTAAAATTAAAGAGGCAGGGAGGTTGGAAATCTAGCTCTGTTGCGGAGGGATATGTTGAAAATTCCATGAATAATAAAAAACTTATAGCGCAAGAAATATTTGGTGAAACATCTAATGCAATGTGTGCCGCTTCCCAAATAACAGCAAGTTCGAGCAATGAATAAAATATGTCGTCGGGAATTAATTTGAATAATTGCAATAATTGTGTTATCAATATTTATAATAATTAATTAATTTATAATTTATGTTTTCAACTTGTATTATAACAGTTTAATAAATAAAATAATTTTTTTTGTCACTAATTTTGAAATACATTTTTCGTCACCAATTGCATAAAATTTTACTTTATGCAACTAGTTACAAAAAGTAAGACGTTTCATAATATCAATCAGTTTTAAAAAGTGTCACTTTATATGTCAAAATTAGAAAAACATATTTTACATAACAATCTGTTTTCTCTGAGCAACGGTAACAGAATCATGACAACAAACACTTTTCTTTTAAGGAGGTATTATAACTAATAGAATGAAACTTCCTAATTCTGAATCTGTCAGCAAAAACCATCATCGTGCCCTCACTTTAAAATTATTTTGATAAAAAAGTAATTATTAGCAGTATAAGTACTTTAAGAATATACTCCCTCCTTAAGACTTTAAAATTAAAATTTTTATGGAATACAATTCAGTAATTATAGATTCCCGGAACGTTAGTATAACATTAAATACACAAACCTTCCAAATCACGTTGCTAAGGCGCGAAGTTGTTATGATGGAAAAAATCACAAGGCTGGCAAATTTCATTTCTGCCCATTTCGCAGACGAGAGTCAGAATACGTGAATAAATTGGAAATTTATTTTCGGAATTTAAAATTAAAATACCACAATAACACGAATATCAAACATAATATTTCATTACGGTTATACTTTGGGCGATGTATTAAATATTTCACATTTTTCGTGATGGAATCCAATTCATGATTACAGTTGAATATAATATTAAAGATTTAGTAACATTCTCAGTAGGTGTCTGTATTTTAAGTTGTGGGTAATAAGGAGTTGTGCTACTCAAAAATATTTCAAAACTAAAATTTCAAATACGAAGATTAAAAGATGAGAAAATATTATTGTCTCATTTAAAAGAGATCGAAAGAAATGATTCTCTGCGTATCATAATTAATACGAGATTTTTCTTAGTTTGAAACTGACAAAATGCGGTCTATAAAAATTAGAATGGCTGCATGCGAGGTCATAAATTATTCACCAGCTTTATGAAAATGCATCGGAACAAAAACAGTGGAATAAGAAAGATCGTCAATCCTTGCGGAAATGCAGACTCAAGTTAAATGTTTGTGGTATTCACTTTTCTCGGATAAAAGGAGCTATTTGCAAGAAAGTTACTGGCTTTGCAAAAGATAACTCAAAAAATTATAAAGCTAGTTTTCAACTTACAAAAAGGACTGTTACTTTGGCTTAAAATATGTTCTACAACTATTGCTTTATACAAAAATCTATGACAACACCATAAAAATTATTGACATGTATGAAATTTTAGTAATGTATGTAATTGTATTATTTGTTTTTTCTTTATCGTGCATCATAGATAGATATACAGGCTGTATCACATAAGAGGGCCACTCCCATGTATCTCGCTTAATATGTGTGACACGTCAAAAATCTTTAATTGTTTTTTGTTACATTTTTGGAGGCCTTTATGCTCGTAAAAACGAATTTGAGATCCATGGCCAACTTTATGAGTAATAACAAAAAAACCTGTAAAGTGCCCAAACTTTAATGCTGTCTACCTTTTTTATTTTAAGAGATAAAGAAAACTTATTGGTAATAAATTTTTATTGCAAAATTGATACCTCTCACCTGATATAAACAGATTTTTTAAATATCGTATGTGGTTCGCTGCGCCCTCTAGGTGGATAAAAAAAATTTGTATTGAAGCAGGCTATGGCCACAAAAAATTGCCTGTTTTTTCGTCTTTTATGCAATATACTACATGTTGCCCTTATCTTTCGTATCTATTACATTTTTTTCAATTTTAGTTAAAAAAAAATGTACCTAAATATTTTCATGTTGCTCAACATAATGTAGAACCTGTTTTAAAGACGCCAATTGCAAAAAAATAATAATTTTATGCAAAATACAGATTTTCTTATAATATTATTTTATTACATTGTCTGTGTCAAAATAATTTTAAAGACCCAATTACTTCTAATGTGAATACAAATAAAATCATACTGGTTCAAAATGACAAAACTGTAAATAAATTGACATTAAATGTTATATGTTATTTCAACAATGAATGAATATAAAACATAAAGCATGGAAAAAACATCCAGACAAATCTAGAGAATCACAATTAAAACCAACAATTTACAAAACCATTCATTGCAATGAACAGAACATGAAAATTACAAATATATTTACGTCACAGTTAAGGTTCAATTCAATAAAATATAAATAATGTTTAAGCAATGCTGCTGATGTAGGTTATATAGGACATCAACTACGTAACATCAATGTGTTCCAATGATATTTTAGTGAATTTCCTTTAAGGTTTCCGTATTTCTCGACCCAAAAAGATCAAATTTGTGGTGTTTTTTTAAGTACAGACATCTCAAAAAATAGAAAAAAACTAATATTAAAAATTAAAATATTGATGTTTTGTCCACTTTTACTATTAAAATTCTCCCCAAATAAAATAATAACTTTCAAAAAGCGTTTGTAACATTATTTTGCTATTTTAACCCCACATTTTAAAAATTATTTTTATATACTTATAAACGAAAGTGAACAATCTTATATGCAGAACTATGTAAGTTTATGTTTATTTACATCTACAGTTAAATTTAAAAAGTAGGTATTTTCAAAGATTTCTGTACCTAAAAATTTGTTGGTTAGACCACTTTCTGTCGTCATATATTCCTTTTACTTCGGTACCTTTGAATATTCGCAGGTGGCATGAGATAATATTCCTGTTATTTGATAAGCTCTATATTATTCAGTTCTTAAATATCCAAAACTATTTATAGAAAACACGATTTCAGTATTTATTATAGAATGAACAAGCCGCGTTCAAGGAATACTCACCTGTATTTTTAAAGCTGACAAATTTTGGAAATTTTCTCTGAACACATTCAATGAGACACGCGTGATGAGGACAAGTTGAACACCAAATTAAAGCAACGTATTCCAAAACTGAGCGCACAAAAACAATGAAAAGTGTTGAGAGTACGTCGATGTTTGCAAAATCTTTTCCATTCCTCATAATAAATCCCATAAAAAGAATAAACAATAGCGAACCTTGAGGTACTTCAGAAGTGGGTGAAAAGTAATCTAACTTAAAACCTTAATGTTCTCTTATTGCTTGGTAAGATTCAAAGAGTGACAATTTTGTACAAGACCCATAATCATTTCATCTTAAGCTTTCTGAAAATCTGTATATATTTAACGTCGAGTTTCTTTCTCCTATACAAGAATTCAGCTACATCATGTGAACAAGCAAGATTAGTATTACATGATATTCCCTTGGTAAAACCATGCTGATCGTCAGATATTACCTTTATTGAGGATATTAAATCGGTCAAAAATGTTAGAAAAATTGCATAAAACAGACTCCATGTCATATTACAGTTATATTCTCAGAGGCTTAACACTTAGTTCTGTTATCAGTACGACTAAACAAATATTGGTTCTATTGTAGCATTATTTAACTAATTTGTAGAAATTTAAATTCGGTTTACAAATTTGGAATCCCTGCATCAAAAAATTTAATAAATAATGGAAAATTGTACAAAATACCTTTATCAGATATTTATGTTAGGAGAAGTACAATACAAATCCAGAATTTTCTTATGATCCTTTACCGTATTCAATTTTACTAATATTTCTAAGTTAGAAAAGGTATTGTTGCGTACGTTTTGCTGAAAAGTACTATAATATAAAATAAAGTAGACACCATTTCCCCAAAATATTAAATCAATTTCGTTATAATCGCCAGAATAAACAGAAATCTGAATTTTATTGCCCAACACTCATTCCTCTGCTTTCCAAAGGCGAACCTCAATGAATAAGGATTTTTATTGCCTGTATTTCATCCCAGTGTATATTAGGAACTGATAAATTCCCCTCTTGGGTCTGTTGAGGAATGCCCAGTCTGTGAAGGAGAATTTTAAAAGTTATCTCCCAACATTGGTATTCACTCAGTTTTTGACGTATACTCGTAAAATTGCTTTGTAGACAGATCAATACGAACGTTACCGAGGAGTTGTCTATAAAATATTTAACTTATCCAGAAAATACACACAATTTATGTACGTAGACAGCATTTGAATCCTGACGAGCATCCAGGCGTTTGGGGTGATGAAATCGAAGTTATTTTAATATTCAAAAATTCCTTCATTCTTTCCGCAGAAAAATATTTTTTCTACAAAATTGTTAAAAGTGGGCTTTTTAATTGTTATTTTTGATGTTAAAAATGTAATTTTTTGACACGCGTGTTAAAAGTAAGTTTAACTTTAACACTAGTGTTAAAAGTAAATCAAAGTTTATTTAAATTTTGTTTTGAAAATTAATAAAACGTTTTAACAAACACATGAACAACTTTTTATTTTAAATAAGTACAAACCAACATTTTAACTAGTTATTACTATTAACATTTATAGTAAAATTAGAACAATTTGAAATTGTAATTCCCTGCGGAGTCATCATACTTAAGTTGGTTTTACTGTCAACATCTGTGACACATCTATTTTCTGTAGAAATACTACTGGTAGTACTGGTGGTCTTGCTAGTAGTTGCAGCAGTAGGAAGTATTTGGCACCCAATTTCCTTCTTCTGTTCCAGTGAATTTTCAATGTAGCCTTCAGCTACCGTCGAAGATTTCCATCCTCCATGTCTCTTGAGGGTAGTAAGATTTGCACCAGAATCTGCTACCAATGTCGCCGATGAACGACGAAAACAGCGTCCGGTGTAGAATTGAAGATTTGGTAGATTCAAGAACTCTGCAATGTCGGCAGGCATTTTACCAAACATGTTAATTCCGACAGGATTCTTCACACATTTATTCTTCATATATTTAAGAAAAAGTCGTCTATGGTCAGCGTTGAGTGGCCGGAGTGCCATATACTTTCTAAAAAAGTTTAAATAGAATTCACCAACAACACTGAAAGTCCGAGGCACTTTCGTTTTAGTATCTGGTATGGTCACAACAACCGAAGTGCCCAAATATTCGATATTGTCGATGGTCATCTGACACAATTCCTCCCGGCGACACGCCCCAAAGACACCCACTATTGCTGCGACTTTCATTATCAGATACTTTACGTCTTCTGCTTCTGTGAGAAATTTGTCGATATGCGTCTTCGTCAAAACTTTTGACTTTTTTGCTTGATATCCTTCACCCTTCCGTTTTAAAAAAGCAATAAGTTTATAATGTTATATCTTGATCTTGCTTTATTTTTAACATAGTTTGGATCATCGAATAATTTGACCACAGCGTTGACGATTTCCATATCTTGGCTTTTTCCTCAAAATATGCCAGTAAAATACTTTCGTTACATTTCCCAGGGACCTTTTTAATGTTGCACCATTCCGAAAAGCGTCTATAAGCGATTTCGTACTGTTTCTTTGATTTCGCCGGCAATAATTCCAATGTTGCTCGACTGGCGGCTTCTTCGATTTCAGCAGGGATGGAATCGTTATGCTCATTATCGAGATTATTCATTATACTTATATTACTAGAAAATGCTGTCAATATTTTTGCGTTTTTTCCGTAACTAACAACAGCACTGGTTGCTACAAAAATTTTGGTTCATAAACATTGCGATCTGTGTGGTATTTTTTGATTTCTTATTTTTATTGAGTTTAAAGTTCTTCCGATTGTTTTGTAGAAAAAATAGTGTATGATATACGTGTTAAAAGTGATTTTATTTTGTTCGTGAAGTTAAAAAACTCGCTACGCTCGTTTTTTAATCATCTTCACTCACAAAATAAAATCTTACTTTTATCACGTATATCATAAATAGCTATTATGAACACACTTCTAAATATGCAACATAGCGTCATAATAGATCGTCATAAAGTCATTAAGTCAAAAACAAATAAAAATTAACTCTTATCATGTTTCAGGAAGCTTATATTATACAGAAAATATAAGTACAAAAATCTTTGCAAAGGCAGGTTTTAATTTAAACAAATAAGAAAACAGAAAATGTTTCAACATTCTTAAAATCTCTCCAAATATCAATCCTGGAAATAAATATTAGTAAGGTGCTGCCTCCCTGTACTACCATATCGTATTTCTCATTAAATCATTAAATAATAATCTACATTTTGTAAACAATTTTGTTTCTTTCAAAGCGACGTAAAGTGATATACGTGTCAACGCGGTGACCTGTCACTATGTTTGACACCTTTGACTTTGGCCGATTATACCTAACCTAAATAAGGATTTAATATAGTTTTGAAAAAAAAAATTTTCGCTTTATAAATAAGTTTGGAAATTTTTTGATAGATGATTCCGTTAATTCTTATTTTTCCTTATCCCCTCTTAAAACATGTGTGTTAATCCTTTACAATTGACTGCATGAAATGCAGATAACGCTTTCCGAAATATACATGAAAAGACTCTGGGATAAATTTCATGGAAACAAGCAAAACTGTACGGTACATTTATTGCCTTTCATTTGCCCATCAAAATGTCAATACGAGTGCAGCGCACTCAAATAAGACATCCAAGAAAGGCCTAATTAAGGCCTCAGGCACTAATGGGTGTCTGCACGACATCCAGACCTCTCCCTATTCGGCTGCTACCCTCCCGAAATTGCTCCAGAACCGAACTATATACGCAGGGACAAAAGTCGTTTAAGATCGCAGTAGTTGTAATCTCTACGGTTCCTTTATATAAGAATAACACCTGATACCGGCGAGGATTCTTCCACCCTCGGCCGTACGTCTGCCGGTGAAATTTACCCAATTAGTTAAGAAGCTTACCCCGCTGAAACGTCTGAAATCAACTTCTCAACAAAATTCAGAACTTGGGCAATTTCGTTAATAGACTCTCACGCAGACGCGAAAAATGCGGATTCCGGCAAATTGGTTGTTGCATTTTCCCTCTTATCTATCACAAAATTATACTGAAATATGAATATTATTTTACTGAAATCAATGCATCATTACTGATTATGGTAGAATAACCTGGTAATAAACCTTCAGATCTTTATAAAAAAAGAGGTACGTGTAAACTCTTAGTCGATTTAGTTTGCGAGTAATGAACTGGACTATTAGAAAATCTGTAGTCATTACCAACGTTTTTACTGGGACCCAAAATTAAACTAGACAAGTAACCTAGGATTGTAATTCCATTTTTGGGATCTAAAATGATCTAAAGGACAGCCATGGACATGAACAGTCATTAGATATCATTGAAGACCAATAGAAAATGATTTTCTTTAATGTATAGAGACGGATTTGGATGAAAAATGATGTTTATTGATTTAACAATACGCCTCTTATTATCATTCAACATTACAAGCTCAAAAGTGAAAGCGTGCTCGGGAGGAGCATTTTTAGGAGTTGATAAATAAATTTTCCTCCCCATAAACGCTGGCTGGTGTCAAGTCGGAATTCATGTAATAAAATACAGTTCCATAAGAAATATATATGTCGGGTATAAACGCCAAGAAAGGTGCCTTGTTCGCTGAATAGATTGTAATAAATTTATATGAAACAACACAAACATAACAATGGCAAACAGTATTCCAGGGTATTTCCTTCTAAGCTAGGAGCAGCAATATAAGTTTTTATGCGAGTTCGCTCGCTGCCAACAAATTTTAACATTTGTTGCAGACTTCAGAATAATTAGGTTGCGTATTTAAGACACTTAATTTATTGGAGCTCATTTCGCTTTTACGAATGGATCCCATTTATTGTTCAAAGTGGTTTCTAGAATTCTGAATAATGGTTCGTTACTATGTATCACAACATGTAAAAGCAATTTGATAAAAAATTGACGTTTAATTAGTATTTCAAGAAACCAATAACGAAGTGATTCATTTTAAATGTTTAATAGATGATAAACCAGTTGGAAGAAAGTTCACATAGTAGATAATACCATTATGTTGTATTGTCTCATTTTATTGAAACTATCAATAAAAATTTATATTAAGTTAAAGTAATGAAACTTAATTGATTTTCAAATATAATTGATAAATAGATATACAGGGTGTTCTTTAGGTGAAAATAAATCTATTTAACCTAACATACCTATATAGTCGCATAATAAAAAGATACAGGGTATCAAAGTTAAAATTTTATTTTCGATATTCTTAAAAATCCAAAGATTTACATAAAATGTGTAAATCACAGTTTTTGCGGACGAGAAATTCAAATTTATTTTTAATTTTGACGGCATTAGTAGAGGGTGCCACTTGTGGCACATCATGTTTCTTTTAAATAGTAGAACTTTTTTGCTGATTAGTGTATCCATCTGACTATTGAAACAATCGATTCTCCTACCTGCTATATCTGAGAAAGGTAAACCTTATTGAGGTCGTTAGGAGTAACAGTTTTTGAAATAATCTTATTTGAAATATTCAGTGCACCGATTGAAAACTGTTATCGTTTCAGTTAAAGTGCCTTTTCTACTGAAAATTCAGTAAAATCTTTGTGCTTTGCTGAAAAATGGTTTCATTAGACCTCGCCGATCTTCTTGAAATTTTGCACCGTCTCCATAATTTACGATTCTGAACAACTTTTTCAAGTAACAGTTTACTGTATTTTCAGCAGAAAAGGCACTTTGTCTGAAACCAAAACAGTTTTTACTCGGTGCAACTGAGAATTTCAAATAGGATTATTTCAAAAATGGTAGCGCCTACCGACTTCAGCAAGGTATACCTTTTTCAAATAAAACAGGTAGGATAATCGATCTATCCATCTGTCTAATGAAACCATTGATTCTCCTACCTTTTACATCTGAAACAGGTGTACCTCGTTAGGAATAATAGTTTTCGAAATAATCCTATTTGAAATATTCAGAGAAGTGTTATCGTTTCAGGTAAAGTGCCTTTTCTACTGAAAATACAGTAAAATCTTACTTAAAAAAGTTGTTCAGAACGGTAAATAATGGAGACGTGCAAAATTTCAAAACCATCGACCTGCTTTGATAAAATCTTTGTGCTTTGTTGAATAATGGTTTCATCAAACCTCGCCGATCTTCTTGAAATTTTGCAGTTCTCCATAATTTACCATTCTGAACAACATTTTGCTGTATTTTCAGCAGAAAAGGCACTTTATTTGAAACAAAAACCGTTTTTCCTCGGTGCACTGAGCATTTCAAATAGAATTATTTGAAAAATGGTTACTCCTACCGACTTCAGCAAGGTATACCTTTCAAATAAAACAGGTAGGAGAATCGATCGTATCGATAGTCAGATGGATACAACTAAGCTGTAAAAAAGTTCTGCCATTTAAAAGAAACACGGTGTGCCAGAAGAGGTGCTGTCTATTAGTGACGTCAAAATTAGATTTTATCGCCCGCAAAAACCCCTGATTTGCAAATTTTATGTAAATATTTGGATTTTTTAAGAAGTTATCTGCAAATATCGAAAATAAAATTTTAGTTTTACACCCTGTATCTTTTTTATTATGCGACTTGAGATATAGGTAGGTTAGGTTAAATCGACTTATTTTCACCTAAGGAATCTGTGTTCTCATTTTTGCTACTTCATTTAAAAACACCCTGTACAGCTGTTGACAATAGAAAGTTGCAGTCAACTGCAGTTCCTTTATGAGATACGATTTTATTTATTATGTCGTAAAATCAACAGCAAAATTATTTCAGTTGAAATACCTAATAATAAAGTAAAACGAGTTTACATTTATAGAACAGTGTTTTCATTTAACAAAGGGTGTAATCAGTATACCTACTATTTGGTAATGTTAGACTATAAGTGATTGCAGTAATATTCGAAAGGCAGCTTCCAAAAACGTTATTGGCTGTTTCAGTAAACAGTATCGTCCACTCGATAAATATCAAAACAAGCTGCTAATGCTTCGGTTTAGAAATCTAGTGTAGAAAAGCTAATAGTTCATGATTCCAGTTTAGATTTAAGCAAACATTAATTTCAATTCCGGGAAAAACTGACCTGTATATATTAATAATTTATCATCAGACCAGTAACGTAGAGAGAGCTGATAATTAGAAACAGGTTCACTATTTTTTAACTCGTCCCTGATTTAAATCATTGAACAGCTATATATTTTTCTCAAATATTTGTTTTATAAAAACAATTTTTAACAGGTATAAAATATGAGACAAAAGAAATGAGTGTTTTCAATAATATATTAAGGTGACGTTAGATTTAGGTACATAGGAGGATTGGAAGATTGGAAGAACAAAATCTATTATTTCCTGAATTTTTGCTTGATAGATATACATAATAGCAGCATAAAAAATAGGTTTTAAAATAAACCAATTTAAAGTACACTTTTAAAAAGAAATTACACATGTTAACACAAAAGAACACAATACTGTGTTAAAAGTTTAACGCAATTAATTAACAGTGTACTTAATTTTGATTATTAATAATATTTTATATTTACTAAATTAAATCAGACTGAAAGCTACAGCTTAGTATAAATGAGGCCAGTTAAACATTTTAAAAAAATTGGAAACCAACTGATAATAATTGTTTGAGAGTACCAAAATTTAGATCACATAAGCGAGAGATTTGATTCAAATGAATTGGCATGGTGTATACAGGGGGTTTTCATTTGTTCTAGCATTACGACAGTAAAAAATGTAACCATCACGAGATTCTGATCTAGGTACACGTAAGTAGAACATTTTTAAAATCTCTGGTGAGTCAATGAGGTTATGATATATTTTAAATAAAAATGATAGACTTCGAGAACTCTTCTCAACTGCAAAACAATTTGATATCGAATCTCTGCAACAGGAGGCTATGATTTAAAAAGCGATGTTGATCACCTTCAAGATCATTAATAATTAACTTGGTAGCACGGGTACCATATAAGATTAATATATTCTAGGTGGAACGGATTATGGAATAGTATAAACGTTTCAGAACACTAACATTGTTAAATGACGGACAATAAAGCCCAAAGTTTTAAAGGCGGTACTGGATATACTGTTAACATGTTCGGAAAATAAAAGTTTAGTATCATATTTAAGTCTTTAATAATACTGCTGCATGTCAATGGCTTTGAATCTAAATTATAATAACATTTATCAATATTTATAGAAACCAGGCTTTCTTTACATCACACCTTATTGTATTCAAAAGTTCATGTAATGCTTGACGATCATCATAACAATTAATGCTACGAAAAAGTTTTAGATCATCTGCAAAAAAAAGGTGATTATATTGCAATGTGTGATAAATTATTTATATAAAGAATAAACAGGAGTGGTCCCAATTTAGACCCTTGTGGTACGCCTGAATGACGTGGTATACATTATATGACACGTACAACTCACGACACTCAAGATATGATTCTATAAGAATTATTATACTTCCTTTATTAGATAAATGCATCTTAATATAATGGCGAACTGCTCAAGCACGTTGCTTTAAAAATATAATTTATTACACCTGACAATGAAATTCCGACATGTGAAACGGTATAATCAGCATAGAGACTTTTCCAAAACATATTTGAGACGTAACGACCCATTAGACATTCAAACATTTTCTATGTCGTCAAAGTTGGATCGACGTTAATCAATTTAAAATAACTGCTAAACCTTAATTAATAAAGTACACCGGAAAATTTGCGGAAAATTTTATAACGCTATAACGCAACTTTGATTGATTCAATTATCATTCTGAACCCATTGAACCTCCACTGGCATTTAATCGATGCACCGCCTACGGTGGGCTCTTATTTAAATTTCTTGACACCGCCGACAGATTAATAAAAAATTAGCCGCGCAAGATCAGAACGTATAAAATTCCGGTCGCTCATTAGTGAAAAAACATATGTCAGCTTGTAAATAAATCGTTTTTTCGGAAGAACACAGAAAAGCTTTTGTCGCGCCCTTGTTACGGTGTCAAGTTTGTCACAACGTCCGCCATACGTAATTGATTGGTTTCTTGTAATTAATTTAATTTTAGATCAGGAAATTGAAGGTTCGCGAAGTACTATGCGTTGAATATGCCGACACAATAGCTGATCTATCAATACGCGATCGCCGCATATTTTTGATGACACTGAAGCAGCGGACAATAGGTTCTTCTAGAAATTCGATTATTAGAGAATGAATTAACGGCATAGGGATACAGGATGTTCAGTTGTTAGTCAGGAAACGTCACCACCAACTTTAATTTAACATGGAGAATATACGAGGTGTGGCAATTAAGTTCCGGGAATTTAGTTATCGGAAACTGCCAACGTTTTTCTAGAGAGGAGGATCTTTCTTTTAGTTTCAGTCCAAGGTTGAAGTCGATAGCACGTTTGGTTTGTGTTTTATGTGTATTTCTTGGAAGTAACTTTTTTAGTGCGTCGTGAAAAGGAGTGACTCAAATTACAAGCAACGTATTATGATTAAATTTTTAGTGAAATCTGGCGAAAAACCCTCGGAAATCCTTCTAACATTGCAGGTGGTGTATGGAGACGAGTGCATGTCGAAAACACGCGTGTTTGAATGGGCAAAACGGATGCGAGAACCGGTAGAAGACGATCCACGTGAAGGAGCTCCCGTCACCTCTCGTACTGACACGAATATTCGTGTCTATGCTCGAACACATCCAGTTAACATTAACAGGCCTGTTAACGGTAACTGGTAGGTTAATCAGAAATTCGTATGATTGACGCACCTGTCAAGTTTATTTTTCCCAGTTACTTAACTTGAGAATGATTTGAAATAACCTGCCGTTAAATGTAACTGGAGCTTTTTATTGGTCAGACATTTTAATTTTATTTCTGGTAATTGACGTATGACATTTGGCATATTAATATAATGTATAATTTTATTATTATTTGTCTATAGCACAATTCAGTATCAATTTATTGCCATATCATAGTTTTACATAATTAGTAATATACGGTATTAATAGTTTGACAGTAAATATAACAACCTAAAAAAAACTAAAGTTTGTTCTAAGTGGGATTACAATTTTATGCAATTAAGATTGCTATTCTGAGTATGATAGTGACACCTAAATGAATATTAACAAACAAAAAGAAATATATATTATTACCTAATATTATTAATAATTAATTTATGAATAGGAGAAAGGCACAATGACAAAAGTTAGGTACCTAGTTTTTAATTATTGATAATAATTTAGATTCTATAAAGAGTAGGTATAAATAATACATTTTATCTTTTTTAAATATTATTTTTATTAGATAGTTGTGTTTTTGACAATAATTTCTAATGGATTACAGTAACACTGATATGCTGCATCCTATACTATCCTCCTATAATTATAATATATTGCAACATGGACTCCACCAAGGCGTAGTTAATTGTAATTAGCACAGTAGCACAGATCACATGCCTAAAAATACATTTTTGATTACCCACGTAAACTGTGTATAAATATTGAATATGTGCATCCAGGTTTTACTAGTTTTCTGCTCTTCCTTTTTACATTCTGCTTCCACTCTGCTTGAATCTAAAATAATTTAAATAATTGTATCAATAAGTTAATATGAAATATTTCACTTACCTACCACCAACGTTGGGGATTTGTTTGCGGTCCATACACTAAAGAATTTATATGTATTTCAAAAATTTGCCAAATTACCTACCTACTTATATTAACATGCGTTGGGTTTACCTTGCTTCCCAACGATATTTTATTACATTTAATGAAAATTAGCATTTCTTCATATTGGCGTTGGGTCGTGTGCCCTAATCTTCTTGCCACTTGTACCCACTGTTAAGTACCTATGATTTAAATTTTAATTGAGTTAATTCATAATTTTTGACATATGAGTGATGACAGATGACGTATTTTAAATAATTAACTGCCATGACAAGGTTATATGGCCATAATAACAGGCACAGATAACTGCTTGTTCGATCATAGCGATCTTTCCATTTCGGCTAAGAGCTCAGTTATGCCCACCCAGTTATCGTAACTTAACTGTCATCGGTTACGCTAACCTGAATGTTCAATCATAGGCCTGATTGACCGTTTGCGTGCACTGATCACGTCTGACCGGCACCTAAGCATTCGTGCGTTGTCTGACGAGTTAAAAGTCAATAAAGAAACCGTTCACAAGATGTTACATGAAAATTTGAATATGCGAAAGATTTGTGCAAAGATGGTGCCAAAAGTTCTCACCCGTGAACAGAAAGACATGGGAAAATCGATCTGTGAGGATTTGTTGTCGCATTGAGCGACGGTAGAGACTGGATGAGTCGGGTAGTCACTGGAAATGAGACCTAGATATTTGGGTGGAAAAGGGCGATGAAAGTGAGGATGTCCAAGTCATGACTGAAGGCAATGTTGATAGTTTTTCTATATCCACGGCATTATTCATCGTGAATATTTTCCTGCCCGCCAGAAAGTGACTGGACAGTTCTATGTTGGCGTCCTGAAACGGCTGCGGGCCCGTGTTTTCCGTGTGCCACCCGCCGGGAATGGCTGGATGTTGCACCACGCGCCAGCCCATTCCTCGTTCATTGTGTAAGAAATTTTGGCAAAAAAAGGCATTCCAACGTTGACGCACCCACCCTATAGCCCCGTGTAGAGTTAGAGGGAGATTATTGTGAAGGTGGATACCTAATAAAATTTTGGCGAAATTTAATTGTTTTTTCATTGATAAATTCCCGGAACTTAATTGCCACATCTCGTAAAAGTTAACCTCCATCAACAGATGGATATTACGTCATTGTGTACAACAAAAATAATTATTATTGTGCTATCTAAAAATTCTTATGACTTGAATAAACTTCTACTCAACTTTAGGCAAAAAATGAGTGAGATATGTATTTGTAAAAAGTTGCATATAACTAGTATCTGTATTGTAAAAGAAAAATATTCATTTTCACACAGGATAACATAATCCTTACTCGATGTTCAGTGTGTCAACGGTTTAGCACATTCTACAGTGTTAATTTAATAAATGTTACATTTAAGTGTTATTAAAAGTGTACAGTTCATTTTATTGTAATATAATATATAGTGTGTATAGAATAAGGTATTAAATGATAAAGAAATAAAATATATTTTACTTTTTATAATTTTCTTAATATTTAACAAGTTTAGTTATAATTTTTCATATCCTAATAAAGAACTTGAAATAAATATTCTAGTAAATCATAAGTAAAAGTCATTAAATAAAGATGTGTTTTGGTATTACATAATAAAAAATTAACTCGTAGTGATCTGAATATACCATTAGTTTCGTAATCTAGTAGAACAATTTTCAGACTGATGCTTATGCCACGTTGCTTATCTTGAAAATCATTGTTTCTTTTTTTTTGGCCTTAATAATTTTTAAAAATTAGTTTTCCTGATTCAGTGACTATTTTTAAGTAAATTTGATGTTCCTACATTTTAGCCATTAAGTTGACCGTTTCCGGAAAAATTAGGAGAGTTTTGGTAGTAGCTATTATCAAATATATTGCAATATTTCAATGATTATTAATTATTCGAATGCAAATTAATTATCTACAGATCAAACTTTTTGTTAAATTTGTTGGAAACCATCATGACGTTCTCCGTCGCGAGACCTTTGAATTTAGATTTCTGATCGCCTGCGTCTGCATCCCTTTGAATTTAAACAGCATTGTTTTAAAAACAGTTGGAAGACAAAGGGAAACATTTGCAGTTCATCGTTCCGAAGCTTGTTTTATTTCAAAGCTGCACCGGAATCCATTATCTTAGTCATTTACTGCCGGCAATTTATTTCGACGGATAAATAAATGGATTGCGCCTTATGACTGTCTATTTCCTCATGTAAGTTGAAGACAAGGCGCAGTTGTACCATCTCGCTATGAATTAAATACTTGCTGACTTATAATTTTGAAACAATTAGTAATTGTGAATGGGTTGTTAAAAGTTTACCGGAAAACTTCTAGCTGAACTCTGTAATAAGAAATTTAAAGTGGAGGACAATCTACGATTTTTGAGTGGAAAGCATCAGATGTGTTAGTTTATTTTGTCTACCGTAATTGAGAATAAATTTTTTCTGAAAACGTTAATATTTTTATTTCATTCTAACACATTATAAACAAATTAACCCTTAGTTACCGTAACTATAAACATATTCATAAGTCCCTTGGGAGTTAAATGAATTAGTTATAAATCCTTAACAACCTCTAACGTATTTACAAAAACAAACCGACAATTGTCGAATTTTCCACTGAAATTATTTCCCGAATTGCAAGAATTTTCCGTTGAACTGTTGTCACTGCCTACGACTGTAGTCAAACATGAAATTGATGTTCCATTTCTTTCATATGACATGCCAGCCAACATTCTTACAGTTTTATTTTTCAATTCCATCCTGTTGCTCAAATACTCTTCTGCTACCGTTGAACTTCGCCATCCACCATGTCTCTTCAATGTCGTCATATTTGCTCCTGTCCGGTGAAAATTTCTGAATCTGGCAAACCCAAAAAATTAGCAGTTGCTTGAAATTTTTCCAAATGTATTTTTCCCGGGCTGAACTGTGTAACGCTTTTCGCGATACGTTAGAAAAAAAACTTTCTGAACCCGACGGAGGCAAATACATGCAGAGAACTGGTTTTCTTCCACAACTGTAAATTTCTTACGGATACCTGTTTCACTTTCAACCACTATAACCGAACCCCTACCTTCAATATGATTAATCTTCATATTCAAAAGTTCTTGACCTCTGTAGCCCCCTAAATAACGCATAACCAGAACCACCTGTACAAATGCATTATTTATGTAGTAAATGTTCTTCATTAAAAGCATTCTTCAAAATTTGACAATATAATCCTGACTAAACACTAGATTTCTTTGGCTCGTAGCCTTTCCTTTTTCGTTTTAAAAACGCTTCCAGTTCATGAAACTGTTTCATATCTGTATTATTATAAAATGTCATCATTGATTCTAATATTGACCACTTAGTCGACAGGGAATAATGACGTACGATGTGCGATACAGACTGTAAGAAAAACAAATCAATATCACTTATACCAGAACGTGGAATATAAATACATACCATGTCTTGAAAATAAGCCAACATTATAGTCTCATTTATATTTTTGTTTTCAATACAGTTAACCTTCAGCCACTGCAGGAATTTGTCATATTCTTCTTCTCAGCCTTCTGTAACAAATCATCTGAAGTCTCACTTCTCTCCAGGTTTTAATTCATTTTCACGAATGAATACATTTAATAAACTTTTATTTACAAACTAATCCATGGTAACCATCCTTACTTAATGCCTACTTGATTGTTAAACAATGTTAGTTTAATTTTGAAAACCAACAAAATTTGATGTTCATACTTCATTAGTACCAAATAAAAATCACGTGAGTTATTGAATGTTAATAATCTCGGGCAAATTAACAATCCCTCGTTGTCCTCGACAATTAACATCCTCATAACTCCCTTGATACATAAATATTTATTATTTGTTACTCACTTGTAAAGGTCAATTTATTAAAATACCATATTAATCAAGAAAGTTTATTTTTACCAGCTACAAACCTGGATAGTATATTACATACCTAGGTGGAAAGTGATTCGTTCTTGTCGAGAGAAAAGGATGGTGAACCATTTCTCGATAAGATTGAAACTTTTCACCGAGGTTGTTATACTATTATATTTACAATCATTCCTTTTAAATGCAAGTGACGGTTTTTGTAATAAAAATAATTACGTGAGAAATTAACAATGTAAGATCCATGTATAAAAAGACATCAAGTTGGCATTATGACAGTAGTTGCTATGGTACTAAAACAGTCAAATATACAAACTTAAATTAGTTGCATTTTTTGGTAGATCGTCATGAAAAAAGTGGATTCGAAGACAAAATTTTGATACCAAATTTAATAAAATACGGTCGATGCGATCGAAAAATTAATTTTTAATTTTTTAATTTTATTTATTTTTTTTATTTATACAAGTGTAGAGAAGAGGAAGAGCTTGATTAATAAATTTGATTGCCTTTATCTTTAATTTATATTTCTTTTTTATTGTTCACTCGGTATAATATGTCTGCTCACAGTAATAATATGATCATAGCTCATTTCAATATAAGGTCTCTAGTTCCAAAGTTTGATTATGTAAGAGATCACTTATTGCAAAGTAGTTATGATATCTTGTGTCTTACTGAGACATGGCTTACCCCTGCTATAAGTGATCATTTTATCTTAATAGCAGGTTATACTCTGATAAGGAACGACAGAAGGCTGGGCAGAGGAGGTGGTGTAAGTGTGTATATTAAAGATTCCATTCCATTTACAATTGTTGCCTCTGATCATAATGTGGAACAACTATGGGTCACTATAAATAACAAAATAAAAAAGTATCAGTTTGGGGTAGGCCTCCTGATTTCCGTATCAATGAATTCGTTGAAACATTTGAAGGTAATTTTGCTAACTTACTTCTCAGTTGTAATGAAGTATTTTGCCTTGGCGATTTTAATGTTGATATGCTGTCTGATACTGCAGTCTCTCAAAAACTTAATTCTTTTTTTGAAACCCTCAATTTGCATCAACTAATTAATTCCCCAACCAGAATTACCCCTACGTCAGCCACTTTACTCGACCTAATTTTGACTACTAATGAAGAACTGATTCATTCAGTCAATGTACTTTCTCTCGCTCATATGTCTGATCATGAGTTAACATATTGTATTTTAACATCCACTCACAAAAGTAAACCGGAATATAAAACTATTCGAAACTTCAAAACCTTTAACAATAATGAATTTTTGTTACAATTAAGAACAATACCATTCGAAGTTATTTTTGATTTAGATGATATAAATGATAAGTTATCTTTTATTAATGACAACCTTTTACAACTTTTTAACTTACATGCTCCTTTAAGAACAATAAAGGTCACAAAAAACTATAATCCTTGGGTTACTGATAATGTTCGGCTCCTTATTTCGCTTCGAAATAAAGCTCAAAATCGATGGAAACGCAGTAGAAATGAAAAATCACTATAACTACTATAAAATGTTGCGTAATTATACCACCTTAGTTTGCAGACACAAAAAGAGAGCTTATCTAGAGTATAAATTAAGGTTAGATGGTATAAATACAGTATGGAAAAAACTGAAACTAAATTCACGGAAATCTGATGTTAATATTCCTGCTCATTTAAGTAATGTTAATGATCTCAATAAGTATTATTGCACTTGTGTTCCAAATTTGCCCGGAGATCAAGACATGATCAATTATTATCTGAATAATACCTTTAGAGAAAATATAAATCCTTTTAATTTCTGTACTGTCTCTGAAGATGATATGCAGTATTTATATAAAATTAAAACTGCTTCTCAAGGTCATGACGGATTAAATATCAAAATGTTATTGTATTGTTGCCCCTTTATTGTGCCCTATTTGACACATATCGTCAATATATGTCTCACACAAAATGTTTTTCCGGATGCATGGAAACTGGCTCTTGTAAGACCGATCGCGAAAGTTAATAATCCCCAAGAATTTAAAGACTTGCGCCCTATCAGTATTTTACCGATCTTATCAAAAATTTTAGAAAGGGTGTTGGATTTACAAATTCGGGCCCATGTGGAAAAATTAAATATTATCCCACAGTATCAGTCAGGATTTAGGCCTCTTCATAGTTGTGAAACTGCATTATTAAATATTGTTGATGACATTTTGAGAAGTATAGATGAAAGCAAATTAACAGTCTTGGCACTCATTGATTTTTCAAAAGCATTTGATACCTTAAATTATGAGACTCTTTTTGCTGTGCTTAATTATCTTGGTTTTAGCAAAGAATCCATTCAATTTTTTCGTAGCTATTTTCATAATAGATATCAAAGTGTCAAAATTGGTGAAGAGGTATCTACTCCTCTTGAATTATGTTCAGGTGTGGCACAGGGCTCGATTGTAGGTCCTTTAATATTTATGTTGTACACATCTACAATACAAAAAGCAATTCATAAATGTAAACTCCATTTATACGCAGACGACACCCAAATCTATTATTCATTTTCACCGAAAGATTGCGATTTAGCTTTACTAGATATAAATGAGGACATATAGTATAATGGTCAAAAGACCACAGCTTAAGCATTAATCCAAAAAAAAAAACATTCGTTTTAGTTTTTGGCCCTAGAAAAGCACGCTTAGATTTTACCCAACGCATAAAAATTAAGTTTGGTGATGAAGAAATTTTACCTGTGAGCAGTACTAGAAACTTAGGATTAGTCATTGACCCAACCTTAAAGTTCAAGCTGCACATAAATAACTGTATGCATATGGAAACTTAAAAATGTTATATAACAATAGGCACTATATCAGTAAGAAAGTTAAAACCTTGTTATGTGAATCTTTAGTCTTGTCGAAATTCAATTTCAGTGATACAATTTATGGACCTTGTATCGACTTTGAAGATGCTAGAAGAATTCAAGTAGTTCAGAACGCATGTCTTCGGTTAATATTTGGAATTAGGAAAGGCAAAATATTTCTTATAAACTCGAAGAGCTTGGGTGGCTTAATATGGCTAACAGGCGGCTGCTGCATGCTGCTTGCTTGTTTCAAAAAATAATTACAGGTAAAGCCCCGACATATTTATATAATAAGATATCATTTAGAAGTGATGTCCATAATATCAATGTAAGATTCAGAGGCAGGTTGTCTCCCCCTGCTCGACGTACTGAATTATTTAAATGTTCGTTTACCTATCAGATAACGAAAATATATAATAACTTGCCTAGATCTATAAAATCCCTAACCTTATATGCTTTCAAATGAGCTCTAAAAAAGAAATTGTTAGACAATGCTAAACAGTAACTGTTCTCTCGTTTATTTATTTTACCGTAGTGCTCTCCTTCTCTTTTCTCCGTGTATATATATTAATATCTCTACAATGTAATATTCGCTATACCTCTCAATTATTAGTTATTGTATAATTAGTTAGTGCTTAAGATTAATAACAGAGATCATGTTCGCATGATCAGCTGATCTTCGGCATTTTTTTTCCAGATTCATGTACCTATCTACCTGTATTTATCTTATATGTAATACTCTGTAAATTTTGTGTAATGTGAATCGGAAAAGAAATAAAGTCCTTATTATTATTATTATTATTATTATTATTATTATTATTATTATTATTATTATCATTATTATTATTATTATAAAAATAATAAAGAAAATGTGATTTATTTTTTCAATTTTGACACCCTGTAGATAGAGAAGGAGCAGCATTCGGATAAGGCATATTTGGCTTAATCGCTCTGTTTTGAGGTCAGCAATATGTCCTTAAGCTCTGTCCCATTATTAATGAATCACCCTGTATATTTTAACGCAGTAGTGTTATATACTACATATATATTTTTACGCTTGATTTAGTTGTGGAATAGAACGTTTTTCTGATTGAGAGGCGTGAAGCTTCAATTCATATTTGCATAATAATTATACCCGAATGCGAGTGACGAAAAAGAAAATACCACGTCGAAATTAATACGACGTCTATAGTAATAAGCATGAAATGAGAAACCAGAGATATTCCTTGTGATAGCTGTATTGTATTTGCTTTGCATTTAAATAAGTTAAACTGAGCTGAAACGACCGAGATCATAATCTGGATAATCTGTTAACAGAAGTTGTGTTTATTTATTTCATAATTTATTCCATAAAAACATACATGAAGCCCTAATATAATTTAAACGGGCATACCAGCATAATGTCCGTTTTACTGCCCGTATTTTATGAGTGATATATCCGACTATTACAAAAGCTATTTCAGTATAATACGTGCAAATGCTTCTCTGGGAAGCAAGTGATTATTACCTTTATCTATTCAATATTACCGTTCCATATTTTAAACACTAAAGAAATTTCAATAAATTTTCACTCAAAATCAACACATTTGGTTGTTTAAAAACAAATCCACACTTGATTGAGTGAAAATAAAAACACAATTCATTGAGTAATAGTCAGTTATTTAGTTATAGTTTGCAAATAAATGTTTTATGAGTAACATGGAATAGTTTTTGAGTTACCCTACAAAACTATGTGTTATTATAAATTTTCAGCTAAAATTAACGCAATTGGTTACTGTTCACACTTGATTGAGTTGAAATTATTAACACAATTCGCTGAATGATGTTCACTCAGTTATTTACAAGCTAAATAAATCTTTTAAGGGCAATATTGATTAAATTTTGAGTTAGTTTACTAAATTATATGTTATTTCGAACACAAAATTGAATTCGGAGATCCCTAAATCCCCTTAAATAAAACTCTGAATCACAAATTGTGTTAATTAACTAATTTCTTTGTTGGAATGAAGAATTTTATTTATTTTAATTATTCTTTACTCATTATTAACTGGTGCGCTGGTTAAATGGTATACATATTAGAACAAAATATATTAAAATAAAATAATGAAATAAATTGATAATATAATTTACTTTTGTGTGTGAAATAAAAGATAGTTAGTAAACTAACTCAAAAGTTAGTCAATATGGTCCATAAAAGATTTATTTAGCTAGCAAATAATTCTGTGAACCTTGCTCAACAAATTATTTCAACACAATGGGGTGTGAATTTTAGTAACCAATTCATTCAAAACACAAAGTGCTGTTGACGTACTTTCTTAAAGAAACATGACATACCTTATACATGAAAGCACACCACCATAATACGCATTCAAGAACATTTCATCATTCAACGCCTTTCTAGATTGCCTCATAAGATATATATGTATACTTAGAAATCTTCTTACAAAGCTCCTAAATATGATGAAGTACGTTTTACCGGACCTTCCCTTCGTTTAACTTCAACTTAATTGTAATTCCGTTGTCCACACATTATTATTTGTAACTTTAAGCCTCCTACTTCTGTTTGTAATAGCATAATAATATTGTATCATTGGCAATTAAAGTGCAACACTCGAGAAGGACCCTTGAGATAATAGAGGTCATTAACAAACAGAAGAGGCCCCAATGGAGATCCCTAAGGTATTATATAGGTAACACATGTATTATCGGCGCACTCTATACAATGACGCTATGAATGCTATTATTAAGATAAATATTTACAAAAAAGTTTAAAAAAATAATGACTGACATTTCGGAAATTTTCACCTTGTCGAGATATCCATGGGCGCCGGCAGGAAAAAAATCAGGGGGAGGGGCAACAAAAATAACGCGTAGGTAGTTGTTTTTTCTAAATTTTAATGAAAATTAAAATTAACTTAAAACAAGAAATTTTGGTAAAATCTTTCGTGCTATAGCAGATGACTTAAGCCTTGTCCTCATGACGCGAAATTAGCGGAAAATCTCGCGAATTTCGAAAATTTTGATTGAAATTATTAATAACGGAAAAGTGTCAGCTTATCGTGAATTTCGCAGAACATAAATATTATCGCTATTTTAAACACTGAGAACTTTTGTGACGTATGTCACAGTCTTATCTCAATACACCGTGGTCAAAATTGGCTAAAAATTGACACTTTTCCCGCCATTAAATATTTCGCGCAAAATTTCAGGAATTTCACGTCCATCATAAAAAATCACATCAAACTAATCCTACATTCTAAAAAAAACATAGAAACAAACAAAAACAAAAGTAGTAAGAAGTAACTGTAAACAAATTTAAAATCTTCTTAACCGTTATTTTTAACTGGAATATTAACTTCCAGGGCGCCCATCGAGATATCCTGTATTAGGAAAATCCTCATAAATCCAAAATTGCACTTTAAATGTCCTCTCAAAAAGCAATTTCGCAGGAATCGAGAGGCAGAGCAGGGCAGCATATATCAGTATTTCGTTACGCCTAATTGAGTTTCGTTCCTGCGGCGAAGCGGGGCAATAAAATTACTCGGAAATATAATAATAATAATTCCCCTCCGACTTTAATTGTATATAAAACACAGACATACAACATAACTCATTAGAGTAGAATTCTGGGGAGCTGGCGAGGCCTTTGAAGCGCCAAATTAAGTTGTCACGTTTAAAGACCACTAAACCCGGGAACTGCGTGAAAAACGGGGGAAAAAGAGAACGTAACTGAATTAAGACGTGTGAGCGGAACAAGAAAAGAAACCGGGCGGCATCATATGGTCGCACGGTTTCGGGAATGGAAATTTCCCATCTGAATAGAGATGAGGAGGAATCCCGAACAATGCCCCAGAATGTGGATCGGGATAAGGACTTGGAAAAACAACAATTTACATGGCGATGGGAAAATGCTTTCCCGCAGACAGAGGCTGTAATTTGTATTATTTCTGATAAATAAAGTGTCCAATTTTAATACAGCTCATATAATCTTTTATGGTCTATCTTATACAAATATACAGGGTTAGTCAACGCTGTGCTTATGTTGGCTTATCGCTAAAATATAATGAGGAAATTGCATGATTTTTCCAAATACGCGTAAAAGAAAGAAGGTATTATTTTAATCGAAATGGCTTTTGTCCTAGACAATTTCGTAGAAAAATAAATCTAAAAACTGTATTACGTCAGACGCCGTTCACACGTGTGAACAGCAGTGCAACACCTAAATACAGTAGCGTGTTTAGTTCATATCTGTATACGATTTTCATGCTTTCGCAGTACATACGTTTAGAAGTGTTACTTTGTCATTTGCGATGTTATTAGGTGCTATCGTGTTAAATAGATATTGATATTGTATATATTTGCAAAATAGACTCGTAAAATGGGCACAAAAAGTGCATCTTAACGGGTAAATTGGAGAAAAAATGAAAAGAATAATGTGGTGTAGGGCGATGAAGCGCGACGAAAGGAAGCAACATTGTTTGTTTGTGAAGATTATTTTAATTGGAAATACAGGTAGGTTTCAGTTAATCGAAAAAATTATAATGTAAAGTTATAGAATCAATTAAATTTCTCTGTTAAGCTACCAGAATGTATACAGGGCGTTTATGGCAAAGTAAACTGATTCCAAATAATATAGTCTGTATTTGCTCCTACCGTTTATGTAGAATGTTATTTAAGACATTTATAAAATTACACTGTTTTATTCTGAAAACATAATAAACAAAAGTAATATAAGGATTTTTGAAAAATATTTAAGAATAAATCAATAGTAGCAATAAAAATTTATTAAATCAATTTAAAAAAACTCATAAATGTTAAATATCATTATTACTTTTACTTATTATTTTTAAAATTAGAACAAGTCATATAATGTGAAATCAGATGGCATAATTTTATAAATACCTCAAGTCTGATACTTACCCAACAGCATTGTCGCCGTAATTGTCACGAACTGATCTATATTGTAGACAAAGGAACAAGTTAAGTTTAACAATGTCGTAAGTTCACCACATCAGCACTAATAATTACAGCATTACCTATACAGTGTTTACACTGTGTATCTATGATCCACCAATGCCACAAAACACAAAAATGCAAGATACAAACTTCTGTTTACCTCACCAACACTGTAACCTACACTTGTATCCACGGAAACAAACCGTGTTGAACGGCGTGTAACGTCATACCAATAGTATCGCGTTTTCATCCACGTGGGTTTGTTTACGTTCTATGTAGATGTATTCGTTACAATTTATTAATGTTAATATGTGATTATTGCCGCCAAACACATGTTTGGACCTTTCAACATGTTTGAAAGATTACCCTCATTGGAGCAAAAAATTTCAACGAGATTTGGGTGAGGGGCAGGAAACGGACATTTTAAAAATAATTTGACTTATATAAGGTGATTAGTTTTCGGAGGGCAGACTAAAATTGTATATTTTTAAATCAGCCATTTCCAAGATATTGATATTTTAATATAAAAAATGATATTTTCGGCGTTACATCCTCCTTAAAAAGAATGCAAAAATATAATATAATACCATAGAGGGAGTAGATTAAATGTATTGGCACAATATTTTGATTTCAGTTGTGAGCTTTTTCAAATGATAGGTGTTCTCGAATTTTAGCAATTTTTCATACCTAGTAGCAATATTTTACGTTAGAAATTTTATTTATTAGATAAATATATCGCACCAATACATGGGAAATGTAACGCTTCAATTTATTTTATTTTTACCAGGAAGCTGCAACTTCCTGAAAAATTCTAAACGTGTGGTAAAATTCAACCGATATTTTATGCATGACGATAACAGAGCTGTATATATGTACAGCAATAAATGAAAATCTCCAGGCTTCTGAACAATATTAAGGCAAAATAAGACCTGCAAAGCTACAATAAAATATAAAGTCTATTTGAAACGAAACGAGATAATATTCCAGAAAAATTATTACTGAGAAGTTTCATTATAACTTTTAATATACTTTTAACTTTTTATGGTACAATGCAAAGAATCTCCTTTATTTCCTAAAGCATAAAGCATTTTAACGACAATTAAATGAAATGAAATAAATAATTATTAAATAATTACTAAACATGTATTTCATTTATTATGTGAATTAAAAAAATTATAATCAAAATATAACTTCAATCTCATCAAAATTTAAGATTTTCCTATTAGCGAATTTAAAGGTACATCGAAAAAAAAAACATCAAACAATTCAATTTATTTCAACATAATTTATTCTTCGGAAATAAACCTTTTCTGGTGTAATATTCACTTTTTTGACAATAAATTGATGTAGGTACTAGGTAAGAAAATTTCATTTTTTTAGGAGCATTTGCTTGAATTAACACATAGTTATACCATTTTGTCTTATAAAAAATTAATTTAAAAAAATATTTTTCAAATTAATATATTTTTTTCATTTCCCTAAATAATTTGTTCAAATATGTATAAAAATAAGGTATTAAAATAAAAAAATGATTTTTGGTTGAACTGAATATGCGTTTCGGATAAAATAATGAAATAATTAATTCAAAGCATATATATAAGGTAAATATGTAATCTTTCAATTCGTTTTGTAGAGTTCTTAAATGAGGTTTTATTAGACTGTATAACCTTCTGAAAAACAGTAAATTAAATAAGCTCAATTTTCTAATCTACTCGTATCGTCGAAAAAAGTATTTGTTTGAAAAAATAATTGGCAATAGGTTGCCGCTAGATGTAGATGTGCTATATTTCCCGTTCTCAGGTATGTCGGGTTTGACAGATATGAACAGCCAAGATTAGTCGTCAGTTAAATTACACAGTCACTCACCTGTGGCATACTGATTAGCATAATAAGCTCGAAACCGGTATATGTTGACTATTTGCAATAAATATTTCAGGTGTAATTCTATGCTGGTTGTGGCATTAGCCCGAAGTTGTTTCCTGCGATTCCTGAGCAAGAAGTTGTCGACTTAAATAATCAGTTGTTTAATTGGAAAATACTTATTTGAAATATACAAATATTGTTTTATCATAGAATATAATTCAATCAACATCAGAAACAAATGCTTTTATTGCACTAAATAACTTTATTTTGGCTTAAAAAAAAGATTTGGCATCAAAAAATAAATATATGTTTGGCCCCATACAAACAAATAATTTATTTTTATGAAGCAAAATTTTTTACAGGCACCACATTTTGTTTTTCGGTGTAGTAAAATAAAATGAAATTAGGATATGGAGATTTGGAAAGCCTTTCATACATTGTTCAATAAACTTATCTCAAACATTGTTCTATCTTCACACTTTTTTCACATGAACTTAGTGAAAATTGGTATAAGACTTCTCGATTTATGTTCGACTACCCTTCCCAATGGGGTTGCGGGATTAGATGCCACCGTAACGGAGGAATCCCACAAACCATTTCCATTCGTTGCACGGTTGTCAGTCATTTAAGTAAAGCTGAACTAAGCGAACAAGAACTAATAAAAATAACATAAACAACCATAATAAAACTCTATCTGCAGTTTGATATCGGCTGTCGCACACAAATTATTGATAAAGCCAATGCTACAATGTATATAGAAGTAGAAAACGGCAATTCAACTACCACAGTTTAGAATTATTGGAAATCAACAATTGTATGTGTAGTTGTTCCATTTATATTATTCAATAGCTTGTAAGTCATTCTTGAGGCTAGTTTTTATGGTTTTATAAAAAATGTGACAGCTACATTAATAAATTTTTATAAATAGTAATTTTCACCATTTTCTCAGCTTTGAAATTATATCCTAGGAATTCAAGCCTTACTCGTAATTGCTGCCTTTGAATCATGTTCATCTGTCTGTATTCATATTTCTTGAAACCATTCTTCCCTAATTTTAATTATCATGGAAAGATATACTTCTCGAACATGCTTTGTAGTGGCTGATATCAGATATCATATTATTCATAATTAAACGAATCTTCCTCTTAGTTACGATCTACAAATCTATGGTTAAAAGTGGAAATCTTCATCTGTTATACTGTTAAGAATAGATGTCGTATCTACATTTTTTATCATTTTCGGTTTATGACACTCACAACTTGGTATTTGCTATATGTATGCACATGTTAAAACTGAAAGTCGTATTATTTTCGTTTGTGAAGTTCTTTAACTCATAAATTTTATTTTTCAAAACGGAATTAGTGCAAAAGGTCGTATTAATCAAAAACCGAATTTCCACTTATATGATAATATTCTGCTTTAATAGAACCTAATGTGAAACATATGGTAATATGTTAAATATTCGATTAAAATTTGATGGCACAGCAAATTACCGAATTCAGACCAGTACATACACCGAAAAAAAAATTGGTGCCTGTAAAAAAATTTTTTATGAAAATAATTTATTGCAGGCTTTGTTGGAGCTAAAACCCTTCCCGCGTGGTATGTATAGTATTTTATCCACAATCGCTTAGTTAGAAAACATTAATTTTAAGGAAATTTGTTATCATAATTTAATTTTTTTTTTCGATAAAGAACTCCATGAAACTGTTACAAGGTAATATTACTAATTTATTGGTTTTGACAATTAAGTCAAAAAATATTCTTTCCGTTAAGAATATTATTTATTTTTTTTACTTAAACAAGTACATAATGTCTGATTTCGAATTAACCTGTAGTCCTCCGGAAGTCCGAGAAGCTGTGGACACTGCGCTTGACGGAATAATTCCGGAGAAAAGCAAAGAAAGGAACAGGAAAATTTTTTAAATACACGATACTGCTTGCATATTTTGTTGGAATGAGTAAAGAAAGTAAAGCTTCAACATTATGCTCTCGATATTCGATGTATATTCGCTGTAATTAATATCAAGCAAAATATCGACATTAGCCAGTATTCCAAATTGCGAGCATTTTTGAAAAGACAGAATGGACAGGTTTTTCAAAATATTATATAACCTAATAAGAACTTTACAAAATGAATTCAAAGATTACATATTTACCTTTTCCACATCCCTGCATTTTTTAATTAAATAAACGCTTTATTTTCAAAAGAAATATATCAATTTATCTTTGACAAAAAAGTGTTATTTCACCAAAAAAAATTTGTTTCCCCACAACAAATTATTTGTAAATAATTAAATTATTTTCTAAAACAACATTTTGTTTTCAGTGTATGAATAGTTTTTGAAGTATTTACTTACGGTATCCTATTTTCGATGCGATGAAGATATAATACCTACACCATATTCCGCTTACTTACATGAAAAATTTAATATCTTTAAAATCTTGCGAGGAGAGCAGCAACTAAGTATTTCAAGTTATATAATATCACACAAAAGATTGCTGGAGAAGTTGAAGCCGAGCAGGATTTATTTTTATTATTCTCATTCACGCCATACATCGATTAGAAAGGGATTGCTTTCATTGTAAGCTATAAAGAAGTATCGCTAGAAAGAAAATTATAATTAGAAATTGAAATGAATTGAGAAGATTTCGTTGTAAATATACACATTCGTTAGAAAGGAATGGTACATCTAAGTACAATTCTAATGGGAGATTTCCGTGGTCGATAATTTATTCTAGGTATACAGGCAAAAAAATTGTAATCCAAGTTAACTCTGCTTAACTCTGCTGTGTTTTGGACTATTTCCTCCTGACGCTCTGTTTTTGAGATAAAAATTAACGTATTAACCATTACAATACAGAAATTATCTTCAGAAACTTGCATAAAAAATAGTTGGCGTCTGTAAATATTAGCCTTAAATTTCGTGTCAAAATTCAGGAAGAAAAAATAGAACTTAGATTGAGAACACTTTTTGTAACATTCATTTTTGACATACAAGATATAATTAAACGTATAGCAAATTGTTTATTTTTAATTGTTTAGAAAAAAACTAAGTGTAAAATTTAAATTAAATGTTGGAAATAGCTACATGCTCTAAATCACCTTCATATCTGTCTTCTAACTCTTCGAAATATCGACCACATCGCGCAAGAATGGTTCAAGAAACACTCGAAGCAGGACATATCAATAGATTAGATTGGCCAGCAAACTCTCCTGACATGAATCCTATTGAAAACATGTGGGATTTCGTTGCTATATTCCTCCACCTCAGACTGCAGATGAGTTAGTCGTGGAGGCAGAAGAGGAATGGAACAATATTCCGCAAGAGATCGTTAACCGCTTGATTATCTCAATGCAGAGACGTATCAACATGCTATTGGAACGTGGTGGAGGTCATTCCGACTATTAGTCAAGTAGAGGACTTGCTTTGTTACTTCTTTTTGATTTAATAAATTTTGTCAAAATTGTCACACATTGCTGTTTTTTTTTTAATTTTTTAAGTACTCAGTTTATCGAACATATTCTTTTCACACAAAAAGAAATATTCAGAAAACAATACAACAAACAACTTTTCTAAATGTATTTGGTTTTTCTGACAAAAAGATTTTAACGTTGTGTGTAACTACTCTGCAGAAAAGAAATCAGCGTTGAATTACACCCACAGTATCTACTCATATATTCATAATTATTAGCTTTTGTAATGATAATACAGGGTTAACTATGACTTAGTACAAATATGTTAAGAGGGGATAGGGAAAAATAAGAATTAACGGAATCACCCTTCAAAAAAATTGCAAAGTTATTTATAAAGCCAAAAAAATTGTTTTCGGTATTATTTTAAATCCTTATTTAACGCCGCCAATGTAGAGTAGGCAACCAACAAGCAAGTTGGTTGCCTACTCTACAAGCATGCAACAGTCGCTCAGTCGGTATCGCTGTCATGTCATAATTCAATTCCTGTGTTTACGCTGTAATTTTGTGTTCTTCTTAAGTTTTTGTGGCTTTTTTAATTTTTAAACGTTTTATAGTTATTAAATAAAGACATTTGTGTTGGGTGCAGATACTTTCCCACAATATAGTTTGCCGGTTTGGTTTTCTAGGTTAAGGGACAAGACTGCCGCGGTTACATTAAAACTTGTCTATTATCTATTCCTTTCGTTCGATTTTGTTATAATAAATAGGCATTTTATCTAATTGTACCTACGGGAAGTGTCTGTAATGAGCGAATATGTAGTTTTACCAGTTTATAACGAAATAATGAAAAACGAATGCAAAATACTGGAGCTAACTGGACTAACTATTACTTATCTATCAGGTATTATTACTAATAAGAATGTTAATTTTTGTAGTTTCTACATTTAGAAACGCTACATAAAGACGACCGCATAGTAGTTGACTTGGTTGACAGATGTGAGTTTTATCTATGTATCTAAGTTATCTCAGTCGATTCTTATCATAGGCGCCGACTTTCCGTAGGAAAAAAGGGTTTTGCCACATTTTTTAAATATCGAGCTAAAATTCTGGAATAATTTTTTTATTGTTTTTTAGGTCTCCCTGAGCACGGGGTTAAATTTTTTGTACTTAGTTAAGTTAGTTAACCCTGTATAATTGTTATGCAGTTTATGTAAAATTGGCTTAACAGATAATCTAACGACAAATTTTGTCCCCCAAGTAAAATTATAAATTATTTGGAAGAAAAGGATCTGTGTATATTTATATACAGCTATAGCCATAAATATTAATCAGCATCAGAACAACCAGCAGCGGGATATAATTTAGACTCGTCCTCATAACTCCATAATTAGAATCATGCCATTTTCTCAATCCAGCAATACATTTTTCACGGAATTGTCGAAAGTATTTATCAAGCGACGTTGGAAGTCTCTATACAGCTGCGGGGCACATCATCAATTATCCCCCCCTGACACCTTAAAAATAACTTTCCACTGTCAACTTACACGTGAAAAAACTTGATAATAATGCTTATTAATGTTCTCGATACTTTTACTTCATGCCTCTATGGAAATAATTTTTCATTTTGTGACTATCATTAGACTTTTACACGAAAATATTTATAGGGGAGTTTCAAAGCTCCGGGGCTTAAATTAGCGCCCTGGAAAGCTATCCAGGTGTCCAGGATATTTGCGAGCGATAGTAATGGTACGAAAAATCGCTTAATGGCCGCATTAAAAAGAATTGTGCGCTTAAAGGTACGAATTGAAAATAGTCCAGTACGTATGTACACTGTGTACTTAGAGATTTGGGATAAATTATGCACTTTGGAATGGCATTGTGTAGGAAAAAAACTCAAAATTACGTTATAAGAGAATTTAAATAATGTTATTGAAAGTGGTGGGATTATATTATTATATGTTTATTTATTGGAAAATGGGACAATCGAAAGAGTAGATATTATGATGAGAAAAATAAATGTGCTAAGCCTGGAAAGTTCCATGCGAAGCACATAAAGTATCTTATTCTCCGAACATCGTACAGAGTGTTTTTAAATGAAGTAGCAAAAATGAGACCACATATTCCTTAGGTGAAATTAAATCGATATAACCTAACATCTATATCCCAAGTCGCGTAATAAAAAAGATACAGGGTGTCAAAGTTAAAATTTTATTTTCGATATTTGTAGACAACTTGTTAAAAAATCCAAATATTTACATAAAATTGCGGGCGATAAATTCAAATTGTCAAGAAAAAGCAAGGCAAGATTGCAAACACTTAAAAATAATGAAAACTTATATAGTTCAATATTTAAAAATTGTAGTCAGTCCTGTTACTAGTATAGCATTCAGCATTATCAATACATAGATACTGGTTCCACAGCAATGCTGCTAATTTGTAGTGGGTGCATCTGAAGTCCCTACTCAACAAAATCAAATTTTCCACGTCTATTGCGAGACTTGATCTTTAGCGAATATCAGAGTAGAGTTAGCTTAATATTAGTGGCACACACCCTTACATTCTTACATAACTTTGTATATCACGTCTCTGAATAAAAGTTGTCCATTTTCAAGAAGACTTAATGAAATATAGTTAAACATTAGATATTTAAATATTATTCTGGAAGTATTCTAAATCCAACTGTAATGATATTTTTCTGGTGCACAGTAATTTCAATGGTCGTCTTTGGCCTTGTGGGTAATATATATGGCTTCACAGTAATGTATAAATATCCCATCTTATTTTTAAGCCATTCTTACGTGGCGTGGTGCCTTGGGAATTCATTACCGGGGACGAAACTCGTGCGCGTATCTGGCTTTCCTCCGGAGACCCACCGGAGTATATCTCCGTATACGACATTTGCAATTAACCATACATCAAGTTGGATAATAAACGAAAAGAACGAAAAAATCGAAACGATTATTAACTAGAGCGTGAATACGGCGTCGCAAAACAATATGGGAATTGGAATGAAAAACTATTTAGTTGTTTTGTAAACGTAGTTGATTTTTCCACAATACTCATTTCTATTACAGTATTTCGTTATTTTCAAGTTTTCGTATCAGAAGGTGCTGCTTCTTCTCTTATGCAGATACTCACAGCATTAACATATTATACATGTGGCAAGTAATATAAATGTTGGCTCTATTTTAAAACTGAGAGGAATGATTTAAATTTAAAAATATAAGGCCATACCATTAACCACATATTGTTAAAGTTACATTTTAAAAAACTATTTTTGTTAATAATCCCATTGTTTTGTAAGATACACACTTGAAATTTTGCACGTACTATTATCTTATTCCGGCATACTTATCATGTAATTTTGGTGAAAATAATCGAAGGGCGAATGGAGGTACCTGAGGGATGTAGTACTCTTTATCCCCTCCAATTATTTTTAAGTACGCCTATGCAGCTTTTTCTTGAAATATCAAACGTAGAATTTTCTTCTGATCATTGTATATCTTTTGTAATTTGTTTCTTTAAATGCTCCGCTTTGGAGAAAAACGGCAATTTGTAGTGCCCATAAATCATTCACCATCATTTTCAAGTGAAACTGAAATTTTACGGATATACCTATTGTTACAATCTGGAATCTGGAATTTGGGCGTCCCTGTATATTGAAACAGGGACGCCCAAATAAAAAATATCCCTTCTATTTTGGGACACTCCGTATAAAATCGAATTAAATTTCGCTCTGTGTGACACTAAACATTTTACATGATTGTACAGAATTAAAAATACAAATTACATTTGGCCACTATGTACATCAATTTATCTTGTAGAAGTGAATATACAGTGACATGTTTAGATAAAAAAAATTGCCCCAACTTTTACCCAGACGCAATTGTTGAGGATTCTTTGATAAAATTTAAATATGAGGTAAGGCCCTGGAGTTGATGTAATAAAAGAAGACGGATTCACCGCCTTTACAAGAAAGGATTTGGACAGGTGACAAATGGGATAGGCGCGTAGATTACACATATAATCTAGAATTTATAAAAAGTTTGCGAACGGTTATAATAAATCTTAGTTTTCTTTCGTCTAGTGGGAAGTAAGATAAGTATCCAGGTGTACCCGGAACTTTGTTCGTCACAGTGTTTATCGTGCTTTATTGTAAAACAGCGGCGTTGAGCTACAGTTTTGTTTAACTTACATTAGCTTTGTTGTGGTAATTCTAAACATATCTTAAATGTATACTGAACATTTCAAATGCGCAAGCGCTAGATTTGACGAGGTAATCCGCGAACGTACTCTGTCTTCAGTTTAGCTAAGAGTTCTATCATCACAAGTGAAAATTCAAATGATCAACATTATCTGTCATTTCCTTTCTATAGGCCTCATAGATTTAGACTGATGCAGTTTTCATAATTTTTTGGTAATACCTCTAGAGTTTCTTGTACTTTGTAATAGAAAAGTATTCCTCACTGCTCGTTTATACATATATCATCTGCAATTTGCGTAGTATCCATTTGTTAGGATCACAGATCGGAGCGAATCTATTTCTTCGTGTCGATGGTTATCATCAGCCAACGTTAATGCACGGTGAACTAGGGTCTTCATGACAGAGCGTTTTTGCGCCGGATGATGGTTAGACTTTCTATGAAGATATATATTAGTATGTGTCTTCTTCCTGTAGATACCTTGTCCCAAGACGCCTTCCTTTTTACCAAGGCGAGGCTTTGTCTGTATTCACTTACATGGTAAAGTTGATCTTGTTGTGTTGCTAATTAATATGATGTAGGGAGTCTATTCCATGGTACCAAGCGATGGAAGTGTCATATACGTATCTAAGCCAGCATTTTGGTTTCTTAGGCGCTGATCGAAGCTCTTCTTTTTCAAAATTCTCCATAAAGAAATTCGCCACTACAGAACTCAGCGGGCTACCCATCGCAACACCATCCTTTTGTTCGTAGAATTGTCCATTCCACACGAAGTATGTGGAAGTAAGGCATAGCTTAAAGCAATAACTTTAGGGGTGAAGTGGTTGTCCAACAGTTACTGGCTGTCCTGGATCGGCACGTTGGTGAAACTCCACATAGAAAAATACCAAGACGTTCTGGGGATCAATTTTTATTGAGCTGTCTACTAAATGTATTGAGTTTCTTGTTCTGACTTTCCTAACAGTGGCTTCATTAAGTTAGCTTCCAATGGTGCTGACAATGACAATTTTCATGCTTGCTATGTGTGCATTTATTTTCCTGGTTCATAATATTTTAGATATTATTTATTGTAATAAAAATATTACATGCATATTTCCATTAATTTCAATATCTGTATCTGCAATGTAATTGAAATCCGTTTGAACAGTGTACTGCAAATAAATAAATGAATAAATACATACAAAAATAGACACCAGTTTTCCCAGTAAGTAGATTGGAGGGTCCACGCGTGAGAATAGTTCGTCAAATTTTCACTCAATATAGCTTGGCATTAAGCATTAACACAATTGCAGTTACAGAAAACGGGGACTCGTGTCAACAAGTCGGAACGTGGGTTTAATGTATGCTTCAAATTTATTCCAATTAATAAACTTAAGCTCTAGGACAACCCGCCGACGAAGTTTAATGCTCTCAACTCCGGATCGTTAGAATTAGGATTAATTTTTGGCTTTTCCCCGAGGATTCAATATGTGGAAAATTCATTTTCCCACTAACAACGGCTTTCGCCCCTATGAGAAACAGTTTGTAATTATAATTAATGTTGAATGCTAAATTGGGGCTTATTCTGTTAACTCTCAAAGCAACAAAAAGTTAGATTAGGAACCGCAGTACGGTGGAAATTTTACAAATGTTACGTAGATCATGCAATATGTTATATGCAGAGTAGGCATATTCGTATATGAAATACGATCATCGTTTCCATAACGAAATACTGTACAAAATATTATATAAACTAAGTTTTTCTCTTGAAAGCATCGCAAAAAATGTCTCATGTGTTTACATGTTCAGTATAAAATATTGAACACCCAGTATCAGAAACAGGGATATCCGATACATACGTCTGTAGGAAGATTTTTCTTAGAATGTATTTGCAAATATAATTTTGTAATAAGGGATCAAAAGTAGCAGTTCGAAAATGATTTGAAAATACACTTCTGCATGGCAGTGGAAACTGGTCCACTGTAAAATCTGACCTTGTGTAAGGCAAAGCATGCATAAAAATGAACGGACAGGAAAGAATTTCCCAGAAAAAAAATAAATACAATTTTATAAAACTAAATTTATATCAAGAAATTCTACTGCTTGTGCCACTATTGCTATTATTAATTAACAAAATTAATTTGTGGTTTTAATTAATAAAATAATTTGACATACCTGAAGTCACAACAACTGTACTAAATTTCGTTCACTGATGTGTAAAAACATTTGGACCCGTCTTACTCAGTTTTTACGAACTAATACAAAACATTCTGGTTCTTGTTCGTTTTGAACTCGTAAGTTATTGGCAGCAGCTATGATCCGTTCGCGTAAATCATCAATAGTGTCCATTTGCGATACATTTCACTTTATAAATATCGCCACAGAAAGAAGTCCAAAAAGTCGGGATATCGTGGCGGCCATGGTACCGCCTCGTCCAATTATGGTATCCCTTGAACTTCATTAAGGTTTGCCCGAAATCGAAAATGAGGGAGGCATTTTCAGAAGTCCAGGTAGATCATTTAGAAGAAACTCGAGGTACTGAACTTCACCTATTCGATTTGGTAATATGCGTGGTCCAATCAAACGATTATCGACAATCCCCGTCCAAACATTTAAGCAAAAGCTTTGTTGGAAATGATCCCGAAACATGAATAATATTATAAATTCCATTCTGTGTAAAAATAGCTTCATCTGTAACTAACACGTCAGCTGTAAATCTGGGATTTTGAGCGTTTTGTTGCACCAACGATTCACAAAATCTAATTTCTAAGGGATAATCCCTTGGTATTAATCCTTAGACATGCTTTACATGATACGAATATAATTGACTCGTGTGTGATATTCCACATTTTTTTTAATGTATTAGAAAGGTATTTTAAGCTAATATAAATCAAATCTCCTACAATTCCTATCAATGAAGTATGTATGCTCTCTGATACCAAACATCTAGGCATGCTAATGAATAATTCCACAGACAAAGCTCTATGCAATAATTATCTAAAGAAATTAATCTATCTAAATTTACTAACCTGGTTTAATGAAAACACTCTATAAATATCTAACTTCACTTTTGACAGTGGGAACTCGAAAATTCAACCACAATAGATGAGATCTGACCTATTTCAGCATTTTTAGGATTGTTTCTTCAGGTGGCCTCCTTTAAGTTTAGTCAAATATCTAACTATAATAATTATTATATAAATTAAAATTATTTAAAATTAAATATCGACAATGACAAAAGTGAGTTTAGCCTGTCAATGAATTTTATATTGAATATGACGTTTACCCTTTATGTAACGGTTTTTATATATGTTTAGGTATTAATAATACTGTGTGGCAGTAGACTTCTTGGACCACCAATGAATTTTATATTAAATATGACGTTTACCCTTTATGTAACGGTTTTTATATATGTTTAGGTATTAATAATACTGTGTGACAGTAGACTTCTTGGACCACCATCTCTTCCACGATTTCGCGTGTCACGCCCGCGTTGTACACGGTAAAAGTAGCTGCATTTAGTACATGTCTACCGGGAAACCGTTCTGCGTATAGGCAAGAAACTAAATAGCATGCAAATATATTTTTGAATTCTGTTCAAATGTGACATATTTTTTAAGTGTTGGAAAACAAATTATAAACACTGGTGTGAAGGAATGAGATTTTTTTGCTACATACCTTGTGCAAATTTAGCATTTTAAGTAAGGTAAGATAAGAGAGGTAACTAAATATCTATTCATTAAAAGAGAGCAGAATATCAGCTATTAGAAAAATAGAATGAGACACGGCAATAAATCTAAATATCTGAAAAACCTCCACTATATTTCACACCCTGGGTCAAAGCCGGTAGATACCGCGACATGACAAATTCCATCTGGATGTTAAAATGTTTTAAAGGGACAAAACACAAAATAAAACCGGATTCAGCCACAACACTTTGGCGCTGGTAATCTACTATAAAAATAAAAGGGCTTGAATGATTTGTGTTGTTTTACGATCAATCGGGAGCTAACGAATGCGGTCTGGTACAGTATGTTTTAAATAGACCGAGGGGATGTAGGGGCTTTTTTGTGAACTAAGCGAAAGATAAAATGTGGGAGACATTGGAAGCGAATTAAAAAGTATCGATTTTGTAATGAAACGGGCCATACGTAACGTATCGATCCTACTGGGACGGTAAAAATTGGATAAACTCGTATGGACGCGAATTAAAAGTTTCAGTTTGGGGGTAATTTTAATATAATGGCGCTCCTTTCACCAAATTTGAAAGCAAAAAATACACGTGCATACTCAGATAATTTATACAGGGTTAACTATGACTAAGTACAAATATTTTAAGAAGGGATAGAAAAAAATAAGAATTAACAGAATTTCGTTTCAAAAAATTTCCAAACTTATTTATAAAACGAAAAAAATTTGTTTTCGATATTATATTAAATCCTTATTTAACACCGCCAATGCGAGAATCAGAGCATGCAACCAGCAAGCAACCGTCATGCAACAGTCGGCAGTCGGTCCAGTCGAGGCGGTTCGCTGTCATGTTATAATTTAATTCCTGTGTTTACGTTGTAGTTTTGTGTTTTCCTTCAGTTTTTAGTGCCTTATTTTAGTTTTAAACGTTTTATAGTTAATAAATAAAGGAATATGTGTCGGGTACAGATATTTTCCCACAATATAGTTCGCCGGTTTGTTTTTCTAGGTTATGGGATAAGACTGCCTCGGGTGTTAAACGTTTTCTGTTATCTATTAGAACCTACCTACTCATCCCTTTCTTCGATTTTGTTATAATACATAGGCATTGTATCTAACTGTACCTACGGGAAGTGTGTTTATCGTTAGTGAGTAAAAATGTAGTTTTACCAGTTTGTAACCAAATAATGAAAAACGAATGCAAAATACTGGATTAACTATTACCTACCTATCATGTATTATTACTAATAAGAATTAATGTTAATTTTTGTCATTTCTGCATTTAGAAATACTGCAAACGACCGCATGGTAGTTGTTGACAGATGTAATGTCAACTATGGATCTAAGCTATAAGCCATCTCAGTCGATACTCATCATAGGCGCCAACTTTCCGTAGGAAAAAAGGGTTTTGCCCCATATCGAGCTAAAATTTTGAAATAACTTTTTTATTGTCTTTTAGGGCTCCCTGAGCACGTGGTTAAAATTTTTGTACTTAGTCATAGTTAACCCTGTATATTCTAATTGAAGTAGAGAAGGGTGCCTTATAGCATATTGCATAACAATAAATTTTGTAGAATGCAAATGACAATATATTCTTTACTAGGCTTATTTTTAAGAAACGTTACAATTAATTATATGTCAGGTTATATCTGAGGAGTTTCTTAAGTCAAAAACTTATTGTCTCAAGGATTTAAAGCTGCGATTTTCAAAAAGCATGAAGTTTCATTATTGAAATTATTCAAAGGAAATTAAAAACAATCATTGCACATTCTTCTGATTGTAAAAGGGCTAGATATCGTAAAGGAGAATAAATCGCACACGTAGACGTAAAACTCCCAAATTTAATGAGCTACTGTATGAAATTCCCTTTTCTTAAAAGTTATGTAGTTTCTAGCATTTCTATGCATCGGTTACAAAGTTTGGATATTAAAGTTTTGAGGTTGTCAGATTAAGCTGATCTGAGATAAATGTACGATGGTTTTGTCTATTTGTATAAATATTTTTCGATTTGACCTTGGAATGACCTTGAAACTGACAATGATGTAAAATTAATCCATATAATTCATTTCCAGCGACTCCAAAAACATATATGTATCATTGTATTTCAATTTGACCTTCATAGATTCAAAATGACCTTGAATATTAGCCGATGAGGTCAAATGGACCCCAGATTCTGATATAGAGACTTAAAGTTAATCTAAATAAACGCTGTAAAAACTAAATTTGGATTGTTAGTACTAATATTAGTGAATAGGGTCAAATGGTTCCCAGAGCAAGTAAAAAATACATAGAATGTAATAAGTCTAGTTCTAGTCAGATCACACTATCTGTGGTGTATTCAAAAGAGCTTTATATTCTTGTTGCAACTATTATTTTCAGTTTATCGTGACTTTATCTAAATAAACGACGTAAAGTACTAATCTATTTATTTTAAAACTCAATACAACATGCGGAGAAATAATAATTTATCTAAAAAACTACTAAAAAACGACAACTGTAACAAATTTATCAGAAGTTCTTATCGACTAAACAATTAGCATTAATGTGGCGTCAATAATAAATCAGCATAATTGACACGACATATCCTGCAATTTTAATTCAATTATTCGACTTAAAAATGCCCATATCTGACATATTTAATACACAATTCAGGTGTAAAATTTTCTTAACAAATATCACACATGCTGAAACTGTTCCAGAAATTATTTTCTTATCCCTTGTCTTCGACTGAAAATAATTTGCAAAATATTCCTTACTTCGGAAAAATTAAACTTGAAACTCAACATTGTGGGGAGCAATTAAGAATTTTCTTACCTAAATTGCATTTTCGCTAAAATATTCGTCAGTCAGACATTACTGATTCATTATACCAATTAATTTCTCAATTTACAAACACTCTGTATATTTATATACGACGAAAAACTTATGTCACGTGTGTAGTTATAGTTAAATATTGTATATTATGTATTGCAAGGTCCCAATCACGCCACAACTAAATATATTTATTTGGTTTCAGATGCCATTAGGAAGTTACTTGTCTATTCGGTGTGCTCTGGCGTTATTTTTCCTGCGAATTGCCACGCTCACAATGCTGCTGCCGACCTGCCCCCCGGAGTGTATTTGCCTTTCCCAAACCCAGGTAAATCCACATACACACAAAGATCTAGTACGTAGAGGTCGTGGGGTGGTGCTGACCAAGTCCCACGAACTCCACATCAGATGAAGTTTAATACTGCCGTCAGGTACTCGTACATATTTCAAATTTAATAATGGTCCTTGATTTAATTTCCTGGATATGGACTGGATTCAAAAGTGTCAATAAATACAAATTAATATGTAATAATAGCTTTATTAGAGTTGCGGAAAATTGAGACGATTTGCGTTATACGAACAAATGAATATTTCATTATATTTTCACTGAAATATTTAAGAAACTGTAACTGAGAATAACAAAACTATAACAGTATGCGCCAAAAGTATGGAATAAATTCAATAAAAACGAAACAATTATTTTTTGGGAAAAATCCTCGAACAGGTCGAGTTTTAATTTAAAAAATACATATTTTAGCGTAAAATGCGATTTTCAAATGTCATTTGTTTTCGAGTAATGACGTCATAGATTTTTTTTTAAATGGCAACACCATACTTTTTTCCTTGATTCTGAAAGATCGTTTAATTCTCTATCAGACAGTACTAAAATTTTGCCCTCTTATATAGGAAAGTTTTCGAGTAAATGACGATTGAATGTTAGAAAACGTAAATTTTATCCATAAAAAAGTAACAATTCTGAGGTATGTAAAATAAAATACAATTGATTAAATTTTATACTTAAATTAAATGTTCGAATTGCCATCCGCCAACTTCGTGACAATGCGCAAGTCTGTGAAGAAATTCTTCTTGCACATTATGAATGATTTCTGGGGTAACTCTGCGTATTTCGTCCCGAATGTGATTTTGAAGTTCTTCTAAATTACGTGTTTTATTAATGTACACTTTTGACTTCAAGTATCCCCATAAAAAATAGTCAAGAGGTGTAAGATCTGGCGATCTTGCAGGTCATTCTATCGGTCCGCGTCTGCCGATCCACCTCCCAGGAAAACAGTTGTCCAAAAAATCTCGTACAGGGCGCTCATAGTGCGGAGGTGCACCGTCTTGCTGAAACCATATGGTATCGTCAGGATTGTCAGGGTCATTATCGTTAGGAAAAATTACTGCAAGGGCTGGAACAAGGTCATTTTCTAGAAACTCTAAATATCTTTGTCCTGCAAGGGTTCCTTCAAAGAAGAAAGGCCCTACTATTCTGTCGTTAACTATTCCAGCCCACACATTTAATTTCTGAGGGTGTTGGGTATGTGCCTCTGCCATCCAATGAGGATTTTCCCGACTCCAATATCTGCTAGTTTGACGGTTTACTGTACCATTCAGACAAAATGTGGCCGCATCTGAAAAAAGTATTTGCCGGTGTAAATTTCTATTTCCTTGACATAAAAGAATTTCGCAAAAGTGTAAGCGGCGATCGGGATCATTTTCATTGAGTTCCTGCACAAGTTGAATTTTGTAGGGATGATATTTTTCCTTCCTCAAGATACGTAGCACTGTGCTCTGACTAGTGTCATTGTTTAATGCAACCAATCGTAAAGAATTATGAGGATTATCCACCATACTTATCAAAATGTTCTGTTTCTGATTTTCATTAATGCTTGGACGTCTAGGTTTTGGAATATTTACAACATTGCCAGTTTCTCTAAATTTAGACTCTACCTTACTGACTGTTGATTGGCTGATAGGGCGATCTGGATATTTTTCATTATATAAATCGCAAACTTCCTGCTGAGTTCTAGTCATATTCCCGCATCCGATAAGAATTAAAATTTCAATTCTTTGAGTAACAGTTAAATGTGCCATAATACTTTAAATTGAATAATAATTTCTATGTCGCTTACAATACTTATTAGAAAGTCGGTGTGACAATGACACTTTGCAAAGATTTTCACCTACGTGATCTATAAAAGAACTATGGAATTCGAAAAACTAAACTTGATAACGTTTTTGCTTTATTTTAATTGATTTACGTTTTCTAACATTCAATCGTCATTTACTCGAAAAATTTCCTATGTAAGAGAGCAAAATTTTAGTACTGTCTGATAGAAAATTAAACGATCTTTCATAGTCAAGGAAAAGAATATGGTGTTGCCATTTAAAAAAAAAATCGATGACGTCATTACTCGAAAACAAATGACATTTGAAAATCGCATTTTACGCTAAAATATGTATTTTTTAAATTAAAAATCGACCTGTTCGAAGGATTTTTCCCAAAAAATAATTGTTTCGTTTTTATTGAATTTATTCCATACTTTTGGCGCATACTGTATACTACCCTAAATATTTGCGCTATACAGGATTAGTTGCACTCAGGCAGAGTACAGGGCTTCAAATTGGGGTCAAATATTGGCCTTCTTTAATTATGAGTTCAAGTGAATTGAAACGTTACTGGGCGTTCATTGAGGGTTAGTCATCTAAAATTATACCAAACTTTTTCCCATCGATCGGATTTAAAAAGAATTATCCTGCGCAGAATTTAATTTAAAACACTTTTTTACTCTTGTTAAATTTTAAAAAAGTTTGAGGCTTTCAAGAAAAAATACAAAAATGGTTGGAAAATTTACATTCACTGAACAAGTTGACATGTTATTTGTGCTAGGTTTCTGTGAATGACACAATAAAGTAAAAAAAGTATTTATTTTGTAACTCCACCTATATTTGACCACAATGTTTAACAGACATGACATTCTCAGTTTTCTTTTTCATACGATTCATGTAATAAACGTGTCACACCGCAGTGCCACTGAGCAACGATATAGCATCCCAACCAACTTTACCAACTTCCTTTTTATTTACACATTGCATTATCAAACCAGCTAAAACTGCGTAATGTGCGGCACCCTTAAAAAGTTATATTTTTATATTGTGCCACACTCCGATAATTGTTTTTCTTCTCTTGGCAACAGCAAATTGTTTACCGGCAAATTAAGCAAGTTATCGCCCCGGAAAGCCACTATATGAACTCGACCTTTCAGTTTACTACTTCAGCCTTATAAAATAGAGATAACCGGGATTTATCAAACGGAATTGGGTCGTTCGTCGCTTTATTAAATCTTTAAAGGCTAATTAAAAACCATAACCGTAACCGGGGAAACCACCTGAAACGCCTGTATTAGAAGTTGTATCTTTTTAGCGCCGTTAAAAAAGCATTTCAAAGAAATGTTTCATTTCTGAGGGCATCGGCTCCTGTGCATAATTAAATCGAATTTTGTACACGTTCGCTTGCAGGAGAGCAGCGGATAAGTTATCAAAAGGAATAAAATACGGGAAATTGGCTTTGATCTCGTTTTCATCGTAATTATTTGCGATGTAATGGGATGGCTTTATAATAGCGTCGCAAATGCGACAATGTGGAGTCTTAATTGCATTTTAAAAGCTGGAAACGATACAGTTTTATTTCGCAGACGTATTTGAAGCAGGTTGAGACGACAAATTTCTTTATTGACGATTCAAACTTAAGAATACACCCTCGAACGGCAAGAATTTAAATTATACAGGGTGTCCGGAAATGATAAGCAAAAAATTCAGAGGATAATTCTAGACCGAGAATAAAGCTACCTCTTTCTATAATATTTTTTCCAAAACTGATTATTAACGGAGTTACAGGGTGTAAAAGTTAACATTTTATTCTCGATATTTGTAAATAACTTTTTAAGAAATCCAAATATTTACATAAAATTTGTACGTCACTAGTAGAGGGCGCTACTTATGGTACATAATATTTCTTTTAAATGATAGAACTTTTTTGCTACTTAGTGTATCCATCTGACTATTGAAACAATTGATTTTCCTACCTGCTATATCTGAGAAAGGTATACCTTATTGAAGTTGTTAGGAGTAACAATTCGAAATAATCTTAGTTGAAATATTCAGTGCACCGATTGAAAACTGTTATCGTTTCAGTTAAAGTGCCTTTTCTACTGAAAATACAGTAAAATCTTTGTGCTTTGCTGAAAAATGGTTTCATCAAATTTTGCACGTCTCCATAATTTACGATTCTAAACAAATTTTTCAAGTAACATTTTACTGTATTTTCAGCAGAAAAGGCACTTTACCTGAAACCAAAACAGTTTTTACTCGGTGCACTGAGCATTTCAAATAGGATTATTTCAAAAATGGTTACGCCTACCGACTTCAGCAAGGTATACTTTTTTCAAAATAAAACAAGTAGGAGAATCGATTGTTTCGATAGTCAGATGGATACGTTAAGATGCAAAAAAGTTCTGCCATTTAAAAGAAACATGGTGTGCCGCAAGTGGCGCCCTCTAGTAGTGACGTCAAAATTAGAACATTGACCACTTAGTCCACAGGAAATTAGGACTGTACGATTCAGACTGTAAGAAAAATAAATCAATATCACTCATACTGGAAGAATAAATGCATACCATGTCTTGAAAGTAAGCCAACGTTATAGTTTCATTTATATTTTTGTTTTCAATACAGTTAACTTTCAACTACTGCATAGAAAGAATTTGTCATATTCTTTGTTATATTTTGGTTCCGACTGTGTTGGTAGTAGTGCGGCACGAGCTTTCTCAGCTTTTGTAACAAATCGCCTGAAATCTCACTTCTCCAGGTTTTCATTCATTTTCACAAATTAATAAATGTGATAAACTTTTGTTTACAAACTTGTCAGTTGATGTATCCACGGTAATCATGCCTACTTGATTATTAAACAGCGTTCGTTTAATTTTGAAAACCAACAAAATTTGGTTTTCATATTACATTAGTGTGAAGTAAAAATCTTTATCTATCACGTGAGTTATTGAATGTTGATGGGTAAATTCTCCTCGATAGTTAACATCCTCATAACTCCCTTGATACATGAATAACTATGAATTTACACAAAGTTACTTTTTACTGTATATTATCTTGCATAAAGAGACAGTTTTCATTCGTTCCAGGTGCTGTGCAATTCGGGGGGCCTCCGAGAGATCCCAAAGAAACTGCTACCGCCCACCGTCGAGCACCTGTCGCTCACCCGAAACCACTTCCCCATCATCAAGAGCGACTCATTCGCCGGCCTCCGATACCTGCGGAAGCTCTCCCTCGACGGGAATAACATATCCATTATCAAACCGTTCGCCTTCAGGGGCCTGCCCAGGCTCAAAGAGCTCTCCATTCAGCAGACTCCGCTGGCGACGGTGGCGCAGTTCGCCTTTGCGGGACTGCAGAACATCACCTCGATATACCTCAGCCATAACAAGATCAGGAAGGTGGAGGGGTACGCCTTTGCGGGAACGTCGAATCTGAAGTTGTTAGTTTTAACGAACAACCCGATACATAAAATCGAGAGCCACGCTTTTAGCGGACTCACCAACGTGGAGAGGCTCAGCTTCCCTTCCGGTACGTACGGCCTCGCCTGGTATTAAGCGCACGTAGACAAATAATTGCAGAGCAAACGCGTTTTAAATCTGGGGAAATCAAAATGCGAATGCGGTTTCTGGTATTAAACGGTTTATTTGACTTTACTTTGAAGTGCTAGTTGAACATTTGTTAACACGTTGAAGGATAGTGGAAATTTTCATAAGATTCCAATTTAGGCAGTACAGTTTTTTTAAGAGAGATAATTGATTCTTAAGTATGAGTAACTATTATTTTTAGTAAAAAAAATAACACATGTTTAGTAGTTCTGAACCAGTTTTTTTGAGGCTGACAGACGTTCTGTCACAAACAAAAATGTTGAACAGTCACAAAACTGGCAAAGCTCTGATACGCGTTCAACGCTGTGCAGTGTTGACTAATATTATAACGTCAAATAACATCAATGCAGTGGCTTAAATAAAAATAATTATTTGAAAAACTGCTTTATACTATTTAGGTTTTTTTTACTTCATGCCACTCCTGAAAACAGTCAGGACACAGAGGAGGCTTCTCAGCGCAACCTTTGCAGCGGTAGCTTGTCTCCTTACGGAATTTCTCGCTAATACATAATCTGCATTTCAAAAAACAGACTTTTTGTTTGATTTTGGGCCGGGCTCACCAGGGTTTTTTTCAGGCTAGTGGTCTTCGGAACTTGGTCCAGGGATCACGTGTTCTGTTTCATATACAGCTTGTCCTGGACGTCGGTTATCATGCTTTTGGCGACGTATCAAATTTTTTGCTTCAATATCATTGGGCGCTTGAATTAGTCCTTTTATAAGTTCATCTCTAAACTGAAGAAATCGGTATTGCCGAGAGTTACCCTTGCAGAATTTTCTGACCAAATAAAATGAATTCCATACTGAAACATCAAGCAACTGGAAGATACATTGTTTGTAGCAGCGTATGGTTTTTCTGAGCATTGAGTAGGTCACAGTCATTTGATCTTTCCCATAACGATTTTTTACACTAACCGTATGAGGGTGATCCGAATGGTTATGACCAATATATGTCGTTTATCCTTCCACATTGACATATGAACTTGTTTTCTACGAACCCAGACATGTTCGCCCTTTTTTAGTTTTCTACTAACTAAATCTTTAGGATTACTTTTCCGATTTGATCGTAGGGTCCCATTGGTATGAGTCTTGAAACTTTTCGGACAACTCGTAGCTGTTATAATAGTTATCCATGTACAATTCATGGCCCTTCATGAGATATGGATTCGTTAGTCTCATTACAACAGCTTCGGTTTTACTGTTATCTGATTCGTCATCTTCTTTTACAGGACCACTATATAATTCCATATTGAGGAGGTATCCGTCAGATGTCGTAAGCTCAAAAAATTTAAGGTCATAACGGGACTTCTTGTTCTTTATGTAAACCCTGAACTTTAGTCTCCCTCTAAAGTGTAGTAACGATTCATCAATTGAAAGTTCCTTAGAAGGGCTGTACACACTCTGAAATTAGAGTATTAGCATATCTATGAGGGGTTTTATTTTATCTTTGCCTTTAAAATTGAGTGGAGAACAACACAAAACCCTAAGTATCTGCTCAAATCTTCTACATATCATTGTATAGGCAAAAATTGGGTGGAAGTACAATATATCCGAATAGGAAAAATAACGGCGTATGTTTTTGGTAGAAACTTGGCCTTGTAACAAACACAACCCAAAAAATGTTTCATTTCTTCATTGTTCACTGGGCGAAACCTAGCATCCCTTCGCGTCTAAGGTCTATTACTATTCATTAAGACGCTGATCAGCGTCCTTCAATATGTTAAAATTCAGAAAGTTCTACTAATATTTTTATCCAATTGTGACAGATTAAAACGACTTTATTAATTTCATAACAACTGTAACTATTTTTTTGTCACTCTACTATTTTTACATAACTGCTATTTGGATAAGAAACTTTTATTATTAAAGTACACCAATAAAATACATAATTAATCTTTATTGTTGCAATTCTTTAAACCAGTGAGAAATGAGGGTGAGACTGATACCACTACCGACTGGAATTGATACTTGCTCCGAAACGATGCAAACAATGTTTCTAAAGATTTCATTTTCAAAACAAGGCACCTGTAACTAATCTTCTGATATTTGATTAATTCTGTTAGCTATTACCACTGCAGGATGCATAAAAGTATCAAATGCAACCCTTTCGCGTAATATATTTTTTAAATTTCAATTCTATTTTTAATTGACTGCGATATAGATGTAGCCTTCCCCAATAGAATCAGAGTATCATTCACCATGTCTTCTCAATACTGACAAATCAGTACCTGCCTCAGCAAGTCAAGTCCCCGAAGATTTTTGAAAACTGTGCCCAGTATACGTATCTGCATTTTCCATTCCAAGAAACTCTTTAAACCCACAGGCTCTGCACTGTGCGTTTTTGATGTTTATGGGTTGGAATCGACGATGTCGATACATTTTCTTACCCTCAGTTCCATATATTTCCGGAATACGTCATTTGCATGGATAACATTACTTCCATTGGCAACAGTGAATATTTTTTGTCTAGTTTTAGCATCTGGAATTGTGACAACACATACACTTCCTCTGTCTTCAATATCATCGATAGACATAGCTACCAATTCCCCAATTCTACAACCTCTAGAAATTCCCATAATTAGGACTACCTTTAGCAATAAGTAATTGATACCTCTCTGGTAAACTCACGTGACTTTTTTGGCTTATAACCCTTTGATTTATGTCCACATTTTCTTTAACAAACAACATTTCCGTTACAGAATCTGATAATATTGAATCGTGTTCCATTACTTCCAGACACTTCTACATTTCAACAACTCAAGACAAAAATATGGAATGTTGACTTTAATCACACTTGAATTCAACAATTATTTGAACAGTATCTCACAAATCACTTAGCTCATTTGTTCTAAACCTGTCAGAATTGGATAAAATATTGTACACGCCACGTGAGTTAAATGAATTTATCCACTAGAAGACATTAACGCACGAACTGTCAGACATCCGGGGTTAATTTAACCCCATCAGGTAGCTTAACCTGACAACATCGAACCTCTAATAACCAATAACGCCCATAAACTTATAAATCTGTGTACTCGGACGTGTCAAATATTAATTTATATCAAGATATTCGTGTATTTTCTTAAAAGTTTAAAAATAACAGAGAGAAGAGGATTCAAAAATAATTTAAACATAGTTAAATTGATTTTTCCCAAAGAAATACACAAGTTAAATGATAGTTATATTGTACATTCTATATCCACTAACAAATGTTTTGCATTTTTTCTCAATAACGGTGTGTCATCATAAATCAAAAGCAACTCCCGACGGAACCCTGTGTCGCTCCCTTTTGAAAATTGCTTTCTAGAGACTGGGGACAATATTCATCGATCTTCAAATGTGTGCAGTTATACAGGGTGAATCTTAAATAAGTACAAATATTTTAACTGCTGGTGTAGTTCGTCATTTAAATCAGTCTAGTGAAAGCCATTTTTAAAAATTTCTAATATTTACGGAGATATTAATTTTTTTAAAAAATACCCACATTTTGAGGACCGCTGGCTGATTTTTCATCCAACAACGTAATGAAACATATGATTTGTTGCGAGGTTGCCATATCTCCTCCAATATAAATATTACGTTTCCTTTAACGTAATAGTTCTATTTTAAAAATACTTGTTTTAAGCATAAGTACAGTAAAATTGGGTATGTAGTATGATACGCAGCAATATTAACATAAATTTTAACATCTGAACTAACCTTACTATACTTCAACGATTAAAAATGAATTTCCGCAAGTTCAATACTACCGTAAAATATTTAGGAAGATATTACGTGATATTACTATGTCCAATGTTCAAAAATTATACATAAACGTGCACACAAGCTTACCTGTATGTTAAAAAATTAACTATTTAATCAGTAATCCACATTTCACAAGTTAAATGTCATTGTACACTGTTAGAAAGGGACACAAAACACAATTTCCTTAAGTTATTTTATGAAGAATAACGAAAAACTATGCACGCGTTTTTTATTTAAAATGGAAAAAATGTCAACTTTTAGCAAATTTTATTGCTATTTTCATGCATTATGTGGGGTTAACAAGTTTGACTTGGGCTTCCGATAATCTGTCATGACAGTCAATGACAGTTTGATAATAAAAAATAATATAAAATGTTACACTTGACAAAATTCGCTAAAAGTTGCGATTTTTTCTTCCTTGAAGCAAAGACATTTGTGTAATACTGGCAACACTGTGAACCACACGTTCAGTCTGCAGCACTATGACTCATAAAAGTATGAAGGGTCGGTCTAGGCCAGCGGTCCTCAACAAGTTTTCTACTGAAAAATTACGAAATTTATTTAAAATTTCACTTTTTTATTTCTGATTTTTTTGTAAAAAAACTATTAATTATGTGTTCTACACACAAAACTATACTGCTGGTTAAAATATTTGTACTTATTTAAGATTCACCCTGTATATCTCATCGGACTTCAAGACCAGTATTATCCGTAAAATTTCTAATGATAGAGCACTATTTCACCAATATCTAGGGAAAAATATTTTATTCTTTCTTATGATCGCAACAAATAGGGATAGAAAAGTAAAATGAATCATCTTTGAAAATCTAAAGTTGAATTAAAAATTTTAGAATATCTGAATCCACTACTGGATTATGGGTTTTTAAAGAATAGCGCTTACTGTACGTCTGTATAAATATGCAACATTTCCTTTATTATTTACAAGTTTATTAGAGAATTTGTTAATACTATGTCTTTACGTTAAAAATCAAAGCTAGCAAAAGAATAGTAGGAATTAATATTACGCCGGTTTTAAAAACTGTCAATTAACATAAAATGCCCATTGTTATAAATTTCTTACGAAAGAGATACAATCTGCACAATTACTAGAAAAAAAATCGTATTTAATTACACATTACATTACGCAGAAACAAATGAACCTATTGTATGCTATACAGTACGATTGAGCTCTATTTTATACGTTTTCATATACCTGCCTAGAAAAATTGCCTCTATATCCAGCCTAATACGTTATGGCGAAATTTAATATCTCAAAAAAAATCGCCAAGCTGCGCCATGCCGAATTTATGATATGTGACATTCTTTAGTAACTACTATATAAAGAATGGGATATTGGGAAGTAAATATTATATTCAGTTCAATATTTTATAAGGGTAAACACTACTAGAAATGTCTCTTTGCTATATTTCTGTTCAGTTTATGTTAAAATATATTAATGAACATACCAATATACAAGATGATTTATTCAACTCTGTACAAACTTTTCAAAAAGGAATGTTTATATAAACGTAGGTCTTATCTTTCTTTGTTCAGAAGTTACTTGTAATATCAATTCAAGTCAGGTCATCTAGGTGACCATTACCAAAATACCGAAACCGTGACATATTCGGTCATTCATATATTGTCGAATTAATGTTGGCGCCGTTTGTTTTCTTGCTTGGCTATCGCTCAGCCTACCTCCTATCACAGCAGGTGTTTATCTAAACTAAGTCAGTGACATGCACTCTTTATATAGTAATAGGTTTTTTTTTGTTCCAGGAGTGAAACAACTAGAACCGGACGCCTTCAATGGTCTGGAAAGCGTGGGCTACATAAAGCTGGCCTTCATGGACCTCCCTGGTTTGGAAGCAGGCGCGTTCCGAGGTCTCACCAACATAGGCGTCCTATCAATCCAAGAGTCCGACTTGGGCATCATCGAGGGCTCCGCCTTTGACGGCATGACTTTCATAAAGTCGCTAAACATACTGAACAACAAAATAGACGCCATAGAGTACTTAAACATCACTCAGGAACAGAGAATAGGCCACATGAAGATGCAGGGCAACCACATCCTGGAAATACCAAAGGCCGAAACTCTTACTATCGAAGTGGAGAAACTAACTGTGATATCAAACCATTTCCCGTGCAACTGCCATATCCATTCGCTGTTAGAAGGCCCCTTGGCCAACGGTAGCATTTTAGATTTTATATCAAAGAACTTTTGCATATCACCGCTCGAGGTCAACGGACTGCCCATGACCAACATAGAGGTGGAATCCATAGGCAGGTGCGAGGAGGAAGTGACGAGGGAAAACTTAGAGGCTTCAAAGGATTCCGTAAATCCTTCTAGTAAAATTAGTGTCGCGATCGTCAATAGCTTGTGTTTGATAGTGCTGACGGTGTTCGTTAGGTGAAATTTCTAAGTGACGTAAATAATGCCGTACTGAACATTTAAAGAAATTATTAATACGACTTCCTTGTTAAGTATTTAGGTCTGTTAATATTGTAAATATTATGTAACATGTTTTTGTAAATAAATGTTTTCTAGCATAATTTACTGTACATAGAGGTAACGGCTGTACATATAGTTTAATGAAGGATATCCAATGAAGTATACTGATTTCAAATATAAACTTCTTCCGTATCCAACGTGTTTATTCATTTGTCTTAACAAGCGAGGTTGCTAGGAGGCACCATATTGTTATCCTCGCTCGTGCTTATATATAGACAACTGGTTAAGTCATAATATAATTCCTGTCACCGTCCTTTACATCACAATAGGTTTCTTTCTCATTAGCTCTACAGGTCTAATGAAATGGATTCACAATTTTCTTCTATACCTCTTGTTCACATACCTGTTTTCAATTAGTGATATCCTTATCCGCTCTATATCTTCTCCAGATCATCCTGCCATCTAATTTTTATCTCCTCTGCCTCCTTGCTCTAATACTTTCTGTTATCTCTGATGACATGAACTAAACGAAAAGTTGCACTGTTCAACTATTTTTAGGATAATTAATGAACGATTTGACCGCACAAGTGTATTCACTGGTGCAACATAACATCCATCTATAAATGATACTGCAGGAAACAACTACTCCGCGGACTAATATCCCGACCGGCATTGAATTACTCCTGCAGTATCTATGTGAACAACCAAGAACTCTTGTCGGCCACACCACCAGACATAGACCGGCTTCGGGCTTGTTAGTCCTCATCAGTATGCCATAGGTGAGATGACCGATAATTGAACTGGCTGTTCCTTCATATGCATGTTCACATATAGATAGATAGATAGATAAATTCTTTATTACCCATTTAGCCGTAACATCATAAAGGTTCGTCATTAAATCTACTATGATACATAGTAGTACTACAATACAACTATCCATTAAAATTAATCATTTTCATCAAAGTTTTAAAAAATATATAACGTATACATAACATACCATTTAAACAATAAAAACATAACTATCTTATAACACACAGACCACAACCACAATTAAAGACAAACTAAAATTTTCGGGTTAAAATATCTTCAAACTGTGTTATATTGTAAACAACAGAGTCCAGAATATTTTTTTTAAGTATTTCTTAAATTTGCCTAGAGATAAGGCCTTTATATGGAGTGGAAGCATATTGCGAGACCCTGCACAATCCGAGGATCTTTTGTAGAACATGTGCTGATATTTGCTCAAATACAAGTTTGACTGACTACGTGTGCTATGATTATGTACTTCTGAAACCACTTTATATCTGCTTTTATTTTTGTGAATATATAGTAAGAGTTTAAATATTTATATCCCTGCTACAGTTAAAATACGTTTCTTTTCAAAGACTTCTCTGCATGATTCTTGCGGTTTTAAATCGAATATCAACCTAACAATTCTTTTCTGAATCACAAATACACGTAATATTTCAGCTGCCTGTCCCCAAGAAACTATAAGCTGAGTGCAGGTGAGATATAAGTGGTCTGCTACTTCCTGCTCGGCCTAAGCGACTCGAATTACAGGAGGCGACCTACACTGCAGCAGGCCTCTCACCCTTGGCGACGAATTATGATTCAATGCCCGTCGGTCGATGTTGACGGCCATCCAAAACGATCATCATCTACAACTGACTGCAGCCTTTCTTGAACCTTTTAAACCATTCATAGCATCTTACTATGTCATCTGAACATTTTCTGTGGTCTATTTCTGCAACATCACGCAGAACTTGAGACTAATACACCTTTAATGGAATTCATCACAGAAATGCATTTAGAGAAAAAAAAAACTGTACCTCCATAATGAATTAGCATAACGCCAATCAAACAACAGCTGGATACTTGTGAGGTAATATAATTAGTTTTATAAGCTTCACTATCAACTAATGGTGATATTCAAAGCAGTGTGGCCAATCGCACGATGTCGATAACTGATTGCCGTGTAGTTCAAATAGTACTATATATAAATAAGATCATTGTGCTTACTTATACAAGGTTAACTATAACTAAGCACGTATAATTTAATATAAAGCAAAGGTAGCACCTACCTTACTGGTATTTATTTCCAGGATTAATATTATACAGGCGCCGATTTTCCGGGGGCAGACAGGATTTTGCCTCATTTTTTAAACATCGAGCTAGAATTCCGAAATCAATTTTTTATTATCTCTTATGCCTTCCGAATACTTTATATGACATATGAATGGTAGGTATTTTTTCTTTTATTGCTTAGTTATTCCGAAGAAAGTTTGTAAAGTAAAGAACATTAATGGATTATTTTAAACAAACGAACTAAAATGTAAACGACAGCGGATGCAGCAGACCTAAACTGAACCATGATGTTGATTCAGCATGCTGGAAAAGATAAGCAACATAGTGCAGAGGAACTCTTCCCTTCACTATATTTTGATTGATTGTCAATTGCTGGCATTAATCCAATCACATTGCAGAAAATGTTATTCCACGCATGTAAATTAGAAATTCAAGTTACTATGGTTAGGAATCCTTTAAAATAAATTAGCTAGTTTTTGGACAACAAGTTAACTTAGAAACTTTAGTGGTAGTGATTTTATTACATTACAAAAATTATACTTATTATTTAGAATGACCAAGTAACTGTATTCCAGTCATTTTATCTCGTTTGCTTATAAGGCGCGTGCTATATATACCTATTTGGACGAAAAACGAGGGCGTCATTTATTACAAGGTACATTTTCTTTTTCTTCGTAGGAAACTCGTCACAAGACCATTAAACTCTAAAATTACACCTTTACTTATAAAAAAAACTACATCGAGTTCATTAATCGAGTAGCCATACACGAATGAATAATGGAAATGATGTAGGTATACAAATAAAAGAAAATCATTAAAAAGCTATTACTACCGAATGATTTTCAAATAAGGGAGTGATTTGAATACAATGTTAATAAGCCACAACGAGCACTTAATGTGTTTTTAACTACGCTAGAATTACAATAGTGCATGCCGATATCTTATGTCTAGTTTCACCTGTAATTAAGGCTTCACAGAAAAAGATTACGCACTGAAATCACTTGAAAGTCGCTACTTAAAATAAACCACATCCATCACGTTCTAATTACGTATATCTTTACCAGCATGGTGTATGATTATGATTCTAGTATAAAATTATAATTAAAAAATACGTCGTTTTTTGCATAGTACTCAGGTCTTGCGACCCATTGCGTCTGCCGTCAGTAAGAGTTTAAAATATTTTAGTTTAGTTTCTATTGCCACCCACGTTACTGTATGGTCAGCTTCACAAGATGCTTCCATTATTTTAGAAACAATTCTGTTAACTTTCCAAATATTTCTGTCACGCTTTACATAAATTTTATAATTTAAACCCCACAAATGAAAAAATTATTGCCCCTTTTCTGCATGAATTAGAGCCCTCTGCATACGATACAGACAAGTGGGAACCAAAACAAAGAGTAATGGATATCTCCGATATTATATAAACTTCCATTTCGTCCCCCTTTCCAAATCGCATGCGAGTCACTTATCAGATCCAAGTCGGACACGACCTTATGTTCCCTAAAACAAACGATGGGGATATTCACGCTTGATACGGATTCGTCCAAAAGGAAAACCCGTCTTTATCCGATAATTTTGTCGTCCTGAAACACAATATGTAATGAAATTTCAGAGCCAAAGCGAACGGCTATATTTCGTTTTTCCAGTAGGCAAACAATGTACACTTATTAAAGATTGTTTTAAAAAGCAAAACATTTTAATAGCTGAACTATTACCTGTCCAGTATATTTACTTCTTTTAAGTGATACCTAAATTGGAACTCATGCCAACAGCAAACCGCTGATTTAAAAAAATGTAGGTTTTTGCTACCCTTTGCCAATATAGGTTTTTTTTACATACCAGAAAGAAGAATGCAAAACAGAAACGTGTAATCGACATTTAACTGTTTATTATTGTTTACATTAGGTAAAGACACTATTATACTAAATCTGTAAACACAATTCATAACAGGGCAGCACCAAATAATATAATTTTCAAAACAACACGGAAAGCAAAAGGCAGCATTCTTCCCTTCCGAAATCTGCTAACAGTAATATCAGACTATTTTAAATTCCGAAAATAGATTTCTCACAATTTACAAGCAACCTCTAGAAGCGAAATAAATGTCTATATATTTCCAGGACTACATAACATGAGTTGCAAAACCACAAGAAGTAGTGCGATTGTAGATATTCTGGCTATACTTTAAATCTATGAGAAATCAAGGATTTCAGTATTAATGAATATACGCACAAAAACATAACACTATTCCTTTTACAATTTACGCTAGTTATAACAAATATATTTTGCCACTTCAGATTAATTTTAAGTTCCGAATCATTATGCGAGGAGTCACGGAACATAACTGCAATAAAAACTTATATAAAAGTGCTAATTTATCACACTGTGCAAGGAGCTGTCGCCACTAACTCGCATGTTTGCTAGATTAGCGAGAACTCACGTACTTAATTATTAGAAAGGTGGAATAATTAATGGTGCCTATTTGCTTGAGTGTGTCACAAATTATTTCTTTAACCAAGTGGCGGACTCTGTGTTGCTTAACCAAACATTATACGAAGCTGCTATATAATATATAATAGTTAATATTGCTCTTTAGTAAAATGTAGTTTAAAATCTGAAGCCAAACTTGGCTAGAATATCTTAAAATATTAAATGAGATATAGAAGTCTGCTAAAATAAAGAGAATTCATTTTACAGTTACTTAATCCGTTATCTAAAAAAGTTAGAGTCCCAAGATAAAAAAAAAGGAAAATCAAATAAAAAAGGTTAAAATCACCCGTTTCAAATCCTATTTCTCAGAAACGGTATTTTAGCAACATTGCTCTCAGTAATAAATAAGAAGTAGTAGCCCCAAATTTGAGTCCTGTGGGACTCCTGATGTTACATTAAACTTAGTCTGCAGTTACTATAATAATCATATAATTCTCTGGAAGTTAAACAAGATGCAGAAAAATTATGAGAGGTTGTCATTACTAGGCCTAGCAAAGCAATCGGTACATAATTTTTAATAAAACTAGAATCCTTATTCTCAACAATCAGACTTATTTTTGTAGCTTTCCATTCTTCAGGAAATTTGTAAAGATAATTTAAACAACAAGTGCAGATCAAAGAATTCCAGCTAAGGCTAGGGATGTCCACTTTAATTCTGTTACTGGCAGCGACAAATTACCTAGGTCATGGCATAAGAACCAGGAAAACCACTATAGATAAATCTTACATGGTACAAAACAGCTTCAACCTGCAGTAATGACTCGCTACTCTATTTAAATAACGATTATATGCGGATTTGATTTCTAATGGCTCTTTTCTTCAAATTTAGCCAAGTGTAGTTTTGACACTGTATACAGGGTGACTGAAATTAGAAAAATTAGCCTTTTAATGGCCTTAAGACAAACCAAACAGATTGAAGATATCTGCTGCCGTTGCTGGAAAAACTGAAAATATTGATTTTAAAAAGTGCCATCTAGCGTTATTATTTCTCAACAGAAAGAGTTGACATTTAGTACAGAGGGATAAGAATATACGAGAAATCGATTTTCCTCAAAAGAAAATGTGTACGACCATTAGTTTCGGTTATGCAACATTCAATTGTTTTTTTTTTCTTATGGGCGCCATATTGGATGTTGACAGTAATAGCTGAATAAAATTAAGCACACGTCAATATGTAACACTACTATTTTATTTAAAGAATAACCCATATAAAGTAATTCATTAATTCAAATAAAAAATCCAGTTGGTCGCGACATAAAAGAAAAATCATTTTGCCAGATTCGACATTTGCTTTTATTGTTGGAAGCCTTATTTCTCCGAAGTATCTAAATATTTTAAAGATGGAACCGGAGAATCCACTGATAATCTTCCATTCAATGATAAATTATAATAAAAAAACGCTTTGGTTCGGTCATGTAGGCGGCTATGAAGAAGCAAAGAAAAGCAAGTGACAGACGTCAATAGTAACATATTCAAATTTTGAAACATATTCTCATATTCAGTTTAAATATCATTTTTGGTAATATTTTTTTTAAATGGAATTAACTAATACGGAAAAAGTTGTCAGATTTGAGATAAGCAAATCGCTAATATAATTTTTGGAAAAATTAATTGCAAAAAAAAAATCATAGCACGCCACTGACTTGGAATATGATGAGCGTGATATGTACATCTAGGAGACTTCTACTTTAAAAAAACACGTAAATCGCACAATGCAGTCAAATGTTACAGAGGTGTTCCAGATCAAATTTGAACACACTGTATACAGGGAGATCTATATGCATATTTACGCCGAAAATAAATATTTTCAAATCATTATTTAAACCATCTTTTCAGGCTGTTACTGACCGCTGGCCTGACGCGACGTTGCCAAATTTACATATTTTCCTATAATACCTACTTATTGTAATATGTAATTAATGCTACAAATAATTTTTTAAAAGTATGCCATTAACAATTAGCTTCAACATACAAAATATTGAAATTACAAAACTCCAACGGATCAAAATAGACCATTCACATTTCATAAAATAAATAGTGGAATAAATTCTAAATACTATGTTAAATTATTACGAGAGGCTTAAACGTTTTTTGTATTTAAATACAGGCAGTAATAAAAATAACGCTCGTGCTGTTAACAAAAACAGTCCGAGATATACCTAGTGATCAACAATCCGGTCTTGACCTACCGTATTTAGGTCAATAACCTTGTTTTTAATGTTTACTCAATGACAAGCGCTGCAGAACTGCTAAAAAATAATAACAGAAAAAAACAATAATTAAATTTGCATTTTTATAAACAATCGGTGTAATCAATAGGTAATCGTGAGAATTTTATAATAAATGTCAACCGCAGTAATCAGCGCCGACATCAGATAGGCTGCTGTCGGCACACTCGGCAGAGCTAAAAAGTTGACAGTTCAAATTCCCGTTTAATACGTTACCGGCGGAAAAAGTCGAACTTCGTTCGGGTCCATTTTCATTATGCAGACGAACCCGCCGTCGCGCGCGCCGATATTTTTGGCGGTGTTGGTGGCCTAAATGATTTGGGACCGAGGGGTACTATCCCTCTTTGTCCTGCCTCATCGCTGTAGACCCGGACAACCTCGTGAAGGTGGACCACATCCATCGTCTACCCCGACCACAAACGTAGCTAGTGTAGGCGCTTTGAGGGACCTCCTCTTGTCCCGGCATGACCCCCGCCGGCAGGAGGGCCTCTTCTGGAGCTCTTCTGTCATCAGGTTTTTTTCTTCGTCGGCTGAGTCTGACCCCCCGGGGGTAGTCGTCGTCGCTGGGGATGTTTTTTTATGGGGTGTAATTTTGTAGCTAAGGATGCACCGGCTCTTCAGCCTTTGGCTTGGTATCGGTGCATCGACGAACCCACCGTCGACTGCATCTGGAACAGATGCACGAGGCCCTTCTTCATCCATCAATCATTATTTTCTTGTGGTAGAGGTTGGTGAGTTCGTCTGTTTGTGTCGCCAGTTTTATTTATAATTAAATAAACTATTTGCCCAAATGAAAATGCAATTATTGAAGTTGAGTGAAGTAGTTAAAAGCCGCGGTTGTCTTCTACTGAACACAGTTGTAGAAAAATTTATAAGACATTCAATAGACATTTGTGTCTGTGTTTTCCGTGTGCCTCTGTGCTATTCGGTACCTACTGATCATGAGTAATGGATTTGATTTTGATTCATATTCATAATCAAATGCGATTCGCATTATTTGGGAATATGAACGGACGACCTCATCTTTATTCTGCTTGCAAGGACATAACGGAAAGGTGACGAGGGTAGGTATAGTTCATGGTTAAAATTAATGATATTATGACTGAATCACCTTGTATATAATAAGAAATGGCAGCGTCTCGTTATTAATTTTTCGGATAAAATTTGAATGTCTCCACTAACGTACGCTATTTACACAAATTGCAACTAGCATTCACTCCGCGTTTGACTACTTAGATACATTGAGGAAGGAGACGACTGCGATTAAAAATTAGGGATGCAGAAAATGCGGAAAAATGTATTTACCTAGCAGAGGATATGACTTTATTGATGCTTTGTAAGCGGGTCGTTCCATTTTCTAGTTTAAAAGAAAGGCGAAAGGGAATATTATTTGCATAATACCCCCGGTTCATTATTCGTTTTAATTAAAATGTAAAACACGTCCTTTATATATTGGGTTACATTTGAATGTCAATTAAATTCCAGATTATTTTTAGTAAACATATTTTCGCACCGATACGGTAACTTTTTTACGTGGCGGAAAATTGAACTGCCGGGTTTTGCTGCTTAATATGCTTTGATAATTTTCCTTTTACACGAAAACGAATTTTTTTACTTTAGGGACATGCTACGAATTCAGTGTGCAGTAATTTCAGTTCGGAACTCAAAATAAATAAATATTTATTTATTTACTTAGTCCTTACCTTAAAAACCTAAGTACTTTCTGAACCAAAAGAAACCATTCTTATCTAAGTAATATTTCCAAATTTTCACTTGGCTTAAATAGGAAAACTAGATGCAACTGAGTGAAATTCTGAAGTTCTACCTCAAATTTTTAAAATTGCATTGAATTTTCTTTTAAATATTTTTAGAAACAATTTTTGAATACGCGTGTTGAGGTTTTATAAAACAAATATAAGGGAGTGATATACCTATCTAAAAATCTATTTCTATGTATGTATGTACAGAGTGTTTACATTAAGGACTAACCAACCTTGCAAAATGTCTACTTGTATAAAAGTGGAATGAATGAATATGAATATGAATGAACGTATGAATACAAAATAATGTTCAATTTTTTTTCTTCATACGTTCAGCATTAGGTCCTTATAACTGGGAAATAAACAACATTAATTACTGCGTTATTTATTGAATATCCTGATGCTGCTATAAGACGGCTTACTGCCACTCTGGACTGCCGAAACTTATGTATGCTGATGATTTAAAAATGTTTTCAAACATTTCCTCCTTAAATGACTGTTACTCTTCAAGGAGAAATAGCCAAAATTGAAGCCTGATTAATTTAAATGATTTGCATCAAAATACTACAAAATGCAATGTTATTACCTTTACAAGGAAGAAATCTCTTTGTTAGTACTTGAATCGAGGTGACTAGATAGCTGTGGGTTCGATCCCCGCAACCGGTAGACCGTATATAAGCTATTTTCGTGGAAAGGATTGGCACCCTCTCTGCGAGTATGGTAGGGTGGAAGAATGTTGGCTTGGGTCAATGTGAGAGATTGATACCGTTTGGCATTTGACTACACTTGGATGTTTTCATGTCATATCGTGTCCAAGGTGGATAAAGCAATGAAGGCTTATATTATCATACTTCACTACTGTAAATCGTTTACTAATATCGAATCTTTTGTTATTTTATATTTTTCATATGCAAGAACTAAACTAGAATATTGCTCTACTGTATATGTAATTGTCCTATTATTGGTCTTGTACTGTTGGACAACAAAGCATTATTATTATTAAGACGGCGAATAACTGAAGGTGTCCGTGAATAATTATTAAATTGTATGTATGCTAAATATTCGTCTAGGATCGTTGAGTGTAGTTGCTGTAGAATAATTTTTGTGGTTTCAAAGTGAACGTAGTAATATGACGTTTGCTTCTAACTACGTATCCCAACGTACGGTTCCATTGCAACTGTTTTGTTTTACGAGTAGTAACCTGTCGTAAGTCTAATCATGTTTAAATAAAAACAACACTCTTGGGCCTCGATTTTCCAATGCAGTGAAATAAATTCGAGTGGGAATTCATTCCATTTAAAAAAATACTGAATATATTATTATCTACATGTATATTTACAATTCTTGAAGCCTTATATTCCTTTAGCAAAAACCATGTGCAGTAATTTCTCTAAACAAATATGATCTATCTGATGTTCAAATTACGCTTTCTGATATAAAATTAACCAGTCTGAAATACCACTGTAACTTTCTGAAACACAGTTGAAAAAGACGTTAATGCAATTTAGTTCAATTCAGTATTAAACTGAATACAAACATTAAAAACTGTAGCTAAACTAAATCTGAGTGGAAATAGTCACAAATTGCAACTGGCAACTGCTATTTTAAAGTTATGTAGACTCTAATCAAATCACTCCAAAAACCACTAATTGTTTTTGTTCATCAGAGAGTCGTGAACTTCACAATTGTCAACTTGGAACCAACACATTAAATTAGAATTTCCAACTATCTAACAAATTTGTTGCACATTAATATTAATAGTGGAGATAAGTAGACAACTATGCATAATAATTTAATCAATCTGCTTTAAGAAAGACTTAAATAATAGTCATAGAAATGATACTCGTCTGACAAGAATACCAAAATGAAATAATACAAATGGCTCATTTTTTACACTGAAAATTATATTAATGTCTACAGTATTCTGCTTTATATCTTATACGATTTCCATTTGAACAACGCAGTTACATACGTTTTAGAAGAGTTAATTTGTCATTTGGGATATTATTAAGTGTTACTATGTGAAACAGACATTTGTTTTTATATATTTTTAGGTATTAATAATATTGTGTGAAACTAAGTACTCAGTGGACAAAATCCCCAACACCCACACCCACAATATCTACCCATATATTCCTTATTATTAGCTTTTGTAACATGTTTCTACTGTTTTAGAAAGGTATTTTAAGCTAATATAAATCAAATCTCCTACAATTCCTATCAATGAAGTTATATGTATGTTCTCTGATACCAAACATCTAGGTATGCTAATGAACAATTCCACAGACAAAGCTCTATTCAATAATTATCTAAAGAAAATAATCTAATGTACTAACCTGCTAATGAAACACTCTATAAATATCTAACTTCACTTTTTGGCAGTGGGAACACGACAAATTCAACCACAATAGATGAGATCTGACCTATTTCTGCATTTTTAGGATTGCTTCTTCAGGTGGTCTCCTTTAAGTTAAATCAAATATCTAACTATAAAAATTATTATAAAAATTAAAATTATTTGAAGTTAAATATCGACAATGACAAAAAGTGACATCCTGTCAATGAATTAAATATGTCAATACCTACTTGAAAAATGTTCACCTTTTATGTGTGTGTTTAAAGTATTATGGAACATTTAACTGTTACTCAAAGAATTGAAATTTTAATTCTTATCGGATGCGGGAATATGACTAGAACTCAGCAGGAAGTTTGCGATTTATTTAATGAAAAATATCCAGATCGCCCTATCAGCCAATCAACAGTCAGTAAGGTAGAGTCTAAATTTAGAGAAACTGGCAATGTCGTAAATATTCCAAAACCTAGACGTCCAAGCATTAATGAAAATCAGAACCAGAACATTTTGATAAGTATGGTAGATAATCCTCATAATTCTTCAAGATTGGTTGCATTAAACAATGACACTAGTCAGAGCACAGTGCTACGTATCTTGAGGAAGGAAAAATATCATCCCTACAAAATTCAACTTGTGCAGGAACTCAATGAAGATGATCCCGATCGCCACTTACACTTTTGCGAAATTCTAATGGATTTATGTCAAGGAAATATAAATTTACACCGGTAAATACTTTTTTCAGATGAGGCCACATTTTGTCTGAATGATGCAGTAAACCGTCAAACTTGCAGATATTGGAGTCGGGAAAATCCTCATTGGATGGCAGAGGCACATACCCAACACCCTCAGAAATTGAATGTGTGAGCTGGAATAGTTGACGACAGAATAGTAGGGCCTTTCTTCTTTGAAGGAACCCTTACAGGACAAAGATATTTAGAGTCATTTACTAGAAAATGACCTTGTTCCAGCCCTTGCAGTAATTTTTCCTAACGATAATGACCCTGACATTCCTGACGATATCATATGATTTCAGCAAGACGGTGCACTTCCGCACTATGCGCGCCCTGTACGAGATTTTTTGAACAACTGTTTTCCTGGGAGGTGGATCGGCAGACGCGGACCGATAGAATGGCCTGCAAGATCGCCAGATCTTACACCTCTTGACTATTTTTTTATGGGGATACTTGAAGTCAAAAGTGTACATTAATAAACCACGTAATTTAGAAGAACTTCAAAATCGCATTCGGGACGAAATACGCCAGTTATCCCAGAAATCATTCATAATGTGCAAGAAGAATTTCTTCACAGACTTGCGCATTGTCAAGAAGTTGGTGGATGGCAATTCGAACATTTAATTTAAGTATAAAATTTAATCAATTGTATTTTATTTTACATACCTCAGAATTGTTACTTTTTTATGGATAAAATTTACGTTTTCTAACATTCAATCGTCATTTACTCGAAAACTTCCCTATGTAAGAGGGCAAAATTTTAGTACTGTCTGATAGAGAATTAAACGATCTTTCAGAATCAAGGAAAAAAATATGGTGTTGCCATTTAAAAAAAATCGATGACGTCATTACTCGAAAACAAATGACATTTGAAAATCGCATTTTACGCTAAAATATATATTTTTAAATTAAAAATCGACCTGTTCGAGGATTTTTCCCAAAAAATAATTGTTTCGTTTTTATTGAATTTATTCCATACTTTGGGCGCATACTGTAAAACCATTTATACAAAATATCAAATTAATTATTCAAGGTATACATTACATTTTGGATATTATCCCCAGAAACTGAAATTAATGTGTCGTCTGCAAATGAATTTTTCAAAACACGAGTTGTCATTAGTACTATGCTCAATAAATAAATGTAGTGTATGTGTTTTTTCTTTGTCCGTTTAGTATTTGTTTTTATGGCAATCTTTGCCGTTATTATATTTTTTTCTTGTATGATTTTTCGTTTGGCACTGCATAAAAAACATGATATTTTTCGATCAAATTTGGTATATGTGTATTTTGATGGATGCTGAATAGCCTAGTAATAGTATATTTTTGATAAAAAAAATGTTTAATACCACTTTCTGGAAAACGACCCTTTTAAAAAATAGTAGCAGACCAGGCTTCTGTCACATCAATAAAATGGTTAGTAGAATATAACTGCCCTTCAGCATACTAACTGTAAAAAAAATTGACTTGCAACCTTCTCATGTTTCTAGAGGTGTTAACCCGAAAAACAGACATCTATATGTCTATATTACGACGGTTCTATTTAAAATTAAAACCTGCGCTGCTCCTTTGCAGCTACAACCAACCTGATTCTGTTACGAATATCCAACGGGGGATGGAAATGCAGATACATAATAGAATAAAATAGAACGCATTCACTAGAAGCGCCGCGCCAGCAGAATTATGCGGCTAAGTGGACCAAATCGGGAGACCGCTTCTTCCCGCGTCAAGTCGGGGAAAAGCGGTGAAAAACTGCTTTTGCGGCGGCCGCCGAGTGCACAGTCCGTGAGAACCGAAAAGGCTGAGATCAGATGCTGTTAATATCCCTGCATATTCGGGTTTATGCAGTCGATTCAATTTATTTATCCCTACGAAAATTTTCAGATATCGATCAGGCTGAGTGTACTTTACGCTTTATGGGCCATAAACATCGAACGCTAGAGTTTATAAAAGTCGAAGAAAATAAAAAGTCATTTCCATAGATAACATTTCCGTTTTATGTGAAACATTTTTCCCAAAGTATAATAGATTAGAAAATTCATAAGTCTTTATAATTTCTAATTTTACAAAACAAAAAATAATAACGGTTTCAACAACGGGATGCAAAATGTGAATACGAAAAACTCACCAAAACTGAGTGATAATGACGAGTCTTCGAATATTGAACAAGCTACGCTATCCACGTCAGTACCCGAAAAGCCGAGGATAAAGAATTAATGTTAGCCAAAGTTGCTTTAATCGTTGCAGTATTTGAAGCATATAGGAGGAAAGAAATCACATTTTTCACAGTAGATGCCATAAAAGATTGTCAGTCATTTATTAGTGTAAAAATTCCGAACATAAAACTCATGTTCCAAGAATGCTTTCGTTTAAGTACTGAGGGATCAATAGATGGCATGAATTTTTTAGAAAAAGATGACGGAATTTCTTAGACTCTCCAACGTCAATGAATACACTGGCCATTGCTTCCGGCGCAGCTCTGCAACAATGTTGGCAATTTCTGGAGCGAAAATGACACTTTTAAAATTACTTGGAGGTTGGCGATCAAGTTCAGTTGCCGAGGGTTATATCGAACATTCCATTGAATAGAAAAACGAAATAGCAGAAAGAATCATAGGTTAGAAAGATACACCAAATAAGAAATTAAAAGAATTTCACTCAGAAGCTACCAGTATTGCCACTGCGAGCAATTGATTCATTCATTGCTGTTAGAGAAGAGAAGCTGGATGCCTCTAGTATTCACTTTAACAATTTAAATAATTGTACCTTTAAAATGTTTAATAAATAAATACTTTCGTTGTTTTTAATGTTTCATTTTTACTATTAGACACTAGTGCCTAAGTACAGAGTGTCATTTCGAAATTCTAATCAATATTAATTTCACAAAAAACATTTTTTAAGCGTTTAAGATGAAACTGCAAATGTTTTTGTAGAAAATCTTACATCTTTTCTTCAGTATATATAGGGTTGGAAAAACGTATAGTTCAGGTAGCCAGAGTAAATCTTTTGCAGATTTCGAATCTAATTGCATCCTTTCTTGGACTACCTAATACTTCAAAATCTATTGGTCATAGCTTTAGAATGTTCTTCACGTCACTTTTAGTTGATTTAGGGGCTATTTTGAGACTTAAATATTATGGTAGATGACGGGTGGTTATATGGAACAGTAAATGGAAGAAAAAGTGAACCATTTTCTTAATGGAGACATTACGAAAGATTTCCATGTAGATGTTTGACAAAACAGAAGGTAATATTTGATCTAAATTGGATTATTTTTTCCCATTGTCATGTCAGTGGGAAAATAGGTAAATTCAATAAAAAAAAACCAAAAGAACTTGCGATAGCTAATTTTGTTAAATGGCGATGAATGGTGACGAATTATTATTAGTTAGACATGAATATGCAAAACCTATGAGTTATACATATTAAATATGTTTAGGATATTGCCAAAGAACAAAACTCGGCAGATGATTTAGAAAAATATTTAATTTTCCTACAGCAAAATTCTATATAAAAAAGAACAACCTAATTGATTCTGTACAAGAGCAAACGCCCTACCAAAGCAATGTACTATTAAAACAAATAAATTAGAAGTTACTGAAAGTTACATGGCGTTTTAGAGTGAGTTAGGTAGTTAATTAACAGGCGAAATTACAATAGACCCCAATCTAACTAGTCATACAACAAAACTCCCAAACCCTATACATCTTGCGAAACAAATGAGCGTGCTGGGTAAACATATTATTTACACCTTACCTATATTTCGAATCAGGCTTGTGATCAAATCATTACTGTATACCTACCTAACAGATTAACCTTTTTTTTTAAGACATTTTCGCCACATTTAAGCTGAAAAAAATATACAGTATGTTCCTAATGTAGGAATCTGCAAGAAATTAGCAAACTATAAAAAAATTTAATTCCTGATAACATCAATTATAAACAAGTAACAGCTCTATGTAATACAGGGTGTTTCTAAAAGAAGTAGCACAAATGGTACTGTAAATCTACAGCTAATAAGAACACGTTTACATAAATATGACTACAGTAAAATGTTCTCCCCATAGGAGATACAACTATTTGAAGTTTCCAAACAAATATGGAATATCGGTTGTAAATTGAAAATAAATTTTCTACTAATGCAAGTACAACTTCTCAACAATTTTTCGAAAATTTTTGTGCCTTTGAAGGGGTTGAAATAAGCATCTCTATTTGTATGACAAAAATTAAGTATTCAAAAATACATATCAGATAGCGTGGTTTATTTTAAAACTTTTACCTCTTACTTTTTTTAAAACTAACCGTTTATTAACAAAAATAAAATTCATCATTCCCCTCATTCTTGTTAAAGATTTTTTTTTGTCAGAAAAACCAAATACGTTTATAAAAGTATCGTTTTCTGAATCTTTTTTGTGAAAAAATATGTTCGATAAACTGAGTACTTAAAAAACCAGTAAATGTGTGACATTTTTGACAAAATTTATTAAATCAAAAAGAAACAAGTTCTCTACTTGATTGATAGTCAGTATAACCTACACCACGTTCCAATAGCATATTGACACGTCTGTGCATTGAGATAATCAAGCGGTTAACGATCTATTGCGGAATATTGTTCCATTCCTCTGCTTCCGCCACGACTTTCTCATCTGCAGTCTAATGTGGAGGAATACGATTATGAATGGCTTTAGCAACAAAATCGCACATGTTTTCAATAGGATTCATGTCAGGAGAGTTAGCTGCCCAATCTAATCTATTGATATGTCCTGCTTCGAGTATCTCTTGAACCCTTCTTGCTCGCTGTGGTCGAGCGTTGTCGTTCATAAACACAAAATTTTCACCTAACTAATTACGTAGGGGTAGATAATGGGCGTAATAACTTGTTCGATGTAGATGTGACTGGTCATATTCTGTGGTATGGGAATTAATGGAGTGCGGCGGAACATTATTCCACCCCAAAACATTACGGTACCCCCTTCATACGGAGCAACTTCACGGGGAAAATGAAGTCGCTGTTGACGACCTGGTTCTCTCCAGACTCTTTGTCAATTGCCATCAGTAACCAGCCCAATTCTGGTTTCGTCTGTAAATAAGACCCACCGCCACTGGGGTAAAAGTCAACTCCTATGCTCTCGCGTCCACTGGAGACGGGTAGAACAATGCCTTGGAAGTAGAGTGGGGACCCGTTCGAATAGTAGGTGTCGATATAATATGGCGATCCTCCCTTTCGTTAGATATTCGAAGTCTGTTTTCCACTATATCAAATTCTTCGTATCTGTATCTATAACAGATGGAATGCCCAACATGTTCGATATCTGATAACTAGAATATCCTGCATCATGTAAAGCAGTCATTCTTGCTCGGGAAACGCAGAAATTTCACGTCCTGGCATTATAATGTACAAAAATTCAGAAGAACATTCGGCCGAATACACTGCCAAACTGACCAGATTTGTAAAATCATTGGTAATAAAGTAAAGGTTCATGGTCTGCAATTTTTTATTGTCTTTTTTATTCCCTAAGTACATGTACTTTTTTACCACATTAAGAAAAACCACTAGGTTTAATCGAATCATTTTATATACAGGGGGTCTGAGACTTTTGACGTTGTGTGGGGTAATTTATATTTTGAAAGGTGGAGTAATTTTTTTTTGATTTCCTGTCTTTGTTAGTTTTTCGAATATATCGTTGAAATTAATGATATTATGACTGAATCACTCTGTTTATTACCGAGAAATCGAACTTTTTATCAATCAACCGCGCATATATTCCGGACTTATAGAGAAATTACGACATTATTTATATCACTTTACTCCGTGATTGCAATGCCAATCCGAGAACGAACGGAAATTTTCATATCAGTCTTTGGGAAGAGCGGCGGCGGCGCGTCGTTGAGACAGCATCTTAAAACCGTAAATATTTTAGTAATGCCTACTCACGCCGTCTCACAGAGAGGATTTGTTGGATTCGTATCGGGTTTATTAGTGCGATGAATAATTTATTTTCCGAGGTGTGAGCTTTTTAGTGTCTTTTAAAATTTAACGAGTAGGACTGAAATAGTTATTTATGATATAAGTGGTAAAAAATGTGGAACAAAATCACTTTTAGCATATACAGTGTGTCCCGTTTATCAGATTAACAACTTTGGAAATCTAAGAAGGCTGTGGAATTTCCACAATTACAATTACAATTAATAACCTGAACGGAGGTTATATTCTACTAACCATTTTATCGATGAGACAACAATCTAGCCTACTAAAATTTTTTAAAAAGGGTCGTTTTTCCAGAAAATGGTATTAGACATTTTTTATCAAAAAGATAATATTACGAGGCTATTCAGGTTCCATCAAAATACCCATATACCAAAGGACAATGTTAAAAATAGCTGATTTTTGGCTTATCCGGGGGAACGCATAAATCATAAAAAAATCAATTGATTATTGTTAATTAACTTTAGAAATGGCCCAGAAATACGTCAGATAGCTGGGGAAATGTCGCTACTACCCCTAAACCTATATAAACTACCCTTAAATAGCTTTAAATGGATAATCATTAATTATTGTTATAAAATTCGTGTAAAATGAAAAAAATGCTTGAAAATGATTTGAACAGACAGTATGTCAATATAAAAAGTGATAAATAACTGTAAAAATGTCCATTCCCCCCCTTAAAATTAAAAAAACGACTTTCAAAAGCTAATGGTGAGCTTACTTCGACATCAAAAATAGATAATGCTTAAACGTTCAAGGGAACGCCTATTGCTAGAAAAAAATTATAGATTACTGTCAAAAAATGCAAAAACTGATACTAGAGTACATTCAGTAAGTGGGGAAATATTAATTGCACCCCTAAATCTATATAAACTGCCTTTAAATAGCTTAAAATAGATAATCATTATTTATTGTTGTAAAATTCGTTTAGAAGGAAAAAAAATGCTTAAATCACTTTTAAGGTTCATTTATACTATTGCGACCTGAAAAATGGGCGCAAGGATAAATTGCCATTTTTTCAGTACGCGCTCGCAAAGTGAGAACAATAGGCGTTATTTCGCCATTGAATGGGCACTTTTACAGTCATTTATCACTTTTTATATTGACATACTGTCTGTTCAAATCATTTTCAAGCATTTTTTTCATTTTACACGAATTTTATAACAATAATTAATGATTATCCATTTAAAGCTATTTAAGGGTAGTTTATATAGGTTTAGGGGTAGTAGCGACATTTCCCCAGCTATCTGACGTATTTCTGGGACATTTCTAATGTTAATTAACAATAATCAATTGATTTTTTTATGATTTATGCGTTCCCCCGGATAAGCCAAAAATCGGCTATTTTTAACATTGTCCTTTGGTCTACAAAAATATCTATATTGAGTGTTTTTACGGGATGCCAAATTTCGAAAAATCAGACAACTAAAAATTATAATAACCAGGTTAAAGTGAAAACAAATACCAATCGGACAAAGAACGCATACACTACAAGTTTAACATTTCAAATTGCGACCACAGTAAAAATTATTAACGTACAAAAAATGTAATGAATTGATTTATTATTGCACTTATATTTGAACTTTTATAAAAAGTATATAGTACTTAGCACCAATGCTAAAAGTAAATTACTTTTAACACCTGTGCCTTAAAATTACATTTTAGACGCTAATAGCATACGTTAAAAATTCTTCATTTACAGATGTTTGAAAAATTGTATTTATATTTTGACAGGCGCAAACAAGTTGTACACCAAGTTAGGAAGCGTTTATATGAAGGTTATTTAATAATATATATATTAAGCATACAGAAAAATACAGAATTATGCTCTTGTCTTGTTTTTCTTGGGGTTGTTTTGTTTACATTAAACTTTTTGCCTCACTTTTAGTAGCAAAAATACGGTGACAAATTATTGCAGGCTAATTTCGATCTACACTATACTTGTATTTAATTTGTAATTTAAAATTCGGATGAATTTGTGTATACTTATTTTATATTTTGAATATAGCATAGTAAAGCTGAAAAAAAACTATAGGAACGTTATTATTATAAATTCATATATTTATGGAATCAATAGATTGATATATAGAACCAACAATTGAACATTGATGATCATTAAGCTTGGAACTGAATTATTTATTGTTTAACATTATTTTAATTAATATAAAACAGTTCAAATATCATTGAAATAATTATTTGCATTTGTATTCTAAATAATTTTGTTTGTTTATTAATTACCACAAATATACAGGGTACTACAAATAATTGGGATATCTCTGAAGAGGCGACAGACTTCGTAAAGATATGATAAAAAGTCTCTATAACCATGTGAGCCGCACATTTTCTAAAAGCTCGCCTTATCTATTTTGTCACCTCTTATAGCTCCTTGCAGTTGTACTTCCAAGAAAGAAGCATAATTAGTTGTCCATTTGTAAACTTAAGTAACCAAGATTCTCTGAAAATGCATATTGTTTATGTTTCTAAAAAATCCCACACAATGCTAGCATACCCGAGCTTAGGCCTAACAAAAGCATTGAAAAGTGTCATACATGTATATCCAAAAAGTCATAGGATATTTTAGTTAGAAATCGTAGACATTTATAAGCAGACTGAATTAATATTGAAACTTAATTTATTATCAAAATATATACCTAGATCTTTCACAGTTTCAGGACGGTTCAGGATAATGTCATAGGGATAGCGCTTCCTAGTGAAAGCCATCACAATGCACTTGCTAGCATTTAAAAAAGATTGTTAATGATACACCAATCATGAATGCGGCTTAGGGAATGTTGTAACTTAACACAATCAGCAACGGTAATAACATCACTATAAATTTTTAAATCGTCCGCATACAAGAGATATTTGCAATCAAGATTCTGAACTATGTAGTTGATATAAATAACAAATATTAAAGGTCAAAAAATGGATCCCTGAGGAACTGTCTCGGACATGTAACCACCATACTGAACATTTTGATATCTATCCAAGTATGATTTAGACAATTTTAGTAGCAAATCCGATAATCCAAAGAATTGGAGCGTTTCAATCAATATATTATGATCTAAGTTATCGAAAGCTTTCGAAAAATCGGTATATAAAACATCAATTTGAGTATTTGTATCCAAATGTTGAAAAATGTTTCAAATTAGACACATTGGATCTATTTTTCATGAACCCATGCTGATAAGGGCAAATTACTCCCTGTACATGTGATTAAATTAAATATATATATTTAAATTATAATTTATTATTGTTAATATCAGATTTGACACACTTTTTGAAAAATGAATTTTTTTATTTGTTTACTAATTGCTGATTGCTCTTATAAGAAATTAATTGAAATATTACAAATGCTATCCAAATTTCTTTTCAGTGTACTATCAAAAGTACATAAGATAGATCTACTAGTTTGTAATTGTGTCTTGACACATACAAGATCCCCCAGATATTCTTGCTTTACTTAATTTTTTTTCTCCTACAATGTTTTATTTTAACCAGGACATTTAACCAATGGATTACTTGAAGCATTCCCATTTTTCTGTTGGTTACCTCTCCCGAAAACATTCTTACTTAATACTATTTTATAGCATGCAATAAGTCATAGATAAATAGTTATTTATGCAACAAGTGCAAAAAGTAAGTGTTTATTGTACGCGACGAGAAGTTGTCCTACGAGGCCGTCAGGCCGAGTAGGACATCACGTCGAGTGAAATAAGCACTTTTTGTACGAGTTGCATACAATATTTTTTTACGTTCATGCAAAAACCAAAAAATGTTATTTAGATGACACTAAGGGTGCATTCCACTAAGCGATCGCAACGCCCAGAACGACCAATGAGTCGTTCCACAAAGCGACCACAGGCGTTACAATTGGGCTTGCAACGTCATGAGACGTCAAGAGTTGACGTCATCGCAAACGACCGCTTCGAGCTCACAACGCCCACGGTCTTGAGGTGGGTCAACACATCATTTGTCATAAATTGCGGGAAAAGTCAAATAAACTATTTAAATGTCAAGTCTAAGATATATGGTTGAGATGGAGAAAATAAGTTTTTATAACTGTGAAACAGGCACTGTTATGGAGATCGAGGCCCCAGTTGCTCAGGCAATATGTGCAAGAGATGGTATGTAATTCAGTTATGCTTTTATATTTAATTTTTTTTATCAGTATTTATTTTTCTTGCAGATATTGCCTTCGCAACAGAATTAATGAATGCTGCTTTACAAGAGTCAAATTCTTTTTCTGGTGAATCTGCTGAAAGGGTATTCGAAGAGGAAATAAGACACGACACGGAGGTTATTGGGACTGAAGTTGCAGTTTAATATTAATTTTAAGACCTAAATAATTAATATATTTTACTGAAATATGTATATGTAATTAATGTATGGTTACATTCTTAGTTACATTAGTAAATTCTATGAGTAACACCAATTTAACTTTTTTACCTAGAATATATAAAAATTATATATAATTACCTTTTCTACCTAACCGTCAAATCATCTGTCAAACTAATAACTGACAAATATAAACAAACATGGATCCCAACTCTGTTCCACTAGGATTCAAACCACATCCGTGAACAATGCGCACAAGAGCAGTTTTAACCTAGTGGAACGGGTAAAATTGCGATGGTCGTTCTGGGCGTTGCGATCGCTTAGTGGAATGTACTCTAAGTCTAGGAAAATGTGACGTCGATTTGAACGTTTATGTTTGTCATGATGACAAAACGCTGTAGTAGAATGACAGATGAATGCAAAATATTTAATAAATTACTAATATATTAGGAACAATTTAACTCAAACATGATTTTTACCATTAATATTAAAAGTAAATGTACAATTTGTGCAATTTTCAATATCAATATTTCTTAGTGAATTATTTTTTAATTCTACTTCATGATTTGCAACTCCTGTAAATGTACTAGTACTTGGTATCTGTACATTGTCATTTTCTTCAGGCTGAAATATTTGTTTTGCAACACTGAGTTTGTTTGCAAGTGATTCCTCTACGTATCCTTCCGCTGCTGTCGACGATTTCCATCCACCGTGTCATTTAAGCTCTAGTATATCTGCTCCAGTGTCTGCAAGAAGTGTTGCGGAGGATCTCCTAAAGCAGTGCCCTGTGTATAGCTCAAGATTCTCCAAATGCAGAAATTTTGCAATTTCATACGGGATTTTAGCAAACGTGTTCACACCAACAGCTTGGACAATGCTCTTTTCATTTCGGTAATTGATAAAAAAACGTTTATGCGAAATATGATTGGTACGTAATTTCGTGTATTTATGATATATCTCGATCAAATTTAATGCTTCATCGACCTCACTTCTAATGACAAATATTGAGCCTACTTCTTCTATGTCGTCGGTACTCAATTTTTGGAGCTCATCTCTACGACATGCCCCTGCGATACCAAATATTGCAGCTACCTACAACAACCAGTTTTAATATATTTTAAAAAAGCTAAATAAAATACCGACTTACTTTTTTCATGAAAGCTTCTTTTAAAAATTTATAAATGTGTTCCCTGCTCAATACTTTTGACTTTTTTGGCCGAAATCCTACAGAGTTCTGCTTCATAAATGCCATTAGTTTCTTGTAGGTTTTAATATCAATATTTTCTTTTGAACAAAGACAAGCTCTCACCATTGAGTACTCAGACCAAAGTGACGAGGGTTTAATATCTCTCGTTCTTTTTGAGAAATATGCAAGAAGCACATCTTCTGTAAAATGTACAACTTTTTTATCAAAGCACAACTCTTACGATTATAACTTATTTAATACTGTTTTCTTGATTTTCTAGGCAATAAGTTTAATGACGCTGCATTTGCTATTTCACTGACTTCTGGTGGTGTTCCAACAAATTCTTCATCACTATCACCTGCTTTTCCTATAATATTACTCATTTTCACACTTTAAATTGTGTAACGGTCAGAATTAATTTTTGACTGACGTTTATAGAACTACAGTTGCATTATCCAAATCATAGTAGTCGTAAGCGCGTATATTGGAAATTAATTTTATTTTAAATAAATTGCATTTTCTGGTACTTAATTTCGTAAGCCAGTATGTAATAAATATGATTGAAAATAATATAAAATATGCAATTGCTTGAAAAGTAATACAGTCTCAAAGAAAATTGACTAATGCAATAAAGAACCACTTTTTCCACTAAATATAGTTCAATAAAGTTTTGTTTTTTTGCATGAACGTAGAAAAAATGTTTAAGGCTATGATTTTCTGACGCCAGCGACAGTTTATAAATTGAAATATTTTAAACTGCCACGACGACAACGTCAAACGCCAACTTAGAGTTTACAAATCCAGCTCTAGTTTAGTACCTACTACTATAAGATTGCTCACTTTTATTTATAAGTATGTGAAAATAATAGTTGTTAAAGTGTGCAGCTGGAATTAGAATAGCAAAATGCGAACGCTTATTAAAAGTTATTAAGTTTTGCTGTACGCGTTTTAATTTTTGAGATTTCTACTTACTTAAAACACCACGGTTAGCATTAACAATACCTACCTAATATTTATTCCGTACACCGGACTAATAATTCTGCTTAATGAACATTTGTAATTTTACTACAATTATTATGAATAATGTAGATAATTTTAAGGATATATATACGTTTTCCGCTTTGTAGTTAGTTAGTACCTGTAAGCATTTGAAGAAAGAAATAACACAAAAATGTTATTAATGTTTAATAAAATTGTAAACTTGTTATTCGGGGAATTGGTAACGTTTGAAGGTAACTATTTTTATAGAATGCCTATATTTCAACGAAGTCATATAGTCACATATTTTCTTGCTTACTTACATTATCCCACATGTGCTTTTTTAAATTTATTAACGCACTCGGTGCGATAATTAAATTAGACATTTATTAAATTAACAAAAATATATAAGACCATATGAAAGCCCATGCGATTTGCTTGAATAGGTGAAAATATTCTGAGTATGAGCATAAGCATAACCAGTCATCATGTCTTTTTATACCCGGAATATTTGTTCCACAATCGGTTAAAAGGGAGGTTCGCTGAAAACAGTTACCAGCATACGCATTTGGATTTGGCAGTGTAGAAATTGTACCATAAGTTTTGGCACATTGCCAGTAGTATTTATATCGATAGGTTGTTCGTTACCTACATGGTTTTTTATTATATTTAGACCACCCTTTATGATTATTATGACGTTATTATTAGAGACAGAATCCTGACTGTGAGAAATAATATATACAGTATGCGCCAAAAGTATGGAATAAATTCAATAAAAACGAAACAATTATTTTTTGGGAAAAATCCTCGAACAGGTCGATTTTTAATTTAAAAAATACATATTTTAGCGGAAAAAGCGATTTTCAAATGTCATTTGTTTTCGAGTAATGACGTCATCGATTTTTTTTAAATGGCAACACCATATTTTTTTCCTTGATTCTGAAAGATCGTTTAATTCTCTATCAGAAAGTACTAAAATTTTGCCCTCTTACATAGGAAAGTTTTCGAGTAAATGACGATTGAATGTTAGAAAACGTAAATTGTATCCATAAAAAAGTAACAATTCTGAGGTATGTAAAATAAAATACAATTGATTAAATTTTATACTTAAATTAAATGTTCGAATTGCCATCCACCAACTTCTTGACAATGCACAAGTCTGTGAAGAAATTCTTCTTGCACATTATGAATTATTTCTGGGGTAACTCTTCACCCGAATGCGATTTTGAAGTTCTTCTAAATTACGTGGTTTATTAATGTACACTTTTTTTTTTTTCAAGTATCCCCATAAAAATAGTCAAGAGGTGTAAGATCTGGCGATCTTGCAGGCCATTCTATCGGTCCGCGTCTGCCGATCCACCTCCCAGGAAAACAGTTGTCCAAAAAATCTCGTACAGGGCGCGCATAGTGCGGAGGTGCACCGTCTTGCTGAAACCATAAGGTATCGTCAGGAATGTCAGGGTCATTATCGTTAGGAAAAATTACTGCAAGGACTGGAACAAGGTCATTTTCTAGAAACTCTAAATATCTTTGTCCTGTAAGGGTTCCTTCAAAGAAGAAAGACCCTACTATTCTGTCGTCAACTATTCCAGCCCACACATTTAATTTCTGAGGGTGTTGGGTATGTGCCTCTGCCATCCAATGAGGATTTTCCCGACTCCAATATCTGCAAGTTTGACGGTTTACTGTACCATTCAGACAAAATGTGGCCTCATCTGAAAAAAGTAATTGCCGGTGTAAATTTCTATTTTCTTGACATAAATCTATTAGAATTTCGCAAAAGTGTAAGCGGCGATCGGGATCATCTTCATTGAGTTCCTGCACAAGTTGATTTTGTAGGGATGATCTTTTTCCTTCCTCAACATACGTAGCACTGTGCTCTGACTAGTGTCATTGTTTAATGCAACCAATCGTGAAGAATTATGAGGATTATCCACCATACTTATCAAAATGTTCTGTTTCTGATTTTCATTAGTGCTTGGACGTCCAGGTTTTGGAATATTTACAACATTGCCAGTTTCTCTAAATTTAAACTCTACCTTACTGATTGTTGATTGGCTGATACGGCGATCTGGATATTTTTCATTAAATAAATCGCAAACTTCCTACTGAGTTCTAGTCATATTCCCGCATCCGATAAGAATTAAAATTTCAATTCTTTGAGTAACAGTTAAATGTGCCATAATACTTTAAATTGAATAACAATTTCTATGTCGCTTACAATACTTATTAGAAAGTCGGTGTGACAATGACACTTTGCAAAGATTTTCTCCTACGTGATCCATAAACGAACTATGGAATTCGAAAAACTAAACTTGATAACGTTTTTGCTTTATTTTAATTGATTTACGTTTTCTAACATTCAATCGTCATTTACTCGAAAACTTTCCTATGTAAGAGGGCAAAATTTTAGTACTGTCTGATAGAGAATTAAACGATCTTTCAGAATCAAGGCAAAAAATATGGTGTTGCCATTTAAAAAAAATCGATGACGTCATTACTCGAAAACAAATGACATTTGAAAATCGCATTTTACGCTAAAATATGTATTTTTTAAATTAAAAATCGACCTGTTCGAGGATTTTTCCCAAAAAATAATTGTTTCGTTTTTATTGAATTTATTCCATACTTTTGGCGTATACTGTAGAATAGAATATTTTTATTTCGTAGGGGACATTTTGTACTCAGTGTTAAACTGCTCTACACTTTTATTTCGATCGCGTATAAACAGGATTGTCGACGTGATAGTAATGTTATTGGCAGCACTGGACAATATTGTCTACTTGCAATATGTAAGGAGTGCTCCATCAATAAACGACGTTATAAAATATTTGGCGATGCAAGTAATAATTGTAGCTGTAAGTTAATGAATACTATATACATATGAATGTCCAAATAAGAAAGTGCGTTGGCATACTTATCTACATGTTTCGTCGCAGAGTTCTAAAACTGGTATGTGCTAAAAGTTTGTGTTTCGAACGGTAGCTTCATGTTTGTTACGTGACGATACAGACAAGAAAAAAATTATGTAATATATTTTTTGAACTTAAAAAAATTGTTATTATATTAGTTATTCGATCAAAGTCTTTGGTTGTTTCCAGCGTGCGTTCTTGCGGTATGCCACACGCGCTTTAATATGTTTAGAAGGTATCTACTATTTAATTTTTAGGGAATGGCTGGATATATATACGTCATCACACACTTCCACTTGATTTTCAAACTTATAGAAACCATGAAGCATTGCATAAAGCCAATTAGTGAAGGAAGTGAAAAAACCATCAGAAAGATAAAAGACGAGTCCAAACATTTTGGTAAACTTATTATCATTCCTCTAATTGCTGCTTTAGCAGCTTTTATGCCAGGGTTTGTTTCAAATGAGGATATGCATTATATTTTAATGTACATAAGTAAGCGATATGGGAGAGGGCTGTTGTTTCGAATAATTTACTATTTTTGTTTGGCACACGTATGTTTTACAGTGACTTCAATACACTTATGTTGGATATATTACATATTTCATATAAAATTTCAGTTATACATATTAAAGGAAAAAATTGAAGGATTAACGTCGAATAACGATTTATTTTGTGACAGTGTTTTACAAAATGAAATTTACGCCAAAATAAAAGAATGCGTTCATCATCATCTGGATTTAAAGAGGTAAGAAAAGTGTTTTTCCTAAAAAAAATCTTCACCGGTATTGTTATTTTCTCATTATTTCTCAAAAATTAGAAGTATAAAATGTGGAAAGGTTGCATCTATTCCATTCGTTTAATGAGGGAATGAATAAAAGAAGCAAAGATTTAATTTTTCTGCGCAGAGTTAAGATTTCCATTATATTAGATATGTGGACAATTTTGTGGATGCATGTATTGCTATATTAACTATAAGAGATACCAAAATGGTTAAATAGAGACAGTTTTGTTGCTAACTTAATGGCGCTTGCAGACCGGTCCTAGATCTTTAGGTTTTCCAGTTATTTTGAAAAAAAGTAAATGTGACGTTTTCGAAAATCGTCTGTAACTTTTTTATTTAGAGGAGTTTTTAAAATCTGAAAACCCCTTTTTCACAGCAAGTTTTTTTGACAAATTTCACTCTATATGTAAATTTTTATTACGACGTTCTGTAGTGAATAAACGAAATAAAAAAATTGTATGTCACCAGACCTGTATTTCTACTTGGCTTATAAGTAGAATACCTCTACAGAATTGCACTTGATTATACGCTCTGTATCTCGGTAATGGCAGTGATTAGATCCATCAAGAAAATGTTTGTTTGAGGACTGCTAGATATCCTGTATTCCCTGTTAACGTATGTACATTTCCCAATGAACCTGAACCCTGTATAAATAATAATTTTTAAAGAATTATGAAAGAAATTGGCAACATTATAACATTCAACTATCGAAATAAAGGAAAAAGAGCCCTGAGTTTTGAAACCGATAATTAAGAAAAATTGAAATTGAAATTTGGACCATATATTCCCTGACAATTACTCTATTGTGTGCGCAAAAATTTCAGCTAGTTTCGTTATCCCATTTTTAGTTATTAATGAAAATGTGCCTATAAAATTGATACCTCTGACTTTAAATTCGCGTAATTTTTTTGTTAATTGATAAAAAATAAAAAAAATTTAGTGACGATAAGTTGAACTATTGTCTTTAGAACTGTGGAGGTCATAAAACCTCTTCTTTTTTTATGGTTATTCAAAACAGAAGAGCTATCTCAGTAAACACACAAGTAAACAACAATCTCAAAAAATTTGTTAAAATAATACAGTTATAAATATGATATTCTTAAAAACAGTATCGGAATGGTCTATTACCAAAGTTTACAAAATTATTATTATTATTATTATTATTATTATTATTATTATTATTATTACTATTATTATTATTATTATTATTATTAAATAATTAAACTATAAACTACGTAAGAGGTTGGCTGCAGTGGCGTTGCTAAGAGTTTTGATGTGATTTCTGTTTTTTTTTTAACCAATGATACCTACTACCCTTCAAGAGTAAAGGTTTGTTGAAGTAAGTAAAAAAAGGGAATTTTATAAAATCATAATTGTCAAAAACAGGATTATGTCAGCGTACTTTCAAATATTTATTTACTAAAAAAATTATCTATGTAATTTGAAGAAGTGAAAATTGGAAGCATAATTGGAATCAGCCGATCCCTTCTGGCAGTAAGTTTTGTCATTTGTCCCAGTTGAATTTCACATAAACCATTAATTCTTTCAGGTTCAAAGTAATCTTTTACTTGTAGAACAGTTTCTGTGAAATATCTTGACTTTTCCTTTGCGTTGTAACTGATGGCGGTCGAAACTTATTATATTTTTTAACAACTGTTTTCTTTTGAAACAACTACTCCGCGTACTAATACCCCGACCGGCATTGAATGTAATTGTATTTTATAGATTTAATGGCGAGTCGCCCAGGGAAGAGGTCTGCGATTAAGTACCTGCTGTAATGTAGGTCGCTTCCTGCAACTCGAGCCGCTTGGGCCGAGCAGGAAGTAGCAGACCACTTATATTTCAACTGTTTCCTTTTTTACCATGGCGTGACAAACAGTCAAATCTTTCCCAAAGTTTTGTTTATTTTGCCATACATTTCAAACCATTTAAACCGCATTGGAAAATATTGTTTATAAATAACATTAAGAATATCATAAATGTGTCACTTACTACTCACTAACAATTTTAAAAACATGTTTTCTGAAGATTATCCAACAATATTTTTTTGCAGTAGCACTTAATATGAGGCAGACAAATTAAAAATAAGATTACAAAAGAAGACCTTTTGAGACAAATGACCTCCAGAGTAATGACAATAGTTGGGCTTATCGTCAAAAATTTGTAATTATTTTATCAACGGGTTAAAGTAGGCTGAAAAACCATGATTTTTTCAACATTTTCATTAATAACTAAACAATGGGATTGTAGTATAGGAATAGCTTAAGGGAATTAATTAAGTGTAGTGTAATATTAGCTTTGGTATGTATTGATATATTAACTTTGTTCTGACTTGTTGCTTAATAAATTAGCAACGAATAAGCATCTTCAATGAAACGTGTATGAAGAATGAGAGAATATAATGAGCTATAGAAGTAGAAAAATGTTGTTTGATTAAGAACACTATTTTCAAGAACTAAATGTAAAATACCCAATATAAGAAGTAAGAATAAAATATATTCTAAATGAAATTTTAGGACCCAGTTGTGTAATAATGAGACTATATATGGTTCACATTTTTTCGCCCCTACGTTTTCTTAATATCGGTTTCCAAACTCAGGTGCCTATTTTATTTATTTTGATAGTATGTAGCAGTGACGGCTCGTGATGTTTTCAGTAGAGGAGACTTGAAGCGAAAAACCCAAAACTATCGTTTTATAATGACATTGGCACATTTCCTCACCCACTTTTTCATCATGACCGCGAAAACAAATTTCTTGAGACGATAAAAATATTACTACATCGATTAATCTGTAAAATATCTCTATTTTCACGGACCTTCTCATTATAATTTTGTATTTCTATTTTGTGAGCATAATCAAAGCATTTCAAATTTAATACGCGATGAAATATGTTCCTGAGATTTTTCATGCCTTTCGAGACCTCGTGTTATATTTTGCAAATTATTAAAACCCACCCTGCCCCAAACGGATAAATTATCATTAGTAAATAACAAACATTGCCAGCAGTATAATTTATTTCTAATAGTGGATGCGGTTAACTAGTCGTTTTTGTTATAATTATTATTGTTAAATCCCCTATTTTGTTTCTCACCTATTACAACTAAAGACGGCAAAGAAGGTGTTGGTCTAGATTTTTGTTTAATTATCAGCTTTTCATTGTAACTAAGAGTATAAAATCCTTTTAATAGCAAATAATCTGCAATGTCCATGCAACTAGAGAAGCTGTTATTGTCACTTTGAGCACTCATTTTTTAAATAAAGTTTTAGATACGTACCAGTAAAATGTAAAAGATTGCTTGTCAAACACAAATTCTTAAAAAAACACTTTTAAATTAAACAAAAACACTATTAAGTTACACAAAAACACCCGTTATCACAGAATCTCGCGAAGTTACAGAACATAAACTACAATACAAATGACAAATGTTTTCATTTGTCTATTTCCGATTACTGCCGAGAGTGCCGAGGCTTCACGGCGGGCGATCGCTTGGTGGTAGAAGAAGAATGGCTAAATTAAAGAAATTACATGTTAAAAAGAGATAGTTGATGGAGACTAGAGGACAGTGTTGAGATTTATTTGCGGGCATATTGAAGTTAACCGTTCGCGCGTTCAAGGCCGCGCACTGTTAGATACATATGAATGCGCTGGAGGCTTACCGCGCTTAGCGGCCAGCAGCTCCGTTAGCATGGGCTACGTATTCGGAGAGCGCGAAATTTCAAACACAATCAAAATTCACGTATTTATTTGCTCACTCGAGATCTCAATTAGTAATTAGTTGCATGTGAAAATAGATTTATAACAAAATAAATATAAAAATATGATATAGGTACTTATGTAATGTAAAATAAAAATAAATAAAAGACATTTTCTTAGCAATGCTACAAACACCGCAGAGGAGGTTAGCCTCCCCTGCCTCCTCTAACAAGCCGCCACTGGTATGTAGGTAGTCCTGTAACCAACGATTTTCTGTATACAGTGCGATATTGCTGACTGACCATTAGAGAATCGGATCATGAAAATGCAGCGAAATTATTATTAAAAGGGTTGGCGTTCAAAGGAGAAAATATAATTTGCCTGATTTTGGATGAGGTTATAGTGTGAATGGCGATAATCTAAAAAGCGCCTCTAGCTAGCTCCCCCCTGCCACTATGACTGGATAGTGATAGATAAGATTGTGTATCAAAATTAGATCCTTCAGCTAGTTTTAAACTAATTGTTATTGTACAAAGTAAACGCTTTGTTATATTTTTCTAAAAGTGTCTCTAAGTTATGTAACTAGTGTGAAGCTGTACCAAAAGAACTTGTATTATAACACTATCATTATTGGATACTATAAACTTTGCAGGTGCCATGTTATATTGAATCGACTTGCTGCTTTGGGACTGATGGTAGGTCAAGGCGTAGCAATAATAGTTATAACTACCATTATTATATTTACTATATGGGTGAGTATACATACATATTTATAACTTTGACGTCTGGTTTATTAAATTAAGTGTGTAGCTGCGATTTTTCATTCAAAAAGCAACGACATAGATCTCACAATGTTGGCATACTTCAAAATTCTGGGATAAAAGTCACAACTCTGACTTACAACTCATAATTCTGAGGTAGAAGTCAGAATTCTGAGTTTTTTTATTATTATTTAAAATTCTAAATTGCAAAAACGTAATCATTTTTATTAGAGACAATTCTAAAACTTGATTCTTTTTCAGAGAATAGAAACCCTACTTGATGTTAAAGTTATTACAATATTTGTCATGACGAATGGATTTCTATGGGAATACTGTTATTTAGCACAAATGTATGAAAATGAAGTAAGTTTATTTGAACAAAGTCTATAATTCTTCTAAAAATAATTATTGGAAATAATTTCAAAATGTCATGATGCTTAGTATTGATTGTGCCCTCGGCATTTTACAAAGTTCGGGGGATTTTTTGCGCGAAAATATACAGAATGCTGGAATTTTAGTGCCTTTATTTGCTATATGATAAATTATACTCATATTAGGTTTCGAATATGTATACTAACGTCATATAGCTATCGTGTTTTTATTTAAATGTATGAACCTTTATACAAATACACCTGAATATATGTATCTAATATGAATGGTGATGGCCAATGATTCAATTTTGCGCATTATCGTCGAGAAATAAAAAAAATGGCCCAATTGCAGCATGAAACAAACGGATGACATTGTTGATGATTTGTTCGATTTAGATCTGTGCATTCATGTTCCTATCAAGCACCAATAACTCTGTACGCCCATTAAAACAAATGCCTCCCCAAACAGCAACTGTACCACCTCCGAATGGATGAACTTCCTTGATGGCTTTACGATTTCTGGGTACCAAAGGAAGGGTCCATACTCGAACACGCCGACTATTTAAAAACAATACAGACCTCCATTGATCATTCCAATTCACGTATTCATTAGCCCACTGCAACCGAAGTCGCATGTGATTTTGTGCCAGTAGAACCCTTCTCAAAAGTTGTCGTGAACGTAAATGGATACTATTGTGGATACTATTAGATTAGAAACCGGTCTTATGCAGGGGTAGTAAGTAAATTTTAAGAAAAGCCATCAGACTTTGGACAATGTTTACACAAATCCAGGTGGCCAATTTTAAATTATTTCGCTCGCTGGTTTTTAAAATATTAAATAAAAATCGAAAGCAATTCTGTAAGTTTAACACCCTGTATCTATTTAAGGCAGCGTCCTAGATAAAAACTTTAGGATGCCCTTCTTAAAAATCGTCAAAGAATACGAAGTTTAATTTTTGGCTGAAATCACCCTGTACAGCTAAAACAACCAGTACAACTTGGCAATGAAAACACTAGATGGCGACTCTCCCCTAAAATACCCGTTGATCTTGTTCATACCACGGAGGCAGACAGGAAAGAAGGCAGGGGTTTTGTAGAATATATCTGTGTTCTCCTCTGAAAATAATTGCCTCAATGCTCTCAATCATGATGTACCACAAACTCACCAGTGATTTTAATGCTGCTTATTTATTCATGAAATATGCCAGCAGTAACAAGTATCTTTGTTGTGGCGTTATTGCTTGAAATTTCTGTACCCTTGTCCATTGCGACTTTTCGGGCAATAAAATCACTAATTTCGGAACAACTTGCAAAATTACACCTTTTATATTAGCCTCGTTTGTAAATAATGCCCACAAAGCTACAGCATTGATTTTATAAGTTTTGCTATATATATTGGTTACAATTTATGCTTTGGCAATGCCTTGATTGATTAAAAAATAAAACTTAATTTTAATTTAATATGCTTTAGAGACTGTGAGAGTAGAAAAATCTTCACGCGTTGCTCGCGTTCTCAACTGCTAAATGTTGCTTACCTTCTATGTGGCGTAAATAACAATAACGTATTAGTTTAAAAACGGAAGTAATTAAATTATTAATTTATTAAAATAAATGAGGAATAGGTACAAAAATGTCAAAAATAGGATGTAAATTCCAGAAAAATAATAAAATACCAACTACACAATCAATATTTTATTCTTTTCTCTTTCAGTTCGAACTATTATATTTAGCGTTAACTGATTTACCTTGGTACAACTGGAACATCAGAAATCGACAGAGTTTACACATATTCATAATGAATACTCAATATGCACCTGCTATAAAATATATGGGTAACAAAATAGCCAACAACCAATCTATAACAGAGGTAAGTTAATTTCGTTCTGGTGTTATCTAAATATTGTTTTTATTTCACTGATCACAAGAAATAATGGTTTTATGGCCATAAAATACGAGTATAAATGCTCTATTGTTTGCTGACATGTCGGGATAAGGGAAAGAGCAGGGAAGCATAGGAAGCTCGCAGCATACCGGCACAGCAATTTTATGTCAGGGCATACGTAACACATGATCAGCTCAGCATAATGACATTATTTTTTATAAAATACATAGGTATAAATGTCTAAAATTGTTGGCTCTTCTGTAGCCCAATTACCACAAAGTATTTATTAAACAATATTATTATGTGACGCTGTTTCGTTTCCAACGCATTTTGGCTTTTAGTCGAGGCAATGAAGCATTATGATCAGCAAATCTTTTACGATAGGACGTATCGGAATGCGGTTTTTCGCATTCGCTTGCAAAAATTATTTATATCATTCGTACCTACTTTGTACCTATTACAAACCGGAAGTTGCATTGCTGCAGCCAAAAATGCATGCAAAAAATGCATCTTTTGAGAGGCCTTTTGGTAAATTTAATAACTTCATAAATAAGAGTCAGAATTGGCTCAAGTCGGGTACCCGAGGATTTTCGATGTCGCTGATCACGATTATGATGTTCAAATTGACCCCCCGAATACCTGGAGCTCAGGAACGCCGACGAACGTCATCTCCGGGGACTATCCCGAACCCCGGGGTTTTTTTGGATCGCTGAATTCGAATATACCATCGGCGAACACCCCACGGACACCTGGTGGGTCCCAACCTGGACGCGGACGTCATCTTCGAGAATTTTTCTGGAAATATCGACAATAACGAACCGAAAATCGTTATGGGGACTTTTTGTGTGCGCTGAATCCGAATTTTATGTTGAAAATGACCACCCGAACACTTGGTGCGCTCTAACTTGGCCCTGAACGTCATCCCCGAGGGTTTTCCAGACATAATTAAAAAAAAACACCCGAAAATCGTTACGGGGGGTTTTTTGGCTCGCTGAAATCAAATATGGCACCGGCCAACACCCCACGGACACCTGGTGCACCCTAACTTAGCTCTGAACGTCATCCTTGAGGGTTTTCCAGACACAATTGAAAATGACCAACTAAAAATCGTTACTGGGGGTTTCTTGGGACGCTGAATTCAAATATGGCATCCGTGAACACCCCACGGACACCTGCTGCACTGAAACTTTTACCTCGACCACGATGTCATTCCCATGAATGTCAACTATGGTTGGTCTTTTTCAATTGTGTCTGGAAACCCCTCAGGGATGACGTTCAGAGCCAGGTTAGGGTGCACCAGGTATCCGTGGGGTGTTGGCCGGTGCCATATTTGATTTCAGCTAGCCAAAAAACCCCCGTAACAATTTTCGGGTGGTTTTTTTCAATTATGTCTGGAAAACCCTCGGGGATGACGTTCAGGGCCAGGTTAGGGCGCACCAGGTGTTCGGGTGGTCGTTTTCAACATAAAATTCGGATTCAGCGCACACAAAAAGCCCCCATAACGATTTTCGGTTTGTTATTGTCGATATTTCAAGAAAAATTCTCGAAGATGACGTCCGCGTCCAGGTTGGGGCCCACCAAGTGTCCGTGGGGTGTTCGCCGATGGTATATTCGAATTCAGCGACCCAAAAAACCCCCGGGTGCCCAATTTCTCTCCTCTCTCGCATAAAGTTCGGGATAGTCCCCGGAGATGACGTCCGTCGGCGTTCCTGAGCTCCAGGTGTTTGGGGGGTCAATTTGAACATCATAATCGTGATCAGCGACCTCGAAAACCCCCGGGTACCCGACTTGAGCCAATTCTGACTCTTATTTACGAAGTTATTAAATTTGCCAAAAGGCCTCTCAAAAGATGCATTTTTTGAATGCATTTTTGGCTGCAGCAATGCAACTTCCGGTTTGTAATAGGTACAAAGTAGGTACGAATGATATAAATAATGTTTGCAAGCGAATGCGAAAAACCGCATTCCGATACGTCCTATCCTAAAAGATTTCCTATCTTTGGCCTTTTTAGTGCTTCATTGCCTCGACTATTTGTCATAAGAAAATTTACTGTAAACAGGGAGTGCCGCCGTATTACTAGGAGTGACGGGTTGATTTTCTTCTCTTTTAAAAAATCGACTAAAAAATGTATTTTTCGATTTTCTGTCTTTCTTAGACCTTTCAAATAAGTGGTTAAATCCTCATATATTTCTGCACAAAATCATGCGCTGGTTAGTTAGCAAAGCAAAAAATTACTCGTGTATGAAAGTGAGACTGTTTTCATAAAAACTTAACTTTCTATTAATATTTCTATTTTAAATTTTAGACCTACCAGGCAGTATACACCTTGATTACATTTTTTTGTGCTATGAGTAGTAAGACCTAAATTAAACCATAGGGAATATGCAGAATAAAGTAGTGACTCTTGCACGCACACCAAAACTGGACAAGCTTAAATTAATATAATTTTTAATAATAAGTGCAAAATTGAACAAAAAAATATCTTGTTCTGTATATTTATTGCAAATACTGTTTAATTATTTAATATAGTAATAACAACAATTGTTGGACATAAAATCAAATTATTATACCAACTAATGATTGTAATTTGTAGCAAATAAAATTCTGTAAGCACAAACGTAGCCTTATTTGCCTTTAAAATATGTAGATACCTTTGAAAATTATCAGTATGTTGACCCTAAAGTTGAAATCATTTAAAATTTAATATTTTATATATAGAACAAATAGCTTTAAAAATATAATTAGTTATTGCTAAATACATTTATAAATTTATTTATTTTACTTTTGAATTTATTTATATTCATATTATTTATTTTTATAAATTTATTTATTACTTTTTTAATAACATTTTATTTTTATTTTTAGTGTAAAATCATCCATTGTTTGTTGTTGTTTTCCACTGCAAAAATCGGAACGCATTCTTATACATATAATATATATTTTAGAATGACCATCAAGGGATATCAAACTGTATAGTTTTTTGATTAGAATATGTGTGCAAAAGACATGTAAGTACTTTGTATTTAATCAATAATTAATTTGTAATTTAGTCGAACACAGAAACGCTTATTTAATAATTTGAACATAGCGCAATAAAATAAATCATGGGGAACAATCACCTAAATAACCCAGCTAGCGTAAATGCATAGCAATTCTGTTACTAGCAATAACTAGTTATACCTAAACCACGGCATAATAATCTGGAAAACCATGTTAAATTAGATAATTATTATTATAAAAGCGCATACCTGTATATGGCCTTAACTAAACTTTATTTTATAATAATTCTACATTGTCAGATTTCCAATAAAAAATTGCAAATTATCACTACACACGCAAAAAATCTAATCTGTATTTAAATATAATACAGGACATTCTAATCATCACATATCGAATATGTTGGGCATTCTTAGATCATCTGTTGTACAAATAGTACCCAGATATGAAGAATTTGATACAGTGGAAAACAGATCACGTAATGGACGTCCTCGAGTATCTAATGAAAGGGAAAGGTATTTGATGCATGCCCGTAGACACCGTACATCTTCAGCTTCAGCTCTCAGGACCCACTTTCGAGGTACGTTTCGCCGTATTATATCGACACCTACTGTTCGAAGACGACTAACTAAGCTAGCGTTGCAATAAGTGTATTAATATTGATATTAGTATAGCTTTCTTTTCGTGCAGGTTAATTCAAACAACAAATTTTTATTGGAAAATTTGTGTATATACAATTCAAGCAATATTTATAGGTATAACCATAATTACAAAGACTTAAAAAGCGTTTCTGTGTTAGAATGAGACATCAAAGAATACGAGCATATATTATTAGCCTTTTGATTAGAATGTGGATGTGGAAGATGTATATTTTGTATTTAATTAGCAATTAATTTATAATTCAGTCGACTATGGAAACGTTTATATCACATTTCGAACAAAGTAGGACAAAACAGAGATGTTCGCAGTCAATATCTTTATAATTATGTATATTTTATCAAACGCTCAAACAAATAAAACCAACGATCTTTAACCTTCATTAACGTTAACAGTGGTTTATGATTTGATATTCCTTTTTTGCTTAAACTAATGCGGAATATATCTATAACTGAAATATTTACTAAGGTAGCTTAATAAATAAATAAATGGCTTAATGACGTTAAAAAAATATGTTTCAAAATTATTATTATCGATTGGAAAACACCGCCTTTATTATCGGAATAATTACCTGAATTATATTCAAATACCATACATTACCATATCTGTTAACTTTTGATTTCAATAAGAAATACATCAGCGTAAAATATTTTTTTATCTCTGTCTTAACGTATTATTGTCAACCGAATTTGCTCCTTGCTCTCTCTCTTTCTACCACCAAATGTGTCACGAATATAATAATAATAATCTTTATTCTCTTTTATGGCATTACATAAAATATTGTATAAGACTAGTTAATAAAACAAACAAAACAATAAAAACAAAAAAAAAACACTTATAATAAATTTAAATATAAACAATATAATATTACATATAAAAATTATACTCATAGAAAATATTCATCAAGCCTATAAAAACATTTGTCAATGAGATATTCTTTCAGTGTTTTCTTGAAGGCAACTATAGTTCGCAGATTTTTAAACTGAAATATAATAGAGTTCATCTTTGAAATCATATAATCACGATGAAGTGGATGAGGTTTCTGTCTATATAAAAAACTAAAAACTTAACATATTCAATGTCATTAAAAATGTGTTTCCATCTGAATAAATCTATATCACTACACATTTTTTTGTTTATTATGGAACCTCATTCCAAACGTTTTGTTTATGTTAAAAAGACGACTGTTCGCCTGAAACCATACGCTCAAACTGCTCATAACATTAGTGCACATTGGTTTTAACAAAGTATCACTTTATTTGACAAAATTATGGATATGTCGTTTACATATATAGTAATTTGAGCAGATAAAGAGTCAATATCATTCATATATAACAAAAATAAAATTGGACTCAGTATGGAGCTTTGCGGAACACCCATACTGATTTCGGTTATTTCCTTCTATTTCTCTTCAAATTTAATACCATGGTGCATAAGTGAAACACATTGTTTTCTTTTAAAAAGAAAAGTAGGCAAAAATGGTCCATCTCGTCAACGAACGTCAAAATGTTGCTATAATAATATCTCCGTAAATATTTGAAATTTTTAAAAATTACTTTCAATTAACGCATCTACATGACGAACTACACCTCCAGTTAAAATATTTGTACTTATTTAAGGTTCACCCTGTATTTGTCGAGTAAACCCAGAATTGTAGTTTTTGTAGTCGACGAGCAAAACCAAAATATAAAAGAGAGTACAACATTAATTTGTCGTGGTGACCACGAGGCGGAAAATTCGTCGTCCTCCTGCTTTAATTTATAATACGACAAAAACGGAGATATACACACGTCCCGCGTGTCACTTAAGTGGCGGCCTAATGTTCCAAAATGCTTCCCGAATGTTTTGTCCCGACTAAATTACGGTAAGGCGGATGGGACTATTATCATTGATTTTGTGATAATTTGCATACCGATCTTTTAACCGGTCTTATTTACCTACAATGCTAATATTAATAGGTGTAGCAAATGTAGGACGCCTAAAGATATCCCACGAGATTAGGGGGATGATATATCTGTGAACGATCACAATCGCCCTTATGATAGAAAATAGGGAAACAACCAAAGAGGTTGGAAGGGATAGAGGTAATAAAGACTAAATTTTACTTGCAGCTGCCTGTTTTCTGGAATCTGGGTGACTTGGGTGGGGGACACATCAGGGTTCTATTTAAAAATTTTAGAGACCAATGATTAATGATTTAAAATAGGCATATGTACGTATTTAATAATAAAACTGTTTTTTGATCAAGAACAATTGCTTTTTGTATCTGTTAGGTCACCAAGTTTTTACTCAATATCGGTTACTAATTAATATGTAAATTTTCATAAAGTTATACTGAAGAAAAAAAATCTAGAAAATTGTAATATTAGCTTTACATTTTTAAGACTGATTTGTGTTAATTTGTCTTAAATTGTTTGTTAAATATAATGTCTCGGAATTTGCCCAGCTCGCACCCAATTCGACGACTGCGGTATAGCGAAACGCGAGATTGCCCCGATCACTCCTACGCGATTCTAGTAAACAAACAAATCATGCCGGGTATAGAGGCGTTACTGGAAAATTTGGGAAACGACGAGAAACGTTCGAGTCGTTCGAGAAAATGGATCTAGAGATGCTAGAAAATACCAATATTCGTTTGGTCTATAAGAGAAGAATAAACGGCCGAATCAGGCAGTCTTGTATTACAGTCTTGAATTTGAGTGTTAGAGTAATTAGATAGCGATTAAAAGTGAAATAGTGTTTAGCTGAGTTGTAATTAGTATTCAGTAGTTAATAAAGATAAGTGAGTAATTAACGGATTGTTTTTTCTGGTAATAGAAAAAGTCGGATTGAGAAATCCGTGACAATAATTTATTTTTACTTAAGGCTAAGTGCTTTAATGTAAAGTATATACATACAGTGCTTTCGAAAAGTAACGAATAAATTTATTATTTTTGAAATTGAGAAGTTTTCACAGGTCTTGTATAATGGGGAGGTGCACAGTATTGTGAAAATTAAATTTTAAAATCTTCAAACATTATTTTCTTGAAATTTTTGTTATGTAACACTATAATTTTTCATGATGTATGCAAGTAGAATGACACGCTCTTTCAAATGGCATGGTCAACATTGGGGGTTGCTATTTAAAAAAATTGTCGATGACGTCATAGCTCGAACAACGATGACGTCACAAATGTGGGTCGTATGTCAAAAAGTGCCTTTTTTGAAAACAAAATCGACGTGCCAGGGGATTTTTTCGAAAACTTCTCAATTTCAAAAATAATGAATGTAATCGTTACTTTTCGAAAGCACTGTATTTTCTCATACGTAGTGAAACAAAAGGTACTGATTACATTTTTTAAAAAATTTAAAACATAAAACATGTCAGGTGACCCTTAAATAATAGTAAGCAGCTTATCACTTGATTTGAGTTAAGCTTCTACTTTTATCAATTACATATTTATTGATGAAATGAATTGAATTAGATTTGAATAGTGATAAAGGATTATCCATTAGAATATTGAAAAATATACAAGAGTACCTTTTTTAGTCTAAGGTTGAAGCAACCCAGATTTATTATTTTAAAGTCTTTATCATACAGGGTGTTAAAAATTTAGGCATTAAGTTGTAAAGCTTAGCCCGCCTCTGGAAACTAAAAAAGCTAAATATGTTTGAAGGACACTATTTTAAGAGGTCCTTACTAGTGTCCATCATGTTTTTATTAAATTATATTAAGTACTTTAAAAGTTATTCAAGAAAAACCGGTTTCCAGCGGCGTCCTTCAGGGACACATATCTCCGTAGAGAGGGCCTGTAGGAACAAAAATTATAGGAACTTGTTCTTATTTTTTCATGTTTTATCTGCACCCGAGATATTTGCCACATTTTCCCGGAAAAACATGTAATTTTATTGATGTCAGTAGGAGTTTCTTAAAATATTTTGATAAAAATATGATGAATTATTACTGCAACTATACTACCACTATTAAAAGATTACTCACCATCAACTTGGATTGTCCACTAACTTAGCATGCTACATATGAAAACTAAAGCTATTCTCTCTTCTCATTTACCGTACCGGTCTCATTTGGCTACAACTAGATGTCATCTATAGAGACAACAGTTGGTATATGTAACCATTTGAAGGATCTGGTCATAACGCCTCCAATATTGGACGGATCTGTGGCAGATATGACGACAGCACGATTACGATTATCTACACTGAGATTATTAGCTTGGGAACCAGGAGAAAGATATTCCCATTACCTAAAAGGATATGAATATGAATAGTAAGTTATAACTTATAATACTAAATTAAGGTTTGCTTAAGGGTAAGGTGCGTTTGCTTTGATTTTCATATTTAATTTATCACTAAAACCCGGTGTTTTTCCCGATATATAAAAATAGTCTCATATTTCTCCAACCTTCAGAAAGGGTGTCAAATCTTATGTTAACAATTGAGTATAGACCTATTACAATTATTTGCAGTTTCTCGAAAGTCTTCGAAATAGCTTTTCTTAATTTACTTTATCCACATATAGAGAGATTACTCTTATCAACATGAGTTTATGAAAAATAGATCCGCTGTGTCTAACTTAATATGTGTCACCCAATACATCTCTCAACATTAGGATGCAAATACTCAAGTTGATATTTTGTATACCAATTTTTCGAAGGCTTTCGATAAATTTGATCTAATATATTAATTCAAAAGTACCAATTCTTTGGACTGTAAAATTGTTCAAATCTTATTTGAATAGTAGATATCAATATCTTCAGTGCAGTGATTACAAGTCTGAGTCTATGCTAGTTACATCGGGTGTATCTCAGGGGTCTATTTTAGGGCCTTTATTTTTTGTTATTTATATTGACGATATTATAGTGATGTTACTATCGTTGATGATTGTCGTTGATGCCTAGTGTTTAAATTATTTCTTGAAATTTTTAATGAACGTGGAAAAATATCCGATAATTATTTTAAGCTCAAGGGATATTCGGTATGTAAATTTCACAACAAACTATCTATTAATATGAAGGTAGAAATGGGGATCACATGCGACAATTAGACTTTCTATTGAAAATAATATAATAACTTACTATTTTTGCTTGTTTTGCTTTACATATAGACCATTAAAAACTAAAAAATATAAAATAACTAAAATATCAAGTAGGTATTGTCAAACAAAATGTCAGTCTATACATAATGTAAAAAAATCAGAATAATCAAATGCAGCTTACTTGAAACACGATGAAAAATTTCCAAAAATATTTTGAAACTGGTTTCAAATAAATTTCTAATTTCCTCGCAAAACAGTAATATTCTACATTAACTTTGCAAGAATGCTATTTTTAAGGCGTCAAGAGTTCTGTGAACTGAGAATTTTGACAAGTTGAATTGATGTATTGAATCCTAATTTAGGTTCAGAATAGCGTCATTCACCTAAAGACACTTTTAGAGTTTACTGCTGGTTGCAGATCATTTCACTGACAAACTAAACAAAATAGCGTAATGAACGATTTATCCCCTTTAATTTCTATTCTAAAAGATTCAAATTGGCTTCTTTTCATCTAGATACAGTAAACTGAAGTTGTCACCATATTTTATCGGTCTTCTTGAATTTTGGAATTCCGACTAGCTTTTCTGTGTAAAATGAAATTTTGCATTATAAAAAACCCAACTTAAAGTAAGTTAGAGAATAAAATGTCAGCGGAAATGCTAGCAACTAGCGTCCTCTACTTTGTACAGAAATATTAATAACTTCAGCGTGTTATGCATCACCAGAAAGGTGCCTATATCAAATTGGAATCAAATGTGTTGCTCTTTATAAAAACTTGATTTTTTAAAATTATCTTACACACCCTGTATCTCAAAAATGGGTGGCAGTAGGATATACGATGTTTTTTTATCAGTTCTTGCAATATTGCCATGTCATTTTGAGAGACCGTGTATATTAATGTATTAAGTTTGCATTTTATGTTTTAGTTTTGTTATTCATATTTTCTGTTTGTGTTGTCTGAATATACTGTTTTAGTTCGTTCTATTATATCATTTCCTTAAAACAAATAAATATATTACACATTTCTTTTCTTTTTAGTCTGCGCTCAAGGACAAACGACAAGACACAGATATCCCGTGAATTCCCGGAGATATGACAACTCCTGGGGATTTGCTCCGAACTCGGATAACACCATAAGCACTCGCAGAATCCCCGAAAGACGGGCTTCATCACACACCCGCGAAAACAAGGCACATCTTAGATGCGTCTGGCTGTGTTCTGGCCTTCAGAAGTTCTTTCTCTAATTAAATCTTAACCCTCGAGTCAGTAATTCCTTGGCTGCGGTGACACCCGCCAAACGTTTACCAAATGAGCTAGACTGTAACAAGTTAACGCTCTCATCTCGAGATGTGTGGATATAAGCGTTTATGGTGGCAGGGCTGGTTCGAAGAGAATTGGCCCAGATGTTTGTTAGCACCGGTGGAATGGCTGGTGGACGAATTGCATATCTTTCGTTGTGCCGAATCATGTTTAATTGCTGATCCCAGAGTTTTGTTATTACGAAGAGGGGGTTCAAAACTTATCTAAAATAATTTGGGAATAGATGCGTCATAAAAAATGAAATCAATAACATAAACAAATGTTTTGTAAAATCCTTATAGTCTGTAGTATTTTTAACCTTTACATCTTTGGGCTATTGTAGCCTCTAGATAGGTTGTTTCGAATATTGAAATTCATTACTTTTTGTAGGCACTACAGTTTTTGTGACACGGACATTTACCTGCTAGAAGACCATTATGGGTCTACTTCCAAGGCATCGTGCTGCTCGTCTCCAGCGGGAGCGACAGCATAAAGGTTGGCTCTTATGCCAGTGACGGTGGGGCTTATTTACAGTCGAAACCAGAATTGGGCTGGTTACTGATGACAATCGACAAAGAGTCTGGAGAGAACTAGGTCGTCAACAGCGACTCCATTTTCCCCGTGAAGTTGCTCCGTATGAAAGGGGTACCATAATGTTTTGGAGTGGAATAATGTTCAACCGTCGTACCCTGTTAATTCGCATACCACAGAATATGACCAGTCAAATTTATATCGAACAAGTTATTACCCCCTACGTAATGAACCAGCCAACTCTCCTGACATGAATGCTATTGAAAACATGTGGAATTTCGTTGCTAGAGCCATTCATAATCATATTCCTCCACCTTTAGTCGTGGCGGCAGAAGAGGAATAGAACAATATTCCGCAAGAGATCGTTAACCGCTTGATTATCTCAATGCACATACGTGTCAATATGCTATTGGAACGTAATAGAAGTCATACCGACTATTAGTCAAGTAGACAACTTGCTTTGTTACTTCATTTTGATTTAATAAATTTTGTCAAAAATGTCCCACATTTGCTGGTTTTTAATTTTCTAAGTACTCAGCTTGTCGAATATATTCCTTAAAAAAAAGATTCAGAAAACAATATACTTCTTTAAATGTATTTGGTTTTTCTGACAAAAATATTTCTGTAACAAGATTTTTGACGTTGTGTGTCACTCAAAAAATATACACAGCTGTAAAAAAAGTCACGTAAAATCTTCTATCTATTATACTGGTTAACCAATTTTAGATCACCAATTTTAACCAAGTACAACAACAACAACAAATAAGTCCCGAACAAAGAACGAGTTACTTAATTCAGTATTACATATACGTATATATTCTTCAACAGGCATATCAAATAAATGCTATTCCTGCTTCAAAGTACCCCCTTTTAGTACGTATTTACCAAAAATCGAAGGGGAAGCTGACGCACTAATAATATTGACAAAACGGAATGTTTCCGTAGCTGTGTATACCACATCAATCAACATCTATCACAGAAATACCATGTAAACAACGCCAATATTGTAGCAAAATACGTGTTTTAGTTACCGGTGTAAATCACGTTTCATCCACTGATCATTGACTGGGTTACAAAATATGTTTAGCAGAAAATAAATTACCCACATCGAGATCTTTTTGGTTCACTATTCGGTCATGCGAGTTAATTCCCACTATTTTCTGTAAAATATAAATATCCCGATTAATCCGGTAACATATTGACGTTGAAAAGTCAATTTGATTATATTGTTTTAAATGACTAATATAACAATCATATTTATGTCATGTTTTGTATTACAGGTTTATTATTATTATTATTATTATTTATTTGCAGGACTATTCAATACCCAATAACAGGATTTAAAAAAAATCGCAAATAAATTTGTGGTCAGACTATAAACAAATAGGATAGTCACTGCAGACTGTAAAATAAGTTTTTTCTATGAATAATTTAAATAAACAATAACTTAATACAATTTTTTTGCATAAAGTACAAATCCTAAATAAGTGTAATGGTAATGCCGTACTATCATAAAAATATACATCTGTACAATAAGTAAGGAAAAGTGATTTTTCAGGCGTAAAAGACACTTTTCCTACGAGTTGCACACATGATTTTTTTTTAATAGTTTTGAAAATATCTCAAATAACTATAGTTATCATAATTTTTTTATTGAAAATTTTGAATTTGGAAAATGTGAATCAAGAAGCCTGAGCTAATGTTGATATAGAAACTAATTTGTTTATTGGAACAAACATTTCTTCAGCGTGAACATATAAAAGACATGTGAGAAAATATATTGATAGAGAATAGCGCTCCACACATCTGCAGTATTGCAGACAGGCTTTGGATGACAGGCATGGTCTGTCAGTTTTAGACCCTGACGGTTCATGAATTTCATTATCCACTAACATAAAATAAAGTTTGGCGGTCTAAGCTGTTTATTAAGTCCGTGAAGGGCCACCACTGTATGTTAATGGCACAAGATTGTTGAAAAGTTCGAAGTATTGGCGTGGCCCGTGGACTTTCGCCGAGTCAAAATTCTTGGGATATTAATTTTATGAGTAGTGCAAAAACAAAGGCGATATACTGTTTATCGAGTTATTAACACAATCTTTCGATTTTATTTTCCAAAGACAAGGAAACTGTTCGTATAACTTTATAAAATTCGATAAAAATTTCATGTCTTGATTTGTCATAATTTTAGTATATTATTTACAATTACAACTTATACTAGACAACTAGCAGGCAACACGTATTCAAATACTTACAGCTTTAATTCGCTGGAAAACTCTGTTAGTTTATGCCAAGCAACAGATAAAACATGTGACAGAGGCTTTGTTTGTAGGGAAAAGTCGTAGCCCGTTATACTCCACACACTGCCATTATTGCTGAACGGAAAAGCCTGGCACAGTAAAAGACGGTCGATTAGACTGTAAATGTGTGGTCAACTATTCCCAACACAAAGACGAAAGTGAAAAGAGAATTTACTGTTTGTAACATCGAAGGAGTCAAATCTTGTATTTTTTTCCACGGTCAGGAGTAGAAATCAGTTTCTATGACATCAACATTAAAACAGAAGTAGTCGATTATTCCCAAGGGAGTATAATGCTCCCAAGGGAGTTTGCATTTTGGAGAACGTTTTTCATGCAAAAAAAAGATAACATTGAAATTATTTATTGGCATTTAAATTAAATGTTACATTTGTACAATTTTCAAAATTAATATTAGAAGGAATATTACTTTCTTTTACATTTACAGTTTTTGTGATTGCGCTAGTAGTGGTACCTACTAAAACCTGTTTAGCAATTTTGGTTTTATTTTCAATGGAGTTCTCGACATAACCCTCAGCGACTGTCGTTGATTTCCAACCAGCATGACGCTTTATTGTCGTGATATCCACACCAGCATCTGCCAGTAATGTCGCTGAAGATCTTCGTAAGCAGTGACAGTATAACATGCAGCATCAGGTAATTTTAAATACGAAGCTACTACACTCGAAATTTTTCCCATGGTATTCTTGCCAACTGGCTTCGAACTACATTTTCCTGCTTTGTAGTACAAAAAAAGGCGCTTATGCTTGACGTGGGGAGGACGAAGGGACAGGTATTTTCGAGACAATTCAAGCATATTTCCCACATCGGTAACCAGAAAGGTTCGTGGAATCTTTGTCTTAGTGTTTGAAATTTTTACAATCAATGAAGAGCCTACATCCTCAATAACATCTACAGTTAAATTGACTAGTTCATCATTTCGACAAGCTCCGGCAATCCCCAGAATTAATCCAACCTATAAAAAATCAAAATACTTAATAATTGAAATACCTAACAACAAAAGTAATCTTACCTTAATCATTAAAAATTCTTTGTCATCTGCACTTGATAGAAAACGGTCGATTGCACCCTTTGTCATATTTTCGATTTTTTCGCTTGATATCCGTCACCGGTTCTTTTCAAAAATGCGATCAGCTTGGGGAATTTGCTTATATCTATGTTGTCGTAAATTATCAAGCATAACTTAACCATAGAATATTGCGCCCATAATGTGGAAGACTTGTAATTCTTTGCATTTTCACTGAAGTATGCCAACAAAACATTCTCGCTGTATACTTGAACATTTTTCTCGACGCACCCCTTTTTGAACCGATTGTAGGCTATATCGTATAAAGATCTTGACTTCGTAGGCAGCAAATTGCTTATTGCAATATTTGCAGCCTCCACAATCTCTTCCGACTCACAATTATTCATTGTGCACTAAACAAACTTTAAACTAAACGATACTAGCACCTTAATTTGACAATTCTTTTTGTTTGTTTATTTTGTAGTTATGACAATAACTCAACGACTACTAAATAAATGCTCAAATCCGAATACAATAATTCTGGTGCTACTTACTTCATAATGACAAAATATGTGTTTTTAAGTTAATGAGGCCGTGGAAAAAATAGTATACTCGCGACAAGAATTCAGACGACTTACGTCATACGAACAAATGAATAATTCATTATATTTTCATCAAAATATTTAAGAAACTGCAACTGATAGTAATAAAACTATATACTACACTAAAAGTTTGCATTATATATTGCACTAAATTGCAAAAAATGATTATTTTTAACGCGACCAAATATCGAAAATTACGTTGACAATACAAACAAATGTGTAACGTCAGCTGTGACGTAAGACGTCTGAATTCTTGACGCGAGTATATATACAATTCGGGAGAGATGCTATTTTGTCCTCGGTGCATTGTAGCCCTCGGGCTTCAAATTGCACCTCTGCCAAATTAACGCACTTCTCTCACTTATAGTATAATGCACTATTTTGCGCGCGGGAAAATTTTTCCCGCACTAACTTTTCCTAATTCAAATTAGTTACTAAATGTACAAATTTTGAAAACACTATTAAAAAAAGTATTTTCCTGTATAACCGACAGGTTTTCATTTCGCAACATCCATATATTTTCATATATGAAACGAATTGCTTCTCACATACCGAGAAAAGTAACGAAAAATATATTAAGGTGTGATTAGAACAAATCAAGAGGTACTTTGGAGGTTGAATTTTTCCCTACGGATATCCAATGCCCCTCTGATATGCTACAAATATAAATCTCAATAAAAATGATTTATTTTTTCCAATCATTTGTTTTATTTAGGCATTCCTCGAGGGACATCGCCCACAGGATTATTATGTCTTAACTTATATTCTGCAATATTTTCTCTCGCTGTTGTTCAGGAACATGTACCGCAATTTCCAGTTTCAAAGTTAAAATCGAAAAAATAAGACAAATTAAACTTTACCGAAACAATTTGCATTCAAAACCGGTTAAATACTTACGGAGGAATACGTAAATTTTATATCACTTAATGTCATTTTTATCTGTGCTTTTTGCTTATAACATTGTTTTCATATAGTATTATTATGTGTTTCAATCAATACTTCTTTTCACACATATACAATAATAATACATTTTCACAGGTTCTTCTCTCTACACATCTATGAACTAAAGAAGTATCAATAGATCGCTAACTATCCCTATTCAAATCGCGTCCAAATTTCTTAACTTTAATCACTACTAAAATCTCCATTAAACTGAATAAGCTAGACTCTAATAAATCTTTTAAACACTGGGAATCGATTCCAGTACAAAAACGACAAAATATCGCAAAGTCAATGCAAGTCTCATGTCTATTTATTGCGATTTGTTCTTTAAGTCACCATTTGTACGAAATATTCCCTTGTCAACTCATTTACACATTTTATATGATAAGTACTAGTTTTATAACACTTATTTATTTAACTAGGCAGTGCAGTGCAAGATTTAATGCCACGGTTGGTATTTAATAGACGATGCGCAGTCGAGTCCATTAAAGCAACTAAGGTGTTAAATCTACTTTACTACCAAGTTAATATATGCGATACTCAGTTCTACTTTAAATGTCTACAACAACATCGATATGAAAAAGTGTCTAACATGAAAAGTTTTCTTGAAACGGGAATCGGATGGATATCGTGCTAATAAATCAGGCATTTTAGAAAATGAACAAATTAAAAAATTTCTAATGGAGACTCCTGTTGATACGTATTTAGGTACAAAAGTAATTATATACAAAATATTTCTGTAAACGAAGAATACTATTATTATTTTAGGTCGCAATGATTTTTGCCATATCTGGGGCGTGTCGATGTGATAGTTTATGTGATATTAACTATAAAAGTTTCTACAACTTTAATTCTTACATCTTTTTTCGTATCTCGAATAATAACAGAGATAAAGAGAGGGGATGAATTTTCGCGCAACCATCCTGTATAAATTAAAAACTAATAATCGAGAAACTCGGAGAATCCTCAAAAATGAATAACGGAACGGCGTCCGCCTCATTCGGAATAAAACAGATTAATCGCCCCTTCCCAACTTAATAATTTATGGTTGAGAAGCGAGGCGCAAAAACGGCTCCGCAAAAAGTTCCCCCTTAAACAAATACGGTCCTGTAAACATGTGTAACTGTCAGATCAGCCATGTGAAACTTCATGAAACTTCTAAATATGACAACCTGCCGCTCACTTCTGTCTTTGTTAAATCCCTTTGTTACACTTATTTCGGAGTCCGCTCGGATTTACTCGTCAAGCGGTGGGATTTGTAATTTGCGGTTATGCCATTGTCCTTTTTTAGCATCATGTAAATTTAACAGTGTATGGCTCCATATTTTGGGGATAATTCTATTAAAATGCCGGCAGTGCTCCGGAATATACAAGGTGTCGCATAGAAAACGTTTAAAACTACCTAACAAATAATTTACAACATTATTTACAGTAAAAACTATTTTAATAACAGCGAAATATCAACCATTAACAATAATACATTTTCTTATGCCGCTATTTAGACATCGTCTTGCATTGTTCCGAATTACATTAACACCATCCTGAATCTATCGAAGAAGGTCTTCGCGGGATAAAAGTTCTTGAAAAACAAAATCTTTCAAATGGCTCCAAAAGGAGAAATCTAAGGGGTTAAGGTCGGGCCTACGAGATGACCAAGGAAATTTGCTGCCACGACCTATCCATCTATATGGAAAATGTTCGTTCAAAAATTGCTTTTGACTTAGGTACAGAACTTTAATGACAATAAAAGACTTACCACTTGATCTAAGTTAATATTTGAAAATAATAAATCCTCTACAAGATTTTAAGCAGCATGTTAAGGTCACTAACGTTGTTCTTTTGTTTTTGTTTTTGTTTTTGTAAATTACTACTATTTTTTTAATTATTACTAATTACTGTGTTTTTGGAAACACTCAGTACATATATAAATAATTCATAATGTGAATGACAAAATTTTAATCATAGTCGGTTGTGACAGCATGTAAAATGCGGTATGTATGGTGATATTAATTAAGTGCCCAGCTCCGATTGATTAATAAAAACAAGCATTTATATTTTCATTGTCACTGGATTGCATTTCCATAATATTGTAACTTATTTACGAGTGCATATAGTGTAATGTAAATTTTCAGCTGAAATGGAAAATTTAGTTAAGCTATTTTATTTATGAAATATAGCACACGAAGTTGAAACAGATTGATATCAAAAACTTGAAAGTGAAACAAATATGAAACGATTTATTGTACATAATTAAATTATTAATATTTATTCTTAAAAAAATGATTAGCAGAAAGGGCAAATATGGCAGAATTAAGTAAATATAATTTGTAGTAATCTAGACGTTTATATATAGGGAGATTCATGTAAAACTGCTCGGCCCGATAATGGAAACAGATTTTTTGATACTACAAAAGCCAGATGATGCAAATTAAGATCTCGAATAGAGTGTTTTTAAGGAAAATTATAGGTGGTAGATGCTGGTGTCAAACGAAATATTTCAGTGGAAGGTAGTTTTAAAGGTAGGTTTTCCGTATTAAGTAAGAAAATCATGACCTATATTTAAACGTCCAAAATTCTACAGTACTTGCACAAGTCAAATAAAAATATTTATTAAAGTGCTTGGAAAGGTCCGGAAAGGATCAGATAAGTTTTTTCCTAGACGAGTGTACCAAACTGCATTATTTCTTTTAATGCAAACGCTGTGTATAGATACAACTCAAGTTCAAAATTAGCAATAATCATATTACTTGTTAACGTGAATATTGAATGTACAATTTTCTACGGTGCAGTTGCTTAGGTTTAAAGCATTACTAGCTGTTTTTGTATCAATACTGACAGTTCAGTCATTAATGGACCCATTACCATTTGTTAGAATCATTATTGGCAGAAAAATCTTGAGTAAGTAGTGTAAATTTTAAATATCTGACAACTAAGACCAAATGTCAAATTTATCACTGACAGTTTATGGGAACTTAAACCCACATGATTTTAATATTCGTTATCATGGATGTGTACGTTTTTTTCCTAGTAAAATGAAATTAAATGAAAATAATTTGTACTAGTAAAACAATTGACCCTACTGCAACGTATTGCCTTATACAGGTTTAACTATGACTAAGTACAATAGTTTTAACCACGTGCTCAGGAGGACCTAAAAGATAATAAAAAAATTATTCCAGAATTTTATCTCAACATTTAAAAAATGGGACAAAACTCTCTTTTTCTGAAAAAAGTCGGCGTCTATGATAAATATCGAGTGAGATGGCTTAGATCCATAGATAAAGCTTACATCTGTCAGTAATGTCAACTACTATGCGGTCGTTTTTTGCAGTATTTCTAAATAAAACGAGAAACAGAGAAACATCAACATAGCAACCGCCTACTGATGTTTACAGTAAGGAAAAGTATTTTAATTTTTTTTCGCGCAAACTGTTGGTTGTATGAAAAAATTACAAGAGGGAAAAAAGTAGTCAAATTAGGTATAGTATTTAAAAAAAAAGTTTTGTTGAAATCGGGTATTGCAGGAAAAAGTTCTGAAAGAAACAAATCTAGGGGTTGTTTATTCCCGCCTTCCAGAAACATGAGCCAAGGAGTAGATACCATCACAAAATAGCTTTTGACTAGCTGATATTGTGTACCAAAATTGAAATTTCTAAGTGTAACCGTTTTTAAGGAAAAATAAAAAAATTTTCCGCCATTTTGAGACTCGAATATCACAACAGAAAGGACCCAAATTGAAAAATTTCATATGAAGATCCCCCCCTAAAATCGCTTGTGAAATACACTGGTAAAATATTTGACCCTCATTCTGGAACACCCTGTATAATGCAAACTTTTAGTGTAGTATATAGTTTTATTACTATCAGTTGCAGTTTCTTAAATATTTTGATGAAAATATAATGACTTATTCATTTGTCCGTATGACGTAAGTCGTCTGAATTCTTGTCGCGAGTTTACGTAAAAAGAACAATGCTATGTCACCTACAGTACCTGCACTCCTGACCCGTTAATTTCGGATTGCCTTGCGTATAGGTCGCAATGGCTAATTATCCAAATGCAGAATATCTACATTTGATTAAGTCTTTTTTTATTGGTATTAAGTGATTCGACTTATTGGAGCATCTTTATAAAGATGTATATTGTATAGTATGAAATTAATTTAATATATTTAGGCACGTTAGAATTATTTGCCTTCATCGGCTACATAAAAAAAATAAATCACAATAACTAAAAGTCATAAAAGTGAGCATACATTGTGACAGTTGTAATTCTGTATTTACGACACCAGTACACATACTCCAACAACACTCCTGCAACGTTTGCAACATTTGCGTTCTGCCGTTTAGTTAAACTACACATAAAGTCAGATAGCGCACCGTTTCAGTACTTATTCTTGCAGTGTAATTAGCGCTCTTGAGGCAAATATAAACTTTCGACAGGCGTTGCCGTACATCCCGCTTTAATCATAAATTCGAAAGTTTCCAGGTACGACCTTGCACGGACGGCGGTGCGCCGCCGCCGCCAACATGGAAGGCACTTTTAATGCATACAAAGCAGTCTTCGCCTTGTGTACAGTTGCGGATAGTAGATTTCATTTTGATGCCAGGATGAAGAAAATGGCGCGGTAATGGGATGCGAAATATTGCGAATCCGGTTTTTCTACTGAGGCGCGATACAAAAGAACATTAAAAAAATTGGGTTAAATTCATAATTTCTTATCTACGTTCTTTATAAATTTAAAGTGAAAACTTCAGATCATCGAATTCAATTATCAATAATTTTATTTTATTTGATGTTGAAAATACACACCACCGTATATCGAAGACATATACGAGCAAAGTTAAGGAACACTTGAAGATTAGTATAAAGAAAAAGGAATCAAGAATAGTAACAATGAAAGAGTTCTTGTGGCATATTTCGAATATCTTTCAAAGCATAGCAAGCCTTTGTCGCTTTGGGTACATTATTCTACGCTATATTCAGTTATATAAATGGAAAAAAATACGGATATTAGTAAGTACGTTCATTTAATTGCTAATTCTAATTCTAAGAAAAGAAAAGTTGCATTAATTGTGGAGCTTGCAGGTGCCTTCAGGCGTACTGAATTGACAAATCTGCATCTGCAAAATGTTAAAAATTAAGAACGAAAACTTCTAACGTTCCATCTCCGTTAAAATACCTGTCTCTATTGATGTAATAATGACTAATTTCTAACCTTCAATCATAATTGTCGCTTAGTGTAGCTTTGGATGAATGGTCAATGTATATTTTTAAATTCACCCTAACGAAATTAAACCGGAAAATTGAAATGTAAATGCGGGTCTTGCCGGTAAAAGAATTCCCGAGATCCAGATCAGATTTCATCGTCATCTATCTGCGGGATCTGGAACAATTTATTAGATCCTAATAGCAAGATTTGGATAGTGATCCTTTTTAGAAGAGGGTCAAACCTTATTCGCCTTAAAGAAATCCATTGCGATAAATATGCCACAGGCGATTGCCTCTAAAATTCGCCTAGTTTATGTTTTAACCAAATTACGCCAATGCGTAAAATCAGAGGCTAAATATACCAAACGAAGACGTGACACAAAAAAGTAGGTATGACCTTATACCGCTGAATTCGTCTTTAGAAGGACATAGTATGAAATATAAAGCGTCTTATCTAAAAAAGATATTACAGAAAAGTAGCAATGTCCATGTACTAATTGACCTTTTTCGGTGATTTTTTTTATTTCCAACTAGAAAAAAATATATGAAGTGTAAAACTCCATATATTAGAGTTTGAATCAATTTCTACCCTATGCCGATCATGCCATGTGAATGATTTTAAATTTTTTTTTTTTGTTCGAAAATCGTTGTTTATGAAAAATTACGAGACCTTTTCTTGTTCAGAATGAATCAAGCTATCTGAAATGAATGATTTTAAATGGTAAAGTAGCAACGGGACAAAAAGTTATGCATGAAACAAGTTATGTGGTGGCTTTTTCTACCCCTTAGAACCGTAAGAAAAAATCAACAAATAGTTTACGATAGCAGAAAATGTCTTCTTAATTTCATTTCTGCCGCTTTTTTTGGTATTTCAGAAAAATAATAATATAAGCTACTTTTTTGACATCCTCTTTAAGGGATTGAATCTTCACAGGGGATGTTCAAATGAAATTTTTGATATGAAAGAGGCACCTTACTTTTCCACAATAAAGAATCACTCCCTGAACTTTTCCTCTTATTTATTTACTCCCTGTATAGTATCAACGCGTAAGTAAAAACTAGAAAACAAAAAAAAATGTGTTATTTTAAAAATACGTATGAGTCACATAATGAAATTGTTGAGTTTGAGGGTATTTCAGAGAGAGTATGTAGGTTGAGAATTAAGGGAAAATATAGGAAGTTAAGTCTAATAAATGTACATGCACCATCTGAAGGTAAAGATTCAGATATTAAATCAAAATTTTATGAGGACCTAGATGGAATGGATATTAGGTGATATGAATGCAAAAATCGGGCAAGAAGAAGAATTCAAACATGTAACTGGGGGTAAAAGCTGACATAGTACGAGCAATGACAATGGGAAAAAATTGATAGAATTTGCACTTGAAAATAACATGAAAATTGTAAGTATATCATTTGACCATAAGAATATATATATAAGGAAACATGGGTATCCCCCGATGGAAAAACAAAAAATCAAATAGACCACGTACTTGTTGAGGGAAAACATAGAAGATTAGTGATTGATGTGAGAAGCTTCAGAGGAGCTGATGCAGACAGTGATCGCATATTAGTGGTAGCAACAATAAAACAAGAAAGACCGTCTAAAAATAACATTAGAGAAAGGAATAAGCGGAAGAAGTACGACGTAAGGAAATTAGAAGACGTGAATATGGCAGTGCAGTTTGAACATGAAATGAGAAAATGCGTGCAGGGGCACCTCAGCAGGAACTTGTAGAAGAAGAATGGAGACAGATTTCAACAGTAATGGAAGAGGTAACAGGAAGAATGTTAGGAGAACTAGGGAAACAACAAAATAATGAATGGTTTGATGAGGAATGCAGGCATAGTTTGGAACACAGAAATAAAGCAAGAGTAAGATTAATGGAGGTACAGAGTGAAGATAATAGGAAAAACTACGAACAAGCAAGAAAAGAAGCAAAGAAGAAATGTAAACAAAAGAAATTAAACCATTTAGAGAAAGAGTTGGAAGAAATAGAAGAATCATACAAGAACAAGGTGCTGAAAAATTTCTATCAGAAAGTAAAGAAAAGTAAAGGAGAGAATTCAAGGCGACCTCATTATCTGAAAGATAAAGAAGGACTACTTATAGGCGAAAAGAAGGGAAAGTTAAACAGATTTGCACAGTATTTTAAAGAATTATTAAATGAAAGGGAAGAAGAGATCGAAGACACTACGGGAAGAGAGGAACAGGAAGATAATGAAATGGTAGAGACATCAACTAGAGATGAGGTGAAAGAAAACATAAATCAACTGGGAAATAATAAGAGTGCGGGAGAAAATAATATACCAGCAGAAATTCTGAAGCATGGAGGAGAAGAACTGATTACAAGAATATGGCAATTGATAGATAAGATTTGGAGTGTAGAAAGACTACCAGCAGACTGGAACAAAGCGCTCATCATACCCATACACAAGGCAGGACCGAAGGAAGATTGCAATAATTACCGAGGCATAGCATCTTAGACGTGACATACAAAGTGTTAGCGAGAATAGTAAAAGATCGACTGAACATGTGGGAGAGTATCAGGGGGGATTTAAAGCTGGCAGATCGACTGTAGATCAAATCTTTATTATGAAGCAGCTGCAGCAGGATACCTACGAGCATAATCTAAGTTTGCATATGTTATTCATAGATTATAAACAGGCATATGACACATATAGAAGGAAAAGCCTGTATGAGACATTGATAAAATTTGGGATTCCAAGCAAATTGAGGAAATTGGTGGAAATGACTATTACGGTAACCAAGAATAAAGTAGCAATGGAAGGTCAGAAATCTGAGGAATTCATAGTAAAGAGGGACCTGCGACAAGGTGACCCGTTGTCCACAGTTCTTTTCCAGGAAATGATACTGAGGGAAAGTGGTATAAGGACAAGAGGCTTGATTTTTGGTAATAGACACCAGTGTTTGGCTTATGCCGATGATGTAGTTCTAATGGCGATGTCCAAAAAAGAAATAGTGAATATATTTAGATTACTAGAAAAAAAAAGCAAAATAATATGGGTTATGTATTAACGAAAAGAAAACTAAATATATGGTAATGAACGATAGTAATGGAAATGGAACTACTAACTTGGCCATAAATTGTATAGGAAATAAAAAGTACATAATAGAAAAAGTACAACAAATGGAATATTTAGAAGTAACACTAACATGGAAAGGAGAAGAAGAAAAAGAGATAGAAAAACGATTAGCAAAAGGAAGTAAGGCTGCAGGAGGGTTATCACGGATTTTAAAGGCAAAACATATACAAAGAGCTACAAAGATAAGAATGTATCAAACAGTAATAAAACCCACAGTTACCTACGCTTGTGAAACATGGACAATGAACAAAAAGGAAGAAATGAAACTGGAAATATGGGAGCGTAAAATTCTAAGGAAAATCTATGGAGGAGTAAAAGAGAATGGTGAATTTAGAAGACGGACAAATCAAGAATTAGAAGAGTTATTCAAAGGACCAAATATTGTATAGGTTGTGAAAATGCAAAGAGCCAGATGGCTGGGTCATATAGCCAGAATGTCTGAGGACAGATGGGTAAAAAAAATATTAATGAGAGGAGAAGGAGGGAGAAGAAGAAGAGGACGACCTAGAAAGAAATGGTTAGAAGAAGTCAAAAAAGATTTAGGAGAGATAGGAGTTACCGACTGGGAAAAGGAGGCGAAAGATAGAGTAAAATGGAAAAGAAGAGTGAAAAAACTCGTAGCCAAGGGCCACTAGGCCTGTAGTGCTGATATATATATTAGCATATATATATATATATATATATATATATATATATATATATATATATATATATATATATATATATATATATATGAGTCACATTATTTTTTTCTTTCCAGCGAGGCAGCATTATATCAATTTAGATATTCATTAAATAGGACTGCGTGCAATTTTATGAATTCCATAAAATTTGTCCACCGGACTATCTACGCCAAGCGATTACAGCACCAAATATTAGCGGTGAATAAATATCCCAATTGCACACGTACACGTCCCAGTGAACAAATTCAACTGCAGTTTGCAGGATCAGCGCCTTATCCATTACGTTTTTACAGCGGCATTAGTGACTCCCGTCGCAAAAAGCACAAATCGCCGCTGTTTTGCGCTTTTTCGACCCGGAGAAGATATAATATGCCCGGATAGTTAACGTGCCGCCACACATCGTCCGAAGGCTGCTGTAAACAGGAACTACTGTGTGAAATAGTGGGTCACTTGCATAAAAACCAGAAAATACTTAATCTTTTGCTGGTATTTATACAGGGTGTCCGGAAGATTAGTTGCTAAAAGCAACAAACAAACTGTTGAGATTACATTTCACTAATAATAACAATAATAACGTAATGGGAAAATTGCATGATGATTACAAATACATACAGAAGAAAGAATGTATTATTTTGATCGAATGGCGTTTGTCTTAGACAATTTCGTGGAAAAATAGGTCTAAAAATGATATTTAAACATTTAGTCTGGCCACGCCCCTCCAAAATGGTCCCCACCACAGCGAAGATTTCCATGCTTTCGGACAACGCGATGAAGCGCGACGAAATGGAGCATTGCAACATTGTTTGTGAAAACCATTTTAATATAAGTTTAATTGGAAATACATAAGTAAAGAATCAATTAAACTTTTCTATTAAGCTATCCAGAATGTATACAGGGCGTTTAGAAAATCAATGGTAAAGCAAACTTCCATTTTTTCTCATTTGTCGTATTCAGCGCTTCGTTCCTATTCCAAATAAAATGTTCTGCATTTTCTCCTACCATTTGCGTGATGTAGAATGTTATTTGAGGCATTTATAAAATTATGCTATCTAACTTCACTACATTAAATTACCTATTTTATTCTGAAAACAGAATAAACAACAGTAATAAATAAAGATTTTTTAAAAATGTATGAGGAGAAATGAAATCAGTAGCAAATGGCATTAAAATATATTAAATTAATTTTAAAAATTTAATAAATGTTGAGTATCTTTGTCCATTACTTTTACTTATGTTTCAAATTAATTAATTAATTCAAACAAGTAGTATAATGTGAAATCAGATGAAATAATTTTATAAATACCTCAAGTAAAACTATCTATCTGGTAACCCAACAGCATTCTCGCCGTAATTGTCACAAACGGATGTATATTGTAAACAAAGAAATAGATTGCGTTTAATAATACCATAAGTTCACCTCATCACCACTAATAATTATAGCATTATCTACATAGTATTTACACTATGTATCTATGATCCACAAAAATACAAACATACAAGAAACAAACGCCTTTTTACATAACTAACACCATAACGGGCTGAACAGCATGTAACATCACATCAATGGTATTACGTTTTCGGTCACGTGGTTTTGTTTGCATTCTATACCAGTATATTAATGTTAATATTTTAATTATTATATGTGATTATTGCCGCCAGACATATGTTCTGATCTTTCAATATGTTTGAAAGATTACCCCGTAATACATTTCTCATTACTTACATCATATCTGTTTTTTTCACTTAAACGTTGGTCGTGTGTTCTTTACAGACGACTCTTTCTTCTCTATGAATCAAAATGTACTGTTCAAGCACTTGATTAACAACATAATCAAAGGGTAAGTTGATCTGAGCATGGTAATAATGCTTAAAGTAAATATATATACATATACCTCATGTGCCATACTTGTTTGCTCTAAATCATCCTCTTCTTCGTAGATTTTATGATTATGTTGTGGTTGTTTATCAATCTAATCAATTAGATACCGCAGTTCTTTTACTATTACACAGTTCAAAATTGATATTATTAGTAACCCTACTTCTAATTATGCAGTTGATCTACCACCAGTTAGTAGTGGTGTGCGGGAGGTATCAGTCTGGCAATTAGACCACACGGGGGCCCTTTTTGCCTACTCTAGCATCCCATCACCTCTCTACTATGCGCCCTCGCCTACCTCGAACCTACCCGGTGCCAAAAATCCTATATCTTAGTCTTCCAAGGGCCGCACAATATCCTAGAAAATGGATAGGGGTCTCCTCCCCCTCTCCGCATTCCGGACATAAGGGACTCTCCTCTATGCGTATCAAGTTCAAATGCCTTCTGAATCTACAGTGGCCTGTCAGGACCCCCACCATTTGGTTCAGGGACCTTCTACTAAGGCTCAGCAGCCACATCGTCCTTGATTTATTAGGTTCATTGAAGAAGTCGTGGGCCTGTCTACATCCCCCGTTCCTTCTCCAATTCCCTCCTAGTGTTTTATAGGCCCATTTATTAAGGGCATTATTCATATCATCAACTCTTTTGATGATATTAAGAGGTTCTATTTAAGAATTTGTAACCATTATTTCTGGACTACTACTACTACTTTCAGTTATTCAAGAATGTGTGTGTAGTCTACCTGAAGGACTGATATTTCGCTGTATATTCTATTCGTCGATATTTTCATCACCAAAAAGTTTTTCAGCTGTTTACAGAATTCAATTAGATTCAGTCCTTGCGAAGGTGAAATGCCTAAAGTATTTTTCTACAAGCATGTTAAACATGCAATTTTTACATCCCTTGAAGCACAATTTGAAAAACCGCTTCATCAATTTTTTTAAATGGATTGTTCTTTTCCATATTTTCTTTATACTTTTTAAGACACAACGTTTAAAAGTGACAAATGCAAAGCTTTCAAACTTTTCGTAAATACAACAATGGTTGCCATCATGGTTACTATATCATTGGCAAGTGCCCACTTCGAAAATTTGATATAGCGCCTACGATGCTATTTAAAACTTAACTTATTTCTACTCGGGTTAATTCTCTTTAATGTTATTTGTAGAAAAAATTTAAATAACTATTAAGAGCTACATTTGAAAAATTGTCTTGTGGTTACTGAATTTTAGACATCAATAATGCATGAAAAATAAACAAGCCTTATTAATTCTTCGCACCTTTCGAAAAATATTTGCCCAGTTTATCCTTTGTCTTGAAGATGTAGCGCCCCGCCGAAGTGATGTCTACAGCAGGCGATAAATCCAACTAAAAGCGGGAACACCCGCGTAATACATTTATTAACAGAAGTTAAGAGCGTTGCGTTCGTGACTGGTGAGCCATCCTGTAGGAGGGGCGAAACTTGGGGCGTTGGGATTTACCCTCATAGGTATAATAATAGTTTGTCTTTGCAGAGACGATGTGTTAAAGAGATTTATTCCATCAGGTGGATGATATAAAACAGTTAGACGGAGTTTTAGATTATTCCCTTTAAAGGCCCTCCCAACAAAATTGTTACACTGTTGTAAGGGGGACGGGAACATGGTTCGTGTACAAACGAAGCTGGATGTAGTTCAAATGTTGCGTACGATTATGCGACGCTGTTTAATTTTGCTAGGGTAGAAGGGTATTTGCCTACGATTGTATTTATGTTTTGTTCATCCCTCTTGTTATACTATCTATGTTTGATGGAACATACGTTTCATTAGTTCCATTTTTATTAAAACCGTATGTAATCCATAGGCAAAAAAATATCACAACTTATTAAAATAACAGATAAATATTGTTTTCTCGTTAGAAAGCCATTGATATGAATGATTCAACATGTTCAGGAAACCCTTCTGACTTCGGTGTGGGTCGTTTTAAATTCTTATAGAAACACTCATTGGTTTGCGTTGTTCAAGCATTAGGCTTGATAATTTTTCTACGTTCATGCAAAAAACAAAACTTTATTGAACCATATTTAATGGAAAAAGTGGTTCTTTATTGCACTAGTGCAATTATGTTATGCAAACTTACTTTGCACAACGTGAGGCACACATATTTCAATAACAATATTTTCAGATATAAAAATGATACATTTGAAAAAGAAGGGCTTCTATCACCTAAAAAACGTATGTGCTGGCTCAGATATGTGGACGACACTTTCATCGTTTGGCAGCATGGAGAAGAATTTTTGGATATTAACAAACAACACAACAAGATTGACTTTACGTTGGAAGTGGAGCCAGACAAAGCCTTGCCGTTTCTAGACATTCTGGTCGAAAGGAAGATCTCTGTCGTATTGGGACACGGTATCTACAGGAAGAAGAAGGTACGTACTAACGCTCGGTCATGAAGACCGTTCACCGTGCATTTACGTTGGTTGATGATAACCATCGACAGGAAGAAATAGATGCGCTCCGATCTGTGAACCTAGCACGCCAACATGTAAAATAAGTCAGCAACTCCGCAACCTGATAGATCAATTGAGTCCATTACAAACTCCGGGAGTGTACTTGGTGCCCTGCAGGGACTATGACATAATATACGTCGGAATGTCCAAACGTACTATAGAAATCAAGAAAAAGTAACACGAGAGGCACATACTGTTATACCAGCCTGAAAAATCCGCCTTTGCTGAACATGCTTGCAAGAAGGGACACAGAATCTCACTAGACGACACTAGAGTGATAGCTCACACCAATGGGTATTACAACCTGGAGATCCTATAATACTCGAATAACATGAACAAACAAGTAAACCGAAGCGTACATGAACCAGTCATCCGTAATACGTCTGAACCAGTCAACTGAAACACTGAATTAACCAACTTTGACGCACCGACTAGAATAACCATTACAAGATTTGACAAGCACTGAAGATGTCGGCCTAGTAAAAATGAAGCGATTCACAGAATTCTTCACAATGAAACTTCATTTCCAGATTCAAGGAGTACATCGCATCAGGTTATTACAATGAGTCAGCCAGAAAACATTGAGCTTCAGGTGAATATCATAAAGCAGTGTGGAAAATTACCAACATTTTTTGAATAATGCTAATTGTAATAATATTAACAATTTTTATTAATCCTTTGGGCATTTTACGTGTATAGGATAAGTCAATAATACAGCAATTACACAGAGTCCACAAAAAAGTATAAATTAAAGAATAAATACTTGTACTTTATGCTAGTGTGCTTGCGAAATAATCACTCACACATTGCTTTTTCTAAAAGAAATCTTTTTATATTAATTTTAAAAATATTGTCATTCATTGATTTGTTATGCTGTGGTAGATGATTGTAAAGCTCCCATATACAATGGAACCTTCTCAAATTTTTTAGTCTTATGTTTGGGAATGCATAACATTTTAACTACATCATGTAGGTGTGTTCTTATGTACAATAGAGTTTGACAAAGAACACCACATTGTAGCTTAGGCGACTGTATACTAGGCTATAATATACACAGAATAGCAGCAAATGCCAAAGAAACTCTAATTCGAGATATAGCATAGTACGATTTATTAAGTTTCTTGCTAAATATGTCAATATGAGTTGACCATGCCAAATTTTGGTCGACTATAATCCCAAGAAAATTTGTACAATGAGTCGAACTCAGTACAGCATCATTTAAAAATAAAATTAGAGTTTTATTTATCCCATGATTTTGAAAGTATATGCAATTAGTTTCTTCTCTATGTTAAGTATTAAACCATTTGACTTACACCAATCTAGATAACATTGCAGTATACTTTCCGATGAGGAAACCAATTGCTCGTAAGAATGTCCTGAGACCAACAAAGGAGTATCATCTACAAAAATTGTTAGCATGTCAGATCTTATACATTGAGGCAAATCGTTGATGAATAATGAACATATTAGTGGTCCCAGGACAGATCCCTGGGGCACTCCAGATAATAATTGTACTATTATTATAAATAATGAATAATCACGTACGTGCTTAAAAACAATGTGACAGAAACCTACTTACCATAGTAACAACACTGGTTTTGTAAGATTTGTGAAGACTGGAATTTAAGGAGAAATTACATTTCCTGATAATTCCGAACAAGTCAAAGGCTTAAGGAGAACGACATGTCAGCCTTTTCCTCCTTCCGCTTGTCTAGGTCAGAAGCATGTAATCAAAGCTATCCTATATAAGGCACATATAAATTATTTCGAGACAACCCGCAGAAATATTCATGAAGCCGTGTTAGGAATGGATAAGCCGGACCTTTTTGGTTGGTCGTGACGTCGGCGGTGCATATTGATGATGATTAGCGAGGGGCTGCGGGGCAGGGGGCGGCTCCTCTCTCGGTGCAGATGGGAACACACAGAGCCTTTGTAACCGAATTGCCACCTCGGAGGCGAGTTATTGCTTATTCTGCGCCACAGGCCTTCCGAGCACTAATGAACTAGCGGCCGGGCACGTAGAATGGGAGGACTAATGTATGCTAATATTAACTTATAGTGTGTCTATATCGTATCGACAGTTAATGAATTCTTTTGTGGCGGCACTCGTGGAGTTGGAAAACAGTCGAATATTGGATGACGGAGAGTTGGTGTTTAATTTGGGAGAAAACCGACGAGAGCCGATATTAAGGCCAACTCAGGCCGGTATCCAGTGTTGCCAGGTAGCGTCCGAAAAAAATCCCATACGATTTTTAAAAAGGTACCGAAAAGACGAAAGCATAATAGCAGTGCATCGTTTGCTAAATCGCAACAGAAGTGCTTTACACGGGCGACGTGATTTAGCTAGCGATGGTGTTATGTAAGTTGCATGAATTTTATATTGGTTGAAATGTATTACAGGTTGAAAGGTCAGAACATCTGTCTGGCGACAATAATAATAATTAAAATATTGACATTAATGAGTGTAGGATAGTGACCTTCCGTATACAAAGAATTGGCTCCTCTAGTGGGTTTTTAGATCAAGAATAATAAAACAACAATGTTGAATTTCAAGCTAGCGTATCGAAAATTTATGTTTTCATCTTCTAGAGCAATACTAAAACAAATTAGAAAAAAAACACATTTAGTAACCAACAAAAATACAAGTTCCTTTTTTTATTTTTGCCATTGTTATCAAACTTACATTCATATAGTTGTTCTTTTGTCCAATTTGCACCGCTCCTTAGCAATAACCATCCCTTACTATAAATATAGACATAGGTAGGATGTCTCTCAAGAAAATTACAGTACAAGCTCAGGCATTAACTAATCATCATAACAGGACATCATTTAACAAAAAAGTGTTTACCCATTAAAATTTACCGTAGTAAAGATTTTTAATAATTATGAGGAAAGTTCCAATCCGCGATACGATAGAAAAGAATTTATATGTATTTTTTATCATACTCCTACAAAAACCAAAAATACCACAAGAAAAGTATTAAAAATCAATATTTATATTGTCAAGAACGGAAATTAAATAGAAAATTGGTTATTTGAAAATAATTTTAATTGGTAAATATATTTTAAAAATAAAATCATTTCAAAACTCCAAAGCAGTCCAGTTCCAACCTAGTTTAAAGTCATTGCATAAAACATATTTTATTTTAATTCCGTAATTATATTCTATACTGTGGATAAAAACGTACAGTCGGCGGGTTGCGACATTCCCAGGTGCAGTGACCACGATGACGTTTTTACTGCAAAGCACTGATTGGCGGTGGTCCATCAGGCCATTGCTGACTTTACAAAAATCATGAACCTAGGGTTGGAACTTGAATGTGGAGGCGACGGAAGTCAGTCGGTGGTGGTGTAGTGAGTGTAGAAGTTTCCCTTTTTTTTTGGAATAGCGGTATCTCCCCTGCAAACAATGGGAGTTGGAAATAGGTAAGACCTATTATTAATTGATATTTGTACGACCTCCAGCTGGTGGCAATATTTTCTTACTTCCTGTTGATGAATAAATTATTTTGTTACTGTTTTTTTGGTGTGATTAATCTACATCTGTAGCTACCCCCTTGTGCGTAGAGATAGTACGTAACAATATACACACACACATTATTGTGTGCACTCTGAAAAATTACCCATCTACACTACGTTACCAAGATTATGTCATTTCAATAAAATGTTAAAATAAATAGGATTTAAATCATCTTTGTCCGTTCTTTTATTAACACTATTTTTATTTCTTTTAATCTCAATCATTTCTAAAAATAGGCGCTTTTTAAAATTGTTTTTTGCTTCCAAAATTCTACAATTAATAAAAGAACGGACATGGATTTAAATCCTATTGATTTTTCACTGTTTGAGTAATGCGCCATATTTTATTTAATCACACTGTATTTCACAAAAAATATGAATTAAATATACAAGAGAAAAACACTGCCCTTGAAAATAATAAGACGATTTAAATACGTTTTATACGTTAGTGCCGCAACTCTTAAAACAGATGCGTCAAGCAGTGTATTACTTAAAGAAACCATTAACTTAGTTCGGTTGCAAAAGATGCAAAAGTTTCTCATATTAACTTTCAATTTACGTGTATTGAAATTATCAAATGAAACATAACCCCTTTGTCAACCTCCACTATCAGTCCTAGAGAGGGGCTGGTACAGGATATTTCACCTACTGCTCGTGACATCTATGTTACCTGTGCCTACGGCACTAGTTTCTTTTTTGCATGTGATTGACACTGCTCTTAAATATTTTACTTTGCCTTCTCTAGAGATTGAACACATACATCAAGGTAGTTATTTTGTTATTCCATGTTTGGTGTTTATTTTTAAAATCTGTTTCAGCCACTACGAAACTACGAAGTACGAAATGGTTACCACTGACACCTTGCTTGAGGTTATGTGCCGAAAATTAACTCTAAGGTGTTGTTTTAAAATCATAGTTTTTTTTTTGTTATTCTTCATAAAATAATTTAAGGGTATAACTTGTGATAATATTTCTAACAGTGTACAATGGTATTAACTTCTGAAATGTGGATAACTGTTTAAATAGTTGATTTTTCAGTAAGTACGTGAGCTTTTATGCACGTTTATGGATAATTTTTGGAATTATTCAATAAAATAACTTCCTAAACTCTTTAATTGATAGTATCGAACTTGCGGAAATTCATGTTTTATGGCCGGTTTCTCAAGTAGTAGATATCTATTAAATAAACTTATCGATTCCATAAACTGGAGATATCCCATGAATTCGGTTTCTGAACCATTCGATAATGCTTATCTATTGCATAAGTTATCGAACAGATATCCAAAGAAAAATGGCAAGATATCTGTCCAATAAACATTAACGCACGCGCGCAGCGATTTAGCTGTTGCTTATTTACATCTTTATTGTAAGGCTTAACATACAAGTAATTTTAGACATTTAAGAACTGAATAATATAGAGTTTAGCAAATAACAACAATGTTATCTCATGCCACCAGCGAATATTCAAAGGTGCCGAAATAAAATCAATGTATAACGTCAGAAAGCGCAAATTTTTAGGTACTGAAAACTTTCAAAATACGTATTTTTTTTTAAATTCAGCTATAGATTAAACATTGTTATAACATAAACTTACATATTTCAGCATATAACATTGTTCACTTTTGTTTATAAGTATGTGAAAATAATTGTTAAAATGTGGGGAATAGCGAAATAATGTGCGTCATTCAAATGCATTTTAAAAGTTATTATATTATTTGAAGAGAGTTTAAATAGTAAAAGTGGATAAACAAAGCATCAGTAATTTTATTTTTGATATTACTTTTGTTCTACGCGTTTTATTTTTCAAAATTTCAGTACCTAAAAAACACCACAAATTTGATCATTTTACGGCGAGAAATACTGCGACCTTAACGAAAGAAACTGTAAATTTACTGATAGATTTAATAGGAGATAGTATTCAAGTCTCTAGTACTAGAACAAATTTACTATCACTATTAGAAAAGGTTTTAATAACTTCGTATTTATGCAACAGGTTTGTATATATTTTTATTTCGTTATGTGATGTGATATCATTAGGTAGCCGATAGTGGCGCCATCTACAATTATTTCTTGAAATTGTCTTACTTCCATAAATGGCATCTGCAAACAGCTGTGCATTTGCTAGCTCCCTCTATGATTATTGCAGATATTAAGATATCCATTCAACTACAACATAATATTCAACAAAATTTGGAAGGCATACGTTCAGAAATCAATTTAAAGTTATCGGTCTGATAAATTTATGTACTCGATAGTTATCTAATGGATTGCGCCAAATGTTGAGAAACCGGCCATTAATCGCTTATGATAATTTTACTTTACTTATTGCTAAAACGAAGTGTATGTAAATTAGAAACAACCGCAAAAATTGAATTTACATTAAACAATTATTTATCTTACAGACGATATGGCGCCTTCAGTAAATCATATGGTTTATTTTATTACATTACGTCAGTGGTCTATCCGGTCAGCGGTCCTCAAAATGTAGGTATTTTAAAAAAAAATTATATCTCCGTAAATATTTGAAATTTTTAAAAATGACTTTCACTAGACTTATCCATATGACGAGCTAGACCTACAGTTAAAATATTTGTATTTATTTAAGGTTCACCCTGTTATATGATCATGTCTTTAGCTTTTAAATATAGTTAAATTTACAATATTTTCTGTTTATTGAAAAATTTCTTTATCCCTTTCGATACGGAAAATCCCCGAAAACAGGGAAAATCTCCCATATCTGGCATCACTGCTGGCATCGCATGCGATGTAGCTCCCACAGAGTAGCGTTACTAGTTACTACTGTAATTCCAGGGGAATATTTATATTTAATGCTACGTTTCACTTTATGTTCACACACGCAGACGTATCCACTTGGAAATATGAAATATATTCTCCGAAACGTCTTTGACGATATGGAAATCTAGCGCAGTTTACAAGTTAAATTACTATCTACAGGCTGTCCTTGAGTTTCAAGTACCAGTGACCCATTCTATATTCTTAAGGTCAAAATACAATGCTTATTTACCTATATGTAAAAATGCATCGTTAGAGGCTTCAAAGCTTTTGAAAAAATAAATAAATGGTTATAAGACGGAAAAACATTGAACGCCTAAAAATTTGGAAAAATATGGAAATACAGTATGTTCGGAATACGCCTTAATTTTTCTGATAAATTGTATCAAACAAAACATATCTGATTTATCAAATTTTTTTTCTCTTACCAATGATAATAGAATTTTGACAGCAGACAGGTCGAATATGCGACAACGTCGCAGACCTACCATTTCAGGTGTTAGTAAATAATAAACACAAACACCATCGTGCATGTGCCACATTTTCCTTCTTACAACAGCTTTTTTGAAAAAGCAATCAGTGGGATACAAACCAAAAAAGTCAAGAAAATTAATGAGATAGGATGTTTCAAAATTTGTACAAGATGACACAAAATTCTTGCTAACAAACTTAAGAACAAGAAAATGTTTGCTATTTGAAATTTATAAATTCATAATTTAAGCTTGCCTTAATTATTGGAATTGGAGATGCATACAGAGTGGACGAATTAACTAATTTGCTGTTAGAAAACGTAAAAAATATTTTTCATATCTTTATACCGGATACGAAACCAAAATTTTCCGAGAATTCTATATCACTGCCGAGGGAATCGAAAACGTGAATATGGTCCAAGTAATACGAAAATACCTCGCCCTGCGTCCTAATCATGACGATCATGTAAGATTTTTTGTTGGTTACCGAGGTGGTAAATACATGAAACTTCCTGTTGGTATAAATACTTTTAGTTTAATGCCAAGGACGACTGTTTTTTTCTCACTTTATTACAGCCTCAACAATAATAATAATAATTTATTTGTCACTGTAGCTGTTACAAGAAACATATATGGCCGTCAAATCAAAGGAGTATAAATCAATGAAAAATATTCAAGATAACAAAGAAATACATTGTAAAAAACAAACAGTAAACACAAGTTGACTGTACTACAAAAACAGATTACAAAAACTCGGAGAAAACATGTTAATTTAAAAATTCTTCAACTGAATAAAAACATTCAGAAATTAAAAATTTCTTTAGTTCAAATTTGAATTGATTATGTGTTTTTACATCCTTAATATATCGTGGTAATTTATTGTATATTTTAATGCCTGAGTAATAAGGTGACTTTTCATAATAGCAATGACTATGTCGAGGAATACTAAGCATACCACCATGTCGAGTATTATAGCCGTGGTAGCAATCGTTAGTTTTCAGTTTGTACAAACCGAATCTTGTGAGTTTTTCTATGTTATATATATATAGATGGAGGGGACTGTCAAAATATTATTAGTAATGAAACACTGCTTACAAGTGCTACGTGGAGATATACCAAAAATTAGCCTAATTAAACGTTTTTGAAGAATAAAAACTCTGTCTATCATAGTGCTTCCACCACAAATTACAATATTATATTAAAGATGTTAATATGCCAAGGCATAATATGTATTTAATAAAATATGCGGCTCAAATACCCGTTTTAGAGTATTTAATGCAAAATATGCACTATTTAGTTTTTTACATACTTGATTTATCTGATGATACCACTCAAGTTTACTATCAACTACTATTCCCAGAAACTCTACGTGTTCAGTCAGAACCATGTCGTATTGCAAGTTATCTGGTATCATACCACGTTTAGAAAAGTAGATGCTTTCTGTTTTTCCAATATTTAGAATTAACAAATTATTTTGGCACCAACTGCTAAATTGTTCAATCACCTCCGAGACTGAGCGTTGCAACTCCGCAGGGCTGGCTGCTGAGACCACTACAGATGTATCATCGGCATACATAGTCAAATTACCTGATATATAAGTTGGAAGCTCATTAACGTACAATGAAAAAATTAGTGGCCCGAATACTGATTCCTGCGTAACACCAAGGCGCATTGCATGGTTAGTAGAATAAGTATTTTTAATTTTCACACGTATACTACGATTAGATAGATAAGATTCTATCCACTTGAGGAGGTTCCCCTAAATCCCAATGCATACATTTTGTCAGAAATAAATGTTTTTCCAACCGTGTCAAAAGCACGGCTGAGGTCAAAATATAACACTACTACATGCATACAGGGCACTGTTTTCAATGACCATCTACTTCACTTCTAGCCTACACAGGAGATCTTCTATCTGTAAAACGGCATGGTGGTTGGATGTCCAACACCATGTATGAAAATAAGAAAAAAAATCGCCAGTAAAATTCTTGGAGGAGAGATTGTCGTCACTGAAGCTACCTCAAGTACTTACAAAGAAAATTTAAGCATTATTAATACAAATACAGACCAGCTGCATTCATCTGGTATTAATCTTATGAATTGCCAAAGTTGTGTTGTTAATATTTATAACAAATAATTCAATTTAATTCAAGTTAAATTATCAATTAATTGTCAAATTGATAAACCTGTTAGTTCTTTATATAACTAACCATTAAGCAGTGATTTCTTTTTTGTAATATTTCACTAGTGGAGTAATATGTCACATTACTCCACTAGTCGTATAATGACCTTCATTATTCAACTGAAACAGTGCCAAATAAATGCTGTAATGAGGCTTTTAAAGCAGTTCTAAATAAAATAATTAAATAAATAGATAGATAGATAGTTTATTTGACTATTTTACACAAGTACATGGTTTATAGCAAGTCAGTACAAGAAAACAGAAGGCATATATACACAACACACAACAGTCAACAGTAAAGTGATTTAGAACACTAATAAAATAAATAAAACCTAATAAAAATACAAACAAAATAAAAAGATAGACGAACTTAGCAGGAACGATGTAATCTAGAAAATATTAGATTGATAATACTCATCTACAGAGTAAAAGCCGTGAGATAAAAGACTTTTTTTAATATTAACCTTGAAGCATCCTTCATTCATATCCATTATATGACAGGGTAGTTTATTATATAAATTAATGTTTAAAATATTTCTTTCCGATTTGACCAATCTGGATCGAGGTACAAGTAGTTTACCCGCCACAGCGGCTCGTGTATTATAATTATGGCGATCAGACACCCGGGGAACGATATTCCTGCGAGCATGTAGTTTGTAATATACAGTATGCGCCAAAAGTATGAAATAAATTCAATAAAAACGAAACAATTATTTTTTGGGAAAAATCCTCGAACAGGTCGATTTTTAATTTAAAAAATACATATTTTAGCGTAAAATGCGATTTTCATATGACATTTGTTTTCGAGTAATGACGTCACCGATTTTTTTTTTAAATGGCAACACCATATTTTTTTCCTTGATTCTGAAAGATCGTTTAATTCTCTATCAGACAGTACTAAAATTTTGCCCTTTTACATAGGAAAGTTTTCGAGTAAATGACGATTGAATGTTAGAAAACGTAAATCAATTAAAATAAAGCAAAAACGTTATCAAGTTTAGTGTTTGGATTCCATAGTTCTTTTATGGATCACGTAGGTGAAAATCTTTGCAAAGTGTCATTGTCACACCGACTTTCTAATAAGTATTGCAAGCGACATAGAAATTATTATTCAATTTAAAGTATTATGGCACATTTAACTGTTACTCAAAGAATTGAAATTTTAATTCTTATCGGATGCGGGAATATCACTAGAACTCAGCAGGAAGTTTGCGATTTATTTAATGAAAAATATCCACATCGCCCTATCAGCCAATCAACAGTCAGTAGGGTAGAGTCTAAATTTAGAGAAACTGGTAATGTTGTAAATATTCCAAAACCTGGACGTCCAATCATTAATGAAAATCAGAAACAGAACATTTTGATAAGTATGGTGGATAATCCTCATAATTCTTCACGATTGGTTGCATTAAACAATGACACTAGTCAGAGCACAGTGCTACGTATCTTGAGGAAGGAAAAATATCATCCCTACAAAATTCAACTTGTGCAGGAACTCAATGAAGATGATCCCGATCGCCGCTTACACTTTTGCGAAATTCTAATGGATTTATGTCAAAGAAATAGAAATTTACACCGGCAAATACTTTTTTCAGATGAGGCCACATTTTGTCTGAATGGTACAGTAAACCGTCAAACTTGCAGATATTGGAGTCGGGAAAATCCTCATTGGATGGCAGAGGCACATACCCAACACCCTCAGAAATTAAATGTGTGGGCTGGAATAGTTGACGACAGAATAGTAGGGCCTTTCTTCTTTGAAGGAACCCTTACAGGACAAAGACATTTAGAGTTTCTAGAAAATGACCTTGTTCCAGCCCTTGCAGTAATTTTTCCTAACGATAATGACCCTGACATTCCTGATGATACCATATGGTTTCAGCAAGACGGTGCACCTCCGTACAATGCGCGCCCTGTACGAGATTTTTTGGACAACTGTTTTCCTTGGAGGTGGATCGGCAGACGCGGACCGATAGAATGGCCTGCAAGATCGCCAGATCTTACACCTCTTGACTATTTTTATGGGGATACTTGAAGTCAAAAGTGTACATTAATAAACCACGTAATTTAGAAGAACTTCAAAATCGCATTCGGGACGAAATACGCAGACTTACCCCAGAAATCATTCATAATGTGCAAGAAGAATTTCTTCACAGACTTGCGCATTGTCAAGAAGTTGGTGGATGGCAATTCGAACATTTAATTTAAGTATAAAATTTAATCAATTGTATTTTATTTTACATATCTCAGAATTGTTACTTTTTTATGGATAAAATTTACGTTTTCTAACATTCAATCGTCATTTACTCAAAAACTTTCCTATAAGAGGGCAAAATTTTAGTAGTGTCTGATAGAGAATTAAACGATCTTTCAGAGTCAAGGAAAAAAATATGGTGTTGCCATTTAAAAAATCGATGACGTCATTACTCGAAAACAAATGACATTTGAAAATCGCATTTTACGCTAAAATATGTATTTTTTAAATTAAAAATCGACCTGTTCGAGGATTTTTCCCAAAAAATAATTGTTTCGTTTTTATTGAATTTATTCCATACTTTTGGCGCATACTATATATATACATATATACAGAGCAGTGGTAATATACAAAATTTTTTGAACAGTGGTTTGCAATGTTCACTGTTACCCACATTGGCTAAGATTCTTACTACACGTTTCTGAAGACAAAAAATTTTGTTAGAATCAACTGCATTACCCCACAGAACAGTAGCGTAGCTGATCAGAGAATGAAACAAACCGAAGTATGCATTTATTAACAAAGAAAAGAAGAAAAACATAGGTATTTTATTTTGAAATATACAATAATCTTGTAACAAAAATATGTGTTTGCTATATCCGTACCCGAAAGCAAACTAAAACATTGATTTTATAAATATTTTGAAGTTGCAATAAATACAATAGCAAAAATGAATAAAGTAATTCATTTGTATTGTGGATTTGTGTGCGGTTTTTTTTCGACGAATTTCACGGCAGAACCGACTTCTTTTATATATAAGAACTAAAGTTGCGTGTGCCTTTTATTAAGAAATAAATGAGTAGAAAAGTTTGTATTACTTCCTGCCTTGTGTGAGTCGGATATTGATTTTTAGTTTTCAACTGTGCGTACACTGTCTTGTTAAGGGAAGGGAACTGATGATAATCTAGAGAGCGCAGAAATAATCTCGAACCTTAGATCCTGCCATTTTCACGGATAAATCTAGGTCCTTCATAAATCTATTTAACGGTATCTATTTTGTTAACCAATTGAATTGAATAATATATATATATATATATATATATATATATATATATATATATATATATATATATATATATATATATATATATATATATATATAATTGTTTTAAATAAAATTTCGTGCATTTTTAATAAACAAAACAAGCCAACGCTTGTTCATATAAAATACTGCGTTCATCTGTAACAATACGCCATAATAAAATACATCAAATCAATGTAATTTGAAAGGAATTTATATTACCCTTGAAATTTTAAGAAATATGTAATCAAAGAAGAAGACCAACTGGTATCATATTCAAGGGATTTTTCGTGTGGCTTATTAGTTCTGCATTCTTTTCTTTTATCTCATAATAATATTTATTTAATAACCATAAATTCAAAAGATGGATTAATTCCTCTCTTTTTTATTGTATTCGATATTTTCAAGATCAGAGAATATTAAACACCGCAGGCTTCAGATATGTTTTTCATTAACAAAAAGGAAGGAACACGGCTCTTATTAAAAAGGGATACAGCATTCTTTGATCAAAAATAATTTAAAAAATCTATTTGGAGGTAGGCACTTGCTTGAGTTTTGATAAACAGTGATTTTCTTTTCATCTATTTTAAACGTTTTTAATTCCGGAAATTATGTATTTACTGCTCTGTATATAAGGCGTCCTAGTATTTCCTTGAATATGGAACACGTCTGTATTTCTAGAAAATATAGCGAATTTAAAATTTAAATAGTTTTCTCCGTTAAGTGGACGTGGTATTGCCAATGGCCCCACAATATTATCGGAGAGAATTCCACACCAAATATTGATAGAGAACTCTTGCTGAAAATGTATTCTCTTGCCAGATGAAGATTTTCTAGTTCCCAAGAATGGCTATTTCTCCAACTAAAAATACCTCGTCGGGTAAATGTGGCTTCGTCCGTAAATGATATTTTATTATAAAATTTTGGGTCATTATTTTGTTGTTGGCGAAAAAGCTGTGCAAACCATAACCCAGCTAAAGGGTCTTGTGGCGTTAAATGTTGAACTGAAGTCAAATGATAAGGATACAATTTTTCTTTGTGGATTCTGCTAACGGAAGACTGACTACTGATGCCAGTAGCTGCCGAAATATGACGTATGCTTGTACGTGTGTTTTCAGCAAATCGCACTAAAACATCATCTTCTTGGTCCGCTGTTAACATCTTCGGTCATCCAACGTCTCTTTTCGGACAATATCTTAAATAGTCTATGATCGGGTTGTATGTTATCTCGATATAATTACAAGTACCTCGCTGCTGCACGGTGGCCACAAAAATTTTCTTGGGTATATACACATATCATATTTCTCATTTCAATGTTCGAAACATTATTATGACGGTGCATTTTAAATATAAAAAAATAACAATAAAAAACACTACTGCCTAATCTATGAATTGAGTGTCATTGTCAGGAACAATATGGCATTGTAGTGACAGCTGCCTAGTTATTATTTCCACGCCTATTAGAATTGAAGGTAGTTCAATAGTTTCTTATTAAAAAATTCCAAAGTATAAAATACAGAAAGTTAAACATATTTTTACATTGACAGTATAGTGTAAGTAGCGCCCCTTAGTCGTGACCTCAACACTGCTAGCATATTCTTAATTACCACCTAAAAAAAACATAAGACTACAAATTTTCAAAACAATCGTATATGTGTTCTTAAAATATAGCAAAAAATTGAAAACATTTTTTCAACTTTAATATCCTGTAGAATCAAGAGGAGCAGCAATTGATTAAGGCATGTTGGACTCAATTGCTTTATCTTGACGTTAACAACCTGCCCTTAAGCTATGTACCATTATTAATGACTCACCCTGTATATATAAAAATATGATTGTTGTTATAACGATTACAATAAATCGTTACAAGCATCGATGATAGGATTCGACTAATTTAACTAAACAATGTTAAAGTAAAATATGGCGAAGGCAGTGCGATTTTCCGTTGAATCGCGCCAGCCTGCGCCGGCAAATAATCTGAATAGACAGGTAATTGATATTCGCGAGACAGAGCGGCCGGTCGTTCCGAAATTAAAGTCGGAACCTGCTGGGAAAGCAGACCGTGCAGGACTATAATTCGGGCTTAGCGAGTTAAGCCCCAATGACCAGCTAGGCGACTTCTTTATTGTTGAGCCCGACCTCCGACCGCAACTGCTGAGCTCGCTTGTCCCGTGCAGCCCGTACTCCCGCCTAAATCTCTTGCAAAACACGGGATTAAGCCTGTTTCACTTCACCGTTCCGCTTAAAATATGGGCTTGTTAATGCCCGGCCCGCCCGGCCTCCGGCTAATTAAAATTACCTCCCAATTTGCCGTCGCAAATACTCCCCTGTTAATTATTTTTAATTTTAATCGGCGGCTTCCGCGTTAACGTCCTAAAAAATACATGCGAATGGGGATTTGGATTCGTTTCAGTTGCGGGCCGAATCGCCAGTGACGGCTGGTAAAATTTTTATTTATTACTCGTCAACAAGAATGTTCCTTTAAAAATTCGGTGAGATTCGGAGTGTTTTGACAGTATGCGCTGGTTGCTGTGGTGCATTGTTTATTTATTCATACACTTTTGTTCGAAAAGCTGCTGAAAATGGAAGATATTGAGTGCATTCCTCAAGAAATATCTGCAGAAGCAACTCAAAATTAGTGCCATTCGGAACGTTTTGACGGGACACGTTGGTTGTTATGATGCATTGTTTATTCTTTTCATACAGTTTTCTCCGAAAAGCTGGTGAAATAGATGATGTTCAGAGTATTTCTCAAAAAATATCTGCAGAAACAACTCTGCGTTTATTACTAGGCAAGTCGAAAGAACTTGCAGAAAAGAATATACAGGATTTCACAGTTTTGGAGAAAAACTTCTAGTACGGTCAATGAGGAAGTCATGCTTGCATATTTTTTGAATATCAATAAAAAGTACGCGTACGCGAGACCTGTCAAAATTCTATTTTCTCTGAAACATAAATTTACTCGTCACCGTATTGACATTTACTTTATCTAATAAATGATGTTCGTTTATTATAACTTTAAATTTATTTGTAATGCAATTCCACAAATCTTCTCGAGATTCAATTGGCGAGGAATTAACAAAGTCCTTCAATGCTCCCCAAAGAAAATAATCACATTTGTTGAAGTCTGGCGAACGTGGTGGCCAATTTTGAGGACAATTATTTGCTTATTTTAACCATTTATTTGGAAACTCAAAATTCAAAATATCTCCAACAGTACCACTAAAAGGAAATGGTGCTCCATTATGCAAAAACCAAAAATCTAGTCCAAGTTGAAGCGGTAAATATTCGATCAAATAAGGGAGAGTATTAATTTAATTGATTTGGCAAAATTACAAGTCCAATAAAATAACGATCAATAATACCGGTCCAAATATTGATCTTAAACTCGCATTGAAAATTTAATACAGTGATTTTCCGGGCTGTTGTGTCGTGACCTCGGTAACTGGTAGCTGCCAGAAACAGAGTTAAAATGCACATCCCTAGCATTAGCAGGGATTCTTTTACCTGCCCTGGTTGTTCTCGGGCTAGACTCTGTGGGGACAGACCCGCTATCGGTGTCTCTGGTTCCGTCCATATGTTGATTTCGGTTCCTATTGTTGGTATTACGACTGATACGGTCGGAACCCTTTCTCGGATAATGGTGGTCCTCCGAGGCGTTCCGTAGCCACCGCTGTAACTGGTCGCATCCCATGCTTCCAAACGTTTCGCCGCCCTTCAGTGTCGGCATCTTCAGTGGTGACTCTGCAAAAGCTTCGCCGCGACTGGAAAAACCACTATCGCATTGAAAATGTGTAGGAGTTGTTGTGTAAAGTTTTACATCGGAATATTCGTAAAAGTTGTGAACATTTGTAATTCCTCTACGAGTGAAAAAAGCTTTGGGATCCTCTACATGCACCTTCTCTATGTCGGTTCTTATGCGGTACTATGTATAGGACACTTTATTTATCATATCTAGTGTAAATAGAGACGTCTAAATACAAATTCAGTGACTGTGGTTATACCTACTTTTTCTGTCGTAGTTTAAAAAAATGAAGGCATACATCATGGATTGTTACACGCACTTTGCTTTTAAGATAACCCCAGTCACGTTCCACAGATCATTTACATATAATTCTGCAAAATTGTACAATTTACTTAATCCTGATTTAAGAATTTTTCAGAACAAATCTAAGTAAAACTTAAGCAATACCTTATGTGCCCGCATTAATATGTTTTAAATGTGTTTCTGTTTCTTACTTTATTTTTCTTAAGTATACGAGTATGTTATTTAGGTTAAGCTTAGACTAATTACGTAGGATAAAAAGAGTTAAGTGTGAATGGATTTTAGCTAATCTTCGCCCCTTGTAAATTGTAATGTAATTATATTTTGCAATAAAGCTGTTTATTATTATTATTACTGTTATTATTATTTAATGAATGTTAATTCCATTTAACATCGTTGCTTGTCATTACGTGTTGCACAGGTTAAATGCAGATTATAAAGAGCTAGTTCGTGTTTCTGACTCGATGGCCGGGGCAGCTCAGGCAAAAATAAAAACTTCGCGTATAATCCGAAGGCTAAAGCCACAAGACGTGTAGGTTTAATTTGATTATAGTCACAAAGCCTTGCCGAAAGAGGAAAGTTACGAGTAAAGTGTAAAACAGTTTCTGTTCTTGAAAGTTGAAGCCCTTTGTGAATATCGACACCGGCAGCTTTGTATTAAAGCCAACAAATCTTTTCAATTTCTGGAAATTAATCTCCACGCTATTGAAATATTTTCAATATAAAGAAAGTCTGATTATTTCCTAAATTTATGTTCTCTCAATCCTTTCTTAAAATCGCTCCTTGTCAGCTACATCCACCGCCTGATATAATCTGTTATGGGAGGCAAGTTATTTATTGATCTACATATTTCACGGCTGTTTGTCGGTGTACCTTAAATCTCACTTCTATTAAATCCATATTTGTATGCCGCCTGGCGTCGTAGATTAATTTTAAATTTATTTCTGCACCGATTTCTGAGACGAGTTTTGAACATTTTATTACGGCTTTAAATATATCTTATCGATATAAAAAATTTCCTTGGGACAAATTGATATAGCTGTGTGTGCAATAAATTAGGAAAAGTGGCTTCTTTCTGCATCAAGCGTAGGTTTTTTGATCGAGGCGCTGGTAAGGATAAAAAATACCAGTTACACACTGGCGATTTATGTAATCAGTTATGAAAAGTACATAAAATTTAATGACATAATATTGCACTTAACAGCATTCAGCGGTAATCTATTATCACTGCATCATTTTTCTATAGTTTTCTGTAGTTTTGGTAGTGATCAAAAATTGTAAATCATCAGCATAAAGTTAAAAAGATACATCTAACTTTGTTATTAAATTAAAAATTCAACAGATTTAAATCCATTATAAACCATTGTGTCTGCGTATCTAACGATTCTGAAAGAAACTAAGTGATACAATGTAATTTGGTATTAGTTTATCGACCTTTCATAAATCCATGTTGATAAGTAGCAACTTCGTTGCTAATACCGAAGCAGATATTAACATGTAATAATATTTATAAGAACTTAAAAAAGTTGCGTGTTATGGAAACTGACTTAAAATTAGATGTGTTAGATTTATCGCCTTTTTATATACCTATTGGAGAAACTTTTCCCAAAAACATGTGGTAGTTTTCTGTTCTAGAAGCTATTGGCACATATAAGAACCAAAGTTTGAGCATACGTCCAAGGATTAAAAATTAAATTGCATATCTGATGTACTGATGAAGCCCTTTATTATTAATTAATCGACTTCTCTCTCTCTCTGTGAACTGTACCTCAAAGGAACGACTTCATTCAATGTCATGTAGAATTAATTTTCAGTTCAATATTAATATTTGACCCCCATCAAGCACATATCCCTTTTGCATAAAGTTTATAATATGTGTGTAAACATTCATTACCTTTATATTTTAAATGATTCGCTTTATATGTGAAAATGTAATTAGCTGTTCAGCAAAGAAAACCTATTAATTCCGTTGGAGAAACAAATACCTACTTACTTATGTATATGGTATATAAATTGCACATTCATATTTACTTTATTCAGAAATGGTAACGGCACAACGTTGCTTTAGGTGACAAATTGCCACCAGCTTTTCTTAACTGCCATTGAGGCAATAAATTTTTCAAAAGAAAATTAACGGAATGCATGGCGAATTACATTACATGATATGACGTGTGGCAATTAAGTTCCGGGAATTTTCTCCGGGAACGTTTTACTAGAGAGGGGGGATCTTCCTTTTAGTTTCAGTCCAAGGTTGAAGTCGATAGCACGTTTGGTTTGTGTTTTATGTGTACTTTTTGGAAGTAACTTTTTTAGTGGCGTCGTGAAAATTGAGTGACTCAAATTACAAGCAACGTACTGTGAATCAATTTTTCGTGAAATCTGGCGAAAAACCCTCGGAAATTCTTCGAAAATTACAAGTGGTGTATGGAGACGAGTGCATGTCGAAAACACGCGTGTTTGAATGGGCAAAATGGTTCAAGGAGGGCCGTGAATCGGTAGAAGACAATCCACGTAAAGAAGCTCCCGTCATCTTTCGTACTGACGCGAATGTTGACCATTTGCGTGCACTGATCATGTCTAACCGGTGCCTAAGCATTCGTGCGTTGTCCGCAAGACCGTTCGCAAGATGTTGCACGACAATTTGAATATGCGAAAGATTTGCGTAAAGATGGTGCCAAAAGTTCTCACCCGTGAACAGAAAGGCATGAGAAAATCGGTCTGCGAGGATTTATTGTCCCGCATTAGGAGCGACGGTAGAGACTGGATGAGTCGAGTAGTCACTGGAGAGGAGACCTGGATATTTGAGTATGACCCCGAGACCCGTAAACAAAGTCAGCAGTGGGTGGAAAAGGGTGGCGAGCGGCCAACGAAAGCAAGGATGTCCAAGTCACGACTGAAGGAAATATTGATCATTTTTTCCGATATCCACGGCATCATTCATCTCGAATATGTTCCTGCCGGCCAGAAAGTGACTGAACAGTTCTATGTTGGAGTCCTAGAACGGCTGCGGGCGCGCGTTTTCCGTGTGCGACCAGAACTCGCCGAACGGCTGGATCTTGCACCACGACAACACGCCAGCTCATTCATCGTTCGTTTTGGCAAAGAAAGGTATTCCAACGTGGCCGCATCCACCTTATAGCCGCGATAATGCTCCGTGCGATTTTTTTTTATTCTCCAAGATGAAGTCGTACGTCAAGGGAACTCATCATGGCGGCGCACAAGAGGTCGAAGAAGCTGTAACCGTGGTGCTGAACGGGTTAACTGCGGAGGATTCCCAAGGATGCTTCCAATCGGGGGAGCAACGTCGGAATCGTTGTGTAGAGTGAGAGGAGACTATTGTGAAGGTCGATAATAAAATTTTAGCGAAATTTAATTTGCTTGTTTTTTTATTGACAAATTCCCGGACATTAATTGCCACACCTCGTATTTTACGCAAGCATTTTTAAGGAAACTGTTAAAACAAAATTGGAAACAACCGCGTTATTGTAAGTCTTAACGCATCTAATTTGGAATAATATTTTTCAAACCCACCTATAATCTCAGAAGTTTGTCGCAAGCAGCTGCCACGACAAATTTGATTATTCCTACGTAAATTTCAGCACTTTTTCAGATCTCTTTTGAAATAACGACCACCTACGTTCCGAGCTTCATCTTCGCAGATAAATCCTGGACCCGAAATAATAAATAAGAAAATGAGGCGCTATAGCAAAAACTAGCTGAGAACTACTGGCCTGAACTACCTATATCATTATTTAGACATAATGCAATCTATTTTTATCATGATGAACTCTAGAAATGTAGATTTTAAGTTTTGACAATCGTCGTGACACTAAATTTATACTTTGTGCGTATGATTAAAGTGTTGACGTCGCGTTTCTACAGTTGCAATATTAGGCCTGTTTAAGCAAGGAATCGAGACTAGTTCCAAACTGGCACGATGTTTACTGAAAACACAAATTGAAAACAAATTCTACTACTACTACTACTAGCTCAAATATTTCTGACAGTTTGAAACCATTCCGGATTTTTTGCTTGAACAGACTTAATTATTAATACATAATGGATTATATTCTGTAATATTGTTGTGAAATGTCAATTAAGCCCCCATGATGGTTGCAACATGTAAAGAGTTCAAAATAAAACACTCAAAGTGAAAGATTTGCGCAAAGATGGTGCCAAAAGTTCTCACTCGTGAATAGAAAGACATACGAAAATCGATCCGGGGGGATTTGTTGTCCCGCATTCGGAGCAACGGTAGAGACTGGATGAGTCAGGTAGTCACTGGAGATGAAACCTGGATATTTGAGTATGACCCCGAGACTCGCAAACAAAGTCAGTAGTGGGTGGAAAAGGGTGGAGTGGCCAACGAAAGCGAGGATATCCGAGTCACGACTAAAGGGAATGTTGATCGTTTTTTTCGATATCCACGGCATCATTCATCGTGAATATGTTCCTGCCGGCTAGAGAGTGACTAGACAGTTCTATGTTGAAGTCCTGGAACGGCTGCGGGCCCGAATTTTCCGTGTGCGACCCGAACTCGCCGAGAAAGGCTGGATCTTGCACAACGACAACGTGCCAGCCCATTTCTCGTTCATTCTGCAAGAGTTTTTGACAAAGAAGGCATTCCAACGTTGCCGCACCCACCCTATAGTCACGATATTGCCCCTTACAAAGCTGTAACCGTGGTGCTGAACGGGTTAACTACCGAGGATTACCAAGGGTGCTTCCAATCGTGGGAGCAACGTTGGAATCATTGTGTAGAGTTAGAGGGAGACTATTTGTGAAGGTCGATAATAAAATTTTGGCCAAGTTTAATTTGCTTGTTTTTTCAACAAATTCCCGGTACTTAATTGCCACACCTCGTATATTTCCAAGGTTTAGATGCTTTTTTGTCTATTCCATTTAATTACCATATTATGACGATATTATAAAGCTTTAGATACAAATGCGTTTTGACACAAAATTTATAAAGGACAGACACGCACTCTATCCGTTTTACCCAACCATTCCCCTTCAAATGACATTACACATCTATTAATATCATAATAAATATTGCTTATGGAAATATATAGCACTTACAAATGGGATTATATTAATATATTTCTAAAACATACATATTTTTTTAATTAGTGTTTCTCATTCTTAGTCTGAAGGACTTATTTCATGCAAATACAAAAAACTATTGAGTTAATATTTGAATAAAAAATTTTCATTTTTCCCCCTACGAAAGTATAATTCTTTATTTTAAAGAGGCAAGTGAAGGCGGAACTAAAATATGCTAGGTTATCGGTTGCTAAGCATGAAAAATTTTCGTGCCCTGGGCGACACAAAAATAAAAACGTCAAATTGTTTATTTAGTGTGGAAATTGAATGTAAAATTACTATTGTTGTATGGTTCTGAAAGATTTAACGGCAAATGTAGATTGAAATCCTGTTCTAAAACAACGTCATTTGAAATGTTGACTTGTTTGTCGATTTGCACAACATGATTATTAAATTCTGTTTCTGGATGTTTGCTTTGCTAAATAGATATCGATTTTTCGGACATGATTTTATTAGCAACTTCTATTTTATGGATCAGTGAATCTGCAATATATCCTTCCTCTACCTCTGACGACTTCCACCCCCTCGCGCCTAGTAATGTAGAGTACGTTCTTAAAAATGAGTGGCCGGTGTACTGATTTGGGTTTGAAATTTTAAAAAATTTAGCTATGTCGTACGGAATTTTTGAAATTGTATGCTTTCCAACCACTTGATTTACAAATCTGCCACGCTAATACCGATAAAAGAAGCCTTCATCTTGAGCCTTTTTTGGTCGGAGTTGCATATAATGATTAGCAAATGTTACCCAATCGTCTGTTACTACAAATCTTCTTTGTATGTTATTTTTTGTAGTAAGAACCTGCACTAACATGACACAACTTTTATACTTCACGTCCTCTACTTTTAGATTATATAGCTCATCAGATCGGGATGCCCCAGATACTCCAAAAATCGTTACCACTTTTTTATTAAATATATTTCATCAGGAGCTTCTATCCTTTGATATACCATCCTTTGTAAATACTTGAGATTTTCGAGGATGATATCCGTCATTTTTTTCCTTTGTATGAATGCCTTCAAGCGGCCAAATTTCGAAATATCCTGGTTCTTATTTAATGAAATAGTCAATTTCAATATTGAGTATTCGGACCATACCAATAATATATCCTTCGTTATTGTGGACACGTCTTTCATTGTACACCATTTGATGACATTTTCATAGGCTTGATTGTAATGGTCTTTAGATTAGTCGGTAACAAACTTCTGCACGCAATAATTGCTGCTTCTTCAATGGAATTCATTTTTAACTAAATTATAGCCAAATATTAAACTTAAAAGACGTTTATATTTATCAATTTTATATTGAAGAATAATTATTTGATACTGTCAAAATAATATTTTTTGTTGATATGTTACCAAAGTAAAGCTTCATTCACATAAGATTAGTGCGGTTGCATTGGTACTGCAGAAAAGTTATTAAAAAGGACGCCGTATTCTTGAAATAGTGTTTTCTACAAAATGCAAATAATTTTAGACATTTAATAACTGAATAATCTAGGGTTTAGCAAATAATAGGAATGTTAACTCATCCCACCTGCAAATACTCAAAGATACTGAAGTAAAACGGCGAGAAATACGGGTGACTTTTGTAACGTTCAGATAAACTTAACAGTAACGCCTTTGTACTGCAGTTGTATGGCAGAAGCTAAAAGCATTTTAGCTTTTACCAATCCTTTTCCAACAATCATACAAGGACCAATCAGAAAACTGCTTTTTTGACAGTAAACAGAAGATTCACATTTTTGCAAGTTAAGTTTTTAAATTAGATTCTAATTTAGAAATTTAGTTTAGAATTGATTTGTTTCTAAAAAAATGGATGAAGAGGACTGTTTGGTTTAGAAACAGTTACTTTTGCTGCTCTTATTCGCAGCGACGTCAATATGTATTAAAACTATACATGCAAAAAAAAAATGAAAAGAAGAACTCGAAGATGATGGGTGCGACCTATTAACCGCAGATAGCACATGCAAGGTGATTTCTATAATTTATATAAAGAAATGCGAAATGAGAATGCCGATTATTTTTTCATTTCACCCGAATGACAGTGGCAGTGTTTGATGACTTGCTGAACTTAGTGAGGCCTCATTTAACCCACAGTATACTAGTATTCTGTGCTTTAACCAAACATTCAAATAGACCGTCTATTCCTGCAGATTGTAGGCTTATATTTTATCTAGGGTAGGCTTTTAATTACTATTCGGCAAATGATAAAAACCAACAATTTCCGTAGATAGGGACGTAGTTGATAAAACATAAACATAACCTCTCTGAAGGTCAAGAATCTTGAGTTTTTGCATGTCGCCAACTTACAGCCGATAAATTCCCCAACTTCTTAAGTCTACAGTAATTTTATGTAAACAGAGTGAATAATATTTAACACTATACAATTACAATACAACAGTACAACTGCAGTGCAATTGCACTAACGTTTATCTGAACATTACTTAATACATTACACGCTGCAAAAGCTAGCAATAACCATAGGTATATTTCTATGATAAAAAAACAAAATACCCTCCTGCAGTTGCAAAATTCTCATAACTTTTTCAAGAGTCATCAGGAACTACACTTTCTGTGTTTAGCGGTCCCAACTGGGATCCTTTAACACACAGAATAAACAAGGCCTATCCTAACAATATAAACTAAGAACGTATTATTTTAATTATGTAATAAATTGAGAGAACTATGTTCCAGCTGACCTGCTTTACGAGTCGCCTGGGATTGCCTTTCCCAGTCTCTTACTGCTATAATCCCAACACTACCAAACTAGAAAGTTCCTGAAATCTTGGCTAACACTCCTTATTCACTTAAAACATCGCTTTTAAGATCTTTCACCTGCAGCATCCTGGAGTTCAAGATGGAGCTTAACCTCTCTACTTATTTATTTATGATACTTTAATGGGGATTAAGAATTTATGGTTCATCTAAAAATGTTTCAGAGTTGGATGACCTAGTAAAACTCTCAATAGAGTTGTTTTGTGTAGAAATATTTCCATCAATCAGGAGACGTGTTGGATTTATGGTTTATTTTGAGTTTGAGATGTGCAATAATTCAATATAAAGTTTAATTTTTAGTATGTTGTTATTTAGCTTTTTTTGTTTTACTGAATATCATAATAGAGTTATAGTTGTTATTGTTCTCTATTTACTTATTTGTATGATTCTTTATGTTCGGCATCGCCTTCAACATGGACTAATTTGACCAAGGCGTTGACGATTTTCATATGGACTTTTCTTCAAAATATGCCAAAAGCACTTTTTTAGTGAACTTGCCACTAACATTTTTCAGATCACACCATCTCATGAAACGATTGTACGAAAACTTGTACTGTTGCTTTGACTTACTAGACAATACTTGAATGTTTTTTTATTAGCAGCTTCTTCGACTTCCACCGGGAAAAATTGTTTTTTTTCTACAAACGTCAAAAAATTAAGAGGTTCGCATATAACAATATACGAAATGACACTTTTTTTATTTCCCTACGTTACCATGACACCGTGCGCGAAATAGTGTGTGAAATGCTTATTTCGCACACTATTTTTTTAGTATTTGTAACATAAATAACTATTTTTAATAATAGTTAATTATTCATTTTCTATGGATTACATGCAAAATAGATACACAGGGTGTTCTAAAATGTCTGTTCCTAATTTAAAGGAGTAATTGTATGCTAAAAACTAAATATATGCAGAACCTGATATGAAATTAGGTTTCTTGATATTAAAAAAATTGTTTATTAATGAAAATTCGTAATATTCGACTTCAAAATCTCGTTTTTCTTCGCAGTCGCTTCGGCGGACAAACAACCCGATACATCAAATCGTCCTAAATGCTCTCAACCTGAATTTTCCATTTCCCAATTCCGACTGCAGACGAACCTCTTCAGCCGGAGAATAAAAAGGTCCTCTCGACTCTGCAAATTGTACACAAAGCATCGTTCAGATCCCCTTTACGTTCAATGAGGAATGTTTGCAACTGCGTCGCGAATGCAAGTGTGAAGACGTCGCAACAATAACGGCGGGTAACTGTTAACGGGTTCCGCTAGGAATGGGGTTTACGGAGAGACTTCAGGACTTGAGGTTGCAGCCTCCTGGTCGATGAGTTTGTTAACTTTGCTGCTTCATCTTGGCTCTTGACGCGGAGCGGAAGCATCGGTTAGGCGTTAAACTCGCGCCGAACAAACCCTCTCCGACGCGTACCTCTATTAAAATGAATGATTCGCTTAATAATAATTTAGAACTTTGCCCTGCTGACGTATCGAGTTCTAGTACTAGGCCCTTCGCAGGCCGCACCTTCGACTTAGCTCCCGATTCATTGGAAACTTATGCCTGATCAACTTTTCGACCAATAAAAAAGTTTTGCTAAGACAATCTGTACCATCGTTGGAATTATTTAGTTACTGTTATATCATAAGCAGGGCATTACAAAAATTATTTTTTCCACGGTCGGGAGTAGAAATCAGTTTCTATGACATCAAAATTAAAACAGAAGTAATCGATTATTCCCAAGGCAGTATAATGCTCCCAAGGGAGTTTACATTATGGAGAACGTTTTTCATGCAAAAAAAAGAAAACATTGAAATTATTTATTGACATTTAAATTAAATGTTACATTTGTACAATTTTCAAAATTAATATTAGAAAGAATATTACTTTCGCTTACATTTACAGATTTTATGATTGCGCTAGTAGTGGTACCTACTAAAACCTGATTAGCAATTTTGGTCTTATTTTGAATGGAGTTCTCGACATAACCCTCAGCGACTGTCGTTGATTTCCAACCAGCATGACACTTTATTGTCGTGATATCCACACCAGCATCTGCCAGTAATGTCGTTGAAGATCTTCGTAAGCAGTGACCAGTATAACATGCAGCATCAGGTAATTTTAAATACGAAGCTACTACACTCGGAATTTTTCCCATGGTATTCTTGCCAACTGGCTGCGAACTACATTTTCCTGCTTTGTAGTACAAAAAAAGGCTCTTATACTTGACGTGGGGAGGACGAAGGGACAGGTATTTTCAAAACAATTCAAGTATATTTTCCACATCGGTAACCAGAAAGGTTCGTGGAATCTTTGTCTTAGTGTTTGGAATTTTTACAATCAAGGAAGAGCCTACATCCTCAATATCATCTACAGTTAAATTGACTAGTTCATCAGTTCGACAAGCTCCGGCAATCCCCAGAATTAATCCAACCTACAAAAATTCAAAATAATTAATAATTGAAATACCTAACAACAAAAGTAATCTTACCTTAATCATTAAGAATTCTTTGTCATCTGCACTTGGTAGAAAACGGTCGATATCACCCTTTGTCAATATGTTCGATTTTTTCGCTTGATATCCGTCACCGGTTCTTTTCAAAAATGCGATCAGCTTGGGGAATTTGCTTATATCTATGTTGTCGTAAATTATCAAGCATGACTTAACCATAGAATATTGCGCCCATAATGTGGAAGACTTGTAATTCTTTGCATTTTCACTGAACTATGCCAACAAAACATTCTCGCTGTATACTTGAACAATTTTCTTGACGCACCACTTTTTGAACCGATTGTAGGCTATATCGTGTAAAGGTCTTGACTTCGTAGGGAGCAAATTGCTTATTGCAATATTTGCAGCCTCCACAATCTCTTCCGGCTCACAATTATTCATTGTGCACTAAACAAACTTTAAACTAAACCAAACTAGCACCTTAATTTGACAATTCTTTTTGTTTGTTTATTTTGTAGTTATGACAATAACTCAACGACTACTAAATAAATTCTCAAATCCGAGTACAATAATTCTGGTGCTACTTCCTTCATAATGACAAAATATGTGTTTTTAAGTAAATGAGACCGTGGAAAAAATAGTATATACCATTCGGGAGAGATGCTATTTAACGCATTTCTCTCCCTTATAGTATAATGTACTATTATTGACATTTTACCAACTTAAGTCGGGGTTTTGCTAATTTAATATGTACTTAACATTTACTATGAATATAAAGAAAAACCTAATAATTTTTGTTTATATACAAGGTGCGACCGAATGAAGTTTAAAAATAAGAGAAAAGTTTATACAAGGATCCGGAAATGCCTCGTTTTCAAGATACAGGTTGTTAAAAACTTTCCATTTTAAATACTTTTGTCTTCATTTCTCGTAAACTGATCGAGATATTGAAATAAGATTTGGTACACAACAATGTATAGTGAAGGGCAACCTTTACGTGTATAAATTTATCTGTAATATCATCAGTGGCGTTAGTACCGTTAAACACACATTTAAAGCAAAATAAAATGCACGCTACTGATTAGCCAAGCTAATTCTGCTTAAAAAGTGTGTCTTGAACTTTTTCCTCTTGACGCGCTGTTTTCGAGATCAGAATTAATTTATTAATCATCAAACTTACATAAAAAAATAGTAGGCGTCTGTAAGTATTAGTCTTAAATTTTGTGCCAAAATTCAGCAAGGAAAAATAGAACTACATAGATATACAGGATACAATTAAACGTATAGCAAATTGTTGTTTAAAAAAATATATATTAAACTTTAATTTAAATTAAACTAATTGTACTAATGTTTCATTCGCTATGTGGGTAGAATACACCAGTTGCTCTAGATAACCCAAAAGACACAAATCGCACGGATTTAAGTCGGGTGATCGGGGTGGCCAAGGAGTAGAACCGCCCCGATCAATCCAATTTCCTTGGAACATACGATTTAAATAGTCTCCTACATTGCGATTAAAATGAGCTAAACCATAAACGACAGCACACTAAGAGGGACAGCTTCTAGAAGGATAGGTAGATTTTCCTGTAAAAAATCCAGGTATGTTTATCCATCTAATCTTCTCGACAAAATAAAAGGTAAAATAAAATAATTTTCAATAATTCCTGTTCACACATTGACTGAAAACTGTTGCTATTGTCGCGACTCATGAATAATGTATGGATTTTTACCAAAAAATCTTCATTGTGACAAAAACCCCGTTTCTGGTAAATGAAGCTAGATCCGTCAATAATATTAAAGAAATAAATGGCCCATCTTCTGCAGTTTTTTGGCTTACCCGCTTACCCATTGACAATAATGCAATCTTACTGAAAAATCAACTTCAAAGAGGAGATGAACTCTCTGCAGATGATAAGGATATAGCTGCTGCTCTTGAATAATTCACCATACATTAACATGGTTCATTTTTCCTAATTCATTTGCCAGACATCTTGTACTTATTGCAGGATTTTGTTCGAACGTTTGTAAAACATTTTACTCATTTTCCAAAAAAATGTATTACATACTAACTGAAACACTTTATTCAAAATGTGAGTTATCCCGCTACTATAAATTTTAATGCTCAAGAACTAATTGGCTAATTCTTACATTCCGAATAATATACACATAGATCGCAACACAATCAACATATTCATAATATAGGGTGCTCCATTTTGGCCAGCTTGACGAAGACATGTTTACCAACACAACAACGAAAATAATCGGACTAATACAATCCGAAATATTACAAAATTTCCGTTACTTTTTGCAATCTGCATCTGCAATCAAATACGTGATTAGCTTTTCTTACTGTGTATTTTCTTTGTTGAGTTTATAATAATTGAAAAAAAAGGTGAACACAAACAATGGTCTTTGTGTATCTTAAAAATTATCGAGGCTAAGCTTCTCGGTTTTCTTTTCAAGCTTTCTTTAAAAAGAAATTATGAAAGTATCGCTTGGCATACTTTCCAAATAATCAACAATAATTAATTGAGGGATATTTTTCTCGAGACCTGAGGAATTAGAGCAGATAATGGCCAACGTAAATTAAATCTTCCCAAGGAAAATGCCCCGCAGTCTCCGACCATCCGTCGCTATAAATTGAAGGATTACTTCCAACTTATCCTGCGGTAAATCTGGGATACGTTTATCGCCCGTTTAGCTTGTCAACTTCTACATCACGTCCCCTTCGACATTCTTCAGGAGTACCCCTGGGTATATAATTAGGCGAACATTAGGTGGGTTAGTCGGAAAACTAAGCCGGAATTTACAATCGCGGGGTTGCCAGAGGCGAACTCCGGACATATTTTGCGAGGATGAAAAAGGGCGGTACAGGATATATTAAACTTTTTTCATCTTGAAAACAGAAAAGTCGAAGGGTCTAATTAATCAGAATAGGCTGCACCTTTTGTACAGGGACGCGAGGAACTTGTAGCTAAAAATCATAAGACATACAGACGAAGTCTAAATAAGTAAATGTTAGCACATTTTTTCCTATACAGGGTGTCCTAGTGTGAGCGTACAAAAATTTACCAGGGGGTAGACCAGGTCAAAATAAGATTTTTTTATATAAGAATAAAATTCTTATATAAAAAATACAGGGTGTTATTTTGAAAAAAAATAACAATTTTCCGCAATAACTTAAAAACCGTTTCGTGGATTTAGGTAATTTTTGGGTGACATGTACATCAATTAAAGGTCATTAAAATTACATGGTGTTTGTTTTAATCTGACACCAATGATGGCCTAGGCCTACTATTCCTTATGATTTCGTCTTCATAACTCTTGCATATCCTACTTTTACATGAATTGACTAAGTTCTCCTTAATCAGTGACTAATTCTGAACAAAAAAGGGGCTCTTGTTACACAGATCTAAAATCAACCATTTTCAAGTAAATTGAGCCCAAAGTACCGACTGCATTAATTTATGCAGAAAAATACATGCATGATTTTATTTGTTGTTGTTGCAAAATTATACCAAACTTTTTTCCTGCGCAGAATTTAGTTTAAAACACTTATTTACTCTTGTTAAATTTTAAAAAACTTTAAGGTTTTCAAGAAAAAATGCATTAATTACAACAAGATTCTAATAGTGATTAGAAGAAATCAAAAACTCAGTAGTAGTAAAAAAATTACAATAAAATGTAGGAAATTGTTCAAAGTGGGCACCATTTTCATTACGAAAATTGAAATTTTACTCTGCCTAATAAATTATGAACGTTTCTTATAATGTGATTGTGTTACATTAATTCGTAATACGATTCCCCAAGTCTTCTCGGGATTCAATTGGCGAGGAATAAACAAAATCCTTCAATGTTCCCTAAGAAAATAATCACATTTGTTAAGGTCTGGCGATCGTGGTGGTCAATTTCCTCTTCCTAACCGTTGATTTGAGAACAACAAAATTCAAAAAGTCTCTAAAATGAGACGGTGTCCCATCATGCATAAACCAAAAGTCTAGTCTAAGTTGCAACGGTATATCTTTGATTAAACCAGGGAGTATTTTGCAGAAATTCCAAATAACTTTCTCCATTTAATCGATTTGGAAAAATAACTGGTCTAATCAAATAACGATCAATAATACCTTGTCCGCTGATTGTAAATTTTCAACAACACACAGTAGCAAAAATAACTAGTTTCATTACTAACTGCCAAATTTTAAAGACAAAGCATACTACTTCTAATAAACACTATTAAAATCTTGTTTTAATTAATGCATTTTTTCTTGAAAACATTAATGTTTTTTAAAATTTAACAAGAATTTAAATTTGACCTACACTAGTTTTACTCACAAAGTAGGTAATTTAAATAATAGTGTGATGAACTCGTCCATTAATGCGACACATATTTACATTAAATTAAACAGCTATGAAGCGAATTAATACTGAAAGGTGTAATATAATGGACAAATAATCGCATAAATGTTTCAATTCGTTCGTATCGGTACACGTCATTATACATTGCAGATATTTTGTATCAATATATTTGATATTTTATAATTCGACCGTTTCCACGGTAATTGTCGATGTGTAAATGTAAATATATTTAAATACGGCAAGGGAATGAAATTTGCATTTGGCATTTCTAGTCTAATGGTCTCAAATTAATTCACGTTCAATTATGGGTCATCTGAATGCAATAAACTGTCTTTTGTCTAGGTATAACTTCATGTCAAAAATAATACGACAAACATTGACTGTTAACATAGTTTACCAAAATAAAAATAGTTGTTTCAGAATACACATGCACCTCCTTTTTCACGCGTGAGACGTTTTTATCTACATAAAATTTTGAGAATGCAAAAAAAGTGTGTCTAATTCGAGTTGTATACATGATTAAGTTAATTAATGGAATTACTTTACTATAATTTATTATAACAAATGTAGTCGCCACATTCAGCCAAAATGCATGCTTCAGATCTTCTTGAAATTGCAGCTAGAACAAGTGCAAAAATTCCAGGAGTAGATCTTACCACATTACAACCAGCTATAATTTGTTGACGTAAGTGCTCCTCAGATTCAATGTGAACATTGTAAACTAATGTCTTGAGATGTCCCCATCAAAAAAATCAATATCTGGTAATTTGGGCGGCCAAAGTTGACTTTGTTCTTGAGTGCCTCAAGCAGTCAAACTAAAATGTAGGGGAACCCCGTCGTGCATAAACCACATCCTCTTTTTTTCAAGAAAATGTCAAGTTGTTGGTAAAAAGTATGGCCCAACAAGAAAATATTCAATAATACCCATCCATACATTTAAAGAAAACATGTTGAAATCGAGATTCCATTATGGCATTAAGATTTTCATTAGACCAAACGTCTTTATTGTGAAAATTCATTGTAGCATCTCTAGAAAAATTTGCTTCGGTAAAAAATATGTTCGCGACAAAGTCAAAATGTTTCTTCAATTTTTTGCAAAATTCAGTGGCAAAATTGTAGACGAACAGGATAATCTTGTGACAGTAAAGCTTGAACCCTTTATATGTGATACGCTTATAACTGTTGATGTTTCGGAACGGACCTAACTAATTTATGATTCACATTAAGATTTAGAGCGATCTTGCTAGTACTAGTATTTGGGTCTTCTTCAATTTTGTGTACAATAGCTTCCTCCAACTCATGCGTTCTAACACTCACAGGTCTTACAGAAATTCGACTTTTCTGAAATTAGCCTAACTCCGAAAGACGTTGAAAAATATTTCTGAACATTTTTTGATTTGGAGTTGGATGATCTGGGAATCTTTCCATATAAATTCGCCTAGTCTCAGTATCATTTCCATTTGCAAGGCCATAAATGTAAATGTAACAATACATAATAAGATGACGGCTTCTTATTATTTCTGTTTTGCAGAGCCTCCCTAAGATATGTTTAAGTAATGTAAGTAACTGTGTAAAAATGCACTGGATCAAATTAATCAATTTGGTTGTTAATCGGTTTAGAACGCAAAAAAGTCTAAAGAAACAAAAAGTTAAGATAATACAATGGCGCATATGATGATTTGTAATATTATACAGGGTGATATATTTTTCTTGGCAAATCATGATGATAACTACACCTCCGCCTCTAGTAAGTTTCTAAAGCTGGTAATTTTTTGTTTTATACGTACTGTCATACTAAATATGCACACCGAATTTTGATAAATTATCTCAAGCTGTTTAGAAATTAAAAACTGATTTTTTAATTTTTGGCACACTGTAGCTGGACAATGGTTGCCTTAAGACCCCACATAAACATAACATAAAATCCTCATTTTTGGCCACAGACTACGCCTTTGGATTTTTTACCTCTACTTAAGAAACACTCTGTATAATGTCACAACAGGAAAAAGGCACTTCTTATATATAAAAATAAGTTTAAAAATGCCGCACTGAATAGTCTTGGAGTTACCTTTGAGTACAAGCTTACCCTAAACATGTAGAGCTAGTTTTTCAAACGTCATACAAAAATGTAGGTTTTGTTGTTAGAAACTAAGGAATTTACAGATATCTACGCGCTCTTTATGCTTTTTAATGTCTTCGTAAGATCCAAAAGGAACAGAACAAATCCTCGAAACATACTCAAAAATTAGATACATATGTACAATCGTTTGCAATAATAATGACACTCTTTAAAATGAATTTTGAACTGCAGACGTATTTGAAATGAAATCTACTTTCAATTTTTAACATTAGTACTTAGTTGTTTCACTCACCAATAGAGATTTAATTAAATTTCTACTCAGAATTTCAAACTGTTTTGAGGGAGTGGCATTATTAAAACAAATGCATGTACCTATAAACGATTTTCTTTTTTGCTCCTTACATCTCCAATTTACCTATAATGATATGTTATCCCCTTACAAATATCAACTAGTTTGTCCCGAGAAAGAATCCGATGCCGGCTCGGTAACAATTTCCGTTATCCTTTGAAAAACAAATTACTTGCAGCTTCTGAGAGCCACATGAATCACTGCCGTACAAAGGGGGCTTCTTAATAAACCCGCGGGTCGATATGAGACCAAAAGCTCAGTATCTTATTACCAGGAAGAACAAATATCTTATTGTTATCCCGAAATTGATTGCAGAGTCGAGTATAGGAACTGCATAAAAATACAGGAAGTCCACGCGGTGTGGTGCTCTGGCAGTGTTTTACCTCTAGAAGTGCAAATGTTGTCGCTGTCAGCTGTTCGGCGGAGAAGAGCATTGTTAGATTTTATAAGCTATACGCAATTATACAAAAATATAGACATTTTCTATTGTTGTAAGTAGCATAAATAAGTCCTAAGCTGTTGTCTGTACAGGATGCCTCAACTTGATAGTAAATTTGGGACAAGTGGTGTTAAATAGCATACCCATTTTCCATAGAAAGTATTATCTTTGGGATTTGGCAGAAACGACTAATGACGTCATTAATTATAATTTTTCCAGAAACACGCAAACCGTTTTCCTGTTAAAAAACTCGAGAAACTAGAGAATTTTTTCTGTATCACTTCCCGTTTAAAAGTTATAAAAGCAAGAGTCTCAAAATAAATAGGTACCACCTAAAAATCACATTAGCGGTGGGAGGATCAAGTAGTTATTGGAAAATAATTGAATCGAATTTCCAATCTCAACTCTTGTAAAGGTTCTATGATCAGGAATGATGCGCTCTGAATATCTGTCTATATAACTATAAGTCTTTCAGGAGGAAATGTACATACTTCAGTATGTTATTCTACATTCAAATTTAAGCAAAAAATTCCTATGAACTTAGCTATGGATATACTTCGTTTAGGATATACAGAATGTCAAATTTAAAAAAATTAATTACATTTTCTTTAATAACTCTCGACACTTTCAGATAAATTCATGAAATTTTGTATGCGAACCTTTTCTACTTAAGAAATGTACAAGAAATGTACATGTTTTTATTCATCGCGTACACATCCATACACCCCACGATTTGATTAATAACAAGAACTATCTCTATAAAATTTGTGATACGTGAAAAACTGAAGAAATTCAGTATGTAGGTAATACGAAGATATTTGCACTTTACTTTACACTTTAACTGAGATTCGAACGTATAGTTTGACAGTTGATCTATATTTACGGTTGCTATGGAAACTAAGGACAATTGTTTTCTCATGGCATACCAAGCTATTTAACAGAAACCTTGCTTTTCCTTTTTACACTCTAACTTTAAATTGGCTTTTAAGATTTGAACAATTGAAATAAATATTTAGCTTTAAATCGTCCGGTATTATAAATCACATAGCAAATGTGTTCATTTCTTAAACCATTTTTATTACATACTAAGTGGCTGTCCTCTGTTTTGGCGAATGTGCTCGCTGCATGTTTAAACGTGTTGAGAATAATTTCCCTAATTTTTATCATATTTATCAAGAAACTTTTCCTAAGAACTGAAAGAGCATTGTTTAGGTAAGTTTTTAATAAAACATGAATGAACCTACACACAAAGGTTTAAATAAAATCCACGTTTAAATTTGACCCTTCGCTTTTTACAAAGTAGAAAAACCGTGAAGTTCTAGGTTAGTAACGAAGCCACTTTGGATTTTATTGGTTAAATAATTAAAATAATTAATTCATTCCTATTAAAAAAAGTATAGAAATATTTGTTATAAAAAGATTTGTTTTTCTTCTACACTTCAATAACAGTTGAATTTAAAAATATTAAAAAATGTATTATTACAAATATTGTAACACTTGGTATATAGGAAAATCATATTCTATCATCTCCTAAAATTATTGTAACAACTTGCAAGACATCCTGTATAAGTAAGTAGTAGTATGTAGTAGTGCAAGTAGAGTAAACTCTTTATCCTAATACTCTAATTTTTTGTTACACCCATATTGATTTCGAAGGAAGTCTATTTTCTTACCTGCCACACTGTATATATGGGTTATATTCCGTTTGTAGTAACAAAATAGGCTGTACCGATTGCAAGAGAAACCTATTAGGGCATGTTAGTAAGGCCACAGTATAAAGAATGAGAATATCTTTGGACTATGGCAAGGTGCTGTCGAGGTTAAGGGGACATCCGGTATAGTAATCCAAGCCCAGTGAGTACATACACTTATCCGACTATCGGATGTTTTAAATTACGAGAGTCGGAACTTATTCCGCAGCGAGACAATAAACCGTCGCATTACTACGTGGATTACCAGTTTATTTTAGTTTAAATGGAATTCCGGTTTTATATTTTATTGTCCGTTCTAGTTTTTAAATGGGCCCGAACGGGAGGAGTCGCTTCACATGCAGCGTGTAGGATTGAAGATCGAAAGTCGCTTTCAGAAATAACATTTCTCTTCTTCTCTAACAAAATAGGGTCATTTGGTCAAACCTCAAATTACACTATTTGTCTAATTTTTATAAAGCATTTATAATGTACGGTCAACCCAGAAAATTTGAAGTCGATCTGATATGTAGTTTTCTAAATATACCTACTAGAACTAATTGGAATTAAACGATCGCAAGGCGTGACGTCATTGCCTCCTACAGCTTCTCGATACTCATCAGCCGCGAACTAGAACAAAGATCTTTCTATATTAAATTAAAACAGATTAGTAAAAGCTAATTACTTATAAAATTCGCAACATGCTATTTAAAAGCATATTCATTTAATATTTTAATACAAATCACTGATTTGTAAGTACTGAAATGAGAGGTGTGATAATGCAGCGGTAAGCTCTAAAATGAAATCGTTAATAGCAACTAGATTTTTCAAATAATGAAGAAAGGTACTTAAGAAGTATCCTTATATTTAAGACAGGTGATGTACCAAATATATTCAATTATCGACAAATTTCTTTGCTGGTAATTTTGCAAAGATTTTTGAGATTATTTTGTATAACAGAATACTCCAAGCAACAAAAATCATAATTTCTCCATATCAACATGGATTTATGACAAATCGATCAACCGTGACCAACTTGCTTAACTCTATATACAGGGTGGCCAGATGAAAACGAAACAGAGCCATTTTCAGGAACTGCGTCAAGACTGGAGAACAACCCTCAGACCCATCGATTTTAGATTAAAGGGAGACATTCTTTGCTGGTATTTTTGACTCCGCCACTTTCGCCTCCAAGCAAGGGTAAGTATTACCCAAAAATATTTAAATGGCATTGAGGATTGAGTAATACTTATTTTGAAAGCTCTTACAATTCTCTTTACAATAGACTTATAATTCCGCCCAATACTTAATAAAAAATTTTATTTTAAAGTTGAAACTTATGTACAAATAATTATGAAAAAAGTGAAAAATATAGTATGCCTCTATAGGCCTTTACTTACATACCGACCTGTACGTACTGTTTGGAGTATGTTTTTACGAAACACATATAACAACTTTACTGACGAAATCTAACAGCGGCAACTGAACAAATAAGTATGAAATTGATACAGTAATTCGTTTCGAAATGTAGGTTTCTACAATTTTCTGATATATTTATTTATTCACTGCGAAATGGATATTTGACTGAAAAAGGATTCTTGCTTACAAAAACTCCATGTACATATAACCGTCTCCTTGAATTTTTTCAAAAGATTTTGCTGACGCATGGTATTCAAATAACTGTACTACTTTTAGAATTGCCAATCAAATATGCTATTCGGTGCGGCACAAAAAAAAATTGTTATTGAACACAGTAAAACAAACTTATGGGCAATTTTATAGATACACAGTTAAAAATAACACTGAGTAAGTTCAAACTTATTTATGAGTGAATTAATTTGGTTTTTATATATTTTTAGGTATTAATAATATTGTGTGAAACTAACTACTCAGTGGACAAAAGCCCCAACCTGCGTTGAATTACACCCACAATATCTACCCATATATTCCTTATCATTAGCTTTTGTAACATTTTTTTTACTGTTTTAGAAAGGTATGTTAAGCTAATATAAATCAAATCTCCTACAATTCCTATCAATGAAGTCATATGTATGTTCTCTGATACCAAACATCTAGGTATGCTAATGAACAATTCCACAGACAAAGCTCTATTCAATAATTATCTGAAGAAAATAATCTAATTTACTCACTCTATAAATATCTAACTTCACTTTTTTGGCAGTGGGAACACGACAAATTCAACCACAATAGATGAGATTTGACCTTCAAATAATTTTAATTTTTATAATAATTTTTATAGTTAGATATTTGATTCAACTTAAAGGAGACCACCTGAAGAAGCAATCCTAAAAATGCAGAAATAGGTCAGGAAATAGGTTTTAAATGGCAACATCATATTTTTTTTTCTTGATTTTGAAAAATCGTTTAATTCTCTATCAGACAGTACTAAAATTTTGCCCTCTTACATTGGAAAGTTTTCGAGTAAATGACGATTGAATGTTAGAAAACGTAAATCAATTAGAATAAAGCAACACCCTCAGACGACAGAATAGTAGGGCCTTTCTTCTTTGAAGGAACCCTTACATTACAAAGATATTTAGAGTTTCTAGAAAATGACCTTGTTCCAGCCCTTGCAATAATTTTTCCTAACGATAATGACCCTGACATTCCTGACGATACCATATGGTTTTTGGACAACTGTTTTCCTGGGAGGTGGATCGGCAGACGCGGACCGATCGAATGGCCTGCAAGATCGCCAGATCTTACACCTCTTGGCTATTTTTTAAGGGGATACTTGAAGTCAAAAGTATACATTAATAAACCACGTAATTTAGAAGAACTTCAAAATCGCATTCGGGACGAAATACGCAGAGTTACCCCAGAAATCATTCATAATGTGCAAGAAGAATTTCTTCACAGACTTGCGCATTGTCAAGAAGTTGGTGAATGGCAATTCGAACATTTAATTTAAGTATAAAATTTAATCAATTGTATTTTATTTTACATACCTCAGAATTGTTACTTTTTTATGGATAAAATTTTCGTTTTCTAACATTCAACCGTCATTTACTCGAAAACTTTCCTATGTAAGAGGGCAAAATTTTAGTACTGTCTGATAGAGAATTAAACGATCTTTCAGAATCAAGGAAAAAAATATGGTGTTGCCATTTAAAAAAAATTGATGACGTCATTACTCGAAAACAAATGACATTTGAAAATCGCATTTTATGCTAAAATATGTATTTTTTAAATTAAAAATCGACCTGTTCGAGGATTTTTCCCAAAAAATAATTGTTTAGTTTTTATTGAATTTATTCCATACTTTTGGCGCATACAGTAGTATGATAGTATAACATTGTTTCTGAAGATGGGTATAAAAAATGACCCGAAATTTGTGTTGGGTTTTTTTTGTTGTTTGACCTATTGTTCCCAGGAGTTGTAATTTGAATCTAAATTAAATAAAGTTATCATTGATATTTGATTCTCCAACAAGTTGAAACCCGGAACCTCATATACGTTTCAACAAAATTCGTTGTCTAAACCCAGCTTATATTCAGGCCACTTAAAAAGAAAATATGGATCGACTTTCGAACAAAACTTACAAAGCAATTAACTAATCACATACGATTGAGACTGCAGAGAACTACGGGAACTACAATTACAGTTCTTGAAGTAACAAGAACCATTACGTCGCACGCGAAAAACCGAATATGGCATGGAAAACTTTGCTGTACGCTTGAATCCTTAACACATCATTAAATTTCCAACCTGCGTGATCGTAGGCCTGTAAGGCTAATGTTATTTAGTTCAGCAAGTCTATTCATGAAAGGTTTTAGGAACGTTAGAGCAAGGCCTTAGTTTCCATTATCATGAATCCTGCACACTTCACAAATTTCTAGGGTTTCAAAATATTGCGACAGTTAAGTCGCTATTACAAAACAGATTGTTTTTAAATTTAAAAAATATATAAATAATCAAATTAAATAGGCAGTTAACGGTCGGTAAAATTTTATAGTCTCATTTGTTACCAATATGATATTCAATTGTTGTATTTGGTACAGCAAACAATTTTCTGGTCTGAATCGATTCAACACGTCGATATTTACCTTCCGTGATACACAAGGCAGAAGAAAGGAGAATATAAAAACGTCTCAATGGGAAGAAAAATATTAATTTTGGTAAAGGAAAAAATGGAAAAAAATTGTGCCTTCATCAGAGTAGATTTACATGGTGGTGGTGGTGTTGGTCATTGGACGAAATAGATAGCCTGCTAGATATGCTGATCTAAATTTGCTTGATTTCTTTTTATCAGATCATCTCAAATCCACACAGTAGCCACATAAATATATATAGGTATCGGTAAGTTAGACAAACACCAAGTACTTTTTAAATTGTACTAGCAATGGCAAACATTGTCAGTATATTCTATAACGTTTGTAAGTACGAGCTGTTTTTTGTGGATTAAAGACCTTTTAAGACACTAGTAGATTAGAATTCATAAAACCACGTTTCGATTTTGTAACATTTTATTTAGAACTATTATTATTAACATTTACCTCAAGAACGATCTTGTCATTTTTGACAACTTCGCGAGGTAAGACCTAGATTTTTTCAGCAATTGCCATCTTGCTGTGGCGAATCTTCAATACAACTTTCTGCTACCGTAGTCGATTTCCAACCACCATCATGCTTCACAGTAGTGATACAAATGATTCTTTAGGTCAAAAAGAAACTTCTATTTCTGATCATATCAGTTACAGTGTCCTACTTGCAGATGGAAAATAATTGATATTTGCCCATTGGTTGCAAATTCTCTTGTGAACACTATATAAGCGTCGAATAAAAACCACCCTTTCCTCAATGGTTCATTAAATCAATTCTATTAGACTCCTCGGATTTCCCATCCCAGTTTACAACGCACATATTCCGTCGTAGCTGACGGAAACAAATTTAGGGATTGCGATTCGGCAAACCGAGAACTAAAAAACCTAACATTACCATAATGGACCAGCACGCGCGTCGCCCAATAGACTCGCCCATAACGGGATCCGATCCTCGAGAAACGAATGACCCTTTTTATTACGAATGGTCCTTTCGGATTATGAAATTTAGCGATAATGCCCTCGGCGCATAAAAGGAAATTTCTAAGAATACACATAAATTATGCAAAGTTGCCGGTCGGTCTTGTTCGCAAAACGGAAAGTGGAAGTATAGCTGATATATGTTACAAGTTTAGGGGTCGGATATCAGGACCGGCGTTAGTGCTAGTGTTGACTAAGACAAGAAAAAGAAGGCAGGATATCTAAAGCTAGTATTGTTTGTTTGAACTTGTAGGTGTCAAATTAGTTTTGCGCCTACCATGTGGAAATGAATAGACTGTCATTTGCGTACTTTGACGTTTCACATCAATTTTCATTAAACGTCAGTGTAAATCAAAGTCTGGAATCAGGGAAACAAAACTATAAAATACGTTATGATTCTGAATAATTGTGTTAGTGTGTTTGTGAAAATGAATAGTACCACCAGATTTGTAGAAAAAAGGTAACAATGATTCTCCAAATTTGTTACAAATTCAATACAACGGTATGAAAAGTACTAGGAATTATTTAACAACTGGAATGAGAGTAAAAAAGCAAAAAACCTAACAGAAAATGTATTACTTACTTATCTATCGGAAAGATCAAATATTGTAAATGCAGGTATACTATAGTCTGATTTTCAATGTTGAAAAGCAGTTTTAAAGTCAAGGAAAATATTAATTTTGATAATTATCACAAAGTTCGAGCATTTTTCAAACGGAATTCTGTAAATTACTTGCCCAATAAGTCCAAAATTTTGAGTTAAGAACAAGCAAAAAACCTAACAGAAAATGTATTACTTACTTAGGTATCTATCGGAAAGATCAAATATTGTAAATGCTGGTACACTATAGTCTGAATTTTCAATGTTGAAAAGCGCTTTTAAAGTCAAGGAAAATATTAATTTTGATAATTTTCACAAAGTTCGAGCATTTTTCAAACGGAATTCTGTAAATTACTTACCTAATAAGTCCAAACAATCAGATGATTCTGAATATCTTATGGCAAAGATAAACAAATAAATGAAGAGTTTCGTTTTTTTATTGACGTTAAATTGTAGATGGTGCTAAGTATACGGAGCTTATCGTCGAAATTATTTGTTAAATATCAAGCTTGACAACATAGATAATAGAGGAGATATATTGATCATTACAGTTCCAGAAACAAAAAATAATATAACAAAGACGTTTACAATCACAAACAAAACAATTGATGGATTTAATCTACATACATACAATATACGATATTTTTTTGGTAGGGGAAAAACAGTTGTGTGTGACACATGCAGAAAACTCTTTAGCAGGCCATAGTTATTAATCGTCGGCTGTTAAAGCTCATTTTCTGCTCTTGTGACTGTAACTTTCCGTAAATTATACGAAAAACCAACAAGACAGCTTAAATCCGCACCTGAAATGTCCTTCAAAAATCCGACCCCTAGTTATAAGTTAGACTGGTGGAAGTTCGGGGGCGACCAGCTTCATATGGGCCACTTAGTATGCGACCATGGGACCGCGCATCTATCAGGGAGGGTCGCGTTATCCCGCCTCCGTGGAGGCGGCTCGGACCTTTCCGCACTAACCAAGAGCGTCATATATTATTTTTATTTTAGGTTAACTAGGAACTGTGCACCCAATTTGGTATAAAAGATGTAGAAATTCCTTACTTGACCGTAAAATCTAGAGCGTTTATGTTCGTTCGCCGCTGCAGAGCAAACAAATGGCGGCTATCATTGGACAGATCTGCATATAGGAGACCACGACAGAAGTACATGAAAGCCTGCGAATGGTTATTTCGATGTCCGCTTATGAATTTTCCTAGCAAATAGAACAAATTTTACTAGTGTAGAAAATATTCTCCGAAGCTACACAGGGTACATTAATGATATGCAAATATTTAAGGTGATTCTACACCGAAAATTAATAATAGTTTGCTTTATAAACTATGGTCCAAAAATGTTCCGTTGCTAAAATACGGGGTGCTAGTTTTAGGAAAAAAAGGGAAATAATTAATATTTTCGAAACCGCTTCGGTGTGTGGTGACTATTAATAAAGCTGCATATTTTGCAATATAAACAAAACTTCTATCTTTAACACTGGCGTGCGCACTGACTTTAATATTTTTAAAGAAAAAAAATGGTACGCCAATGGTTTGCTCCCAGATAAAAATTATACAGTATGCGCCAAAAGTATAGAATAAATTCAATAAAAACGAAACAATTATTTTTTGGGAAAAATCCTCGAACAGGTCGATTTTTAATTTAAAAAATACATATTTTAGCGTAAAATGCGATTTTCAAATGTCATTTGTTTTCGAGTAATGACGTCATTGATTTTTTTTTAAATGACAACACCATATTTTTTTCCTTGATTCTGAAAGATCGTTTAATTCTCTATCAGACAGTACTAAAATTTTGCCCCCTTACATAGGAAAGTTTTCGAGTAAATGACGATTGAATGTTAGAAAACGTAAATCAATTAAAATAAAGCAATAACGTTATCAAGTTTAGTTTTTCGAATTCCATAGTTCTTTTATGGATCACGTAGGTGAAAATCTTTGCAAAGTGTCATTGTCACACCGACTTTCTAATAAGTATTGTAAGCGACATAGAAATTATTATTCAATTTAAAGTATTATGGCACATTTAACTGTTACTCAAAGAATTGAAAATTTAATTTTTATCGGATGCGGGAATATGACTAGAACTCAGCAGGAAGTTTGCGATTTATTTAATGAAAAATATCCAGATCGCCCTATCAGCCAATCAACAGTCAGTAAGGTAGAGTCTCAATTTAGAGAAACTGGCAATGTTGTAAATATTCCAAAACCTGGACGTCCAAGCATTAATGAAAATCAGAAACAGAACATTTTGATAAGTATGGTGGATAATCCTCTTAATTCTTTACGATTGGTTGCATTAAACAATGACACTAGTCAGACCACAGTGCTACGTATCTTCAGGAAGGAAAAATATCATCCCTACAAAATTCAACTTGTGCAGGAACTCAATGAAGATGATCCCGATCGCCGCTTACACTTTTGCGAAATTCTAATGGATTTATGTCAAGGAAATAGAAATTTACACCGGCAAATACTTTTTTCAGATGAGGCCACATTTTGTCTGAATGGTACAGTAAACCGTCAAACTTGCAGATATTGGAGTCGGGAAAATCCTCATTGGATGGCAGAGGCACATACCCAACACCCTCAGAAATTAAATGTGTGGGCTGGAATAGTTGACGACAGAATAGTAGAGCCTTTCTTCTTTGAAGGAACCCTTACAGGACAAAGATATTTAGAGTTTCTAGAAAATGACCTTGTTCCAGCCCTTGCAGTAATTTTTCCTAACGATAATGATCCTGACATTCCTGACGATATCATATGGTTTCAGCAAGACGGTGCACCTCCGCACTATGCGCGCCCTGTACGAGATTTTTTGGACAACTGTTTCCCTGGTAGGTGGATCGGCAGACGCGGACCGATAGAATGGCCTGCAAGATCGCCAGATCTTACACCTCTTGACTATTTTTTATGGGGATACTTGAAGTCAAAAGTATACATTAATAAACCACGTAATTTAGAAAAACTTCAAAATCGCATTCGGGACGAAATACGCAGAGTTACCCCAGAAATCATTCATAATGTGCAAGAAGAATTTCTTCACAGACTTGCGCATTGTCAAGAAGTTGGTGGATGGCAATTCGAACATTTAATTTAATTATAAAATTTAATCAATTGTATTTTATTTTACATACCTCAGAATTGTTACTTTTTTATGGATAAAATTTACGTTTTCTAACATTCAATCGTCATTTACATGTATTTTTTAAATTAAAAATCGACCTGTTCGAGGATTTTTCCCAAAAAATAATTGTTTCGTTTTTATTGAATTTATTCCATACTTTTGGCGCATACTGTATAAAGCAAACTATCATTAATTTTCGATGCAGAATCCCTCCTTTAAATATTCGCATATCATTTAAGAACACCCTGTAAAGTCCGTCAGGAATCTCCGGGAGGTGATTCTACGGATTAAAATAATAGCACTATGCCATGAAATTTTTTTCAAATTGTCGATTGTTTGCAAGTTACAGCTTGTCAAAGTTCAATTTTTTTTATTTCTCTTTTTAAATAACTTATTGAATTTAAGTTCAATTATTCTCTCATTTGGCACACCCACTAAGTAGATCAAGTTCTATTGGACCAGTCAAAAAAAAGTTTTATTATGCCTTGCTAGAGGGCACTTTAGCTAAAACTCAGAATTAGATTTATTCATAACTTTATTCTTGCTACACATCACACAAATTTAAATATTATTGAAAAGAGAAACAATATTAGAACAAATTATGTACTCGCAGGAAATTTTTTCTGTAATTAATCAAATTGCCATGCTTCAAATAAATGTCATGTGTTATATGCGTTTAATACATTAACAATTTTTGAGAATGAAAATAGAGTTCTTGTTATTTTTTACTTATCTGATTTTCCAGTGTGACATTTTTTGTTAGGCAAACGTAGTTTCAAAAATAACCCTTGACTGATCCTTTTGGTGTGGCAAAATACCAAAATAAATTAAACTAAAGATAAAGTGTAGAAAATGTTAGCGCATTGGTAGATATTATTAATTTTTATATCCGTTCATCATTCTCCAATTGGTACTTAATTATTCGCACTCTAAAGTAATATTAGATGACCAGCGTTCAATAACAAGCATTATTATTTCGAAATGCTTCAGGGATCTGTGTTGGGTCCACTATAAAAAATAATATAGCTCTTTGATAACATTTGGAATTGAAAAATCTTATATTTTCTATTTTTACATATTATTTTCTTGTGAATTAAGTAACACATTTCGAAAAAAGTGCAAAAATATGAATGCCGGTCCTACACTTGTAAAAATGATAGTAAAATTACATTTTTTATATAATGGCATAATTTACTTAATGTATTGTAAATTTGAAATCAAGTAGTAACATACAATAAAACTGATAACTGCAACATATCAAGAAGTAAGTAAGAAGTTCCAATTCACACGTATTTTATTCTCAAGAAAGCATACTAGTGATCGTTTTTTGTGCTATTGTGTTATATTTGTATTATATTGTACAGGATTATTCAATATTGATACGGGTTGACGCTTGAGTACCCCTCTAATTAATGAGGTTTTCCAGGTTTCCCGCAAATGCGGCCTGCTTAATAATAATATGCCGCCCCCTCTCCCGCATAAGTCTTTGACTTCTGGGTTAATCCTCGTGATTAGAGTTACCTCGGGGTAGAGATATTAGCTATTATTATTATTATTATATTTCAAAATAAGTACATAATCACTAATTATCCATAAATATAATGAACAATAATCAACAATGTGGATAGTGTTGGATGATGTTTCAGCCAGCGACTGCCTAAAGCCTTGTCCTCATAGATGCGAAATTTGAAAAAATTCTCGTGAATTTTACAAAACAGAAATATTATCACTATTTTCATCATTATGTAGAGTTAGTAAGTTTAAGTTCAGCTTCATAAATCTGTTATAACAGTTAATGACAGTTTTATGAAGAAATATTGCAGTTGACAAAATTTGCTAAAAGTTTAGACTTTTCCCGCCTTTAAATAATTCAAACAAATTTTAACTTATGTCACGATGACGTTAGAAGCAACTTCACTTAATTTTCACTTAACACCGTTCCCTTAATAATGACACTTCTTCAAAACACTACTGTTCTAAGTATAAATTTCGTTAGACCCTTATTACCAATACGCCATCAGTTCAAAACAAGTCGCGTGCCATTATTATTGCAATATATTTTACTTAATAATGATCAATGAATTTATTAACCTGTTGTCATACGCAACAACTTAAAACTTTCCAGTTCCTCGTTGAGTGCCGAAAACCAAGTGTTATTAGAAGCATAAGTGCATCGTTAATGATTCCGTTGAAGGTTGAAGGGGCCCCCACCCCATTTTTAAATTATGTGACGAATGGAGGAAGGCCCCTAAGTGGCTGAGCAGACCCTCCGAAATGTGACGATAAAAGCGCGCCGTATTTAAAGTTTCTCAATTATGTTGTTAAGTACTTTGTACGGAATGAATTTTAAATAGGCGAGTGGCTGTGTTTTTGCGCGGAGTGCCGTATTCCCCACATATTCATTTTATGTCGGAATTAATTCCTGCCGTGAAGCTTAAAACCTTATTACTAATTTAAGTTTTCAAACTCACTTATATACCACCTGAATATTAATAACTTAACCTAAATTAACCTTCCATAAAGCATATTCAGCAGTTTGTTAAATTATGAATTAGTAAAAACACTTTAGTTATTCAGGTACCTCGCCGAACTCGGCTGTCGGCCGGATTTTGTATGCCGACTGTATTTTCGTTAATGAGATTTATTTGAGTTGCTTTGAAAAACTTGTTATTCTGAAGGGGAATGCTAAATTATGTGACTACCGAATTATCTAAATAACAAATTTATGACTTGCTAACTAATTTCTTTTATGTTTAACTTTGTTTGAGGTATTTATTTAATTAATTGTGTCACAAAAAAGGAGGCTTTAAGCGAGAGGGTAACTGGGATCAAAATTGTGACAAGTTTTCTCAAAATCAAGATTTTCAAGGGATTTCGAGGAATTTTAAAGAATTTCCAAGGATTTCGCATTTGATAAATATTACCTCGAAAATTTCACACCTCTACTTTAAAACTAATGAAATGCCTTTATTTTGAATCGTTACCATGGCAATCAGAAAAATTTCCGGAAATTTTTTCGAGGTGAGGCGATAATTAAGTGGAAATTTTTTGATTCACAGTTGAGAAGGTAAATATATGATCTACACATTGGCACCTTATCTACAGGGCGTCCGGAAAGTAATGGGACCCAGCATAAACATAGCTTCCTATGATCAAACGGAACCGATTTAAAAAAACTTAGCTTAGTCAAAATGTGCTTCGTTTAGAAGTTTCAGGGCTTCAAATAAAAAAAATTGTTTTCTTGTTATGGGCATAATTAAGAAACGAAACGTCCAATCATGGAACAGTTATGTTTTAGATAAATGCAAGTATTCCGAAGGAGTAAGTAGTGCCGCATATCGTAGAGGGCGCTATTGGCAATTTGTTTGTAAGTCATTTTTATAGTATCTTTTTTGTTGGTCCTATTCTAATACGTTTGACGGAAAATTATAATGGAAAAATTAATAGCGTAGAAAAGCTATACCTGTTCCATATTGATACAATGCACAGTTTTCGGTAAAAACTCCTTGCTGCAGCTCCTCGATTAAATTGATTTTGACAATTAACAACGATCATATCTGCCGTTCCTCAGTTGGAAAACTGATTATGCAGCATGTTTCCAAAATTTGACAAATAGTTTGAAATTATTTATACATTACATTTACACTTCACAACAACTACACAACGATAATTACTAACTTACTACAACAATTAGTATTAATCTGACTGGCTTTTGATCAAATTGTATCTAATTTAAGCGTATTAACGTCAGTTTGACAAGTGGTAACTAGGTAACTTGATCGAATTGGAAAATTTATTTCTATTTTATTGTGCGGAAATTTTCAAACGCGTTTCTACCGAAAACAAGTATTGTATCAACAGGGAACACGTATAGCTTTTCAACGCAAAATTAATTTCGCCATCATAATTTTCAGTTAAGCGTATCAAAATAGAATCAACAAAAAAGATACGATAAAAATGAATTATAAAGAAACTGCCAAGAGCGCCCTTTACGATATGCGGCACTACTTTACTTCTTCGCAATGCTTGTATTTATCGAAAACATAACTGTACCAAATTTCAACAGGATTGGACGTTTTCTTTCTTAATTATGCCCACAACAAGAAAACAATTACTTTTCTTTGAAGCCCTGTAACTTGTAAACGAGGCACTTTTGGACTGAGCTACGTTTATTTAAATCGGTTCTATTTGACAAAAAAAAGTATCTTTCTAAGATGCTCACAATTGTGACACTGTATAACAAGAAAAACCCGTGAAAAAATTCGATGCCAAACGTGAAAGATAGCGATTTACGACATTGGCTGAAACTCTCAGTCATTGACAAAAAATGTGAAAATAACAGTTTCCTAAATATAACCATTGCATTGTTCTAACTTATGCACAATAGTTAAATTGTTTTATAAGGTGCGAAGCGCAGAAATTAACTCTTGAGTTAGCCTCTGTGCAGATTTCCTCGTTTTGTGCAAAAAACAATATACAGTAAATTAAAAATATACTAGATGCAGAAAATCTTTTCATGTTCACGAAACTTCCATTCAATATTTGGTTTTGATATCCTCGTTTTGTTGCAAAAAACTTCCCTGGTACTTAAGAATTACTAATAACCATCTACTGTAAGAACCCGAATGTACATGGTTGTGCAATAATAATGACACTCCCTCAAACAGTTTTTGAACTTCTGGAAGTTCTGAATAGAAATTTCATTCTCTGTTGGTGAGTGAAACAACTAAGAACTAATGTTAAAAGTTGAAAATCAAATCTTCTTTCATCACGGTTACTCCTAACGACTTCAGCAAGAAGAATCCATTATTTCAACAATCAATTTTAAACAATTCATTCATTCATATCATTTGTTTTTGTAAAATAGTTCTATTTCTACACCTTATCAATGTTACAGTCAAAATATTATTTATATGAACTGCCCCCCAAATAATTTTCTTGGAACAACGAATTTGTAATATAAGACCTATTTTACCTACCACAAATCAAATACCAGAATCAATATTAAAAACACAATAATAAATTAAATTTTTAGGCACCTACCTTTTAATTTCGCAGATGATCAATGTAGATAGTTTTTCATTCAATAAACACTCACAAACAGTATTTAAATATAATAATATTATATTTCACTTACAGCACAAAACACGACTGGTAAAAACTGATTTAATAAATACCTAAATGTTTTTTTGTCATTTTTAAATGGCCTACTAGATATTCACAAAAATCGCTCGCTTCTGTAGTTTGCGCCATCTACCATCTTCAACTTAAACTATCATTTAATAATGGAGTAGTTTCCATTAAACAAAAAGTATATTATTTTTGATTGATTAGGTTATGGCCAGATGGCAAAAATAGGTGGCAAATGTCAAATCTCAACTTATAAACACAAATGTCACAAATTAGCGTTTTTGGTTTTGGTGTTTAGGTGTAGATGAATAGATAAGCAATATAAGTCAACAAATTAAGCTTAACTAGGTAATTGTCATTTCATATTTTGCGCAAGGATATCGTACAGCTTTGGTAAAAATGTCTACTGAAATAGATGCCCTTTTAAAAACTGATAAGGATTCTTTTGGACAGCATTTGGAAAATTTCATAAAAAAGGTATACAAACTTAAAAATCTGCTTACATTTTGTTAACCGAATTATGTTACAGGTCGATCAAGTCTTTAGTTTTCCTGAACTTAATGAAGGAACCAAAAGGCAACAACTATGGACATGTTTGTGTAATACCGCCCAAACTACACAGGATAATAATGTGTTGAAAAATTGTTTTGTGGCCATCAGAATTTTAAGGTAAACATATATTTAGTAGAAATTTCTTTGGAATCTTTGTACTTCTCTGTCTTCTTTCAGCCGAGAAAAGCAAGCCCTTAATGAATTGATAACTGATGAGTGGATGGATCTGATTAAAAAACACATTGGTTTAAGCGACAAGGAGTTTAAGTTCAATAGTGAAACTATATCTGTTAGTCTAGAGGCACAAAAGAGTTTGTGCAATATAGCTTATAATTGTAGATTTGTTGCGGAAAAGTGCTGTAAAAATGGCATCTTGGAAGGCATCGTAGAGAGGATTAAAAAATTTAGGTAAGTAAATAAATTTAACTGCTGTAAATTTGAGTATACTGACACCTTAATTTTAGGAGTGTAGAAATTCCAGAAGACATAAAATTTTTCGACATGAAACTTTTATTTTTGCTTTCGGCGCTATGTCCAGCTTCTCGCAATAAACTAAGAGATGAAGAATTACAAACTTTAGTTGAGATTTTGGAGCTAAACCTTCAACAAGCCGCAGAAAACCACGCTCATAATGATGAACTACCACCAATATTTTTAACTGTGAGTACTTACCAAAGACAAAAATTCTTACTATTTAACGATGTCTCTTGCAGGATAAGCAAGCAGATTTAGTGTGTGAGCTCTTGAAAGCTCTTTTTAACCTTACCGTTCACATTGATACTGAGAACGCAGAAGCAATGGCTCTAGTCATCAACTTGACTGAAATTTTACGTAATTATTTGCTTATTTCTACTAATAGTTTAGACAAGATCTGGATGTTGAGGAACAATGTTATCAATCTATTGACTAATATACCTAACGAATGCTACAAGTACCTCCTTATACCAGTTGAAGACAGTCATAGAGTGCCAAAGAATCTACAATTTGAGGGAGAAAACATGACGGCTATCTATGAAATTTTGATGTTCCTCAGTGCTAAATTCAACGATGAACCGGTAAGTAGACGTTTGTAAATAATAGAGCTTGGATAAAATGACGATTTCAATTATAATTTTGTCACCAACGAAGCCATAGAGTGTTCGAGCGTTGAAGAGAAACAGCGTTGTCACATCAGGACCGTATAATAACATTGTGGCTGGTGCATTTCTGCTGCAGAACTGCCAAAATATATATTTATAAAAAATGTATTTCACGAATTATGCATTATTAGGTCATCATAATGCACAAGCGCAAGTTTATTATTTTCTAAAGCTAGGCAACTTTCCTGATGTAAAGCTGCTGAGCCTGTGTTCTGCGAACTCCTTATGCTTCCCCGCTTGTTCCTTCAACCTGACCTAATGGCCCACAACAGAGCATTTGAAGAGCAAATTTACGTTGGTTAATGAGCTGCTGGCTACAGTTCAGCCTAGTTAACCACTTTAAATTTTTTTTAATTGCATATTTGTATTATACTCAGTTTTCCCTATTAGTTTGGTATTTGCCAGAATTTTGTGGACGGTATTATTTGGGGTTAAAAATATGCAAACTTTTATCTACAAAAATGAGACTTATCAATGTTGCCAGCTGCTATCATGAAAACAAAAAACAGAATAAGGGATAAATAAAAAAAATCTGTAAAATTATCAGGAGATAGATAATAGTTTTCCTAGTGGTTCACATATTTTTGTCCCTAAATTTGCATTAACTGACGCTTTACTAGAGATCAAGGAATTATATTGTTACCACGATAAACCATTACCTATACATTATTATTTTTAATGCTTGTCTGATTTCTCACATGTTTGGTGTTAAACTTTTCGATCTGATATTATTTAGTTTGTTAAATGGAAATTTCATAAAGGTTGCCCGCCCGCCCGGGTGCTTAAGATGGCCCTGTTAATAGTGTCACTTTTCCGTTACCTTTTAATTTTATTTGTAGAAAATTTCCAACCAACATGAAGTATTATCGCCCGTAGTCACTGTTCTCCTTAAAGGGGCAACAAGCAACAGACCTATAAGGAAATTTCTGAGAAATCAGATATTGCCTCCCTTGAAAGACGTCCATTCAAGACCCGAACAGGGAACAACTTTACGTAACCATTTGTGTCGTTTATTAACGACTCCTATTACGCAACTTAGGGATTTGGTTGCCGAATTGCTGTTTGTGCTATGTAAGAAAAGCGGTAAGTGATCTTAATAGTTCTATCGGTTTAGCAGGAAGTTAGAAATATAATGGTTTTTATATTAAATTTTCAGGAGCAACAGTTTCAAAGTAATCATAATTTCATGGCCAACTATTTCAAGGTGTCACCGTTACTCTGTTTTGTTTTTAATTTGAAAATTTTTATTTTTATTGATAAATTGGTTTTGTAAACGTACTTCATAAAAAGCTGTATTTAGAGATAAAAAATTGCTTGTATTTTGTACTTTTCTGGGAAGTCATATTTTGAGCAATTTTTGACAAATTTTATTTTGCAGGTGACCTCTTTAAATTTGAAGGTCTCGTGCTAAGAACAGCTTCTGCTGTTTTGCAAGAAATTTTATATAATTTTAAAACAGGGTATATACGAAACCTGTTTTATTCTCAAAACATTTTTTAGTATCCCGAATGATCAAATATACCGGATACGGAAACGCCGCTGGCTTATTCGCCCAACGGGGTCTATTAGCAGGAGGCCACGACAAAGGAGCAGAAGATTTCAGCTCCGACAGCGGGGACAGCGAAACGGAGGAATACGCAGACCACAAGCACGGAATTAACCCCGTATTAGGCTGCTACGAAGAACCTCACCCAAGCGTAATGGAAAACATGACGGAGGAACAGGTTTGTTTGTCAAAATTTAAATAATATAGGGACTTTTAGATAACCCAAAAGGCAATCGACAAAAGTTTGATTACTTACATAATAATGCAGGGTTAACTATGACTATGTACAAAAGTTTTAACTAGGGAGGCTTAAAAGACATTAAAAAAAGTTATTTCGGACTTCTAGCTCTATGTTTAAAAAATGGGGCAAAACCCCCTTTTCCTTTGGAAAATCAGCGTATATGACAATAAATCATCATCCGAGATGGCTAGATATGTCAACTACCGTGCAGACGTTTTTTACAGCGTTGTCAAATGTAGAAACAAAGAAAATAAACATTTTTATGAATAATAATACCTAAAAGTACCTGATAGATAACAGTAACACTGCAAAAAATACATTTTCACTCATTGCAGATCCGTCATAATTATCCACTAATATACCCGGCATAAATTCTTTTATTTAATTAACTGTTCTAAAATAACCTAGAATATTGCGTTGCTAGTTACATACTCTTCAACCATCAACATGTTCAAAACTTAGAATATAATATAATATTCTAAGAGTCCAGAAATTAATTCTCCAACAACACAAGAAGTTTAAAAATTTATCGACATGAAGTACACCTTGCAGTAATGGCCTACAGATGGCGACTGCATCAGATGCTGTCAAAATACAAACATGTATTCAAATACTTGGATACTGGATAAGGTGCTGATTTATGGAAAGTGTCACAAGTGCATACTATCGTGTGGCAGCATAATACCAAAGATGTTTTCCAAGTAGACAAAATATTATAATGAATTCTCTTTAAACCACATTGAACAACTGTTGTTACACCTTAGCGGTAAACGTGTGGCAGTGTTTTTAAATATTTGTGTACATTTGCGTGTATTTTTTTGTTGTTGTTGTGGTTTTTCTCGACGGAGGTAATCCACCTGGTCATGATCGTTGGGCCAAGTAAGTACCTCGCTTTGAACAAAAAGTACGGTCAAGGGAATGAGAGGCCCCTAGCAACAAAAATCTTTGCTATGACAAGTTTTAATTTAAGCATGAAAACAGAAAATGATTCAACATTTTTAAAATCTCCAAATATCAATCCTGGAAATAAATATCAGTAAGGTAGGCGCTGCCTGCCTGTGCTACCATATTGTACTTCTCATTGGTTGTGACCTGGCACTTCCGTTGACGTCTTTGATTTCGACAGAAGGCCAGTGACTGTGATGTAAGATTCCATTAAATTCTTATATTTCTTTACCCCTCTTAAAATATTTGTACTTAGTTGTAGTTAACCCTGTATAAAATTATGAGCCTGTTTGAAGAAATGTCTACAAATTTTAGATGTGTGGAAATTTAAGTATTTTTGTCAAAATTAACTTTAATAACACTTTAAAAACAAGGTGCAAATGTAATTTGAGTCTAATGTATTATTTCTAATTATTCAACAGTTCAACAATTTTTTTCTTGTTTTCTGTTGAATTTTTACTTTTTTTTTTTTTTAAATCCACTTTGTTCTTAAAAGCGAGCAAATATTTAAAATCTATGAGATAATTTGTCAAACACCGTGTATTGTGTCAATAAAACTACTTTCAGAAAGAGTACGAGGCCATGAAGCTCGTCAACTTGATGGACAGCCTGCTAAAAACGGGCACCATCAAACCGTGCAGGATCGGGGAGGACGGCAAACCCCAGCCCATCGAGCATGTCATGCAATTGCAGGAAGGCCTGAGGTCCCAACAGGTTCGCGTCGATTCAGACAGCGACTGAATTTCATATCAGCGAATATCGTAAGAGCTCCAAGTATGTGACGAATAATAAATGTCTAGACCTAATTATATGTACACTGTAGAGTGAGGACATACAAATAACGTCGTCGTTTTTAGATCGCGTTAAATTTAAACGTGTTTAGTTAATAGCGATTTTGCCATAACGTTTTTTTATGATAGATTTTATTGTAAGTGTGAAGTTAATTGTAGGCCTAATAGGAAATCTGGAAAGGTCCATAAATGAGCAGCAAAATTCGGATGACAACTCTAGTATTAAAAAAAATCATAGTAAATAATAAATTATTTTAAATTCAGTTTAATTTTGGTTTCTATTTCATTTTGACGTTGATAATAGATGTTTTGCCTTTAAATAAAAAACTTTGTTTTGATTTACATTCTATAGTATAGATGTTGATAATAAATGAGATTTTAAGAATTAAGATAAATTAAAAAGTAAATCTAAGAATATAATCATCGGTTATATGAACTAATTACTGGATAGAAGTTGTTTGAATTATCAAATTGTTTGTACACTCAAATACTATGTATTTTAAAGAACATTTTATTATAATGTATGAAATTTTAAAGGAAAGTAAATTTTAATATCGTTAAAAGAGACTACCGAATAGTGGAAGAAATATGGCCTTAACAAAGAATTTACTCTTGTGTTTTAGCATTTGAAATAAACCCGGAAAATTATAAAATCAAAATATGCTGTTTTTAAAAAATAAAGATTTTTTAAATTTTATTCCTGGTTATCGTGATGGTTCAATAAATTACACTATTCAGCATTTTGTTTTTCTATGTGAAAGTTTCTATAATTTGAATTAAATTTTAAACACCCTGTATAGCAACAGTATCAATCTTCACATCAAATTATTTTTCGACGTATTACGAGTTATAACTCTTTTTAAATGAAAATATTTTGTTTTTTTAATTTTTATATGCTTTTTTTTCTTTAGATTTTTTTGGATGTTTAAAAATTAAGAAAAAAAAATCCGTAATAAAGATTTTAATAATTAAAAATTGTAACTGTAGCGGGGCATGTTATTTAGTTATTCAAATAACCAAAATTAGTTAATAGCTAATTTTTTAGCAATTACTAGATATTTGGGTAAAGAAGTGTTCCTGATAACTGAGGTTATACTGTAGAAATGTCTTGAATCATTTGGGAAACATCTGAAAATTAGATGAAATCATAAAAAATTGAGATAAAATTATAAAAACAATTATTATTAAATGACGAATTTATATTTCATTAATCAGGCCCTGTTTCAAGCTTGAATAAATATACAGGATGTTTTGAAAATTGGTAAGAAATCGATTACCTGATAAAGCATGAAAAACTAAGATTTTTTTTTCTTAGGCATCTGGAGACAATTTTGATTATGTTTAAAATATACAGTATGTTATTGAAATTAGGTATAAGTTTTGATGTTAAAAACATCAGTTATTAGTTTATGAGTATTATACAGGATGTCCGAAAACACTGTGTAGAAAATTTATCGGGTGATACTACGCGAAATAATAATGTGCCAAGTTTATGTAACATTTTTTCGAAATATCAATATTAACACGTCAAAGTTATTTTTTAATTCGTTTTTTTGACTAACTGTTTTCTAGAATATTTTTTCCAAATTTAATACCGTTGTTACTTTTATAGAGATGCAGTTTCAGGTAAAATTTTTCTAAAATTGCAGCATTTCTAGATAAGGTATATGTATGGTAAAGAAATGATCAATAATTCTTTTGTCCTTTTCATTGAAATTTTATAGCTTTTTTCTTAAACACTGAAGATTTATCAAAAAATTTGATACACTTTTTTTTTAAGTCAAATAAACTAACCGTTTGGAAGGAAATCGACATTTAAATATTTTGGACGTACGGGTGAATCTCATTTTTTACGATGTAAGAGATGTAGTTTGGCAACAACTGAATAATAGCTGTTATAGTGTTGTTGTGACGGTAATTTATGAGAAAATAGACATTTAACTAATTTATTTTAACCTTGGTAGAACAATTTCCAGACTGGTCGTCACATCGTCGGATTAGTTTCTAAGTAAGAGCACGATATGTGAAACATCAAGGAAATTGTCTATTTTCTCATAAAAGGTTGCATTTCTGCCTTTACCTTGTATGAACGAAGGATACGATTTGAAATTACCCTCAAAGCAATACTGCGACAGCTATCTTTCAATTGTTTTCAAAGTACACTTTGCTTACATCGTAAAAGAGATGAGATTCACCCGTACGTCCAAAATATTTAAATGTTGATTTCCTCGCATTCGGTTTTTTTTATTTCAAATAAGAGTCAAATTTTTAGATAAATTATCAATTTTTAAGGAAATGTCATCAAAATTTAAATAAAACAAAAAACTTACGATCATTTCTTCACCGTTTACATACCGTTTCTACCCTTTAGGGCACTGTAATTAGAAATATTTTACCTGAAACTGGACCTCTGTAAAAGTAACAAGCATGTCAAATTTTAAATAAATCGTTTCAGTATTGAAAAAGTTATAGCCAAAAAACCTATTTAAAAAAATAACTTTGTGGCTAGCCCTGTTAATATTTTTGAGGAAAAGTTATATAGCCTTGACACAATTTTTCGAGTAGAATCACACCTTAAATTTGCTCCGTGGAACTTCCAAATACCCTGTATAACAACTATGCAGACAACCTAACCTCAAATTGTAATTTAAAATATCATTGTAGCTAACGCCCTCTATCGGACAGTTGAGAACTAACAGCTTTGACATTTTCAATATTCTACAAAATTTACCCATACTCTTATTTAAATGCACTATGTAAAATATGGCCAAATCATCATCACCATCATTTTCGGAAGACCCTGGATATATAGTTTTCAGTCTGGCAGCTTTTAGTGTTACATAAATATCGTTTTTGTCACAGATTTGGGCAAGAATTAAATGAGATTTGTTTAGAATTTACACGAATACGGGTTTTGTATTTATATACACATTATAATATTTGACGTTTATTTCTTTAATTATATACAATACAGGATGTACAATTCATCTATCTTTTTATATAGTATTAATATTCACTGTACTTAATGTTTTTATTGATGTAAATAAATATGACAAAGCCTAAAGGTGTTTTTAAGAAACGGCTACCTTCGGAGGTTCAGTTGTGACGGCGGGTTCGTCGGCGTCCTGTCCTCGGTAAATCCCGTAGATCCAAGGTTTCAGTTCCCACGGGATCTGTTCCTCTACCGACGTCAAGGTAATACCAAGATCTTCCAAAGTGGGAACGCCGGGGAGCACCTTATCCGTCAAGTGTTCCCTTTCGATCTTCTCCCAATGTAAGTTGCCGATGGGCCAGTTGACGGACAATTTTTCAGTTAAAGTGACTCTAAGTTGGAAGAGGGGGTCCCAGCGCATGTCGTAACGCGTGTAGCCCCACTCTTCGTCCTTCCGCATCACTCTGTAGAAGTAGTCTACTAGCTCGGAGAGCTGGTACCTTTTCGGACTGGAAACGACAAGTTTATTATTACAAAACTATTATTAAATTAAGGAAATTTACCCCACTGCTTGGTATATCTTTCCGGCTGTGTCGGGGTCTTTTATAGCAGCCACAATGCCTCCAGCTACGTCTCCTACGTAGACGGGTTGTTTAATCGTTCGCTCTCCTTTATACCAAAGAGGGAAGTATTGGCCTTGCCTCCTCCAAGTGTGCGCATAATATCTAACAAGATGATTAAACGATAAAAACAAGAAAAATCGGATCAAATTTGTAAGCATAATTTTATAATAAATGAAGTTCGAGTTATTGTTGTAAATGTGCATAGTTACTCGAGACATTCAGGTCTTGTGACCCATTGTGCATGCTGCTAGCAGTGTATAGAAATATAGTTAGTCAACCGTTTTTAGTTGTGGACCATGTCTACTAGAGGGCTTCAATAAGTGCAAAATATTTTGGACAGCCCTTAAAGAAACCTACAAACATTGGACCAGCTTGTGCTTCTCCATTTCCTTCAACAAAGTATCTCAAATTCCGTCTCTGTCGTCAAGCTACAAAATATTTTTCTACTACCAAATATTTTATTCTAAAATTGAGGAATTTTGCCACACAAACATTGTTATTTAAAAAATGCTCGAGAGGTGTTCTGGTCATTCAATAAGTGTAAATCTTTTAAAATTAAGAGTAATATCCTCGTTTGAATATAATGTGGTTAGTCGGTTGAGTTGAATTTAACTTGGGAGTGAACATAATAGAGGACAATACCATTTAAAATCGGTATCGTTTTTATTTTTATTTTAGAAAAAAAAAAAAAAGTGACTAGAATTTTAAAAAGAATATCACTATCTATTATCTAGCCCAACATACATAAATTAAAAATTACTGGTGCCATTTATTGCCAATTCGTGAAATTCACGAATCACTACATTGCGCTGTAAAATTCAAGACATTAGATGTAGAAGTGATCAATTCTTTGGGATGTTGTGTTTTATGGTGTAATTCTTTAGATTTATGTAATATTTTAGGTGAATGTGTATAAGACAAATTCCTAGTATGCTCGTAATCTATCAGATTCAGATATAATGGTTCGGTTCAAGATATCTATGAGATATCTTGGACTACTTGGAGGATCATGTGCAATTTCTAAAAGAAAGTGAAGTTGTTTTTAAGGCGGAGTACATAATTTTGTGTGAGGTAGAACGTGAGCAGCATTTTAAAGTTGTTAATAGCCTGTGTTTACAGACGTTTGTTTTAGTTCAGCTATCAAATATCTATTTTATTAAATAGAGTGTAATGTGTAATACAGATTTAAAAACATCCTTAAATACTACGAGAAATTTTTCAGAGAGATATTAGAAGTAGGTACAGTAAGAGGAGCACTACACATCACAGATTTTCCGAGATTTTGTGTAAATATTCTTACGTATGTTTTGCATTTTTGTACAGTTTTTATGACTGAATATCATACAATCTCAATAAAGTTAAATTATTAAAAAATACACAAAATTTCCACTACACCTACACATACAAAACCGATCTGTTGGATTGTTGTTCACCACATCCCACACCTGATTTTACTTTACAAATTGTCTTAAGCAGATTCTGTAGTTTTCTACATTCAAGATAATATTATACTATTTTCAAACTGCTCTGGTAGAAAAATATTAAAAAACTGACAAAACTTCACACTCCTATTATGTAAATAATTTGTTGTTCACCTCTACAGCAATTCCGAAATTTATCAACAGATGTCGGTCACTTCGTGACTTTCGCCAATCAACTAATTAAATGTCAAAACATTGGGGAAAGTTAATAAATAATTATTGATCTAATTTTAATATAATTTATTGAATAAGGAAGTAGAAACCAAAAACACTCACTATTTCTTTATGGTGTAAAACTTGCGACTAATTTTTGACTTTGCAACTGTTTTGGATAACTCTTAAAAATATCTAGAAAATAATGCTGATGCCACCATCTTCCCAATTATTGAAACTTAGATTGACCAACCATACTTGTACAAATACTGCCGTCGATTTAAGTTACAGATGTCTTTATTAAATATGAAAACACATATATTTACTACGATTTCTTACCTGATAAATCTATCTTCCTGACCATAGACATCAGCTGGTCTGATAATAGTAGCTTCTGGAAACTCTTCAAGAACTGCCTGTTCTCCTCTGGCTTTGCTGGCTAAAAATTTCGATCCTCCTTTAATAATAACCTGAAAAAATTACTTAAATAAACCTATATTGTGCATATGCTCATTATTAGAATTTCTATAGAACAATTCATAGATATAATTCGATAAAATTAGTTACCTGCTCTGGAGTTTCAGAAGCATTTAGGGCTGATAAATGGATAAATCGCTCCACACCAGCCTTTTTGGCGGCTCTAGCTAACCTTCTTGCCCCCTCTACGTGAACATCGTCAAATTTGAAGTTCTTGGTTTCCCAATCCCTCCCGACTAAATTTACGACCACATTAGAATATTTTATGGATTTTGCTATCGACTCTTCATCTTTCAAATGATAATGGTGGAAATATACCTGGCCTAAGTCACCAACCAATTTCAATCTCATAGGCTCATAATTATCACCTCTGTAAGGAATAATTAACTAAAAAATAAGTAAGATGTTAATCACTCACTCAAGGATTTACTAATGTTTCATATATTTACTTGAGTTCCTATTTTTCCCAGTCGGTTGCAGACATATCGACCAATGAAACCAGTAGCACCAAAGACTGTAGCAACGATACCATTGAAACTTGAACGACCCCCTGTTCCTCTTTTTAAAGTAGCTAAATTGTAAACATTTTCTTCAGAACTGTAATTATTGGATCGTACATAGGCAATGCCTATGATTCCCGATTGCTGCTCTAAAAATGTTTTAAGGTTAGGTTATGTAATAACATATAAAATTGATACTATGAAATACAATACTGTAAAATAGAAAATGGAAGATCTTTTTACGATTTTCAATTCTAGTCATAGACTGGAAGTGTAAAAATAGTCTTACTTAATAATTTTGAGCCAGTAAATACAACAGCAGCCATTTTTCCAATTCCAACTGTCGATCAGCTGTCATAATTTTTTAATTTTTATGTTTTATTTCCAGATTATGGATTTAGCTAGGCTAGTGTAGTGATCTATGGTCAGTGGTTGGTAAGCCAATATCCAAAGAAAATTGCAAATGAAATTTCGTAAATAAATCATTTATGCAAATTAGATCTGGTTGAGTCATATTAGGAGTGATTTAATATTCTAAATTTATGTTCAGTCAGTTTTTGCCGCAAGCAACTACAGAATTTTCACCATAGACCTTACAAAAGAGAAGCGAATTTATCTGATCTGATAAGTTAAAAGTCTATGGATTTTACATCGTACTATAACCTAACTTAAAAATTTGTCAACTTGAAATTTTCTTGTATTCAAATGAGATTTTATATTTTATTAATAATTTTACAGGTTTTTTAAAGTGTTAACTTAGTTGTAAAAAAATATGTTACCAATACTTACAAGAAATTCAGTGACTAAGATTTCAAAATCATGCAAAGGTAATTTGTTATAACTGAATATTTTAAGAGTATGCACGCTAATTGTATTAATTAGTTTTAAGATTCTCTACTGCAGCAGCTAAGTCCGATAATGAATTAAATAAATTAAAAACAGAAAAATTGAAAAGGGAAGTTTCAGAATTTCGATATGTATACCCTGAATTTTTACCAGATCCAAAAATTGAATTTAGAAATCAAATTAGAGAGAAACTGGAAAGAAATGACATGATTGCCAGAAGAACTCAGATAGATATTCCAGAATTTTACGTTGGTAAGTAGACTGTAGAATGTAAGGGACCTTAAAAAGTATTTACTTTGCCGGTAGGTTCTATCGTAGCAGTGACATCTTCAGATCGACATAATCCAGGAAAATCTCATCGTTTCCTTGGAATTTGCATCCATCGAGGTGGTTGTGGACTTAGGGCAAACTTTACTTTACGAAATATTATAGACCATCAGGTTTGTTTTAACAAATGCAAATCTAGAGTAATATTTTGGTTTACTCAGTACAAATAAAATTATTTCTTTAGGGAATAGAAGTTTTGTATGAAATGTATGACCCTTCACTGCAGAAAGTTGAAGTTTTAAGGCTAGAGAAACGGTTAGATGATGAATTGTTCTACTTAAGAGATGCTTTGCCAGAATTCAGTACTTTTGATTCCAACATGGAGGCAGAAATTATACCTGAAGGTAACGTTTTTCACAAAAGCACACAATTCTAGCGCATAGTATCGAGTGAATTGTTTCTGAATATATATATACTTTTTTAAAAAGGATCTTCAGTGCCAGTAAATCCAATAAAGGTGAAACTGAAACCGAGACCATGGCTGGAAAGGTGGGAAAGAAAAAATCTGCAAGGTGTTCAAGATCTGGAATTATCTGAGAAATTCTATAAAAGAGCTGCCGAACTCGCTAAGCCTTGGGAGAAATACGATCTTATGAAGGAATACATGTAAGAAATATTTATCAAAAAAATTGTAATATATTTTTTCTAATTTGCCGCAACTCGGATTTATAGGAGGACTGTACCAGAGGAGGAACAAAAGGAAATATTCAGTGAAATTCAGTCGAAATTACAGAAATTGGACGTGGACAGGAAGAAATTCAAGAGGAAGCGGGTATTCGTCAAACCAACTAAACTGGCGTAATAATTGTGTTATGTGTAAAATGAGTTGTTAATAAAGAAGCTTTTAACGCTAGGTACGTTTTTTAATTGGAATATTTAAAGTCGGGTAAAAAAATATATTTAAAAAGTACAACATATTTTAATAATATACATAGCTGAAATAAATTAATTACAAAGGAATGACTAAAAAAAGAAACTAATTTGAACAGTTTTAATTTACAAAACAAAGAAATAATTACAATATTGATATATATATTTATATATTGGTAGGCAGTATGATATATATTTACATAAAAAAGTACAGTTCTGTTGTCGATAATTCGATTAAGAAGCTGAAAATAAAAAAAATCATTTCAGAAAATATAAAACGTCTTCGATTTTTGAACATCAAGATTGATTTATTTTTTGTAAAATTTCACATTGCAATTTGAAATTTGCTAAAAAAATAAAATGTTAAATTGTGATCTTCAAAATTTTATATTCAAATTAAATTTGTGGTGAAACTCAGAAGTTTCAAATTTGGACTCTAAATTTAGCAACTTTATATCATAACCCATATTGGAACTTGAAATTTTATCGCTAAACAGTTTGTATTAAAACTTGGTTTTAAAATTAATTTTAAATTTGGAATTGACATTTCAGAAATTGATATTTTGTATTCGAACTCAAAATTTCGTAAATAAATAAATAACGTGCAATTTAAAGTTCTTAATTTGAAATTTTGAATTTTTAATTGAGTAGGTAATGAGTTGGGAAATTAAAACTTGCATTTTTACTTAATTCTCGGACGGACAGTTGTTAATTAAAGGTGTTCAGTCTTCAGCGATTACCCCCTCTACAAAAAAACACTTTTGACTACCTCTACCTTCCGCCCACATAGAGCTTCATCCCCGACCCCTTGGGCTCCGGTCCCCCATGTGGCTGTCATTGCTACTTTTGAGCGTCGAGAGCAACAAGTTCCAAACGCGAACGAGCGCTTATCAGTAGATGGCATAGCAAGTTGAGCGCAGGGTATAATCTAAACATGGCACAGTAAATGTAAACATTACGTGAATTGAGAAATTCATTGATCAAGTTGATGGAAATAAAAAAAAGTCGTTTAAGTGATTTAATTGACACAAAGAGTAGATCTGACCTGCTGGAAGATAGGTAGGCCACGTATGATATAACTGCATGAATGTAATGTATTAGCTAAGCGGACATCGACAAAATCTATATATATATATATATATATATATATATATATATATATATATATATATATATATATATATATATATATATATATATATATATATATATTTGGAACTACAAATTTTTGAGAATTAGGTGAAAAGTTTCAATTTTCCCACAGTCCTCGTAATTTTCCTAGGCCCAACCGACCCATTACCTACTTAATTGGGGCTGGGAAATTTTGAGACCCCGATTAATTGAAACTGAAATTTCAAGCCACAATTTTAAATAATGCAAACAGAACACAATTTCAAATCTCTACAAATATTTTTATATGAAAATTCCAAATTTATAAATTCAATTTCAAATTTATCCTTGAAATTCAGTTGCCTTGAGTGTGATTTTAACACTTCAAATTCATGGAAACTGAATATTGTGATCGTTTTATACCAAACTTGGTACAAATTTTGTACGGGATCTCAAAATTCCAAGATACATTTCTAAATTTTAACTAAAAACTTTCAAATTTGAATTCGAAATTCGGCATCGAATTATGAATTTAATTTTATTTTTTTATCTCAAAATTTAATAAAAAGCATCGGCTCCATTAGTTTTTCCATTTCTATAACTTTGTTGAGTTTTGCTTGTATTTTATTATAAATTAAGTGTATAGCAATTATTTTTCTGTATTTTCTATGTTCTATTTTGTTTATTGGTCTGTGATTAATGTATTATTATTTTATGTATGTTTTATATTTTATTTCGTTTTGTAAACGGGTTTAACCTGTAGGTAATAAATAAGTCGAATTCATGTTTTATTTCAAAACTTCCTTTATAAAAAAAAATTAATAAAATTACATCTAATTTTCAGTTCTTATAAAAATTTCGTATTGGAATTTGAAACGATGTATTGAAATTAAGAATTTCCAATTAAAAAATATAAGGCGATGTTTTTATGAAATTCTTATATTTTTTTCCTGACACATTTTGATTATATAAATAAAATAGTATCACATTAGATAAAAAAAATAGCACATATTTCGGAAGCACAATTTTTTTTGCATATTTAACAACTCCCTCCTAAAAAACCTTACCTGAACATGTAGATATACCCTCAATATGACGGCTACTCCTCTATACCAACTGTCAAACAAAACGATACGAAACGAATGTTCCACTAACTGCACCTATTGTAACTCGACTTGTTCGAACTGGAAGCGGTGGCCATCTGTTGCAGGGAATTAATAAACTGCTTCTGGAACTCGTCCTGAAAGCTGCCGGAGAAGTCGGTCTTGGGATTGAACTCGGCCCGGTGCCCGGGACTGCTCTGGCTCGAGTTGGATTTCGGGGAGAAGCTCCTGTTATACGCTATGACGGAAACGGGGGAACTAGTCGGGTTGTCGGCTTTGATAGGAGACGACAGCTTCTGAAGGGCCTTTAGGTTCTCCATGACCATCTGAATATCGTCACCGTCGGATTTAGAAGGTTTGGTCGGCATGAAAGTGGGCGTAACGCTCAGTTCCGGGTGCTTGCTCGACAGTTTTGCGACGTCCGTGTATTCGCTCGAATTAGTGGAACTCAAACTGGGTCCGGGCGGTTCCTTCACCAATTTGTAAGGTTTTAGTTCTTCCGATTTAGCTTTGCGTTCCGACGCGTCGGTGAGATCGATCAGCTGGCAGTGTGAGGCTTTAGATATCACAGCGTTAAGTTCCTTGTTTTCTTTCAGTAAGTTGTTGATCTCGTCCTTGCGGGAATTCATTATGATCACGCTGCTGTCCGGGTAAGGTTGCGCCACTTGAAAATTATAAGAATACTATAGTCTGATGCGAAATAATGAAATAAATACAGGGTGTTTCCGTTACTATGTCATTCATTTTAATAACGTATTCGGAAAGTCCAATAGATACAAAATATCAAAATTACTGTTAAATTTCATGAAATTTGTAGGAAATGAAAATTTTCATTGAAATTTTGCTTAAAAAAAATCTTTGAAATACAGGGTTAACTATGACTAAGTACAAATATTTTAAGAGGGGATAGAAAAAAATAAGAATTAACAGAATTTCCTTTCAAAAAATTTCCAAACTTATTTATAAAGCAAAAAAAAAATTTTTCGATATTATATTAAATCCTTATTTAACGCCGCCAATGCGAGAATCAGAGTATGCAACCAGCAAGCTATCGTCATGCAACAGTCGGCAATCGGTCCAGTCGAGTCGGTTTGCTCTCATGTTATAATTTAATTCCTGTGTTTACGTTGTAGTTTTGTGTTCTTCTTCAGTTTTCAGTGCCTTATTTTAATTTAAAACGTTTTATAGTTAATAAATAAAGGAATATGTGTCGGGTATAGATGTTTTCCCACAATATAGTTTGCCGGTTTGTTTTTCTAGGTTATGGGACAAGACTGCCGCGGATGTTAAACGTTTTCTGTTATCTATTAGAACCTACCTACTCATCCCTTTCTTCGATTTTGTTATAATACATAGGCATTGTATCTAACAACTGTACCTACGGGAAGTGTGTTTATCGGTAGTGAGTGAAAATGTAATTTTACCAGTTTGTAACCAAATAATGAAAAACGAATGCAAAATACTGGAGCTAACTGGATTAACTGTTACCTACCTATCAGGTATTATTACTAATAAGAATGTTAATTTTTGTCGTTTCTGCATTTAGAAACACTGCAAACGACCGCATGGTAGTTGTTGACAGATGTAATGCCAACTATGTATCTAAGCCATAAGCCATCTCAGTCTATACTCATCATAGGCGCCGACTTTCCATAGAAAAAAAGGGTTTTGCCCCATTTTTTAAATATCGAGCTAAAATTCTGGAATAACTTTTTTATTGTCTTTTAGGGCTCCATGAGCACATGGTTAAAATTTTTGTACTTAGTCATAGTTAACCCTGTATATGAAATTTCCGCAATTATTTAAACGATTTTAAAAAATTCTGATGCTTCGCGACCTTGGCTGACCTTTCTATGATGGTGAAGGTCCAACAATATAATTTTCAAGAGTGGCATTTCATTTTAAAAAAATGTCAAATTTCATAAATTTTGAGCTTTTTTTTTAATTTGGTTTCACTTTTTCAACACCTTGAATTTTAAAATTTTAATATGGTCATCTTTGTTTAATGTAATGAGTCATTATAAATTTTTAAATTCCATGACAAAGGTTTTTAGCGATTGGTTCATTTGTACACCCTATATATTTTTCGTTAATTAGTCTCCTAATAGACCCTTGTTATTAGTTTAATCAAAAAATTTAATTAATTCTCTTAATTTTGAGGGTTTTTTAAACGGTCAAAAACTTTTCAACACTTTGTATACAGAACAGTCTGTCCCACGTTCGATAATCCTTCCAAAACAAAAAAAAAAATAATAATATTTTCTCGAATTTGGAATTTTTATTTTAACACCCTGTTTATCATGCTTCTTAATTAACTCTAAATTTGAAGAGACACGACAGTGATTCCGGAAACACTCTGTATATGAAGTCCCAAAAAAGAAGACAAAAGTATGTTTAGTTATTATTAAAATTATTCATGAAAAGTTTTTAACAAGAAAACATAAAAGAAATGAATAAAAACTTCAATCATTTACCGATTGTACCTGGCCTAATTTTGTTAAACATTACGTATGTAGAACGTTTCGCATAAATTAAATAATATATCGAGTAAAATAAAACTTACCCATCCCTATGTCCGGGTGAGCCTTCGAAGGTTCTTGATTCCTACTGAATTTGTAAGTTTCTGGCAGCGCCGTGGCCTTTTTGAATTCGTGTTCCTTAGACTTCTCGACTTCCTTAATAGTGGCAGCGGGCGGCACGCTAGGCTTTTGCGGCTGGGGGGTTTTCAAGGGGATTATGTTGTTGATATTGAACGAACCCAAATGGGAGGTCGTCGGGCTGATCTCTGTCACGTTCGGACTGGCTTTCACTTCATTGGCATTGATTTTACTGAAGGTGACGCTGTTGGGAGTGACGTCCGTCTTAGCGGGTGGCTTGTTATTGGAAACTGGCGTTATCGTAATACCGGAATGTTGCTTTGGAGTATTACTCTTCGAGTTGTTGTTTTCCAGCATCTTGGCGTTTTCCGTCATGTTGTTGTACACCTTCTTCAGGGAGTTTAAGTACATCCACCCATCGGGCCACAGCGGCAGTATCTCCTTCCTCAGATACTGGCTGATCTGCTCCTCCAGGTTGTCCTTCTGCTTACCCTCCAGTATGAGGCATCTCTTTTTTATGCTCAATATGTCCTTCAGCAGTTTTCTGAAACAATTACACTCAATGTTAATTCCGTAATTGAAAGGTGTGACACTTTTGAAATCAGATGTACGTGTTGCAAGATATAAAATAAAAAATCTGTAGAAATCATTCCAAAATATCTGGAAAACAACACGCTTAGTGAATTTCTTCAAGAACACTTTTCACGGAAAATAAAATAAAATTTTAATATTTGTCCTGAAAAAATATTTTTCATTAATATTATTATTAAAATCAAGTATAATAATAATATAGTTATTAAAATCAGGTAACCTTGTAAAATCAATCGTGAAATCTGATGTCTTGATTTTGCAGATTTTTTTTACCATTATCATTACTTACTTGGATTCGTCAGTCCACTTGAATCGCCTCTTGGGCATCTTTAAAGCTTTATTTTCTTCGGAATCGGCGATCTCTGAAAATCTGCAAAGACAAAGAAATTAACAGCGTTTGTCAACATCGATACGAGGATCTTACTTTTTCTGTAGAATTCTTTGGCTTTCCTGTTCGAAATTCATCATCAACGACGGCATAATTTGTTCGATGTTATCCTTCAACTTAACCGTTAATTTCTTGAGTCTCTTCTCCTCGTCTTCTAGGAAGAGATTTTTGGCACGACGACTTAGAGTTTCCTTCCTGACCTTCGTGAATAAGGATAGATGATCGTATATCCTCACCCTCGACGATTTACCCAGTATTTTACACTTCCTTTCCAAACTGAAAAGAGAAAATATTAATACACGATTTTTGGGTTTCGTTTTCGAACATACTTCAGTAACATTGAGTTGACTTCGTCTGAAAAGAACCTCTTTTTCCCTTCCCCCTTATATTCCAAGGCCGCCTGTTTTATTCTATTTATTAGATCTAAAATATCTGCCGGCAAATTTTCTGGTAACTTCACCTCCGGTTTTTCCAATTTATTCGCCTCTTGACTAGATTCCCCACCTTCCAGTGATGACGGAACATCCACTAAAACAATCCGCAAATCTATAACACACCTCCCATATTTTCTGGATAAACGTAAATTTACATATTCATCATTGGTGAAATTAACCTTATATTAAATCTAGCTTTAGCCAAGTGCTCTCCATTAAATAGATTTTGTTTTGTTGATGAACCACTGAAATTTGATTCAAATCAAATTTACAGTTTACAATTTTCAATTTTTTTTCTAGGAAACATTTACTTCAAACATTTGTAATAGTCAAATCTACAAATACCACTTTAATTAACTATTCATATATTTGAACATTGTAAAAATTGTAACAAAACAAACAAAAGTATCGATTTTACTTTATATATTTACAAACATAAATGTAAATTTACATTTACTACTATTAACGTTTCAAACATTAATACTTGTAAAATTTGCTGTACCAAAATGTAAAAACAAATAAGTACAAATTCTATAAATTTAAAATGTAAATGTAAATTTACAGCTATTACCAATAACTTTTCATACATATAATATAAAGATTGCTGTAATAACGAAATATTGAAGTTACAAAGACCAAAAAAAAATATGAATTTTCATATAAATTTACAAGTTTACAAATATAGATTCTACTATATATTTATAAACATAAATGTAAATTTACAATTGCTACAATATATTTTTCAAACATTCAAGAATTGTAAAATTTGCTATACCAGAATTGTTCAATTTAGTTAGAAGAGTAAGAGAGTATGAATTATTCTATAAACTTACAAATGTAAATTTACCGTTAATACGATTAACTTTTCATACATATAATAACTGTAAAAATCTTACTATACCAGGGTTCCCTCTTTTATTGTAACAAAATATCTATTCTTTGGTATGAACACATAGTAATTTGATTTGGAATATATTGTAAAATAGATATAAAACCGAAGTAAATTTAAAAAAAAATATTTGTCAATTTCAATTAATTTTAAAACTCCCTGACTGTTGTGAATATATTTAAAAATTCCCCGACTTTATTACGCTTAAAACGAATTCCCTTCCAGGTTTTCAAGGTTTTCCAGGTGAGAGAGACACTGCCTATAATGTGTAAATGTAAATTTACCATTACCACCATTAACTTTTCATACATTTGAAAATTATGAAACTACGGTAACTACAGTTTTCCAATTATAAAAAATACGGCATCTTTTATAAATTTACAATTACCACGATTAACTTTTCATCCATTTGATAATTGTAAAAGTTGCTGTAATATTCGAATTATAACAGTTATAATCAGAAAGAATGATTGTAGCAAAAACTAAGCGACAAGGTGTGTAATTTAAGGAAAAAATAAAGTGCATACCACTTTTCGGAACCACCAGATCGTTTTTCTTATTTAAATCCGGACTACTCTGCTTATTATTCTGGATGGGACTGTAATCTGTCTCACCAACAACCTGTTTGACAACGGATTCTATGGCATCGGTTACACTGGTAATACTCATTGGTTTCTTATTCTCTTTAAGCGAATCCTTCTCCACGTTATCTGCGAAAAAGTAAACGATTGTAGAGACAACTTTTTACTTTGTTAAACTATCGTTTTGTAATTTAATAACAATAATACTGAATGGCAATAATACCTTCCTTCTCTTCTTGTAATTCTAAAGGAAGACTCATATTCAGATCTTCTCGCTTCTCTCTCAGTAGTTCCTTTACGGTTTTCTTCAGTGGATCGATCGGCCTTCGTTTCTTAACCTGAATTTTATTCTGACTAAACAATTTCTTCTTGATGGCCTGTTGCATAGTATTTTTGGATGATTGCAATTTTGGTTTCTAAAACAAAAGGAAAATGTCCACTATTATCTTAATATAAATTCGATAGTTTTGTACCTTTTCTATTTGAGATGTGGGGGCAGTGTCACTTTCACTTTCTTCTGAAGTCTCCAAAATTCTCTGGAAAAGGAAAATATTCAATACTTATTCGTCACCAAAATGTGAACTTACCTTTCGATTACTGGATGGCCTCGTCTCGTCTTCGCTCTCAGAAGAACTAGACGAAATATCAGAACTGGCCTCTTCATCAGTCTTAAACTCGAGGGCTCCGCAATTTATGTAGAAGCCCCCATGGAGGGTAGTAACGTTTTGAGGAATGATCTCATCATATCCGTCGGTATTGTCAATGAAGGAGTCGGACTCGTCGTAGCCCATGCCGATGTCGGCATAGTCATCTTTCCTGCCTTTCCGTTTCTTCTTACCCGAATTCATTCCGGAGCCCTGGAAGAACGGTTAGGTAACAGTTTGCATGGAAATAGTTTGTGAGTTTTTTAAGAATGTTTATACTTTTGAACACTGACAGAATATTAAGTATTACTCTTGTTATACAAGGTGTTTTGCATACGAATCTGTTTAACCAAACATACCTGTATATGATAAAAATGAATATCTCTGAATTACTTTAACAGGGTTCCCTATTTTAAATTCATGTTAAATTCCCTGACTTTTCCAGGTTTTCCCTGACCAAAGCTCATCAAATTCCAAGTCGATGGAAGTAAATAGTTAAACTGCTATGCAATAACTCCTAGACATTTTCAACGGGAGTTTAAGATAAATGTTTGGACCAATATTATTGATCGTTCTTGATTGGACCAGTTGTTTTGCCAAATTGATTAAATGTTGAAAGTTATTTCGTTAGTCATTTTTTCGAAACGCACTTTGAAGGCCTGTAACTCCCCCGTTTGCAAATTTGCATATAGGTATGTTCGATTAAATTGCAATATTTTGGGACCCTCTACATGCATCTGTACCTTGTATATCTACTTCAATGAATCAGTGCCAGTGTTGCCAAATGTTAAAGATAAAAAATATAAACATTCACCCATTCTGGATCTCTATACGTCGTGAAAATGTAATGGAAAATGATATCACCTAAATTTTTTGTCAAATCCCGAATGAAAAATTTTTTCAAAGAAATTTCATTTAGATACAAAAAAACTAAAAATCGAACTTACATATTTTGCTTCCATTTCAAGTGCAATTCTCCTAACATCATCATCGTCATCGGGAAAGGGGTCCAGCCCATTTTCTATATTATTAGGATCCTTACCTTGTTTTACGCGTTTCTGCAAAAGAAAATACAATATTTTACTTACAACGAAACTTGTAAGTAAGATTTTCTTGGTATATAAAATCCGCCTCTTATAACTTATGAAACATAAACAAATATATTTTCCCATTATCTCCACATATTTATCTTTCTTTTGAAAGAAAAAACAATACAAAGAAGAATGACGTTCAACTGTTTCTTAAAGTGGGAATTTTAAGAACTCATATCACTAAAATTCCTGTATTGCAATAAATATTTTGCAAATCTGATAAAAGTTAAGAAATATTACAATTAAGTTCTATTTCTGCAAGATTTCATTAGTAGTAAATTTATTACGAATATATTTGAGCTGATATTAACGATCAGTTCAAAATTGTGTTAAAAGTAAGTTTAAAAACTATTGCTGTATAACTAAGAGAATTATGTAAATTGGCTATATGTATTTTAATATTTATGTAATGCTAATGAGAAAATTGTAAGTTTACTTATTGTAAAACACAGTACATTTGAAATGTCAATGTACTTATGTTTCATAAAGACTAGAAACTGGAATCTATTTTAATAACTATCATTTCTAATTTGTATAAAATTATCACCAAAATCAGCGCTAGGTATTATCCTATTATTAAATGATTTAATTTTATAATAAAGTTTTAATAAAATTATCTTACTTCATTTGAGATTTAAGTTTTAACCGTGACACTTTGACACGAATCTAGGTATCCCCTTTGTACGGTTTCTTTTACAGTTAGACAAGAACGCGTACGCCGCATAGCTACCTCACATAATTAAAATGCGCCCTGTATATAACACTGGCACTTTTTTTACTGCCGACCTGCTTAAACTAACGGAAACAGGAAGTGGTTAATTCTGTTTGCTAGGTATTCTGTTTACTTAATTATCTACGCGAAGATATGTAATTTGAATCAACAAACCACCACAAAAAAAAAAACATCACTGATACAATTTTGACAAATTCCTATGTAATATAAAATAAAATGAGTGCACGCCTCTGTCCACTAGCAAATATGAGGCAGATGGAATTGCAAAAAGAAATTATTGTTTTCCAAAATAACTCAATTGGAGATGCAGTAATAATTAGGTATTGATTATTCAGAGGCTAATAAGGAAAAAGGAAATGTACTAATTAGAACAGCAAAGCTAACTTGTCCGTAAAATGACTCAAAACGCATCCATAAAAGTACAGTATTATTTAGAAAAACCGCTTGAACATGTTTTATTTTTAATTCAGTGCCAAGTTTTTTATAAGAGATTTTACATAGTATTCAGAGGGATGAGTGACCAGTGACATGCTATTGAAGCCATAAAGTAACGTCGATGATTGATTAGGTAGGTACCTACCTACTTTATTTCATTTCCAAGAAATAAGTAAGTATATCTATCTAGGTATATAATTAAAGATAAAAAATAAATATGTATGCCCAAGCATCGCTTTAAGATTGCACTCTATAAATCTTAATTAATCTAGTGCTCTGGGATACACAGAGAGATAACATCTGCGAAATTCATAATTTATTATAACGTCATGCTTTTCTGCTCTCCTGATACGAGGAAGTGTGGCTGTCCGCATGTGACGCGACGGATTAGGCAAATTTACCAAAATCAACACGTAAATTGAAAATGTAATAAGTAAATTAACATGTAAGTAACTATTATCATTCTTGCTTCATATAGTGAAAAGGAATTAATAATTGACACAAGTAAAAAATCTTTTACTCATTTTAATAACAAATCACAAAATCATAGGCAACCTGCGTCCCTTGAAGCAAAAAACTAGAAAAAAAATCAGAACACCCTGTGTAATATGATGTGACACAATTTCAGATTTTCGCAAGAAACTTGCAATAGGTAGGTAGGTACTTAAAAATGAATGCTAAGCTAGGTATGGATAATAAACGATGATCAGTCAACTTGGCATACCTACCTCTCCATTATCCTAGTAGGTAGGTATCTAAATATAATAAATTGCTTAAACTGTCTTCTGTCCCCTTTCTCTAGCATTGATAAACAAGGATGCATAACGTTACAGAATGAGCTTAATAAATATTGAACTGCATGGGTGTAGCACGAAAAGGTAACAGTTCCACTTGCAACCATAAAAATACAATAAGGCAATAAAAGATATTGTTTAATTGATTGAAGAATAGTCATTTTTAGTGGGAGCAGCATTGAACGCTGGGAAACATTCGACAGGGTGTCAACGAAATTATTAGCATAGAAATAAAAATAGGTCTAAAACATCACGTGGGTCAGTCGTACCCTAAGGCCACCGTATTCTTGAAATTGTGTTTTCTACAAATACAAGTCATTTCAGACATTTAAGAACTGAATAATATAGAGTTTAGCAAATAACAGGAATGTTATCTGTTATTTTATGCCACTTGTGAATATTGAAAGGTACCGAAGTAAAATAAATATATAACGACAGAAAGCGGTCTAATCAACAAATTTGTAGGTATGTACAGATATCTTTCAAAATACGTATTTTTTAAATGTAACTGTAGATATAATTATTGTTATAAAATGAACTTAAATAGTTCTGCATCCTTGTTCTGTATATAAGATTGTTCACTTTTGTTTATATGTGGAAATAATGTTTAAAATGTGGGGTAACAATAGCAAAATAATGTGTGTCTTACAAACGCATTTTAAAAGTTAGGTAATTATTTACAACAGCGGAAACCTCTCCAAACTTTCATAATTGAAGTGATTTAAGGCAAAACCGGAAATGACAGAAATGTGAGAAATATCGAAAAAATTGCATTTTCCTTTGTATATTATATCCTCAAAATCTCAATTCTGTATTTAAAAAGCTCTAGGTGTTATGACTTGTTTAATATTTTTGTCAACATCCGGCATAACAGATTCAAAAATTAAATTTGACGAGTGCTAAACTTAGTCATCTACTAAAAAAGTTTTGTCTCAAGGATTTTGATTTTTTTTAATTAGTCAATACCACATATGCGGACCATATGTGTACAATCGTAATCTGAAAAATTGCGCCGCCACTGGAGAAATCTATTACTTATGACGAATGAAACACACGACACACGACTATTACAACGGACAAAGATTAGAGCTTAAAAAATACTGAATAAAAAACATGTATAGCATACTTTAGTAAATTAGAAGCGCGAAAAATTCATTAAGCGTCGGAGGTATACCTACTTAAATGAAACAAGAATTTCGAGATGAAGAGATGAGATGATAAACTTGCCTAGACCGAATAAAATAAAACGTGGAACAGCGAGAGTGCCTCGCAAGACCTTAACCACGGGTAACATACAGGCTAGTATCGCTTGCAGTCGAGACATCGAGGCAGGCTTTGGAGTTTGGTTTGCGAGCGCTCTACCTCCACAACTTTCGGTTTCTGCTCTCCTAATACTTGCGCGCCCAAATGCAATCCCGACAATAGTGAAAATACCGCAAAAAACTTGATATAAAAACAAATTTAGATATTACAAATATGCTTTAATCGTTCAAAAAAATAATTGGGTGACCAAATAATTTTATTCCGCGAATCTAGGTAGATATCCATGTGGCACTAAAAAGGCGCTCTGTCTCTGTCATCGCCTACCAGTTCGTCGCGTAATAAATAAACTCCCTTTCCATATTACTTAAATGACAGTGAGATTAAATAATTAAATATTAAATTCATTCCATTGGCTATTATTAGGCGCGACCTCATGCAAAGCAAAGTTGTTATCTATGCATATCTTTCAAGTAAGCGAATTTTTCTACCCACCAATTACGAAAACATTTATTTGCTCAAACTATTCGGTTTTTTTTTGGCAATTCTAGCTTTGTACTACATTAAATTATAAGACGCTTATTCCAAAAACTATGACTCACGATCCATACATTCTGATTCTTTTAAAGATTCATTTGATTATTCTTGGACTTTTTTACCGATTCCAAGATAAGTGACCAGTGAAACCTTGACATAATCTAAATTAATGTGAAACTGATATTGCTATTCCTATCTAATTTTAATGTTAATTGATGTGTGTACTACGTGACGTTTTCCATCCGTACCGACAAACACGTTCTCACGCGCTCAAGAATAATCCCCCAACTTTGTCAGCTTTGCTGTTTGGCAACGTTGCGGAAAGCTATTTATCTAAAAATTGAAGAGCCGAAATTACATGAATTATTCCTGAAAGTAGACTACGTACGCAAAAATTAACTGCAGAAATAATGATAGGTGCTGTTTAGTATTGCACTTTCCACTGCATATTGCACTGCGTCACGGACGGGGCACAGTTGCAAATTCTGCATATATCCTAGGTTGGGAGGAATAAAAGGACATAAACGTAATCGATCTGAGAAAAGCCCTGGGAGGTGGTTTATACACAAACTTGGGTAAAATCTACAATGGGATCAGATGGGGACATCATTTAAAACAATGGACTCTTTAGCCTAAGTTTTTCCATTTGCAGCATGCAAAAATGTATGTTTTTTTTTGTAAAATCTACGTTAAACATGGCGACGTAAATGCTAACCTCATAATTAAAGTAAATTTAAAGATACTTTAATAATAAAACCTTCAGAGAACCTGCACTAACAGACGTTGACAAGTCGAAGAAAATTTGAGTTGTTAACTGTCAAAACTGTTTAGGAATACCAGCAAATAGTTTTAGACGGTTCTATATATAATTCTACTTGGTCTAAAATACAATTCGAGACCATTTTCTGTCATAAGTTACCTTTACAGCTGCTAGTTGGTCCTTATAGTTGTATTCAGGGCAGTTGTCTTCATTCGATTCTGGTAAAATCACAGATATCCTTACAGTTTTACACGATTTTTTATTCACCTTATCACTCACATTCTGCGGTTCAAATGTACTTAAAGTAACACGTTTTATTTCTGACATATTTCATCACAAATTTTCATTAAAACAACACAACCCGGTTTCGCTCCAACATGTTTAAAATGCACTCGACTCAAACAAGCACACCAATATGAATTTTAGTCTCTTGCGCAGATATTTGCGCATTGCATGGCACTTAGAGTGGACATGTAGGAACTTTTTAAATTGGTTTATGTCACGGCTGTACGTCATATGTAATTTTATCGTTCTCCAACAGATGGCGAATCTACCTTAAAGCTTCCTTCTTTGCTTATGCTAAATACTATATATTGTCCATAGATGTTGCCACATATTTTAAGGGAATTATCTTATTTGATAAGTAATATTTCTGGACAGTTTTTCTTCTTGAAACACACACCAATATGAATTTTAGTATCTTACACATTTATTTGCGCTTTACATCATGGCATTTATATTGGACATGCAGGAACTTTCTAATTTGGTTTGTATTGCAGACTTACTTTATATGTAACTATCTACCTACTCAATAGATGTAGCGTAGACGGTCAAGGCTAAGGCTCATTAAATGTTAAAACATTTGATTCGTTCGAATACACTATACAGTAACTGGAATCTGCCCCTGAGCAGATATTTACGCATTGCATTGTTTAATAATCTGTGTTGCATTGTATTGTTGAATTACGACATAATTTGTTCACTCAATAATTGCATTTAGTTGGACAGGTAGGAATTCTCTGATTTAGTTTGTGTCGTGGCACACGTTATGAGTATTTGCGATTTTATCCAGGAGATGGCACTGATAAATTTGCCTTAAAATTTTCTGTTTCATTTGTAATTAAATATTATTTTTCACCGAGAGATTTTGCCACATATTCTATATGCATAATTTTTTAAATATATTTGGTAATAAATAATTTCCGGATACAGTGTTTATTTCTTTATATATCGAATTAAACAAACATGAATTTTAAATATATTAAATCGGTCAATATTTTTTTCTCAGGCAGAATTCTATAACAGAGAATTTTTGTTTTCAAAATATCTGTATCTACCTATTAATTAAACTAACAAAATAATTTTTTTTATGTATATATATACAGTACAAAAATACAGCATTAGAATTTAGATATTTATCGTGACATGTATTTTTCAAACCACTGTATATATACTTAATGTTGTTCTGTAGAAAAAGAAAAAAATGAGTGAGATATGTTGTTGGATAGAGAGTTCTCATTCCTGCACATTAGAGTTAATGGCAAAATAAATATAAGTGAAATATGTGAATGAGTATACATCTGTCTGAAGAAAAACAACTTTATGGACAATTATTTCGAAATATTACGGCTTTAACTGCGATTGCGAGCGGGAAGATTCCTACCCCAGAGTAAGGAAATACGAAAACCGCATTGAAAATATTTTCTGCAGGAAAGGAAATTATATTTTTACGTATGATAACATACGAGTTCTGAAAATATTATTCCCAAACATATACCTGACTTTTCAGGGCACTTTCTGACATTATTTTTTATTAATTTTTGTCCTTCCACTGATTTTTACACAACCAGGCTTTGTTATTAAATACATAAGCATAGGACAAATTTTCTAGGGGGGGAGGGAGAGGTGTGTTCAACTGTATTTGTTGTTTTGCTTATGTATTTTTTACGTTATTAAATATTAATTGTTTTATGTCTCTACCAGCTTTAGTCAATACCAGCAAATATTTATTTTGATTTCAAATAAATAATTTTTTAATCATTACTAAATTATTTTCTTGCCATTTTTATGTGCCCTTGGCTTGGTCAACTCCGTCTGATACGTCTCGACGTTGATAACAATACTCGTATACATATACAAGCACTATATACACTTTCTTAGCCCTGATTAGTACTAGAGAAGTATCTAGCTAGTGCTATACAATTTTTACTTCACGCAGTTTCATATTTTGCAAACAGAAGCATATTATTTTTAGTCGTTAATAAGTTGCCTTACGTTAAAATATTGTACAATGAACAATGCAGATGATTGTTGAAAAGCTATTCTCTCGAAAATGGCCGATTTCTGAGATTAATGACAAGTATACCTTTCTTCTTCAAAAACAATGTAGGTTTAAGATTTTTTAATAGAAAAACGCGATAACGTTAAGGCCAAAAACGTTACGTTCACATTTACGTCACAAATATGGCGGATGTGGAGCCCTCTAGGAAATATGTCAAAATAAAAAACAAATTATGATTTCTCCTATCTAAAAACATCTATTCCCAACTTTTTAAGTTGATACATTGAAAACAGTGTCATTATTACGAGAAAATCATTTTTTAAATTCCAATTTTAACACCCTGTATTTTTTTTTAAAAACATTTGATACGTCTATGGGCCATTACTTATGTACCACCTGTATATTATAACTTTTATTAGAAAAATTCCCATTACGATACAAATTTTCAACACAATGTAACCCTATACCAATATAAATTTTGATTCTATTCTGAATGTTTAAATTGTATCTAGGCTTGCCACTAAAGATCTATTTTTTTAATTTTGAGTATTCTGAGTTCATTCAGATTTGACAATAAAAAAAATAATGGATGAGAATACTAATAAATTAAAAGGTACTTTTTTTGTTGAGATGAATTGGAAACTTATTTTATTTTAGCATATTTCGTTTTCTCTGTATAACATTGAAATTTTACTCTTTAATCCTGATTTCTTAAATTTTTACTACTTTGATCCGTATTTACCAGCGAGAACGGAAACAAATGTCCTTGGTCCCCTGCCTTTTTTAATTAGACCGATAAATCTCGTAAAGTAATTTGACGATGTCCTGGCGAAGACGTCGCTGTAACGGTTTGTCTTCGCCTGTAGACAATTGCTGAATTGGCCATCCGCCCAGCTACAACTTCTAGAAGAACAAGCACGTCCAATTGGCTGCAGACATAAACCTTACCCTACAAACGAACTACATCGGTCCTAATTCTGCGCTTTAGTTTTCAATCTCTTCCTCGGGCCTCAATTAAACGGTTCTCCTGTAATTGAAATCTGTCGGAGAGCACCGAGATTCGACGTGTTCTCTTTGTTATTTGCAGACAGAAGCGCCCTGAGCAGGAGAAATGAAATTTAATGCTGAAATGTGGCACAATACGATTTTATATTGGTTTATAATAATAGAGGTGTCAATCGTTATTTATGTATCAAGGGAGTTATGAGGATGGTAATTATCGGGGACAACAGATTGCTATTGTTAATTTGTACGAGGTTAATAACATCCAATAACTCACGTGATATATAAAGATTTTTTTCTACACCCGTAGTATAACAATGCACTTATATGCCCATAATCCGTTTCATAATGATACCCACTACGATACAGATTTTTCATTACGATACAGATTTTATAATCCGTTTCATAATGATACCCATTACGATACAGATTTTTCATTACGATACAGATTTTTAAATAGAAACCCATAATTTTTCAATCAAGCATGCTGTGCATTTGACGTTTATCCTAGGTTCTTATGTAATTATTTTAGATGTCAAAATCAGTACGTATTAAATTTTCGTAGATACCTAGCTAAACTTCGATAATTTATCAAAATGTCTGATATCAGCGATATAGAAGAATTACCATCGACTCCTCCACACATATCGGAGAAAGCAGAAAATGCAGTTCATACGAATAATTACTGTTACCTATTGTGTTCAATAAAAATATAAAATTTATGGTTTTTGATTATTTATCGGGTGTAGAAAAAATAGCGTATGCAACTCTCATGTAATGGTTATTAATATGCTATTATATTGGTTTATAATAATAGAAGTGTCAATCGTTATTTATGTATCAAGGGAGTTATCAGGATGGTAATTATCAGAGACAACAGATTGCTATTGTTAATTTGTACGAGATTAATAACATCCCAATAACTCACGTGATATATAATAGTATATATATATATGATATAGTATATGATGGTTATTAATACACGAGCATTAACCGGGATACGAAACGAGCCGAAGGCTAGTTTCGTATGGTTTATGCGAGTGTATTAATAACCATTACATGAGAGTTGCATACACACCCGATAAATAATCAAAAACCATAAATTTTATATTTTTATTGAACACAATAGGCAACAGTAATTATTCGTATGAACTGCATTTTCTGCTTTCTCCGATATGTGTGGAGGAGTCGATGGTAATTCTTCTATATCCCTGATATCAGACATTTTGATAAATTATCGAAGTTTAGCTAGGTATCTACGAAAATTTAATACGTACTGATTTTGACATCTAAAATAATTACATAGGAACCTAGGACAAACGTCAAATGCACAGCATGCTTGATTGAAAAGTTATGGGTTTCTATTGATTAAAAATCTGTATCGTAATGGGTATCATTATGAAACGGATTATAAAATCTGTATCGTAATGAAAAATCTGTATGGTAATGAGTATCATTATGAAACGGATTATGGGCATATAAGTGCATTGTTATAATACGGGTGTAGAAAAAGAAAAATTTCATACCAAATTTCGTTTTATTTCATACTACTATCGGAGTAAAAAGTCCAGACCCCTGGGTTTAAAAGCCAATACTGCCAAAACGTAGGAGCGAAAAAAATTGAAATTTGGGCCATATGTAGCCTCAATATTATTATTATGCACAATCGAATCGGAATTTGTTTTTGAATATTCGTTTTTTAGTTATTAGAAATAATGTACCAAAAAACACGATTTTCGGGCAGCAAAACGTAATTCTGTCACTTCAACTCGTCATAACTTTTTTATTTATAGACTTTAAAATGTGCAATTTTAACTGGTAATACATTAAACTGTGATCTTTGGAACTGTGTAAGTCTCTCTTCTTAGAATTCCTTATTTTTTTTTATCTTGCGTAAAATACAAGTTCATGGTATCTTCGTAAATACAGCATCTTTTTTAAAAATACAAAAACAGTCATAGAACATATAAAAACCTTAACAAAGAAATGTAACAGTTTTGTGATTTAATGCACCTGTAAACAGTGTATGGGTAAATATAGTTCTCAATTATTTCTTACGCGTTCCGTTCAAGCGGGGTAAAGTGCGATGTAGCGGGTGCATCTCACGCGTTCGAAATCCTGTGTGTTCGAAGTGCTACGTGACCGAAAGCCTACGAGCCCGAATACCTGCCTGTTCGAATAGAGATGTGCGCGCTCCCGGCTGACTGGCGGAGAGAGAAGACCACGATGCAATTCGCCTGAATGATTTGTTCCCGCGGTAAGAAGATAACGCAACGGTTTTCACAGTGATGTATCACTTTCCACAGTTTTAGAAACATTATTAATTGATTACCAAAATGCAGCCTTTTGTTAAAATGTTTCCACACGTTTAATTATTATTATATGTACTTACTTGTGACTTTATTTCATGTGTTAAATAGTATCTACGTATTTACTTGGTATGCATGCAGTAGTCAGCTATAAAAGTACTGCTTTTTCTATGTTTCAACTGTAAAATACATTTAGATATAATTCGATTGAAGAATTGATATACCCATTTATACAGAAGTTATTTCAGCAGTGTAGGGACAAGATTGTAATATTGCTATTATATTACAATAGTTATTCGCTACTTATTTATATAGATGTGAGTATTTTTATTATAGGGGGTCTGAAAAATGATGCTGGTGGTAATTATCTGTGTAATAATGATTATCGTTGTTATAAAATATACTTTTGTAGATTTGTAACATTATTTTTATAAAGTTATGCAATGTAGAACAGTTTTGTAGAAGCTCTGTAGTCATTATTGGTGAACATTATAAAGCTCGTTATAAAGTAAAAATGCAATATGAAACATCGAAAATAAAATAAAAATTTAACCTACTCTCATTTCTCAACATAAAAATGTCGAACATACGTTTACTTGATGTTGAACAGTAACAACAAAACATTGCTAATGAAAGTGGATTAATATTATGTCAACATTTATGTAAAACGTCAGATGTCGTCTAAAAGGATGTCCATATATTACATTAAATTAGAACCTCTCTTAAAACGTGAATAGAAGAAAACTATTATATTTACCGTGTTCTTTGATATCCACCACCTAGTTACTTAGTTATATTATTTCCGGTTCTGGTACTATGCAACTGTAAAAGGGTGATAGAATAGTAAAAATCAAATTTAGAAATACATATGTATCTAGTATCAAAACAAAAATATATTTATGTTTTAGTATTAGTTATATTTAAATATTTGCATCTAAGTATTTCTTGAAAACATTTGTCAAACATAGGCTCAAAGTTTTATATGTTCAAAATCATTTTCATCAGAATTATGTTGTTAAGCCAATGTAAATATTAAGTCATGCCTTTCTTACTTTCCACTAAACATAAATTAACAAATGTTTTTTAAATTCATTTACTAAACTTATGACTAAAGTTAATTACATAATGTTATAAATCTCACTTGTCTCCAATATTATGAATGGTTAATAAAACGTAAACTTTACCTAAATAAAAAAATATATATTCACCATAAAATACCTATGACCTTAGAATTAGAATGCGCCTAACAACGATAATTATTATTACACAGATAATTACCACCAGCATCATTTTTCAGACACCCTATAATAAAAATACTCACATCTATATAAATAAGTAGCGAATAACTATTGTAATATAATAGCAATATTACAGTCTTGTCCCTACAACTGCTGAAATAACTTCTGTATAAATGGGTATATCAATTCTTCAATCGAATTATATCTACATGTATTTTACAATTGAAACATACAAAAAACAGTACTTTTATAGCTGACTACTGCATGCATACCAAGTAAATACGTAGATAGTATTTAACACATGAAATAAAGTCACAAGTAAGTACATATAATAATAATTAAACGTGTGGAAACATTTTAATAAAAGGCTGCATTTTCGTAATCAATTAATAATGTTTCTAAAACTGTGGAAAGTGATACATCACTGTGAAAACCGTTGCGTTATCTTCTTACCGCGGGAACGAATCATCCAGGCGAATTGCATCGTGGTCTTCTCTATCTGCAAGTCAGCCGGGAGCGCGCACATCTCTATTCGAACAGGCAGGTATTCGGGCTCGTAGGATTCGGTCACGTAGCACTTCGAACACACAGGATTTCGAACGCGTGAGGTGCTCCGGATGTAGCGGGGTTCGCGCTATGACCAGTGTCGGGAGCTTTCTTAGCTTTCTTGACAATAATAATAATATTATTCTTATGGAACTCTGCCTATTTGTGATTTTATTAACTATAACATATACAGTTTCATTTTATTATTTATTTATATCTCATATACATTGTCAAAGTTCAGAGACATTGTCTAGTATAAGTCATATTGATTTATTTTTCTTACAGTCTGAATCGTACAGTCGTACAGACTAAGTGGCCAATGTTAAAATCAATGATGACAGTTTATAATAATACAGATGGGAGAAAGTTTCATGAACTGAAAGCGTTTATCAAACGAAAATGTAAAGAATATGATCCAAAAAAGTCTAAAGTGTTTAGTTGGGATGACATTGCCAAATTTTTGAAGGATACTTCCGATGAAGAACATTTATTATATAAGGTAATGCATTAAACTATAAGAATTCCACATTTATTGCTCTGTTGTACAGGTGGTTCTGATTATGGGCTATTTTGAGAACTGTAGAGGTCAAGAACTTTTGAATATGAAGATTAATCATATTGAAGATAGGGGCTCGGTTATGGTGGTCGACATTCCGTAAAGTGAAACAGATATCCGTAAGAAATTTACAGTTGTGGAAAAAAAGGAGTTCTATGCATTGGGTCTAGTGAGGAAGTATATGTTTTTGCGTCCGTCGGGTTCAGAAAGATTTTTTCTAACCCGGCATTACTAACAATTTATTGTCGAAGAAATTGATGAATTAATTCATCAATTTCTTCAAGGTCGTACTTTGGTTTTACATTATGTTCAGACCAAGTTTCTTAACAAATTTGCTGTCATATGTCATACATACCAACCTAAAAGTAATTTTAACTTTTGAAAACTGTTAAACATAATTTTAATAATTATATTTTAGGGCAAAAAAGCATTGCATTTATTATTGCTGCTGCTCGGTTACTGGTTAAATATTTACATTTATTTTAGGTTGGTATTCCTGAATTGAAGTTTTAAGTTGTCAATAACTTGTCGAAGTCCTTCATCAATTTATTTGATGCCCAAGTTTTAGTATTACATTTGCCAATTGACTTGACGAAGCCACTTGATCAATTAATTGACAAAGAAATTGTTAATGTAAAGCGGGCTTTACGTATCGCGACAAAATTGCTAGTTTTTTGGGCTGGTAAACCCATAAGCTATCATGGGACATTTATTCGGAGGATTTCCGCGACTGTCTTGGTCAATGCAGGAGCAAATATGAGGACATTGAGTTCAATGGTAGCAGAATGGTATTTGACCGACATCATGGAACTGAAAAATAAAACTGCAAGAATGTTGGCTGGCATGTTACATGAAAGAAGTGGAACATCGACTTTATGTTTAACAGTCATAGGCAGTGACAAGAGTTCAACGGAAAATTCTTGCAATTTGGAAAATAATTTCAGTAGAATTGTCGGTTTATTTTTGTAAATACATTAGCCGATCCAGGCTCAGCATTGAGTAGCCTGTGACCACTAGATGTGGACATAATTTTTTCCCAGTTTGTTCTAAGCTGTACACCTTAAAAAGTCCTGTCCTGTATTTAGCATTATTCAGTAAAACTTTAAGCAGCTTAGTTTTCTATCTGGAAAACAAGGAATATTAATTGCGATATCCTGTATATTTACGTATGCACGTATTATACCGTCTATAGCTTATCAGTTCAGGATTTAGAGATTGTTTTTTAATAAATTCGCTTATTTCCATTTGTGACTTTGCGTGAGGCGTAACAATGGAAATATTACCATATTCTACTACATAAAAAGGTTGTGACATATCTGTATCCGTTACACATATTAATCCTTTTGAAAGAACCAACAGAGTGAAAACCACTTAGTTGGCTGATTAGCGGTATAATAATTACCTAAAGAAACGTCAGAATCGATATCTGCAAAATTAAATAGCTTAACTTAAGGAAAATAAAACATATAAAAAGAAAGACATATCTTAGTCTTAACTAGACGAAGTGTTAATACAGGGTATTCCAACGAAAACTTAGACTTACTCCTATAATTAGAAAACCAAAAAATATTTAAAAATTCGCCGAGACCCGTCGATTTTTGTTCTTGGGAGGGAACTTTTTTGACAGTTAAGCCAACTCGATATGTTCATCCTCCTAATCACTACAAACATCAACTTTAAAATTTCAAATGGAACTACCTCTCTTGTGGCACCGTTCCTCGGACAATGGTGGTTCTCTGAGGCGTTCCGTAGCCGCCGCTATCAGTCGTAATACCAGCAATAGGAACCGAAATCAATATATGGGCGGGCCCAGAGACACCGATAGCGGGTCTGTCCCCACAGAGCCTAGACCGAGAACAACCAGGGCAGATAAAAGAATCCCGGCTAATGCTAGGGATGTACATTTTAACTCTGTTTCTGTCAGCGACCAGTTACCGAGGTCACGGCAACCCGGAAAATCACTATGTATCAAATGATAGCACCGACCGTGAAAGCCTACAAACCACCCTGTTATATTATTGCACTAATTTATCTTACAAACTATACTCCGTAAAAACCGATTTGGTCACCTAAAATTTCTAGCAACAAACATACACGTAACTAACAGAAACATTTTTGTTAATTCGTACCGGCACCCTCTAATGTGCGCGTGATCCATTCCGCAAAGTTAATAAACTAATTTACCCTAGGAGTCGGCCCCTAAGTTGCTATCCCACACCTCTTATTAGCCTTTAAAGTATTAATTACGTCTATTACAAACCACCGCCATTAGAGGCCTTTATATGGAACTTGCATCGCATATAATAATTATTTGCCGGCAAATGAACATTTGGGTCTTACCACAACAAATTAATAAAGTAGAAAGCAATTATCACATACTGGGGCCAAACAAAAAGCGAAAATCTTCATGATCATGATATTTGTGCGATGCTGTGTTTATTGTCAAATCGTCAGTTGTCAAAGTACAGTTATTATTAAACTGTACCAATTACTTTATTCTACAGGGTGTCTTGCAAGTCGTTACAATAAGTTTAGGAGGTGATAGAATACGTGATTTTGAGTCGATTGAAATAAACATACCTATATATCAAGCGTTACAATATTTGTGATAATAAATTTTTTAATATTTTTTAATTTAACCATGCTTTTCTACAATTATTGAAGTGTGGAAGAAAAGCAATGCTTTTTATAACAAATATTTCTATACTTTTTTTATTAGGAATGAATGGATTATTTAAATTATTTAACCAATAAAATCCAAAGTGGCTTCCTTACATACCTAGAACTTCATCAAGATGGTTTCTCTACTTTATAAAAGCGAAGAGTCAAATTTAAACGTGGATTTTAGTTAAACTTTTGTGTGTAGGTTTATTCAGATATTATTAAAAACTTACCTAAGCAATGCTCTTTCAGTTCTAAAGAAAAATTTGTTGATATACATTCTAAAAATTAAGGAAATTAATGTCGTCACGTTTAAGTATGCAGAGAGCGCATTCGCCAAAACAGAGGACAGCCGTTTAGTATTGTATAATAAAAATGAACACATTTGCTAACAAGAACGCAATGCAGAAAATATTGAAGTTATTAAAATATCGGAGGATTCAAAAACCTAAATATTTTTTTCAATTGTTCAAATCTTAAAAGCTAATTTAATATTACGGCGTAAAAAAGGAAAAACAATGTTTCTATTAAGTAGCTTGGTATGCCATGAGAAAACAATTGTCCTTAGTTTCCATAGCAATCGTAAATGCAGATCAACTGTCAAACTATACGTTCGAATTTCAGTTAAAGTGTATTCTATCACCTCCTACAATTATTGTAACGACTTGCAAGACACCCTGTATATTAGATCTGTAAATAATACTGCAGGAAACAATTACTCCGCGAATTAATGCCCCGACCGGCATTGAATTACTCCTGCAGTATCTGTGTTAACAGCCAAAAACCTTTGTCGGACATCCCACCAAACATAGACCAGTTACGGGTTTGTTAGCCCTCATCAGTATGCCATCGGTAAGATGACTAAGAATGAAACTGGCTGTTCCTTCATATGTATGTTCACATATAAACTGAGTGCAGGTAAGATATATTTCTATATATATATATATATATATATTTTCGTAAGTCCCAAATTGAACAAAATTTTCCGCAAATTAAATACGTATTTCCCATATTAAAATAATAAAGAACATAAAACACTGAAATAAATGTAATCACTATATTTATTTTATATAAAAATTTACCTGTTCTTAAATCTTTGTTCTTCTAATTTTAAAGAGGGCAATGTCATAAATATATTTAACACAATCATAGTATGTATAATAAAAATGTTTTTCTCATTATGGAAAATATAGATATTTTTAACTCATCGATTGAATGCGCTGTCCTATTGCGCTGAAAACATCTTTTGCATCATAAGTATGTACGCGGCGCACAAAGTTAATTTCTTGAAAAGTGTAACACCGTAAACTGTTTTTAAAAAACTTTTTTATAGTTTTGACTACATTTGCTCGATATAACTACATATCAATAGTAAATAATTAATATAAGTTTGTAATGCACAAATTTGCTGGGCCGACTTTGGAACATTTTTTTTCGAAAAGGCGTTAAGTTATTAAAAATTGATGTGTACCGTGAGAAGTACTGTAGTTTTTAATATAAGCTGTAAAAAAACTACAAACATAAGTAAAATCGTTGATTTACAAGCGCGATGTAACGAAAAACGTAATAATTGTCAAATAATGTCCCAAGCATCAATAATTTGATTTTATTAAAAAAGTTGTACAAGTTTATTTTGGATACTAAAAATGTCTTTCTACAAGATGGTTATATTTTCTTAAAAGCGGAACGGCATAATTGCTAGCCGATTTTACTCCACTAAATATTCTAAATACGTCCACCGTAAAATCATTGTAGTGGGAGAGCGATAATCTTCGCCTCCAGCCGTAACGCCCATGCATCCGACCCCGGAACGCTACACGAGGAGTGTACAGAGAACGGACTCTTAAGATGTCTAATCAAAACATCTAATCACTTTTTGCACGATCGTAATAAAATCCTCTGTAATAAAACATTTTGTACACCGAATGCTAATTTGAATTTTAAATTTGTGACTTTATAGATACTGGCCATAGTAGCAGCTTTTTACTTGAACAATTGGTATAGATCGAATTACCATTCTATGGTAGTGGCAAAATAGCTTTTCCAAAAAAACGTTATCTGTATATCCTTTATAATAAAACATTTTATACACCGAATGCTATTTTGAATTCTAAACTTGTGAGTTTAGAGATACTAGCGATGACAACGCGAGTTTTTTCTGTTTGGACTATCGGCATAGGTCGAATAACCAGTACTCTAGCGAAAGTTCACAAAGTAAGGGTTCCTACAATGTCTAGAAAAATTTAAATGCGGGCGAATCGAGTTCGGGAGCGCCGCTGCTAAGCAGACTGCGTAAAAGGAAGCGATTGTGAGCGATACAGGTCTCCATCGAGAAAGGAACCCGCTAAACGACCCTCCAAAGATTCCAGATTAGATATTTCTGAGTTCGGCACTTTTAAATCGACTTTTTAAAACCCACCTCTTCGCCGTGTTTAGCTTATTTACCGAGATAACGTGCGCCGTTTCTTCCACTTCCTCGAACGGTTCGCCGCTTTATCTGGCCCCGCCACAAGGATAAATCATTGGAGTGCTTTATTTCAATTACATCGCGTGTTTATTAAAACTGAGGCCTTTTAAGGAAATTATTTTTGGTAAAACTGGTAAAACGCGCTTATACACCGCCTGGACTAAATATATACCTCCAATTTATTTACTTTTTTATACATTATAGGAATAAATTATTGAGAAAATGTTATCGTTATCAAAAAAAAAAATCTAAACACAAAATATTAATGATATGGTTACGGTAACTCAACTACCTCTTCAGTTTGTTAATCATGTTCCTGTTTGCTTTCAAATTTATAATTTTTGTAATATCTTTATCTTAACGTTTTCTAGAACATTCCAGGCTATGTTCTATTTGGTGCTAGACGCGTTTTCGAAGACCAAGGAAACTTCGAAAATCTCACCCTGTATATTAGTTCTACAGAAAACAGTTATAACTGCTACATACAAAAACTGCAAAAACTACTTGTACTACTTCGACAACGTCGATTAATTTCTTGATTCGAGTAAAAGGACGACACTTTTTGGTGCCTTCAAAATGCATTTATTATATATTACTGTTTTCGCAAAGTTATTATTAAATATATTCAAACAGAAGTAATATACAAATTAATAGAAACAAGTCATTGCTACTAGTCTACTTACCTATTTTGTAATCTTTTTAAAACCATACGAGTTACTAATTCCTTCTGAGAAATAAAAATGATTCAAACCAAAAAGACATCCGATCATTTTTATAGAAATTATTTGAAAATCTATTTCGAAATACCAGTTCAAGTTTCTTAAGCAAATAAGAAGTTAGCTAACATTAGCTGCTATATATTTTGTACTTCTTTGGGAAACAACAACTATATTTTTAAATAATAACTCCGACTCTGCAAATTTGCACATGCTTTTATCTTGAAATAATGTTTTTATTATTGTTTATGTTTAGTACATGTGAATTATATATATTCAGTTTAAACTTTCTTTGATAAACCCATTTAAATGGATTACTAGATCGTTTCATCAAAATCCTGACTGACAAATATCGAATTTTTTTAAATTAGCTGCCCTAAATGCAGCATGCATATTAGCCGTCCATTTTCACCATGTAAATTTAATTTTCTTATTCCTCACAATAGCTTTACAGACCTATTTTATGCTCTACTCAAATTAGATAACTTTCACCTGACTGTTTCTCTATGAATTGTCTTTATGATATGTTTGATTAAACTGTATTATTTCTAAATATAGACTGCTTCTAACTTGTCTAGTTGAGCACCTATGTCCTTTCATTTCCCTATTTCAATTTAAATCGTCTCTTACTGAACTTATCTTATTACTATCGCCCACACCTACACCTGCACAAAAGCAAACTATTCAACAATTTTGCACGTAATTACTTTATCTATCTAATAAGGAAAATTAATTTTACTAAAACGCGTACTAAATTAATAACACTTCAAGTCTCAAATTACAAGTTTTATCGTGTTTGTGTATAAAAAAAATTAAAGATTGATTAGCTATACATCACTCTCGCTATATCAAGTGGCTGTCAGCTTACTCATAAAATATCGATCGCTCTCTCTTGGGCAATAATAAATATATATTAAAAGCCACTCAGCTTGCGCGTTATTCATTATTTCCGAACAGATTGTGGAAGACAACAGCGTATTTTTATGAAAATTTGGATAAAAATAGAATGATAGTTCCGCATGCCATTTATGTAAATGCTGAAAACATTTTGATCGTTCATGAGCTTGATACGACGGCAAGTAGTCATCTGAATACTACATGCAAGATATTTGATAGCTAAAGTACTTACAGTGTACATTGATGTCAGTTAGATAAATAATATGAAAGGGATCATCTGGTTATAATAATGAAAATGTTGAAATGCCTCATTCGAAATTTTTCAACGATAACTGAAGAACAAATAATGGTTTCAACTCTGATTGGTGAAAAAGCTGCAAATGTTCACTATTAATACTGTTGTCAAATAATTGGAATTAATATTATATATCTCCTTAAATTGGGACTTTTTCTAATTAGGTATCTAACTAGGGACCCACAACAACAAAATAGTATATTGTTATATTAGGATTAAAAGTGTCATTTTTGTGGCGAGCAGACACAGACACTTAATCCGAACAAAACAAGCTATTTTGTTCTCTAACTGAAATCCCCTATTTAGTTATTAATCTGTGCTTTGAAATTATTCAAAGCAAATTTGGATAACAATGCAAAGTAGGATATATCGATGTAGTCATGGATACTTTATCAAACATTAGTCACCATACTGCTAATTGAGTTCATTTGTGATTGTTTGTGGTTAAATTTGCTGAAAAGTCTGTAAATATGGAATCTAATGAAGATTTAGATGTACCTGAGGAGGTACAGGTGTGTAGGAAAGAGATTTCTTTGGATCTTCTCCCAAAAAAATTTCGAGAAATTTATAAATGTGCCTACCAACGTTTTATGAATAGATGCTTAAATTTAGCAAATAAAATGAAACCGTCAATACTGGCACAATGTGCAATGTTGTGGTCAATGTTAGAAATAAAGAAAGGGGATTGACATAAGCAGATAATCAGTTTCGTGATTGTCTCAAGAAACAAAATGAGGGACGTGTACCGAAAAAATCACAAGTATTTACAAAGGAGCAAGTGATTGCTTTTTGAATAGTACACCTGATAATTTATATTTGAAGATGAAGGTAAACGCTTTAAAAATAAAACCTAAAATTTTTTTTAAAACTTTTTTATAAGTCGTCCTAATATTGAGTGTTGCCCACCCATGCCGTTCTAATGATATATAATTTAACAATTGATAATGTTGAAAATGTGAAATCCGCCTTAATTATAAAAAATCCCAATACCAAAACCAATAGACCACATTCTTTTACTGTGCTGAAAGTTAATTGTTTAAGTTTTTATCGAAAATATGTTGCTCTATGCCCACCCGGATTGGTAGAACGTCGCTTATTTCTCGTATATGTTAGTGGAAAATATCATCGAATGGTGGTCGGTATTCATAAAATGAGTGTCGTTTTAATCTAAGGATTTTTGTGACAATTTGAGAAAAAAAATATTTAAAGGAGGTAAGCGGCAAACAAAAGATTAAGAACCGCTGATCTAGGTAATTGTTTCATCAAAACTCATTACTTGAAATATAAAAATACCTGTGGCAAAGCTTAAAATAAAACCTTTATCTTCTTATTTAGCTGTATTTTCCAAATCACTACTATAATTAATTTATTATCCGTTATATTGTACCTATTTTTTTATCTGTTTTATAGGACCTCAATAAAATAATTCTATATGCGAAGTGAATTGTCATCGGAAATAATTAAATTCGAACCTAAAGCTATTAAGAGTACCAGAATATAATATCAAATTAATGTGTTCATATGAGTCTTTTTATAAATGTATATCGGATTAAATTGATATGAAAATTATGTTATCGTTTGTTCTGGTTTCAATTTGCATCGGCGAATAACCGGCAAAAATTGATATTTTTCAATAGGCATGAGATGCTTTCATTGCCACACATACATGGATTTAATTCTGTTTGGCATTGTTTTATTTGATTGGTATTTCCAAAAATAATAGTTGCTGATGTTTCAGAAAAGCGTTCACAGATTTTATCTGTTTGTAGGTACACTATGGGTCTTTTATTTTCAAGATATAAATCTTCTAAAATAATCACTATGACTGAAATTTGTTTTAATTACTTCTTAAGTAATAAGTACTAATTTATATATTTAATTAATTTTAATTCATCCAACGCGAAAAACCCAGAACGAATAATACAATTCAAATTAAAGTCAATAAAAACAAAAATAATCACTAAAAGGTTAAAACGTCAAATCGTAAAATAAACAGAAGTTAATGTATTTTGTAATATGTATAAAAGGCAATGACAAAACACAGATTAACTGCAACTATAAAAATAGCAAAGAATGGAACATAACAACTGAAAACAGATTAAAACAAATATTAAAAAAGAAAACCTAGTTCTAACAACAGAGTACTCTTTTAAAGTCCATAAGAGAAGTATTAAATAAGTCCAGACTATTCTCCAAACTATCGTAATTAACAACTATAAATAGCATTTGGTGTATGGGAGACTGCAGCATATTAGTGCGTGCAAGTTATTTGATCTGCTATTTGGTTGAGGACTTTAAAATCACAACTTTTTTGATACGAGAATTTTGAGAGATTTAATCATCTTTTAGAGTTTCAGCAGATCGAGTTCCATCTTGTCGATTATATAGTAATTTCGCGGATTTTTTTTTAATAATTACATTATAGATTACTTTCTGGAATTGTAGGGGGATACCAGAAAAGCTACAGCACTTGGACCCCATTGGACCTCTTGTTCTTCCTCCCATTAGAAGATCAATCCAGCTAAGCCGCCAACCAACCGAATAAGGAGAAAAAGGTGGTGACGTCGCTCTCTAATGTAGTCCATAGAAGGCCATCGTTCTCTCAACACGGATTCTCTTATTGACGAAATGGCAGTGTACCCACAGAATGCATGGAGTACTGTCTCATCTTCCTATTCGCAACCCCTACAAAGAGGTATTTCACACTTCTTCATGCAATAAATGTGCTTTCTGAACCAGCAGTGTCCAGTTTGAATACCTGTCACCAGGCAAAGATTTGTTCTAGACAAAGCCCCTTGCAGGGGTACTTTAGGAACTCCTTAGCATATTGACATCCATTTGATTCATCCTAACGTTTCCTAAACTCTTTGTGGGTGTCCTCTTTGATGATTTCAACAAATGCTGACAACGGAAGCGTGATGGAGGGACTAGATCCAAAAATATTGAGTCCCAATGCACTCCTAGTCAGCTTGTCAGCTACTTTATTAGCATTGCACCGGTCGTGTCCCTTTACCCGGCATACAGATACTCTGTTGTTGGTTGAAGCCTGATGGCATTCCCATGCTGATCTAGTTGTTATCGTATGATTACGTAAGATCAGTAGTGACTGTCTACTATGGAATACCTTTTTAGAGAAGTTGATTTCAAATTATGTCTCACAGTTTCCCAATAACTGTTTCAAATCAGGACTTTATCGATATGATTGTACAAATTCACTAGGAAGATTTCTTTAAAAGTTGGAGGAATACTGTCGGGGAGGCGTTATTTTGTTGCTAGCAGACAAAACATTAGGGAAGTCTATAAATGTAAAGAACCGAGATCCATAAGATAAATTTTGGCAACATATTTTATAGCCTTTGCGATTTTCTTTTAATTTCTCGTTAAAATTGCATCAAATTAGTCATGAACGTAGTCAACTAAAAAAGAGTAACACTAATCAACTAATACTATTTCAATTCTATTGTTTATGTTCAGTATTTAGCTTGTCGCGAATGATTCTGTATAAAAACGCCAACAGCAATTAGCAAATAAAAAGAGAATCTTTGATCATCAATATATTTCGCGAAAAGTTACGTCTGTCAATTTGATGAGACGTCCGCCCTGAAAGCTCTTCGAACTCTGGGGCGCTCCTGAAAGTAACGTACATATAGGGTATTTTTAGAGCTGCTCTGTCTAACCTTATTAATATTGGGAAAGTGCAGCCAGAGGTGAACTGGGTTAATAACAACAGATGCTCCGTGCTGCCGACTTCCATCACGTTTCGTATAAGTAGCGGCTGTCAAATATTTCCCGATAATGAAGAACATGTCGGAGAGCAGCTAGGGCTCTCTCGCCTTTGCCCTGTCTTTAGTTATTACCCCATTTTTTTGCATTAACTTAAATCGCGTTCTACTGGTGGTGTTCCTCGTGCTCATGGGGTGGAGTTACCGACAATTTGAATTTTAAAAGCTTATAAATAGTCGTAACATTTCATAGATACTAGATTTTAGTAAATTTAAAATCCAGTTTATTTCATATTAATACATTATAAACAAATAAACCCTTAGTTACCGTAACTATAAACATGTCATAACTAGAGCGCGGAAAAGTATTCCTGCTAACAGGACCGTATTTAGGGGGAAAAAAAATTGTGAATTCAATATAGTTGAAAAGACTTTATTTTATATAATTAACATCAATTCTACAAAATAAAAAACAACTAAAAACAATAGGAATATCTATTATAAAAATAAGAAATCATAGAGGAACATCTGTACTAGAACTTTTGTATCTGAAATTAATTATAACATGTTTTTCTAAATTGGACATTGTAAAACTCTGTCTTCTGTCACTTAATAAATGTTTATATAAAGAGAAACTCCTCTCTACGTCTGTGGATGTTACAGGACAATATTGGAATAAAGGTGCTACGTCCTTGTATACTCCAGTAATATCGCCATTATCCAAAATTTGAACTATATCTTTTAGTTTTAATAAATCGGGATTTTTTTGTAGAACAGTTCTAAATTTTTGTTCAATTCGAAATCCTTGTGTATGTTGCAAATTTTCTATTGAGGATTCTACATTTTCCAATATTTGTAGAGATCTACTGAGGGGCAAATTAGCGGTTTCAAGGTTGTTTATGGCGTCGTGCAAAACTGTAAAATTTTGTTTTAAAAACAGAAGATTTTCTTTGAGAGTAGGATTTTTTAGATCATCTTGGGCACTTCTAATATGAATTAAGTCATCGGGATCAAATTCTTGAATTACTTCTGAAAGTATATCTATATATGATGTATATTAAAATGCCGCTTCCAGCCAAGTGTTCCATCTGGTTATAACAGGTTCTGGAGGTAATGATACTTGTGGATATTTTTTATGTAAAGATAATACTCTTGTTGGAGCTTTAAGAAACACTTTTTTTACAGAAGATATCAATTGGTTTACTTCGGGAAAGAGCTTTCGTACTTCTTCTGTGACTCTATTAAGTCCATGGGCTACGCAAGTAATGTTATATAAATTGGGATACACTTCTTTTAGATACTGGCCTGCTTTTACCATGTATGATGCCGCATCTGTTAGAAATACTAAAAATTTATTCTTGTTGCTTTCATACTGTTCCCTCCAAAGAGAATTGTTCACAACATTTACAATATGGGCGTGATCTGTCCATTCAAGTTCTTTTGTGCACAATAAATAAGCCTGCGTACTTTCTCCATTTAAAATTCCCACAACAAAATTCACTATATAACGTCCACAAACATCCATTGTTTCATCCACCGTCACCCATATATAGTTGTTGTCAACCGCTTCCCGTATCTCCTTTACTACATTTTCATATACCATATCAAGGTAATTTTTTCTTAAGGTTGATTCTGATGGAATTTCTTGATGAGTCCATTCCGCTAAAAACCGCCGAAGATTATAATCTTCTAATTTCCTTAATGGTATGTTGCTTGATACAAATGCCTTAGTCAATTCATACTTCCACTTATCTAAACTTGATATTCCACTTCGAGCTACAGCATGAAGTTTGGTTTGAATATGTTTCTTAATATCATTTTTGTAGCTAGGGCGAAATTCTCTTTTACAGAACACGCACTTTACAAAGTCGTCACGAATTATAATAAAACTGTTAGGTTCACTTTCAATCCACGATTGCATTAAACTTCTTCAAGTGCTCCTCTCTTTGGGCATTTTGGCATCGGTACGTAGGTACTTCTCCGCATTTCAAACTATAAAACTGGGTTTCAGCTCAACCGGCAATTTGCTTATATATTATTCCAAACCGAATCCTCTAGAAACCTCGGGAAAATTCTCAATAATTTTAGATAAATGGAGATTTTGGTTTAATCGATATTTAATTCACCGATCGAATCACCTGTTAACAACAGTGCATCTTTGTTTAACTCATAAAAAATGATAAGGACAACGACAAACCGGTGGATCCACCGACGGTATTCGTCATCGGTAACGCCTACTGTGTGAGACGGAAGAGGGGCATGGCACTGGGTTGGTTCGCGGCGCGTGCCGTTATCCCCACCCCCACAGCCGTCTGTACCTCCGTGAGCAGTGGAGACTGAAGAGTGGAGGGTACCTACAATAAATTAAATACGCAGCCAGTGTCAGGCTGGCCGGGCGCTGCCGGCTGCCGGCTGCCGCAATGATGCACTATGCAGCGAGTCTAGCATTACGCACTAGCCAGTCGACCTTCAACCTTCGTTTGATGCGTGTAAACTGTAATAACTTTAAGTTGATTTTGACCGTTGTAACTAATAAATAGTGACTGTAAAACGCGATTGTGATTTTAAATTATCTGTCTGCGTCTAACAAACCCGTTTAAAAAATAGGTAACAATACTAATCACAATTTACTTTATTGCGCGTGAATAAACATTACTAAATTCAAAAGTTCATTGGTATACTCATAGCAACATATTGTAACAAAAATGTACTGAAAATATATAACAACAGTCAAATTTGTCTGGTCACCCCTGCGGTCCTGTTAGCAGGAATACTTTCCGCGCTCTAGTCATAACTCACTTGGTAGTTACACTAAGGAGTTATAAATCCTTAACTCCCTATAATGTATTTACAAAAAAAAAAACCCAAAATTATTTTTATTATATTATTATATTATATTATTTCCCAAATTACAAAAATTTTCCGTTGAACTGTTGTCACTGCCTATGACTTTTGACTACTGTCAAACATGACGTTGATGTTCCACTTTTGCATTTTTATTTTTCAATTCCATGCTATCGATCAGATACCCTTCTGCTACCGTTGAACTTCGCCATTCACCATGTCTCTTCAGTGTCATCATATTTGCTTCTGCATTGATCAAGGCAGTAGCGGAAATCCTCCGCAGAAAATGTCCCGCGAAATCTTCTGAATCTGCCAAACTCAAAACAGTAGCAATTTTGCATGACATTTCTAAATGTATTTTTACATGGGAAATGTGAAGCAGTAGAAGCAGTGAGTAAATGTATGTACGGATCAGAAATGAAATAGTGACCATCCGCCCTCCGAAATCCGCAATAAAAAAGAACTGATTAATGACCAGCGTCTTCGCATTACTCTCTTATAAAAAAAACCCTTTGAAGCGTAATTAAACTGCATCTGAAGGGTTAAGTAATTAGCTCAAACGCTAATGAGATTCTGGATGTAAATGAACTAAAAACTTGGAAGATATATTTACAAGATGTATTTTTGTCCTGGAGGTCCTATTTAGAAAGCAATCAATGCATAATGGAGTGGAAGGACGATAAAGACAATTTTATAGCGATTTGATAACCAGGAGAGTCGGAAATTCAGGAATTACGACGCAATATATCATTAAGCGTACTTTTAGGGCAGTTTATAATTGAAAAATGTAATATTGCATTTATTTATTTATGGATTATTAGATTCTAATTTGTTTCAGATTAGACTAGGTCATGTTTGTTTTTCGATCATATTGGAATAAAAAGATGAGATAGCGAAACAATAATTTTACGATTAATATCTAAAGTCTAACCTAAATCTATTATAATATATTTATCAATTGTTTTTACATTCAACTTTTCATGCCATATGAAACTCAGTGTTGTAATAATGACAGGACATAATTTTATTATACAGGGTGTTTGGAAAAGTAAAGCCAAAAAAAGTAAAAACAGTTCCTGTAATCATTGGTCTTCCGGAACTGAGATATGGCCCTCCAAAGAAGTCTTATCATTTGGATATTTTTTAAAATAACTTTCTTTCTGATTAAGATAATAGAATGAAAATTGTAGGTAATAATCATACCATAAAGGTATTTCTATACATTTCACCAAAATAGTAGTAGTTTTCTAACTAAACAACAGAAATTTTTCGTAATATTTTTCATTTCTTTAAATTATCAAGCAAACAATATTTTTTAATGAATTAGACTTTTTTTAAGAAAAAAATTCTCTACTTTTTTTTAGAATTCTGGGTAGTTCTGTCAGAAATAATTATTTTTTAAATAATGCATGATTCAGAACAGTAACATTTTTTTAACATTTTCAGGAGCATAGTAGCAGAGATCTATCATGGTGACAGTTTCATTGTTATGATTGTCACTTTTGCGTGCTATCATGTAAATTCTTACGTTTCTTTATTTTCTTAGTTAAGATCTTTGTGCTTGACTTTGTATTTTGTTTGATTTTTTTGCAATAATGAAGCATCATGCTTTTACTAACCGTGAATATGCCGATATGCATGCACGTAAAAGGCTTGCTTGCTTTATTGTCGCGCAAAAATATTTTAATACAGCATTTATAAAACAAATGCTGTGCTCTGAAACTAAAGTGCTGTATAAATGAAGTAAGAACTTTCTTAAAGTAATTTAAATAACTTCTACAAAATACTTTTATTTTTGTTGTAAGAATCTTTTCAAATATTTCACTTGCTATCACTACAAAATTGATTTACAACACTTTATAGTCAATCGTGTAGATCGCTACTATAATTATACAGTAAAATGACCTCTAGAAGCAAAAATACTGTATAAGTGCAGACACAAGAACGTTCTGAAAATAGTTTAAATAATTTCTATAAAACGTTTTTCTTGTGGGGATTACATTATTCTCATAGGTACTTTAAACAGCAAAATAACGGCTGTTAACAAAAAAGTCTCAAATGGAACAATAATACGATGAAATTGCTGTCATGTAACCGCTACATATCTCTTATATAATAAATAAATAAATAAATAAAATTTATTCATTCTTACTGTCAATAATTACAATTGGATAGAATAAGTCAAAAAAGGTCAAAATAGGTAATAACCAGATATGCTAAAAGTACAAAAACACAATATAAATACGATACAAAAACAACAACAAAGTAAAATCAAAGCGTATAATATTCATTTAGGGAATAAAAGCTATGACTACATAAAAAATCTCTCAGAGATGCCTTGAACGTCCTTAAGGAGATAATATTTCTAAGTTTAATAGGTAATTTATTAAACAATTGACTACCAGCACAGATCGGCGATTGGTGTAAAAACTCAAATTATATTTATCATGTTTATTGGCATGAAGAGTTTTTTTTAAATCATTACAAAGCGAGTCAATATGAGATGCCCAGTTTAAGTTCACATCCAGCTGAGTGCCTAAAAATTTAATTTCACTCTGAATCACCAATTTATGATTATTAATAGTTAAATTGACATCTTCATAATTTACTTTTTTCTGAGCAGTATTAAAGAACGTGCATACTGTTTTATCATAATTGACAATAAGACGGTTTCTATTACACCATGTATTAAACTCATCAATGGCCAAATTGGCCTTATGTATCAGCTGGCTCATGGATTTACTCCACACTATAATGGATGTATCATCCGCGTACATAAACACCTGACAACAACTAATATGTTCCGGCAGATCATTCACATACAGCAAAAAAATAAGTGGACCCAGTACACTACCCTGTGGAGTGCCGATGGTAAGCTTTTGTTCATCTGAATACACACGACTGACCTTAACTCGCAGGGTCCGTCCAGTTAGAAAAGAAGTTATCCAACTGTTGATAGCCCCACGTATACCAAGTTTTTCCAATTTAACGCCAACAAAAGGAATATGTAGGCTGTCAAAAGCAGAGGAAAGATCAAAGAATATTCCCTTAACATACTCTTTGTTATCAATTTTGTTATTTATCAGTTGGATTAGTGCAGTTGTAGCAGTCTCTGTGGAAAAACTCCTTCTGAAACCATGTTGGGCCTGCGATAGTATGTCATATTTTGATAAGAAATTAGAAATCTTACAAACCACTATTTGTTCAATTATCTTGGAGAACACACTTAATAAAGAAATTGGTCTAAAATTTTGAATGTCATCCGATGCACCCTTTTTGTAAATTGGCAACACAAGTGCCGTCTTCAGTTGCTGCGGAAACACCACCAGCTCAATAGACCTGTTAACAATTACAGCAATACATTCAGCAAACAACAGTACACAATTTTTAATTAGAAAGAGAGGTGTTTCGTCTAATGCAGTAGAATATATACCGGGTGTTCCTTCTAAGACTTTCAGTGCGAATATCTCAGAAACCATCATAGCCAGTGCGACGAAATTTGCTATACAGACACTAGATGGCGCGTAGAATCTGATGATAACATCAATTTTTATACAGGGTGTTCCATTTTCCAAGAAATCGATTTAATTTTGATTTTTTGGTTGTCAGTCCTGCTAAAACTTATGTTTAAATTGAAATATACTTAATTATGAACACATTCTGATAAATAAACATTCAAAAAGTTCAAAATTTAACATAAAAAAACGCCTACAAAAAGTACCCAAATTTCATTGTTTTGTCATGTAAAATGTGTATAGCCTTGAGCCAGACTTACACAGAAGAAACTAACATCGGTGAACGTCAAAACTATGAATTGTCATTGAATTGTCAAATATTAATGGCATAAAGTATTTTATTTTACATAAATAACGTTAAATAATGGATTTAATGCAATTTACGTATGCACAATGGTGTTATTGAGACTTGTCGTTAAAAATTTAGACTTGAGTTGAGGCTTTTGGAGCATTGTGGTCGCCGTGCCGGCGCAGTCTACCGCTACAGCTAGAGTTACAGCGTGAAGATTGTGTAAAATATCTGTGAAAATTTTTAAATTATTCCATTATAATGTAATAAAATTTCAGTAAATAATTTTTTTTATGTTACTACAGTGTACAATAATAATTAGGTACACGTATTTTTTATGACAAAATAATTTGCAAAATTGTGTAAGTACTTAAAGAATATCCCTGTTTTCCAACTGCTGTAATAATTATTGATTACTTATTTAGCAACAAATCAATTCAAACAAAACCATTTCTAAAACTTTTAATTATAATGTGAACGTGTTTGTCGTTGAAAGTCAGATCTGAACCTACCCTAGCCCCACAAAAGAAAATATTACGAAAGCATAACCTAGAAATGATTGATTCTTGTATCCACATATTTCAGCACTTTACTTATGTACTTATGTTTAAGAAGAACTCTACATCTGTAAAATAGTAAACAATGAACTACAATTTCTGTATTTCATGATACAGAACTGAAATAAAGCAACTGGTTTTTGCTAGGAAGAATCACCGGCTAATCTCTGAATTTTGAATCATAAGACTAGTGTGCTACTTGGGAGGTCTGTTACAGGCTTTGACCGAATAAAAGCTTCAGTTTCAAACTTCATATGCTGCCGTAATCTTCATCTTCCGGCCCTATTTAAATATTAAAAACTTCTCACACGGAAAGAAAAATGTCGAATACACCAAAACTGAGACAAATTGCGTTATATGGACCTGTTATTCGCTGGGTAATAAGCGTAAGGGGATCATTTATAGACGGGGGTGCTTTCCTCTAATTCAGAACGCAAATTTATGCCCGTCCCCACGTCTGATAACAATATTTTTCCAGTTTATACCTACGTAGATTCCACGCGGGGAAAGAACTTCCCTAAGTACGACAAAGAGCGAGGGCCATATCTGAGTTCATTACATATTTAAATGAGGGCATATTCGATAACATGGTAATGGTGTATTATTATGAATAAGTGGCGACCTATACGGGACCCCATCCAGCCCCAAACGACGAGAAAACGGCAATTCTGCAATTCAAATTCTCATTAGTGTATTTTTAGAGCAAAGTTTTCTGATTTGGGCGATTTGCGACGAATTCCCGTCGGATGGGGAGAGGGCCCGACATGTAAATCGTCGGGACGAGATACAAAACTTAAAAATTTAGTATATATTTAACAAGCGGAATTCCTTTGATCAAAAATATGCAAATCAAAGCGGGGTCGCCCCAACTCCCACTAATAAGTAACTTCGTTTGCAAGCCGGTCACAGTTTAACCTTAAAGAAGACAGTTCGATGTGAATTGTTTTTCCGACGCGCCAAACTTTTAACAAAGGAGGTCTCGAAGTATTTTATCGAGTGCTACGCGGAATATTCTCGATTTCGTTTTCAGGAAATATCCTGTTTGAGTGTTTGCAGGGAAGATAAATTAAAATTATCACTATAACAGTCTTGAATAAAAAAATTTCTCTTATCTTGTCGTTTGAGTTATTAGACGTATAGCAAATGATTATAATAATCACAAAATATTTCTGGAATATTATAATTTTCTTTAATAAAATGGATCTCATCTCATATATCTATGTGAAGTAGAAGGTAATTGTACAGCGTGTTCCAATTTCGTTGTAATTGCAGTGCATTTGGGAAACTACTAAACTACTTCTTCGAGAAACTTAAGAGTCCGTCACGCGCTTGAAATAATGCGATTTTTTACGCTCGGCCCATAACATTTATTTAGACAACGAATAAACATAGCGGTTCAAATAAAAACACAATCGAAAGACAAAGTTGTTTCCTAAGGTTACTGTGTAATATTTTTTTCAAAATTAGTTTTTAATTATTTAAATTTAATGAGTAAACTGTGCAAGAAATCGTCATATTTACAATTTATTTATTTAAAAATAAAGGCTTAAATCGAAAATTGGTTACACGAGGGAAGTAAGTCTATCTTTTAGCTTTGCAACGATACCAAAATTATATCGAATTGATAACAATTACTCAAAATTCTATGCTAAATGCCGAACGTCTACAACTTCAGAAACGAATATATTTTAAATACTGCAACCACGTGTTTCACTCAGGGGGATGGGCTTAGAGATTGGCAAATGCGAGCAGGACTGGAATTCAAAGAAAAACATACATTTGTATGTTGTAAAATACATTTTTTCGTTTAGACCAACAATTCCGGAAATATAAGAAGTTCTACTAGGATTCCTTAGGTATGCAATTTTTACATTGCTTATTAAAACAATATCATTGTTTCGTAAATCCCAAATTGAACAAAATTCTCCGCAAATTAAATACGTATTTCCCATATTAAAATAATAAAGAACATAAAATACTGAAATAAATGTAGTCACTATATTTATTTTATATAAAAATTTACCTGTTCTCAAATCTTTGTTCTTCTAATTTTAAAGAGGGCAATGTCATAAATATATTTAACACAATCATAGTATGTATAATAAAAATGTTTTTCTCATTATGGAAAATATAGATATTTTTAACTCATCGATTGAATGCGCTGTCCTATTGCGCTGAAAACATCTTTTGCATCATAAGTATGTACGCGGCGCACAAAGTTAATTTCTTGAAAAGTTTAACACCGTAAACTATTTTTTAAAAAACTTTTTTATAGTTTTGACTACATTTGCTCGATATAACTACATATCAATAGTAAATAATTAATATAAGTTTGTAATGCACAAATTTGCTGAGCCGACTTTGGAACATTTTTTTTCGAAAAGGCGTTAAGTTATTAAAAATTGATGTGTACCGTGAGAAGTACTGTAGTTTTCAATAAAGCTGTAAAAAAACTACAAGCATAAGTAAAATCGTTGATTTACAAGCGCGATGTAACGAAAAACGTAATAATTGTCAAATAATGTCCCAAGCATCAATAATTTGATTTTATTAAAAAAGTTGTACAAGTTTATTTTGGATACTAAAAATGTCTTTCTACAAGATGGTTATATTTTCTTAAAAGCGAAACGGCATAATTGCTAGCCGATTTTACTCCACTAAATATTCTAAATACGTCCACCGTAAAATCATTGTAGTGGGAGAGCGATAATCTTCGCCTCCAGCCGTAACGCCCATGCATCCGACCCCGGAACGCTACACGAGGAGTGTACAGAGAACGGACTCTTAAGATGTCTAATCAAAACATCTAATCACTTTTTGCACGATCGTAATAAAATCCTCTGTAATAAAACATTTTGTACACCGAATGCTAATTTGAATTTTAAATTTGTGACTTTATAAATACTGGCCATAGTAGCAGCTTTTTACTTGGACAATTGGTATAGATCGAATTACCATTCTATGGTAGTGGCAAAATAGCTTTTCCAAAAAAACGTTATCTGTATATCCTCTATAATAAAACATTTTATACACCGAATGCTATTTTGAATCCTAAACTTGTGAGTTTAGAGATACTGGCGATGACAACGCGAGTTTATTTTGCTTGTACTATCGGCATAGGTCGAATAACCAGTACTCTAGCGAAAGTTCACAAAGTAAGGGTTCCTACAATGTCTAGAAAAATTTAAATGCGGGCGAATCGAGTTCAGGAGCGCCGCTGCTAAGCAGACTGCGTAAAAGGAAGCGATTGTGAGCGATACAGGTCTCCATCGAGAAAGGAACCCGCTAAACGACCCTCCAAAGATTCCAGATTAGATATTTCTGAGTTCGGCACTTTTAAATCGACTTTTTAAAACCCACCTCTTCGCCGTGTTTAGCTTATTTACCGAGATAACGTGCGCCGTTTCTTCCACTTCCTCGAACGGTTCGCCGCTTTATCTGGCCCCGCCACAAGGATAAATCATTGGAGTGCTTTATTTCAATTACATCGCGTGTTTATTAAAACTGAGGCCTTTTAAGGAAATTATTTTTGGTAAAACTGGTAAAACGCGCTTATACACCGCCTGGACTAAATATATACCTCCAATTTATTTACTTTTTTATACATTATAGGAATACATTATTGAGAAAATGTTATCGTTATCAAAAAAAAAATCTAAACACAAAATATTAATGATATGGTTACGGTAACTCAACTACCTCTTCAGTTTGTTAATCATGTTCCTGTTTGCTTTCAAATTTATAATTTTTGTAATATCTTTATCTTAACGTTTTCTAGAACATTCCAGGCTATGATCTATTTGGTGCTAGACGCGTTTTCGAAGACCAAGGAAACTTCGAAAATCTTAAAAATATATACAGGGTGTTCAGTAAAGAATGGGCCAGATGTAGATAGTTTGGATAAAAATAAGCTGAATTAATTCAACTTACCTTAATCTAAAAATTGATACTAACGGAACTACAGGGTGTCAAAGTTAAAAAATAAATCACATATTGTTTATTATTTTTCGTATTTTATGAAATTTGGTACAGGGGGGTTTCTTGGGACTAGAAATTCGAATAGGTCGACGATTTTGGTGTATGTATAACCGCTACGACTTTTTTGTGCTACACTAGAAAAATTTTCTTCCCCATCTTTTCTAGTTAAAAAAGGTACACCTTGTTGATGCCGCTAGAAGCAATGGTGTCTGAGAAAAACGCATCTAAATCTCATGATGCATGCAATTTATTTAAAAGTAAAGTCAAATTGTTGCGTAAGTTATGAGCCATACTCACCGATTTACTTTAGCTTATTCTAAGAAAAATCCAAAAATGTGATTTATTTCTTCAATTTTGACACCCTGAATCTTTGTTATTATTGATTTTGGTGGATTTTTGTATTTATTCACATGAATACATATTTTTAGAAGAAAGATACTTTGTTTTTCTTTAGTTTTATTGGTTTTTTTGCCCCACTTCTGAAAAAATAAAGATTTATTAAATAAGCCTTTACGCCAAACAGATCAGTCAAGGGTTATTTTTGAAACTAAGTTTGCCTAACCAAAAAATCTCACACTGAACAAAGTAGATAAGTACAAAATAACAATAATCACATCACTATCGTGCCCGTATTATTGTCGTTTCAAAAAACTCTCTGTTTTCGTTCTCAAAATAGTAGAAAAAATATTAAACGTATGTCAAGTTTGACAGTTTAAAAAGATGCTAACCTTTTACGATTGCTCAAATAATAATCTCATAATTAGAACAATTTTAAGTTTGTAAAACCACAGTTCGGCTACAAAATAGCGTATGAAATTCGTATATAAAGCACGGTTATGGAATTCAGGAATTCATTCATGCCATAATCTGTTACATTATATATATTACCAAATTATAATATACTATTTCCACGTGATTCATATAACCAGTCCATACATGAAATGCATTGGAAACTTCGGCAGACACTTTACCAATCTATGAAAGTGGCCATTATTTAGAAGTTTTCTAAACCTAATTTGATAATATCAACTGTAGGCGGGGGGTGGACAGAGTCAAGAAAGAAGCGCTATGCGTACAGATAATTGAATAATAGAATATGATGTTAGTGGATTGGTTTTCGCCCGATTCACATTCAATCAAAGTTAGGAGAAGTTCTTGATTCGCAGTGACCGCCGGATTGTGCGCCGGCCGTCGTAATGGAATTTCCCGACAGTAACGACGCGGCATCCCACGGGATCTGACCCGGCACTTTGGCCCGTTCTTGCCTATCCCTAACAAAACACTGGCCGGTCTTACATACCAAATCAAATATTTAACGCTTACAGACATGACATCGATTTCCCGTAATGCATTTTCATTTCTTTCTCGGGGGGCATTTCCCGATTTGTTCTCAGGAGGCGTTTCGCAGAACGCCGATACTTCCAAATTAATAGGATGGTGGCTGCTGGGGATGCTGCCCGAGAAATTTACCATCCCGTTTTTCGTCAAACTCAATTCGACCCCACCTTCAAACTGGGGTCAAATATTTCGAAAAAAATTAATATTCCTGAATTACTTTAACTTGGAAATACCAAATTTGGTACATGATTTAGGTCTATTGTTGGTCTTCCTTGACTATGAGTTCAAGCAATATACAAACGCATGTCATAGAACCGATTCTAAAATTTTCTAGTATTCAGCTGACAATCAATATTCTTGATTAAAATAAATTTGTAAAATATGACATTTGATTATTTCAAAACTAAAATTTTTCACCTGCACACGGCTTTCATTTGCTCGTGGTTGTGGATAAAACGTTGATCGACATGACAATAACTCATATTTGTTGGTTTTAATACTTCATACCAAGACGAATGTTTCACGTGGGTTCAGTATTATGTATTTTATATTAATTGATCTTTATTTTTATGACATTTGTTCCATATTTATCCTGTTGGAGTAGAAAACAATTTTGTTTGTTGTGAGCGTTAAGAAAATTAATTTTTTAACTCAGCAGCTCTTGACTTGAGAAAATATCTCGATTTATGATTTCTTTTACTTTTCCAAGAATTAAAACACCCCGTATACCTATATTAGCGATTCTTATATGTCAAGACTAATATTTTTCACATTTTCGCTCATCTTTCAGACTCGTCTTTGTCAAAAACTCACCGTATCACCCAAAAAGATAAATGACTCTAATCAAAGGGCTGTTGAAACAGCTGTAACGATTAAAGTTTTATTACTGACATTTTATTTTACGCGCCATCCGAAGATATTCCGATATTAAAAAGTATTCTCCAACAGACGCTTCGAGAAGGGAAGTGGGTTCATCTTTGTGATGGCAAATAATTTTTACATTTTTTCTTTTACAAGTCATTAGTAAGTAGAGGCGATGATTTGAATGTGGTTTTAATTATCAAGTTTGAACTCTTCCACAAGACCAAATAAAGTATACCTACTAAGTTAAATGAATGTAGTATGTGGCAAAATAGACAGATGCTTATTATAAGTATTATGATGTATATTTCTTTAGGTAGATTCTCATCATGTCCATATAGGTAATCATAATAATAATTCATATAATAAACATAAATAATAAAAATATATCATAAATAAAATAAATATTATTTGACGTACGTAAAAAAATATATGTAGTACCTAATTTCCTATGACACTAGTTAAATATACTCATTTCACTCATTTCACTAATTTTTTTATCAAAGCTATTTCATATAATGGATATTAACGGCAGTCACTCCTGAGAACGGGGGCAAAGTGTAATAAAAAATGACCCGACAAAAAAAAATAAATAAAATTTTATACCAACCCATTTTATATCAGCAAACTCAATTTGCGGCTTTTGCCGCTATTGTTATTATAATTTTTTTTGATAAGTTGTATGACCCTGTATAAACAGAAATTATTTAAACAACAATTATGTAAAAACATATATTTTTGTGCATTAACACAATCTTCATAATTCAATTTAGATAATGTTTTAATTTGTAAGAAGTAATTCAACTGGAGTTAGGTAAAGTAAAATCGTACATACATACATTTTTCTGTGAGTAGTATGAGGAGCTATATGAAATATGTGCTATATTGTTACTCACTAACTCAAGGGTACGAGACTTTAAATAATTAGTATTATTTCTACTGCATCGTAATTATTTTGTTAGACATATACCCCTAAAGTTGATTTATTTGGCCGTATGTTCGAATTTTGAGCCACTTAACCGCCAAAACATCGTGATTGCTCTCAATAATTGTAGGAGTTTGAATAATGTAATGAGTTTAATTTACACTAACGCAGACCAAAGTTTCGAGTGAAATCATTGAAGTTCGAAGCTCATTACCCCAATTTAGTTTAAACATGATTCGTCATTAGAGAATACAATAACATTCCTCTCTGCCTTACGAAGCCAATTGACTTGCGCCAGATCCACTTCGCGATTATAACTATTATTGTGGAGGACCATCATACTGGTTGGTGCAATGGAAGACGTCAGTAATTCTATGCCATCCTCGTGTAATATTATATGGGTATGTAAAAATACCAAAAACTACTCTCAAAAGGATTTGCATTAATAGTATATTAAATATTAAGAATGGTAATTTACCGTTCGAAGAGAATGTTTGTATTCCAATTTTGTCTGAGAGCGGTATAACTCTTAACGTTCGTGATACTTTATACTTATATTTTGCACGATCGCAATAAATAAAAACGAAGTTAAATATACGTATTTAATTTTTTATGTAATAAATAAAAATAAATTTGAGAAACAGGTTACCGTAAAACGGGGTTAATTTGGCACCGGGGGTAACTTTGGCATATATATATTTTTTTCCTCCCGATTATTTTTTAACGATTTTTTTCCGGTTCCTTTCTTTGTTAGAGGTCTAAACTAGTGCTGAAATGCCGCGTCACTATAAAAAAAAACTTGGGGACCGTACATACGGTAACTACACACCAGAGCAATTAGAAAGAGCGTTAGCGGCTATAAGAGGGGGGATGTCGCAAGCCCAGGCAAGTCGGGAATTCAAAATCAGTCGGGGAACCCTTCAAAATAAGCTATTTGGTAGACACACCATGGCCGTGGCCATCCAGTTATCTTTACTCCACAGAAGGAACAATTATTGACATACACTATTACGACGCGACGGTCAGCAATTGGGGATTTCCATTAACAAAGGTGGATATACTTTTGCAAAAATACCTTGAAAAACAAGGACGAATAGTGAGGGAATTTCGTGATAATACACCTGGACTTGATTTTATTCAGCATTTTATAGTACGAAATGATTTAAGTGTCTGCTTAGCGTCAAATATAAAACGTGCACGTGTAGCTGTTGGAGCAGAAGCCATTAATGAGTTTTTCATAAATATTGAAGCAGTTTTAAAAGATGCAAATCCTGCCTTAGTTCTTAATTATGACAAGACGAATTTTCAAGACGGTCCCGGTGCGAAAAGAGTTATCGTTTCCAGGGAACTCGAAGAGTTGAAAGAGTTCAACAACACTCAAAATCTGCTGTTAGTGTTATAGTGTGTGGAAGTGCTAATGGTGTTCTGCTGCCGCCAATATGTGTATAAAGCTGGAAATTTGTACGAAAATTGGACAAATGGAGGACCCAATGAAACTGTTTATGCCCACAGTTCAAGTGGGTGGTTCGACATGGCGCTATTCGAGAAATGGTTTTTTGAGATCCTCCTGCCATATTTGTCTAACCTCGATGATCCAGGCCAAAAAATAGTGGTTGGGGACAATCTAGCTTCACATTTCTCGCCTGCTGTTATTCAAGCGTGTGAATAAAACAATGTTTACCTCACTCCTCTCCCACCCAACAGCACGTATTTGATGCAGCCACTGGATGTGGCCGTATTTGCGCCCATGAAAAAAAAATGACATGGAATATAGACATGTGGCGCAAAGAAAGCAGATCCAGTGGCTTTATTCCTAAGCAACAATTCCCAACCCTTCTGGCGAGGCTATGGACTGGAATAAGACCCACTGTTGCACAAAAATTTAATCTCGGGTTTTCGCGCAACAGGACTTTGTCCGTTTAAACCAACCGAAGTTTTAAAGAAAATTCCAAATCGTCAAGAGCAAGCAGCAGTGAACCCTGAACTGCTAAGCGAAAGCCTCGTTGATCTTTTACAAGACATGCGGGGAACACAAAAAGAAAAAGTGACTCGCAAACGCGGCAAACGCATAGAACCAGGCAAAGCTCTTACCGTTACCCCAGACGAAGAAGGAACCCTACCAGAACATTCACCATTGACATGGAAGATCCTCAAACTAACCAACAAAATAAAGGAAAAAAGACTGGAAAATATGAAATAAAGAAACCCCGAAAGGACAAGTCATCTGAGTCACAACCAGGACCATCTGGAATAAAACGTCCTACCAGAAATGCAAAAAACACACAATCACAAGACCGATGTTCTATTTGCTTTGCAAACTGGCAAACTATACAGGTCCCGATTGGATTGCCTGTGCACAATGCAAACGTTGGGTTTGTGGTATTTGTAATGAAGCAAGCACAGATCCCTATTACAGCTGCTCAAACTGCGAGGAAACGGATTTCGACAGTGACGACTCCATTAAAGACAGACCTTATAATCCCAAAGAATAATTATTTAGCTGTAAAAAATGTTAACCCTGTTTAAAAGTGAAGACTGTTTTCCACAGGGTCAAAATATTTATGTTTATTTCTATTTTGCGTGTTGTTTTATTTATGCAATGATTTATAATACGTTGAATTAATAGAGTTAAGTTGTTATTTTCGAATAAAGAAGTTTATTTTGATACAAAACGTTGTTTTAATAAAGCTAAAGTTAGAGTTTTTGAAGCAAAATAGTAAAAATTATAAAAGCTAATCGAAAAAGGTGCCAAAGAAGGCTTCTAGAACGGCCTACTTTCTTATTTTATGCGAAATATATACCCTGCCAAAGTTACCCCAATTGTCTGCCTACTTTGGCAGCCTATAAACAATTTTTTTTCTCAGCTGTCTTTAAATATTTTTTATTCAAATTTTCAGTACATACTACCTTATTGATGTCTGTTACGAAGAGATTTTTGTCTTGAGAGTATTGGCCAAGGTTTTAGATTTATTTCCAAATATGTCCCAAAATCTGCCAAAGTAACCCTGTTTTACGATAGTGTTATTTATCAATAATTGGTAGTAATAATAAGTTCCTTGTCAATCAGCTAATTGTCAATAGTACAATTTGTTTTAAAATAATCAAAGCTTACTATGACATTTTTACGTAAATAACTACAAACTTTTATTTTATTTTATTTTATTGCATCCAATAGAAAACAGGAAATAAATCGAAAACGGTTTAATTTATCGACATAAAAAAAGTATACCTTATTTGTGAAAAATAGATAGGAAAACAATATTTTTCTATTAAAACTTTTATGCACACACTGATAAAATAAATTATAATCAGTTTTTATCAACCAAGAGTACATTTCCTAGCGCCCTCTAGCGTCTACAGCAACATTAAGTACGGATTCGTTTTTATCGTCCGACAAAACCCCATAATCCAAATTTTCAAAAGAATCCTTTGAAAACCTAAGAATTTTAAGAATTTCTAATTGATAATTTGAACTTTAACACCCAGTAATTTTTTATTAGGCTCAAATGGACCAAGATAAGTTTGGCTTAATCGCATTATTTTGATGTAAGGACTCTTGCTCTGTGTCCCATTAATTTCGGGACATCCTGTATATGCATATTGTGGGTGTAATTCTGGTCGGTGCTGTAGTCCGCAGAATAGTTAATTTCACACAATATTGTTAATACCTAAAAATTCAAAACGATTACATAAAGGGTACAATTTTTTTTCATTAGGTAAGTAGGTAATTGATTGACAGGTTAAAGTCACTTTTGACATTGTCGATATTTAATTTCAAATAATTTTAATTTATTGGTATAATGTTTTTTATAGTTAGATATTTAACTCCACTTAATGGAGGCCACCTGAAGAAGCAATCCTAAAAATGCAGAAGTAGGTCAGATCTTATCTATTGTGGTTGAATTTTTAAGTTCCCACAGTTTCAAAAGTGGACTTAGATATTTATAGAATGTTTTCATTAAACCAGGTTAGTAAATTTATCTAGATTAATTTCTATTTTAGATAATTATTGAATAGAGCTTTGTCTGTGGAATTGTTCATTAGCATACCTAGATGTTTGGTATCAGAGAGCATGCATATGACTTCATTGAAAGGAATTGTAGGATATTTGATTTATATTAGCTTAACATACCTTTCCAATACAGTAAAAAATGTTACAAAAGCTAATAATAGAGAATATATGGGTAGATATTGTGGGTGTAATTCAACGCTGGTCGGAGCATTAGTCCGCAGAGTAGTTAGTTTCACACAATATTGTTAATACCTAAAAATATACAAAAAAAAAAGAAAATTTATATCGTACGAGCATCTAATACAATACTGATGTTAAATCATTTATGTGAATTATCTTGCAGGTATTTTAACATCGCAATTTCTCAAGAAAACTAGGTAACAATTATTCCGCTGAACACAATACAAACATACACCGAAACAGTGCTTTGGAGGCGTGGTTAACAGATTGCATGTATTTTAAACTGGCATTGTAATTACTGTTTTAAGAATATTTTGTGACAAGTGAACACTGTATATTAAAACAACTTGAAAGAATGATTGTGTCGATGCATATTTATAATTCTTCTGCATGCTATTTTAAAATTCAAAAAATGTATACCTATTTTTTATTATTAAGTAAAGCAGCATATTATTACATAAAAGTTGTCTTGAATATAAATGCCACGAACTTATAAATGCATCTACTCAGTACAATAAATAACATTGTTTATTAATTTTAGTTATTATACTATGTTGAAAATTATTATACTTCTACAGTAATATATGTTTCTTTCAGCATCTGCCTTGCTTCCTAGACTGTTAAACGAGTGAGTTATTGAGAGCGAGGACATTAGGAAATGCAATTTATTACCTCTTCGTCGCGTTAGGACCAACAAACGGTCGGGTCTTAGAGGAGGAAGACTATTATTGACAATTGTATCCCTTATCCGGTTATGTGGATTAGGGGCTCAACTCATTTTTATGTCCTTCCTTTGTGCAAGGTAAATTGTTTGTTTGACGAATAAAATAAATTATTTTTAAATACTCGTATATTGCCAAATGTTTTAAATCTTTGCGAAAACATGCGCACTGAAAAGTTTTAACAAAATAATAGTCGATTTTCTGTAAACCAAAATATCAAGAATCAACTAGATACTTACAGAATTAATTAGAAAATACTAATTAACTAAAATTGTTAATAAATGTTTCCGTTTTAATTTGTGATGTCATAACAATAACTTTGTGAATACTATTCATGAGTAGTGTTGGCATCATGTCAAGACAAGACAATATTAAAAAAGTTTTTGCGTGACAAGATATAATGCTACGGCAAAAAATCTTGCAAATACAAGGTGTTACATAATTATATTAAAAAGATCCAGGGGCAGCTTCTATATCTAAAAATAAGAAAAAAAGTTTCTATAAACATGGGTCCGGAAATGCCTCATTTTCAAAATACAGGTTGCTTAAAATTTTCTTAAATACTATACTGTGCATTTCCCAAAAATCGATCGAGATATTGATATGAAATTTGGTACACAGCAATGCATAATGAAGGGCTACTTTTACTTGTATAAATTTCATTGTAATATACTTATCACCAAGAAAATTAGCAAAAAAATTGTACACCACTGATTTTTGGACAAATTGGTATCGCTCTCTTAAAGCCAAGTTAATTCTGTTTAAAGTGTCTCACCAAACAATTTTCAGTAATTCCTGGCCACACATTTTGGATAAAATGCGAATATTATTAACGTGTTTTAAAGTATATATTTAAAGTTTTAACTAAAAATGAACGTTGAATATTTTAACGCAAAACGTTTAACCAACCACTGCAACGTTTTGAAAACGTTATAAAGGGTGTTCCAAAATAGAAGGCCATACCATTAACCACATATTCTTTGGACAGAAATAATGCGACTTTCCTCATGTCATTTTTTATTTGGACGTCTCTGTTTCAATATACAGAGTGTTAAAGTTACATTTTACAAAACTGTTTAGATAATAATCCCATTGTTTTCTAAGATACACACTTGAAATTTTGCACGTACTTTTATCTTATTGCGGTATACTTTTCATGTAATTTTGGTGAAAAAAATCGAAGGGCGAGTGGGGGTAACTGAGGGATGCAGTACCCTTTATCCCCTCTAATTATTTATAAGTACGCCTATGCAGATTTTTCTTGAAATATCAAACATAGAATTTTCTTCTGATCATTTTACCTCTGAAATTTTGTGGATATACCTGTTATTACAATACCTTGGCTACTTAGCAAATCGTAATACTTACTGAATAAATATTTGCTAATTAAAACAAAAAGAGAATATCTTTCAAAAGATAAGGTTTTCGCTACTTAAAAGGGCACGTACATGTGTTAATGAGGAGGGTGGGCAAGTAGAACGTTTGTTAAATTAGTAGTAATTAATTAATTATTTTATTTAATGTTATTTAGATAAAAAGTTATTATGCTGATCGTTCATTATTACTATTACTAAACAAGACTATAATTTTTTGGTTGATAAGAGAACTGTATTACAGATTTTAATGCGATATTATTTTCTCAATTCATAAGTATTCCTCATTTTATAAAATTTAGAATTATCCATTTTATTTTAATTAGCAAATATTCAGTAAGTATTACGATTTGCTAAGTTGCCAAGATATTGTAATAATAAGTATATCCACAAAATTTCAGTTTTACTTGAAAATGATAGTGAATGATAGATTTATGGGCACTACAAATTGCCGTTTTTCTTAAAAACAGAGCATTTAAACAAAAAATTACAAAAGAGATAAAATGATCGGAAGAAAATTCTACGTTTGATATTTCAAGAGAAAGCTGCATAGGCGTACTTAGAAATAATTGGAGGGGATAAAGGGTACTACATCCCTTCGATTTTTTTCACCAAAATTACATGAAAAGTGTGCCGGAATAAGATAAAAGTACGTGCAATATTTCAAGTGTGTATCTTACAAAACAATGGGATTATTAACAAAAAATAGTTTTTTAAAATGTAACTTTAACACCCTGTATATTGAAACAGGGGCGCCCAAATAAAAAATGGCATAAGAAAAGTCGCATTATTTTTGTCCCAAGAATATGTGGTTAATGGTATGGCCTTCTATTTTGGGACACTCTGTATAAACGTGTACCCATTGGGTCTTGTCTTAATTTGCAATACAACAATAGCCAACAATATCTATGAAATATCTTCACGTAGATACCTAATGGTAAAATGAAACATAACAATGTACCTATTACTCAGCTCTTTGTCAAATTTTCAAAGTATTTACATTATATAAGGGCGGAGAAAATTATTCGGAATAACTCCGCTAAACTTCCAAACACAAGTCGTAATATTTGTCAGGACATGCCATTGTTCCCTCCGCCGATAATGCAGTTGTGTTTAGAGACGTGATTACCATTTACAGAAGTCAATAAAATATTTCCCTTAGGGTGAGCAGACCCAGTGTAAAGTTTCGTATAGTCGTAGTCCCCTTGACGCGGATAATATTAGGGAAAACCGGAATGTCTTTTCCAACTCGTAAAATATGAGTGATGAATTAAATGCCATGTATTTTGATCCGCAGTGCTCTGCACAATGTTGTTGTGGTGTTAATTTTACGGATGTTACAAGTTTTGTAATTAATACTGGAATTAGATGAGGTGTGCTTAAAAAGTAACAGAAATTTTGTAATATGTAATAAAATCACAAATTAATTTTATTAATAACAATAGTGGCAAAAGCTGTTGAATTTGCTGTATAAAATAGGTGTTATAAATTTCTTTTATTTTTTTGTCCAGTCTCTGACTGCATGCTTTGCCGCTTTATCAGGTTTTATAGTGGACCAATTTTCGGTGCCGTGCAGAAGTGAAATCATTTTCAATCTGCCTTTATTGATTTTTTTACAAAATTGTATGTGAACCCTCTACATTCAAAAATTTTTTTTAGATAAGTTTTCAATCACCCTGTATACAGAATGATTCCTTACAAAACTTTTATTGAATGAGTAAGCGTAAATAAAACAAGAAATAAATTAAGTAATTTATTTGTAAAAATATCACAGATTTATCGAAATTTGTTATTTCTAATATGTCACGTAAAATGTTAGTACTTTAAATATTCATCCTAACAAAAATTAAATATGGAATAATGGAAAATACTAAATATCAATAAAACACACAAATTTATAAAAAACAAATGTAAAATTCAATAATTTATTTCATACATCTTGAAGTTACTTGTAAAAAATACTATCCCAAATATTGTTTTAGGATAAGATCACATAAAGGAACTTTAATATTTTATAACTATTATTAACTATAGACCTAAGTACTAAGTACTCAAAATATAAGAGAAAATAATAAAACTCCCAAAAACATTTTAGTACTATCACCATTATGCATTTGTAGCAAACACTATGTAAACATTTTTACAATGTCAGTAATGCTAAAACGCATATACCACAATTACTAGAAAACTACAACTCTAATAAATATTAAAATAAATGAAGCCTTGTCTTTTTGTTTGTCTTTAACGTAGTTTACTGTTGCTGTACCAGTTATTCCACTTGGTGTTTTTCTAAGAAACTTTTCCAGGATTAAAAAGTCAGGGAAAGATGAAGATACTTAGCTATATTCCTTACTTCACCCTTTTGAGGGTCTCAAATCTTTCTCCTGTAAGAAAACTAGTGGAATAAACTCAAAAATGTGTTGTTAAGTTTTTGTTGATTCCTGTGAACCCGAGGTGAACTCTTCATTAGTATCTACAAGTAGAGAAGATAGAGTTTCCAAAGATTTCTTCACCTGGAAATTTGAAATTCTATTAACAAGACTGAAACAGGTGTCAAATTAAAATTATCGAGATAATATACCAAGTTGTTCTTAGAAATTATTATGTATAGTTTTTGATCTTTATCTCTAATGACGCATTTATCAGACAGTCGAATGACTTAATCTTTAATTATCTGATATTTGCAGTTGTTATAAAAAATATTGAAAACATGTTATCCTTCCCAATAAACACACATACGTTATTTAAACGTATTGTCAACGTACCATTGGTTGATAATTCGTGTTACGTTACAAAATCAACTATTATTTTATGGTTAGAAAAGTAACGGTCTAACATAACGTTTAAAATACGTACTTCTTTAACAAAAAATGTTGGCAAATCTTTTGTAACGTTAAATGAACGTTATTTAAAATATTTAAATAAAACTTATTTATTTAAACCTTTATAAAACGTCTGTGTCAACTGATTAATATATTGACATTGAACAAAAACGTGTTTGTAACGTTTTAAAGTAACAAGCATAAGTAATGCTTACAAAACGTATCATAAACGTTTTGCAATTAATAAATATTTCGGAACGATACCAATCCAAAGTAAATTTTATACAATATAATTTAATAAAAAGATATTGCATTAAGAATATATAGGTACTTATATATACAAATAACTAGATAGTAATTATTTTTTAATAAACCTCACAAGTGTTAAAAATCAGTACAATTTAAACGTGTATTATACTTTATAATCATTCATTGAAATAAGGAAGCGAATTGCCGTTTATTACACGTGTCAATTATAATGCCGTTAAACGTTCTATACGTATTTAATGATCTTATTGGTAGATAAAGATCACGTGTTACACACATACCATTTCGTGTTCTTTTTTGTAAAAGCTTGTCAGTTGCATATTCACTGTACGTACCTACTGTGATCCGTGAAATATTTCCCTATTTTATTTTGGTAAGTATATCTACTTCTATAAGTATTTAATTTTATTTTATTAATATAAGAATATTAGTTTTTTTTTTACATTACATGTTACAAATAATTATATAATGGAATCGAAATTTATTCCACTATAACTATATATATTCCTACTTATGTTTCTAAATACGTACAAAGGCGATGACAAAATTAGTAAAAGTAGGCGTGTGAATTTTGTACTCGTACATGCCTACGTTAAATTACTTTGTAAAATGGGTAACAATTATTATAACTTGGTAATTTTTTTACTTTATACTAAAATTTAAGATACAGTGACATATTTCTAATCATGATTGGGAATGATTTAAACTTTTTTATTTCCTTTCTTGACTGTCTACTTCGTGGTTATATTAAATGTATATTAGGTTATTATTATTGTTATTATTATTAGCATTATTATTATATTTATAAATATAATAGTAATGTAGTAGCAGTAGCATAAATAAGATATATTATTTTGGTATTTTTATATTTTGTTTGTATTATATACGTATTATTTAATAAACTATTACTGATATTAAAACCAATTATTTATTGTTACCTACCTAAATTTGAAATTAAATAATAGGTATTGATATTTTCTAATACTCTTATTTATAGGCGTGAGTTCAACATTCGAGCCACACTATTGGAATATCGATAATAATTATTAATAGGAACAATATTAAATGAGAGAAGATTTTGTAACTATTTTGTTTATATTATATTAATTCCCTGATAATTATTTATTTAATACAGGGTGGTCCAGAATGTACCGTAAATACTAGAGCATATGGCACGTTAAAAAATGAGGGTACTATTTTACATAAATTTTTGTTGAAAACTCAGTAATAAGAGAGATATAACCCTCTGAGGGATGATATAAAATTATTTTTTTTTAAATGTCTTTCAGATACTTTTGAATAATGGGTTCATGGGGTGAGTATATGATATTAGGATAATTAATTTTTTGTTGCCACTTATTCAATCACTTATGTTTAAGGGGTAGTTTTGGATAGTATCTTTTTAAATTTGAAATTATGTATTTCAAAAAAATACTTATCACTCAAAACAACACTTTAATCTTAAAGGGATGGAATACGTGGTAACATAAAATTAATTGTACTAAAACCTAAAAAAAGTAAATTCATTATAAAAGTATCATAGTTAGTTAAGTGTTATAGATATTTAAAGTGGTTTTTATTTTGCGGGTTTACAGGAACAAGTGTACCTGATTATTTAGTTTTTAAATATATATATATACCCTTATTTTTTAACGTACTATATAATCTAGCATTTATGGTACATAATTCTGGACCACCCTGTACAATGCCTCCAGAAGGATCCAAAAACAACGTTGTTTACAACAACGTTAAAAAACACGTCTCTAAAACATATTTTTGGACATTAAAATAACAAGGTTTAATTTACGTTAGTTAAAAACCTTAATAAAATGTCATTATTAAACGGCAAACTTAAAGCTTATTAATACTAAAAATTATCGTTCCACATTTACTAATATTAAACGTTTGTACTTTGGTTACCAGAAACGTGTAAAACCGCGACATTTTTAAGTTGATTGTACGTAAAAAAGCCACGGCTTTTTCAAACGTTGTATGGGCATTATAAACGTTTTTCTAACGTATATGTGTTTACTGGGTTTTTTCCTTTAGCATATCAATTTAAAAATTGAGAACATATGTTTTTGAAAACGAGCAGATAATATTTTTTAATGTAATTGTTAATTAAGTACGTGAACTGTTACTTATAGTGAAGATGTGTTTGTGTATACTTTTATCTGAAATGATGATAAAATGTTTGTCAAAATCGTCTAAGTACAGCTTAAGCTATAATTAGTACACAATAGTTTGTTTGTCAAATATTTGGAATAACACAAATCTTGTGATCTGCTTCGCTCATATCTTACCTGTAAACAATACATGCACTTGAAGTAACCTTGTTTACAGATGTAGATTTACCCAAGTAGTTTAAAAATAATGAATATCTGATAAAAACGTATTTCATATAAATTTACTAATTGACTTGCATCTATTGGTTTTAATTCAACATTGTATAATGAAATAAAGAATAATTAAACTTATATACGTAATATCCATCGCATCATGAATCAATAAGTTATAAGGAAACAAATAATTCCACTTTAAGCCCTTACCTTCTCAATTTGGTCCAAATTGGAATCCAGGAAATTGAACACCGCTCCATCAGACTTGGAATGCAGTTCCGCTTGTAGCTCTAACATATCACGGTAGACGCTGGGAGTGTCTGACTTTTTGACATCTTCTAGAGCAAGGGAGTATCTGTCTTGCATTTGACTTATTCGATATAACAGCAGGCTTGCAGAAGTGTACAGCGTCACTAGTAGTACTATAGTGGCAAGTAAAACAATCCTTTGCCTCTTCTTCTTAAAGTATGTAATGGTCTTTGGTACTTTTGTAATCATCAGGGATATTTTACGTGGACCTGCAAACATTTTAATTATTGAATTGGAAACTTAAAAAGATTATTTGCAATTAAGAAAACGTGATTCTTTAACAATTCTTGAAAGAAGAATATCACCTTTCAAATGATTCTTTTCGGGACGAGATGGCTCTCCTCCATCAACTTCATCTTCTTCTTCTTCCAGCTCACTATAGTCTAGGCCTTGTTCCTGCAATAGAAATAATCGTTTTTAGCTAAAATATAATTGGTATCTAGTTGATATACAAAAGAATACCTCTGCAAAAATTGGTTTGGCTTAGGATTTAAATAACTTACACTGAGCTCCTTTTCCAAAAGATCCGCCTCGCTTTTTGATTTCTCCCACACTGATCTCATATATTCCAAAGCACTGTCTCTTGATATAAAGCTTCCAAATACATGCTTCTGTTCTGCAGTTACAATCCCAATGGCGGTGTTAAATATCTTCGCTGTTTTTTCCTTTGTTATATTTTCCACTGTGAGTATTGGTATAAGCAGCTAAAAACAAAATTCGTAGGTACTTAAAGCTACTACAAATGAATATATATATTCATCAATTGTATAACAAAAATGATATCGATAAAATTAAACCAAGTAATATCTCAAATCATATGAGTAGCTGCTATGACAAATTGTATGAATTCCTCACGATATTATAAAGTTAAATTTACGTAATCAGAGATTTTGATCATAACTGTAGATGATTTTCTTAAATCGATATCATATGGTTAATTATTTACAGGTATTTTTTTATATCTACCTGTTGATTGTTGTACGAAGAAAGAAATGTTCTATAATTTACCTTTGTGACGTATCCAAATACATTGGAATAGAATCCAAAATAGTTTGTCGTAATGTACAAATGTCCTTGCAGCAATAAATCGCTTTGCAGGGCACATGAATACCTGCCCAAAACTTCTTCATCGTCTTCAATGTTGGGGAAGTGGTGGTAAAATTTTTTCCTTAGACTCTTAGACAGTCGCTTGACCTTTACTGCAGGTGGGGTGCTATTTGAATCAGTAGTCTCCTTTTTGGTATTGACATTGGAAATTCTAAAAGACAAATTGATTTTTGTTCTACAATAGATATTTCCTTTACATTTTTATTTTTTTTATGTTTACCCTGATAATGTCACATTGTAAAGTCGCTTAAAGTGTAGAAATTACGGTTATCGTTATTAAAGATATAAACAAATCAAAATAACGTGCTTAGTGTTAGTCACTGGTCGTATATTTTGGTTGATAGTGACGGAATTGAGAGATTAGTGCAACAATAAGGTACGATAAGCCTTTAATAATGTGCGGCACAAGATTAAGCTGCTTGCTATTTATGTTTACTTTGTAAAATTTTTCTCGTTAATAATTAAAAAAAGAAATACTCCGAAGATTTAATCCAAATAAGATTTACCATGTATCAGATATTTATCTACATACATATAAGGTGTATTTTAATCCATGTCAACAATAGGGGTTTGATGCTTGGATTACCTGTATATTTGATCCAAATGCAATGACTGAGAATACGATATTATTATAAATAATATTCAATCATTCTTGAAACTTTTAATTATTATCATCTAATCAATAAGTACATTGTAGTGTATAATCGTTTGCAATAATAATGACACTCTCTTAAAACAGTTTTTGAACTTCTGGGAGTTCTGAGTAGAAATTTCATTAAATCTCTATCGGTGAGTGAAACAACTAATAACTAATATTAAAAATGTGAAGTAGATTTCATTACAAATACATCAGAAGTTCTAAATAAATCGCAAAATTCATTTTAATGAGTGTCATTATTATTGCAAACGATAGTACACAAGAAATTATTAGTTTGCGACACTTTTTGAAATGTTATGATTTTGCCTACTGTACTTTTTATACTGGCTACAAGTATTTTCATGCAGTGGTAATAAATAAAATGAACTATAAAATAATTATGAATGAAAACGGGTTGATCTTATGTTTTGGCATTTCGAAATTCTTTATTATTGAATTATATTTACACTAAAATATTCATAATACTTGCATCTTTTTCCCAACGACTTCAACAAAGTATTTTTCACAAAAAAATGTAACAGAACCGATTGTTTCAATAGTCAGCAAAAAGTTCTGCCATTTAAATGAAGCATGATATGCCATAAGTTGCGCTCTCTACTATTCGACGTTAAAATAAGAAACAAATTTGAATTTCTCACTTCCAAAAACCTTCGATCTTCAAAATGTATGCAAATATTTGATTTTTTAAAAAGTTATTTACAAAAAATATTGAAAATAAAATATAAGGTGCCTAAGTTGTAATTTAAGAAGTGGATGTTTGTAATAATTACATGTATGCTTCGCTTGTCATTAGTCTTACAAATGGGCCATTTTTGAAAAAATAGCCTTTCAACTAGCTGCGGAGTTCATTGTAGAATATTTTAACGTAGTAGGCGCCAAAATTCCCTTGCAATTGAATAGTATTTTTCAACATGCAGCGTATTTAAAATGGAAGTCATACTGGTTCTTGCAGCTTCAGATAGTCGTCCTGAATTAGTTTGTGGATAATCCGCGATGTAAACAAATTTTTCGTCTTTTGTTCTTTAAATTCCTAAACAGATTTTCAGGTTGTAATTTATTTCAAAATCTTTTCAAATATTTTGTTTGCCCAGCACATTAACTGAAATTTAATTGCCAACAAATAACAGCCATCTTTCATATCTGACTTTGTAAAGTAATTGAGTTTCACCAAAACTGGAGAAATACCTTTCATTTAGAAATACTTATAACTTTAAAATACATATTGTCTAATAACTATGCAGCTGATTATTGAAACGCTATTATCACGAAAATTTGTAAGATTAATAACAAGTATACATTTTTTGTTAAAAAATAATGTAGGTTTAAGATTTTTTAATAAAAAACGCGATAACGTTAGATCCAAAAAAAGTTAGGCTCTCATTTACGTCACAAATATGGCGGATGTGACGCCCTTTAGGGAATATGTCAAAACAGACAACAGATTATGATTTCTTATATCCAAAAACAGCTATTCCCAAATTTATCATTTGAAACAGGAGTTTTTCCAAATGTACTGAAAAACGGAAATATAGTACCCATTTTAAAAAAACAGAACCGACAATTGCTGGAAAACTATAGACCAGTTACTATACCTTTTGGATTTTCAAAAATTTTTAAGTATTGTTTTTTAGATAGATTACTTAATTTTCTAGAAAAATTTAATATAATAACAAAAAATCAACATGGATTTCGGAGTGGTATGTCGACAATTTCAGCTGTGCACTCGTTTCTTAATAGGATTTTAGACTATATTGATGCGGGAGAATGTCCTGTGGGAATATTTTGTGATCTCAGCAGGGCATTCGACTGTGTCGATCACAAGTTATTAATGTCTAAATTACCCCATTATGGTATTAGAGGAACATCTTTAAATTGGGTAGTCTCATTTCTTGAAGGTAGCAAGCAGTGTGTAAATTTAAAGCATTCTGAGCAGCATATAGTGAAATGTGTAACATCAAAATGTTTAGATGTAAGTATGGGAGTTCCTCAAGGATCTGTTTCAGGCCCCATTCTATTTCATTTATATACAGGGTGAATCTTAAATAAGTACAAATATTTTAACTGCTGGTGTAGTTCGTCATTTAAATCAGTCTAGTGAAAGCCATTTTTAAAAATTTCTAATATTTACGGAGATATTAATTTTTAAAAAAAATACCCACATTTTGAGGACCGCTGGCTGATTTTTCATCTAACAACGTAATGAAACATATGATTTGTTGCGAGGTTGCCATATCTCCTCCAATATAAATATTACGTTTCCTTTATCGTAATAGTTCTATTTTAAAAATACTTGTTTTAAGCATAAGTACAGTACAATTGGGTATGTAGTATGATACGCAGCAATATTAACATAAATTTTAACATTTGAACTAACCTTACTATACTTCAACGATTAAAAATGAATTTCCGCAAGTTCAATACTACCGTAAAATATTTAGGAAGATATTACTATGTCCAATGTTCAAAAATTATACATAAACGTGCACACAAGCTTACCTGTTTGTTAAAAAATTAACTATTTAATCAGTAATCCACATTTCACAAGTTAAATGTCATTGTACACTGTTAGAAAGGGACACAAAACACAATTTCCTTAAGTTATTTTATGAAGAATAACGAAAAACTATGCACGCGTTTTTTATTTAAAATGGAAAAAATGTCAACTTTTAGCAAATTTTATTGCTATTTTCATGCATTATGTGCAACAAGTTTGACTTGGGCTTCCGATAATCTGTCATGACAGTCAATGACAGTTTGATAATAAAAAATAATATAAAATGTTACACTTAACAAAATTCGCAAAAAGTTGAGATTTTTTCTTCCTTGAAGCAAAGACATTTGTGTAATACTGGCAACACTGTGAACCACACGTTCAGTCTGCAGCACTATGACTCATAAAAGTATGAAGGGTCGGTCTAGGCCAGCGGTCCTCAACAAGTTTTCTACTGGAAAATTACGAAATTTATTTAAAATTTCACTTTTTTATTTCTGATTTTTTTGTAAAAAAACTATTAATTATGTGTTCTACACACAAAACTATTCTGCTGGTTAAAATATTTGTACTTATTTAAGATTCACCCTGTATATATGATATGAGCACGTACCATCTTCTGCATATTTCACTATGTATGCGGATGATATTTCTGTTATTGCTTCTGACACATCTGATGAATTAATCCAACACAACTGCAAGTATATCCTAACCTTGTTAGATAATTATTTCAATCAGCAAAACTTCTATATGAATCCTACGAAAACTCAGGTAATACGATTTCACAATAGGCAATAGGCACAAGTTTCTCGGAATGCCCTTAGATGAATATCTAAACTTGAAATACCATTGTGAAGCATTGATATCCAAAATTTTTTCATATTTATTTAGAAATATTAAACCATTTCTAAGTAAAGGACAGATTAAAGCGCTATATTATGCACAAATTGACTCACGTTTATGGTGCGGTGTCTGTTTATGAGGTAATTCCACATTAAGTTCTAACATTTTTATAGCACAAAAAAGAATTTTAAGGTGCATTGTCGGTATACCAAGTAGGCAGTCTTGTAAACCTGCCCTGTTTATGGAGGTATGATTTTGAAACCATTTTTCAACAAAGCACAAAGATTTTATCAAAGCAGGTCGTTTCTTGAAATTTTGCACGTCCCCATAATTTACTGTTCTGAACAACTTTCTCAAGTAAAATTTTGCTGTATTTTCAGTAGAAAAGGCAATTTACCTGAAACGATAACATCGATTGTTTCAATAGACAGATGGATGTACTAAACAGCAAAAAAGTTCTGCCATTTAAAAGAAACATGCTGTGCCATAAGTGGCGCCCTCTACTAGTGACGTCAAAATTAGTTAAAAATTCTTATTTGCCTTGCCAAAAAACATAATTGTGCCAATTTTTTTTAATACTCTGACAGGTTTAAAAGTTATTGAAATATTTCAAAATAAAATTCTAGCATTGAACACCCTGTATTTTTTAAACCAGCAATATTCGGATAAGGCATATTTGGCTCAATCGCTATATTTTGCTGTGTAATATCTCCAGTTCAGAAATTGCCCATTCATAATGAATCACCCTGTATATTTAAAATTACTGTATATGTTTTTAAGAATAGAAATGACTTTGTTTTAAATAGCCATTATAATAAGATAAATACAAGACAAAAGAATATGTATGAGCCTATTTCTAGATTAAAAATAACCGGTAGGTAACTCAACTAAATTTATAGGGCCTAAAATATTTAATATGTTACAGCAAATTGTAAGTCAGAGTACTACGGAAGCGATGTTTAAAAAGAGGGTAAACAACTTTCTAAAAGAAAGATATTTTTATTCTTTAGATGAATATTTTTGTTTATAATTACTAGACCTAAGTTAACATGACTATTCCTATACAGTATGCGCCAAAAGTATGGAATAAATTCAATAAAAACGAAACAATAATTTTTTTGCGAAAAATCTTCGAACCGGTCGATTTTTAATTTAAAAGATACATATTTTAGCGTAAAATGCGATTTTCAAATGTCATTTGTTTTCGAGTAATGACGTCATCGATTTTTTTTTAAATGGCAACGCCATATCTTTTTCCTTGATTCTGAAAGATCGTTTAATTCTCTATCAGACAGTACTAAAATTTTGCCCCCTTACATAGGAAAGTTTTCGAGTAAATGACGATTGAATGTTAGAAAACGTAAATCAATTAAAATAAAGCAAAAACGTTATCAAGTTTAGTTTTTCGAATTCCATAGTTCTTTTATGGATCACGTAGGTGAAAATCTTTGCAAAGTGTCATTGTCACACCGACTTTCTAATAAGTATTGTAAGCGACATAGAAATTATTATTCAATTTAAAGTATTATGGCACATTTAACTGTTACTCAAAGAATTGAAATTTTAATTCTTTTCGGATGCGGGAATATGACTAGAACTAAGCAGGAAGTTTGCGATTTATTTAATGAAAAATATTCAGATCGCCCTATCAGCCAATCAACAGTCAGTAAGGTAGAGTCTAAATTTAGAGAAACTGGCAATGTTGTAAATATTCCAAAACCTGGACGTCCAAGCATTAATGAAAATCAGAAACAGAACATTTTGATAAGTATGGTGGATAATCCTCATAATTCTTCACGATTGGTTGCATTAAACAATGACACTAGTCAGAGCACAGTGCTACGTATCTTGAGGAAGGAAATATATCATCCCTACAAAATTCAACTTGTGCAGGAACTCAATGAAGATGATCCCGATCGCCGCTTACACTTTTGCGAAATTCTAATGGATTTATGTCAAGGAAACAGAAATTTACACCGGCAAATACTTTTTTCAGATGAGGCCACATTTTGTCTGAATGGTACAGTAAACCGTCAAACTTGCAGATATTGGAGTCGGGAAAATCCTCATTGGATGGCAGAGGCACATACCCAACACCCTCAGAAATTAAATGTGTGGGCTGGAATAGTTGACGACAGAATAGTAGGGCCTTTCTTCTTTGAAGGAACCCTTACAGGATATTTAGAGTTTCTAGAAAATGACCTTGTTCCAGCCCTTGCAGTAATTTTTCCTAACGATAATGACCCTGACATTCCTGACGATACCATATGGTTTTAGAAAGACGGTGCACCTCCGCACTATGCGCGCCCTGTACGAGATTTTTTGGACAACTGTTTACCTGGGAGGTGAATCGGCAGACGCGGACCGATAGAATGGCCTGCAAGATCGCCAGATCTTACACCTCTTGACTATTTTTTATGGGGATACTTGAAGTCAAAAGTGTACATTAATAAACCACGTAATTTAGAAGAACTTCAAAATCGCATTCGGGACGAAATACGCAGAGTTACCCCTAAAATCATTCATAATGTGCAAGAAGAATTTCTTCACAGACTTGCGCATTGTCAAGAAGTTGGTTGATGGCAATTCGAACATTTAATATAAGTATAAAATTTAATCAATTGTATTTTATTTTACATACCTCAGAATTGTTACTTTTTTATGGATAAAATTTACGTTTTCTAACATTCAATCGTCATTTACTCGAAAACTTTCCTATGTAAGAGGGCAAAATTTTAGTACTGTCTGATAGAGAATTAAACGATCTTTCAGAATCAAGGAAAAAAATATGGTGTTGCCATTTAAAAAAAAATCGATGACGTCATTACTCGAAAACAAATGACATTTGAAAATCGAAATTTACGCTAAAATATGTATTTTTTAATTTAAAAATCGACTTATTCGAGGATTTTTCCCAAAAAATAATTGTTTCGTTTTTATTGAATTTATTCCATACTTTTGGCGCATACTGTACAATAATTATTATTGTCATAAAGAAAAATGAATGAATAAATTAATAAATAAATTTTAAGTTGATACATTCAAAGACTGTAATTATTACAAAAAAATCATTTTTGAAATTACAAATTTCACACCCCGTATCTCTTTTATTATCAACATTTTCGTAATATATTTCAGCGAAAAGTCTAGTATACCTCCATGGGCCAATAGTTAAGAACCACCCTGTATAAACATTTATTAAACTGCGAAATAAATACAGAAATTTCGATTACACAATTACTGTCTCCATTTTTTTTAACATATGATCGCTCTCCAAACTTACACTGACTCGCTGCTACCGGTAGAAGTGGATTCATTATCCGAATACGAGGAATATCCTTTCCCGGTTTTGTCTGGTGTTCCCGTACTTTTGACGGAAGGAGATGTTTTGTTACTTCTCTTGTCATTCTGTGGAGGCATCGAGAAGGCTCTGGCTATTAGATACACTTTCTTGCTGGATTTGTACATAAAAGCACTCGCGCACCATCACACGTAACAGAATGTATTGCCTGATCGTCGAAACTGGCTAGGAAAATGCTCACAACTTATCGTCGTTGCTCGAAATCTTCTCTTATCTCCTTTGGTAAACACTAATGATTTCGATAAATCACTCCTTTTTAATACGCGTGATGATATTGATCGACGTGGGTTCACCTCAATTGGAATCGAAAACCTTTACCATTGCTATACAGGGTTGAATATAAATAACTTCTAGTACAACCTGCCTAAAAAGAAATCAATAATACACACAACGTTAAAAGTCTTGGACTCCCTGAATATAAAATGATTCGATTAAAAAAGTACATGTACTAAGAGAACAAAAAAGATTGCAGACCATGAACCTTTCCTTTATTACTAATGTTTTTTACAAATCTGGTCAGTTTGGCAGTGTATTCAGCCAAGTGTTCTTTTAAATTTTTGTGCATTATAATGCTAGGACGTGAAATTTCTGTGTTTACCCGAGCAAGAATGACTGCTTTACATGATGCAGAACATTCTAATCATCAGATATCGAACATGGACATTTCTAGATCATCTGTTGTACGAATATTCCACAGATATAAAGATATTTGAATTTGAATTTGATATTTGGTTGATGAGTGGAGAACAGACCACATAGTGGACGTCTTCGAGTATCTAATGAAAAGGAGGATCGGTATTTGGTGCAATATGCCCGTAGACACCGCACATCTTCAGCTGCAGCTCTCAGGGGCCACAGGGTACGTTTCGTCGTGTTATATCGACACCTACTATTCAAAGGCGACTTCTCAACGCAAATTTACGTGCTAGAAGACCATTACGGGTCCCCACTCTACTTCTAAGGCATCGTGCTCCCCGTCTCCAGTGGGCGCGAGAGCATAGGGGTTGGCTTTTACGCCAGTGGCGGTGGGTCTTATTTACAGACGAAACCAGAATTGGGCTGGTTACTGATGACAATCGACAAAGAGTCTGGAGAGAACCAGGTCGCCAACAGCGACTTCATTTTCCCCGTGAAGTTGCTCCGTATGAAAAGGGTACCGTAATGTTTTGGGGTGGAAAGAACAAAAGAAAGATTCAGAAAACAATATATTTTTATAAATGTATTTGATTTTTCTGATAAAAAGGTTTCTTTAACAAGAATGAGGGGGGTTCAAAAGTTTTGACGTTGTGTGTACTTTAACAGATAATTCCATGTCTAAACTTTCTAGCTATCCGTTATACTTCCATACACAGCGTGTCTGCTTTTATTTGGAGATGCATATTCATAAAGACTCTTTGCTTTTTTCGGATTTCCGTTTGCTTTTCCATAGAAAAAATGTATGTCGGCCAATTCTTCAATGGAATAATTCACCATATTTACTTATTTTGTAAAAAAAATCTATTAAAAACTAACTTACACACTTCAAGAACAAGTCATTCGCCACTTTATGTTATCTTTTTTTTGTCTGACATGGAATTTATGACAAACTGACACATATCACCTACATTATTGTTTTGTAATTTGCATTCCAAAGTCTATTGTAATGATTAATAAATTAATTTTTTATCTAGAAAACGGTGCGTCAGGGGGATAAAGTGCAAGAGACACTTTTAAAGCAGAATTAACTTGGCAACTGTATTTATAACAGAAAATTTTAAACAACCTGTATCACAAAAACAAGGCATTTGCGGACCCATATTTATATAAACTTTTTTCTTAGTTTTAAACATAGAACCTGCTCCTAGATTTTCTTAACATCATTCTGTAACACCCTGTAAATGGCATCAAAAACCACTTCTTCTAATCCTAACACACGGCTTTTAAGAAGGCGATCCAATGTCTGCTATAATTTTTTATATCCCTAAATTTAAATAAAAACGTTCAGCGATTTTTTTATTTAAAATTTGATAGGATCAATCAGGACCTCTTAACATCCCTATGTGTGATATTTGAATAAAAGCTATACAGAGTGTTTTCATTTACACGATATTAAAGTTTTATTTGTACAAATCCGTTAAAACTTTTTTTTTCAAGATAATTCATCAAGCATTTTATTGTTTAAATGGTAACAGATTATTTTTATCCTACCACAGCTTTTATGATGGCGATATATTTTACACGCTTATACGCCAAAAAAAAAAGACTTGATTCCACAAATAAGAACAGAAAATAGTGTAGTGGATGCCATTGTCAAATATTTTGATTTAAATCTTCACACACACTTATTTTTTGTTAATTCGACATTTCGAATTTCTAGCCGAATCAGTAATGTGAGTATGAAAGAAATTTAAAGAGGAACAGGACATTAACTGTATACGTCGTTAGCACTGACATTAATAAATTATTTACGGAAATATGCTATACTTCCTCTAAGGAAATAACCACGTGTGGTAAAAAAAAAGTTAAAACATAGGCAACTGATAAGGAACCCCCGTTCGTTATCGGAAAACTAAAAGGATTTAGATCCTCGAGATACGTAGATAATATATTTTAACAGATGGCATGTAATAAATACAAGACGTGTATCATGTAGACACATCCTGCCAAAGTACACAACAAAATGATAATTGAATAAAATGATAAATAATTGTGTATGTATACAGTTTGTTTAAAAAATAATAATAAAATAGTGTACAAGTCGTGCTGTGTATGTATATAGAACCTTCTGTGGTAATTGTCGATGGTACAATAATTTCCGGTTTCACAAAATTCAATTGTTTTTGTCTTATAAGCCCCATATTACATGACATGAACATATCAGTGTAGTGTTCGTCTTATTGTTAATTCAGTTTTGAAAACTTAAGACTCCCTAATTTTCTAATTTAATTCCCGCCTAATCTTCAAAAACAAATGGTCTGTTTCTCGAAAGCGGTTGAGTTTAGCGATATGTATCAGGTATACCTTTTCTATTTAGAATTGAAGGTAGTAATAGTTTCTTATTAAAATATTCAAAAGTATAAAATACAAAACACTGTTTGCATACTGGTCATTTCCACACAAACATAAGACTACAAATTTTCAAAACAATTGTATGAGATATTTTAAGAACGTATGGACTACGTTCTTAAAATATAGCAAAAAAATCATCATCCTGTAGAATGAAAAGGAGCAACAATTGAATAAGGCATGTTGGGCTCAACCGCATTATTTTGACGTTAACAATCTGCCCTCAATCGATGTACCATTATTAATGACTCACCCTGTATTTTGCACTAGCTTTGCACTTTGCTAGAGATTTATTTTCGTTTTCAGAGAAAGATACATATTGCTGTTTTTTTATAAGTAACAATTAAATAGAAGATTAAGTCGTTTGACGCTAGACTTTTATGTAATTTCCAAAGGACCCCGCAATAATCTTATGGAAATTGGGTTTCTGTTAAATTGTCTGAATTTTTGATGTTGTAGATTTTGTCATCTTGAACAAAAGTCTCCATGGGCACAAAGTGCCAAAATGAACATTTTGGCAGCTACGGAGCTGCTAAAGCTCCCCTGACCCGTTGCAAAGCTATTCATTTTCAATACTATTTACAGATGTCAAAAGCATATTTTAATTATTCTAATATATAGGGTAATGTTTTTGAGGTCACTGGATTCAACCTTCATGTCAGATTGGACAAATTGACCGTTGACAGCTGTCAATACACTGTCAACGAAGAATAGAAAATTAAATATTCTCTTTTCACATCGAGAGTTTGGGCTTTTGAGGGAGTTGAATTCAATTCTCATGCCAGATTGGCAAAATTGACAGTTGACAGATGTCAATTGACTGTCAACGAGGAATATAAAAGTAAATATCCTCTTTCCACATTGAGAGTTTGGGTTCTTGAGGTCGCTGAATTCAATTCTCATGTCAGATTGGACAAATTGACCGTTGACAGCTGTCAATTCACTGTCGACGAAGAATAGAAAAGTAAATATTCTCTGTTGACATTAGGAGTTTGGGTTTTTGAGGGAGCTGAATTCAATTCTAATATCAGATTGGAAAAATTGATAGTTGACAGGTGTCAATTAAATACCAAAGAAGGATAAAAGACTAAATAGTCTCTTTTTACATTGAGAGTTTATGTTGGCCAACTCGCTAAATTCAATTCTTTTTAGAATTGGAGAAAATGGTAGTTGACAAACTCTCAATAACGAAAGAGAATATTTTCTACTTTATTCTACTTTGACAGTAAATTGACAGCTGTCAACTGTCAATTTTTCCAATCTGGCATGAGAATTGAATTCAGCGACCTCAAGAACCCAAACTCTCAATGCCAACAGAGAATATTTACTTCTCTATTCTTCGTTGACAGTGAATTGACAGCTGTATACTGTCAATTTTTCCAATCTGAGATTAAAATTGAATTCAGTTCCCTCAAAAGCCCAAACTCTCAATGTGAAAAGAGAATATTTACTTTTCTATTCTTCGTTGACAGTGTATTGACAGCTGTCAACGGTCAATTTGTCCAATCTGACATGAGGGTTGAATCCAGTGACCTCAAAAACATTACCCGATATATTAGAATAATTAAAATATGCTTTTGACATCTGTAAATAGCTTTGGCAGCTCCGTAGCTGCCAAAATGTTCATTTTGGCACTTTGTGCCCATGGAGACTTTTGTTTAGGATGACAAAATCTACAACATATCAAAAATTCAGACAATTTGACAGAAACCCAATTTCCATAAGATTATTGCGGAGTCCTTATAAGCAGTTCTAAGCCCTCATCTTGATTTGGTTTTCCTATGTAACTTTTTGCCAAAATTATCTTTCTCTATATTCTATGAATATGGACATTTGCTCTTCTAACTGCTGAACTTTTAGTTGTTCCTTTCATTTGTTCAAAAAACGCATGTCTAAAGGAGAGCAACGTTAATGTTCCTCAAGTTTACTAAATTCTCATCCTTAACTTCTGCAGCGAGTATTCAATCAAATTATTTCAAAGTTCCTACAAGTTCATTGCATTTTTGCAGTCAAAATTTGAAATAGCACAAACAAACATCGCAAAGGCGTGAAAATAATAAACGAATTCAAAATGCAAAATAAATAAATTAAAAAAAGGAAAATAATAAAAAATAGTAAATAACTTACGAAAATTGATTAAAAATTAAATTAAAAAAATTAAAGTTAGATATAAAATCTATATAAATAATAGTGACGTGACGTCTTTTCTTGAGTTTAATTTATTTTTTTCTTTCTGTTTTTAAAGAAAGAGATGAACTGGTTATATAGATAAACTAAATGATGTAAATGTTACGTCTTCCTGACTAAAATTGTTTGATTTCTACGGACGAAATCTAACATTCTGTCTTTTTATAAAGGCAGTTATTTTATGAAATTTGCAAATTGGCAATTCTTGTTTAACTTTACAAATACTTTTTATAACTGAATATCTGGATCATAACGTGTTTGTTTTCCAGGATTTGGACATTTCCAAAAAATATGCTAAAAATACTTTTATTGTTGATTTTACCTTTTTAGTATTACATCAATCAATAAAATGATAGTAATGCTTCTCATATCTTTCTTTTGACTACACAACGAACAAATTCAAATTTGCTTTATTACCAGCTGCTAAAATTTCTTCAGGAAGTTCTTTATCTGATGAATTCATTGTCGATTTCATAAAATTGAAAACACAGATCGAAATTGATTGATAACATAACGTGCTTTTGTTCATTTTTTTATTTTCTAAAAGAGGTTAGAATTACAAATACTGGTTCTCATCGTCTACGATTATTGCGCTAATAATTTTTATAGACCTCCAATGATTGATATGTTTGCAAAGTGCAAATTTAAGCAGTTCTGAGTAAATTTTGGTTTGCACGTTTTATACCTTGTTCCGCTGATAAATAATTACTAGAAATCGATTGATTCGATGGGATAAGCACGTAGGTACTTCACTGCGATTATATTATACAGAGATATAATTTAGTCAACATCTTATTTAAATATTATCTTTTAATAGGATGATGGTTCATATGGTTAAATGCAGCTGTTTGTGTCGTTTCGTAATTATCAGCCTATGAGTTTATCTCCTACAAACACAGGTGTGTAGTCATCTGCTTCAAGAATGCAAACATAAAGCGGACATAATTTGATGTAATTAATATATTTTGTGCTTATACACAACAAAACACAGTAATCCTAGGTTTGAACTTAATGCACATACAAGGTGGTCTATAAGTCTATAAGTCTATAATAAACAAAAGAACATTATGTTGTTAAAAAAAACTTTGTTTTTCTAATAGTCTGTTTATTGAATAGTCCTCCTAGTTGTTTGTAATCAGTGCTTTTTTGTCATATTACCAGGGGATTCCAGAGAGAAGAAGCGAATAACAAGATAATAAATGATCAAACAAACGTCATACAGATGCATCGATTCAACTGATAATGACGTAACTGATAATATATTACAAATTAATATTACTTCGACCTAAGTTTCTAAATAAATTATACAGAGTGAATAAACAAGTTCCGGCGGTAACTGTACCTTTTCCTGTCCTCAAATAATGTGTTCCTGTTTCATATGACATTTTTATTGATAATATGTCCAATAACAGCGACTAGAGACAATAGATAAATATGTATGATGCAATATATTAGTATATTGGCAATATAGATGCTGAAATTGTGAAATATTTATGATCTAGGTTAATCCAAATGTAGTTACTTATCTACGTGGTCGACTCATTCAGAAAAAAAGTATTGCAAAAGTTCTAGCAAGATTGACTAATTTTATTGTTGTTGCAAACAGAATTAGGTTCAGATAATGTCAAATAAATTTTGCGTCTATGAGTTGTCTCGTGTATTTTGTTGTACTATTTAGCTTAGATAAACGTCTTGGAAATCAGAAATATCAGTTATATAATATATATATATATATATACAGGGTGATTCAGGTTTAATCTTGATAACTTCAGGAATCGATAGAACAGGTTAAAATAATGTTCATTTGTGATATAAACTTATTTCCTAAAACGCATCGTTTCCGAGAAAGAGGGCGTTGAAGTAGGAATTTTTTTCTCGTTTTTCCCTCATAACTTTTGAACCACTTATCCGATTTAAGTGAAATTCGGAACACAAACACTCCTTATGATCTTTCATAAGCTTCTTAAGTTTGAACTACCTATCCCTCTTAGAAGTGTATTTTGTATGCTACTCCCCTCCTAAAAAAACACCCAGACACCACCTATATGTGTATGTTTTTCTATTCCAAAATGACATAACACCGTGGCAAAAAAAAGTTGAAGCGATTTAAAAGTATCCTAATGACCGTTTGTGACGCCCTCTTGGAAATACAGCCAATCCTCCATAAAATTTGAATTTCCCGTCCCAAGAAACTTTCGCATACAAAATTTCATAAACTTAAAGTAATCGAGAGTTATTAAGGAAAATGCAATTATTTTTTTCTAAATTTGACATCCCGTATATCCTAAACGAACCGTTTCCAGACCTAAGTTCATAGGATTTTTTTTGCTTAAAATTGAACGTAATATAACATACTGAAGTATATAAATCTTCTCCTGAAACATCCTGTACATATAATGTTTTGAAAATAAGATACTTATTGTTAGAAATGATGACGGATGCTGGAACTCTTACTTGGTGGCACCTTGAGAGCCGAGACTAGAGACGAAGGGGGAAATCCAATAGCGCCTAGATCAGCAGGAATAGCGGCATCAGCGATCAGGGCAGGGGACGCGGTCGCACCATTCGACATATAGATCCTAACGTAGTAGCACATTCGATTATTGTTAGTTTAATTATTGCCCAACTTTAAGTAATATACTGCTTGTAATTTTTCTTTTAAAATCTGTTTTATTTCAAATTTCTAACATCAGAAGTGGGATGGGATCTATGCGCTTTTTGTGTTTAAAAGTGCTTTTTGTGAAAAAAAAAAATATTTTTTGAAAAATGACAGTATATGCACCAGTGACGTGATGAAGAGGTATTATAGTGTGCAGGAGCGAAGTATTTCGCCGGAAGAAGATAGAGCTTTGGCACGGCGGGCACAACGAGGTCGGAAGATTCCAGCGAGGACGGTGAATTGGCTGGTAGAGAATGCTGTCGGTAGCGTCGTAATGGTAGCTCAGAGCGTCGAGGTGGTCGCTCCAGACGGCGTAGTCGAAACCATGCACGGTCAGAGCCGAAGGAGTTTGCATCCTTGTAGCAGTAGCAGAAATTCTAGGATGAGAGGGACATGAGGAGAAGGAACTTCTTCTGTCTCATCAATAACTGCATTAGCCCCGAGCGTAAAAAAAGGTTGTGGACCACCCTGGTGCAGTAGCTCTTGCGAGAGGAAAAGGACAATAAAGTTTAACTGATTGATTCTTTGGTTGTCGGAGGAGAGTTGCCCTTACCGGACGTCTAAATACAGGAGTAAATGCAACTTATAGGTGTGGCAGCAAGTCGTAATAGAATGATTACAGTAGCAGAGGACTACCAGCAGGAACAGAAACTCATTCCTTGATCAAAAGTCATGACGGGGTGCAAAGGGCGTGTGGCACCCGGGCGCCATGATCCAAGGGGCGGCAAATGGCCGTTGGGTGGCAGCAAAGGTTTCCCACTCCGGTGGCAGGTACCCTTGGCGCGGACCTGTGGGGGACCTGGTTCTGTTGCGGATTACCTCGACCCCAAATACAGGCACGAGTAGAAAACTACTGCCGCGCTGGCGAGGCCCATTTCGAATTACTAAGGTGCTGGACCACGACAGGTATGAGGTTGCAGACATACCTGGAGCTCTTCGTTCTCGCATATCGTATAAAGGTACAGCAGGATTAGAGAATATGAGACCCTGGATACGGTATGCTGAGGAGGACTGAAACTGGCGGTAGGAGTTCAGAACGGAGGGTGTTCGACCCTGGGTTCTGGTTAGACACAGTATTCCGAAGAGGATCGAAACTGGTGGTAGGGGTTCAGGTGGACCGGAAATTGGTCGCCTGGTTAGTTTTAAGTCCAGGAAGGGCCGGAAATTGAGCGCCTGGTTAGTTTTAAGTCCAGGAAGGGCCGGAAATTGAGCGCCTGGTTAGTTTTAAGTCCAGGAAGGGCCGGAAATTGAGCGCCTGGTTAGTTTTAAGTTCAGGTGGACCGGAATTTGGTCGCCTGGCAGGTGGACCGGAAGTGTCGCCTGGATGCGCAGGAGCTCCTTGGTTTTAAGTATTATGTTTATTTGACCAAATTTGTTTTATGTTGTGTATGCATACACGGTTTATATTTATATTTGTGTTTATTTAGGTTAGGATTATTCCCCCCTGGTCCGGAGATGCAGAACTGTCTCTTTTATGTTGTATTATTACATAATATTAAACAATAAAACACATATGAAAGAAAATGTGAATGCTTTTAGAATTTTCTGCTCTAGGTTGGCCTCAATGGAATGCTTTCTGCATAATGTTAGAGTGGGGACACTCTAAAGTCAGGAAAGGCCGTGTTAGAAATGATGACGGATGCTGGAACTCTTACTTGGTGGCACCTTGAGAGCCGAGACTAGAGACGAAGGGGGAAATCCAATAGCGCCTAGATCAGCAGGAATAGCGGCATCAGCGATCAGGGCACGGGACGCGGTCGCACCATTCGACATATAGATCCTAACGTAGTAGCACATTCGATTATTGTTAGTTTAATTATTGCCCAACTTTAAGTAATATACTGCTTGTAATTTTTCTTTTAAAATCTGTTTTATTTCAAATTTCTAACATTATGTTCTTCGCATGCTTAGCACATAAAGTATTAGTTATTCTCCTAACATCATAATACACTATTATTCTGCGAAAGAGTTGAGAATAGGTACTTAAAAAAATGTGAATACAGAATGCAAAACAAATAGACCCTGTCTTTTATCGTATAATTGCCTTTACTTTACCTTAGCACTAGAGCAAATAGTTCTGAGGTAGAGAGAACATTGTCTTCCGGCAGCTTTGCTCTCAAGTCATGTTCCGATAAATAAACACATTAGAAATAGCCGCCATAAAGGAGTCCCCTTTGTACGCACAAATAAACCTGTAAATTGAGTGTATCCCTAACTGCTAACTGATTGTCGCAGGAGAATACCCAATGAGACCGCCACAATACCATTCCATTACGTCCTTTTTCCCGTCCACCTTGTAGGTCCGACCGAAGACATAAGCGAATCCAGAAGAGCGCCGGAATTGCAGAGAAAACCCAGCCATTGACTTATTGTTATTATTCTCATCACACGCCATATTACACCGCGAGGAGGGCTAATCCAGCTCTCGAACCCGCTGAGCCAGCGGTTTGTCACATCGGAGATATAAGAGGCGACCGCAAGAAATATTATCTGCTATCTGAACCTCTGAATTATATGCGCCAGATGTGAAACCGTTGCGCCGCTTCGCAGGACCTTTTTGCAAGTGGCCCTTTTCATGCACACCCCGCTGTCCCCCCGGACGGTTTGAACGCGCCATTATGGATCTTGAATTAGCGGACTTCTCCCGAGGGACGGTCTAACGTTTCCTTATTCTTACCGAAAACGTTCCTAGCCGAATCTGCATTATCATAATATATTTATTTTCCAACCGTCAAAAATCTATGACATTTTTTTTACTGTCAGAAGCCTTTAAGGTTGACATTTTCTTTACTGAGAAGAAAAAGGTATCTTAGCAACAAAACAATTCACTTTTAATCCTAAGAGCTAAAGTTGACACTTTTAATTCTTAGATTAAAAGTGTTAATCAAGTTTTAATTTATTAATGTTTCAACAATATTTACAATAATTTTTGTTTTTCCACATTGATATTAAATACACAGATTGAACAAGTATTATAATTAAATAAAATACTGAAACTGCCACTACCCTAATTCTTACAGCAATTTCAAAGCAGTCCAACACGTTTTCATTAACAGTTGTATTATAAAGTCTAAAAAAACCCTAATTAGGGGGTAGTCAAACGTCAACCGGTATCAATCTCTCACATGGACCCAAGCCAACATTCCTCCATCCCACCATACCTGCAGAGAGGGTGCCAATCCTCTCCACGAATATAGCTTATATATGGTCTACCGGCTGTGGAGGTCGAACCCACAGCGATCTATTCACCTCGATTCAAGTACTGACGTCTTAAACCGCGCGACCACTGACCGATCCAAATATCTTATACAAGTATGAGTATCTTAATACTTAACAATTTTATTTAGCTTGCGATACTACTGTTTGTATTATTATTTTAAAACTTTATGCTGTTTACTATTTTATTTACAATTTTTTAGTACTGTTTGTAATCATTTTATGTTAGAATTTCGAGCCGTAAATGTTTGTTTTTCAATTTTATATTAATTTTGTTGTGAATTGATGTTTTTTGTTCATGATGGTCATCGAAATTTTTATATTAGTCTGTTGATGTGTGTAAACACTTTGGTGTATTATCACGAAAATTAAATAAACAATAAACAAGATAAGATTTCTACAATCCTCCGTATGACGAACATATATTCGAGAGTGTGGTCCAACACGCATTAACTTAAGTGATTTTTCTTGGTCAGCTACCTTTTCCCGGCCTATTTGCGGAACTGAACCCCGACTATTATCCCCATCCGCGCTGGCGGGTATCCATCCACACGTCTCGGGTGATTTCCACTTTGAGGAGTCCGCCGCGAACGAATCTGCATGCACAAATTGCTCTCCGTTCTCCGACTTGATCTGCGGATCACTCGGGTTCAACATCTCTTTGAAGTTAAAACGTATTTTCATAACACCAGCCGACAGAGAAGGGCTGGGGCCGTTCGCGTGAAATGTCGAGGCTGTTTGAACAACGACGAACCGCCCGCCTCGGAGGCCTTCCCCACGCTCACGGGCCAATTTGGCAGGGCTCGAATTCCATCATTAGCGAGCGCCATTGGTTTTATAAGCCTCGCTATCGCATACTGTTTTATTTGTTTATTCGGTAGGATTAAAAGCTACAGTTTTGTACAGTTACGGTAAATATTGTAAACTCTATGTTGGGTTAGCGTGGAAACAACTCACGTAGACAAACAAACTTTATTGTCACTCTTGATTACACAAGAAATATCTTTCAAACAAATTTCACAACTGTCAACGCTTTACTTTGACGTTTGTCAATCGCCTTCGACTGCTCAATATAAACTGACTGAGACGTTTAGAGTAGACAAGTGAATGCCAGCGACGAAATCAAGAGCGACGGAAATGGAGGAAACTTTGAATCAGTTAATAGGAATGATGCAAGATATGAAAGAAGACTTAAAGAAAGAAATGAAAAACAACCAGGATCAAATGAAGAATTGACAAGATGGAATAAAGGAAGACCTAAAAGAAATGAAAAACAGCCAAGATCAAATAAAGAGTAGCCAAGATGACATGATGGATGATTTGAAAAGAGAAATGAAAAACAGTCAAGATGAAATGATCAAAAATTAGAAAAAGTTAATGAAAAATAATCAGGAAGAATTAAGAAGTGAAATGAAAATCAGTTTACAAGAAAACGTTAAAATAAAGGCATCACAAAAATTATAAATTCGAACATAAACAGAAACATAATTAACAAATTAAAGAGGTAGGTGAGCTTCGTAACAATATCTAAAGTGCATATGTAGCTTACAGTGGTTTCAAATCTATTGAATATTCTGCAACATCTGGTGCCTCACAGGGATCTATACTTGGACCCTTGATATTTAACATGTTTATTAATGATATTGTGAACGATATTGAGGTTAACTGCTTATTATATGCTGACGACTTAAAATTATTTAAAATAATTACATCTGAAGATGACTGTGTACTTTTGCAAAATAACGTATGTAAAATTAATGTTAATGTTTTCGGAATAAACTTGAGTTAAATGTCTCTAAATGTAATATAATGACATATACCACCATAACTACACCTTTGGGTTTGGGTTGGTTAATTAGATATAGTAAAGCTTTTTCTAATGTAAATACTTTGAGAATATTATATTTCGATTTTGTCCGGTCAAAAATTAAATATTGTTTTCTTGTGTGGAATCCTAAATATAACGTCCACATTAACCGTCTTCAGGGAGCAGAGGGAATTTTTAAAGTTACTATGTTACAAATCAGATTATGTTTATCCACAAGTTGGTGTTCCGTAGGAAGTGCTTTTGACAAGATTCTCAATTGTGACACTTGAACAGAGGCGTAAGTGTTGTTTTCAATTATTTTTATACATACTTATTCACAATAAAATCGATTGTCAACATTTATTAAGAAGATTGAATTTTCGAGTACCTTGCTTTAATGCTCGAAGACTTCAAACCTTCTACCTCTCCATCCCGAATTAAAATATTCTTAAATTTTCATCAATTATAGATTTAAACTATTATCAATATGGCTATATTTTGATGATGATTGTAGTATTCGTGAGCACGTTATCATTATTTGGAAAAAAGATAGCGATTAGACAGTGTTAAGAAGTATCAGTTCAACTGGAAGCGGCTTATCCTTGGAATAAAATGTAGTCTACTTAATGGATTAGACCCTCGGCTTGTTCTTATTCTGTGATGTCCTTCCCTTCTTAAAAAAAATAGAAACTGAGAGGCGAGTTTCCTTTTTTCGTCACTTTTTATTTAATGTTTAGTACTCAGCCAACATTTATAAAGTATAAAGTGAAAGTTATGAATTGATTTCCCTGATGTGACCTTATGTGTTTCTTAGTTGTTATCAGATATCAATTTGGATATATCAGCTATTCAGCAGCAAGGAACTGCCGGATCATTGTATGACGCAATCATTAATATATGTGATAGTTTATGCATTTTTAGATATTGTTCATAATATAACTTAATTGATATATGTCATTAGATGTTACTAAGCATTAAAATTGTGTAATTACACAGGAATAACGTCATGAAAATTAACAGAATATGCATAGCATATACAATTGTAAAGTGTCTTTCAAAAAGGGTTTCCTACTTGTCGGTGAAAATATGTAAATAAAATTGTTAACGCGTAGTCGAGGTGTCCAGTTCTCACATAAAAACTGAAATTGTATCAATAACTCTTTATTTTATTAGTAAAATTTTAGAATGACTGTGTATATTCCATAAAAGATGTAATAATCCGCAATTGCTGCATATTTTTAATGGAGAAACGTAGATTTCAAGTCTCTGCTTTATTTTTTGCACAAACTCTTACATGGTCGACAGTTTATATCGACGAAATATGGTGCAGTATATGAGGTTGCCTTTGTCAAGTTCGAGAAATGGTGTTTTGAAAAAATGTAATGCAATACTCTGAGAACAATTTATTGGCATACTTTTCTGAAATGGCACAAAAACTGAAGAGTTCTAATTTATGGGCTCATTATTCAATGGTGTTAAGTTTCAGTACAACAATTTGCTGTATCTGGGGATGTCGTTGCGAGGAACTAGTGAAGATGACAATTGATATTGAAGACATGGGATCTTTGCTGCTAATTAAAATTCCTAACACTAAAACTAATAAGAATACAACTTTCACCGGCTTGGGAGATGAAATACATATCTTTGTCTGAGAAGAGGGTTGGAAATCGGATGCGTTTGCCGAAAAATACATCGAAAATTCTGTAGAAAGTAGACCAACATTGCTAAGAGAATTCTTCGACTTAGCTCTGCGGAGAATGTCGAACAATTTTCATTTAACGGACCCACTACAAGCAACGGATCTTTAAAAGCAGTTGACCATAGAAATATTGTCATAAGTACTGATATCGCAAGAAGTTGAGGATTCTTAAATTATGCAAATCTTCACAGTTGTACTTTTACCGTAAATATTAATAATAAATATAAAGAAAATGTTCATTATCAAAATTTAATTCATATAACTATAATGTGTTTATACATATAAGTCTCCTACTTCTAGCCATATAAATAACACTTAATATTATTGAGTAACGCCACAAGTTGTCATTTATATGACGTTTGAGGAAAACAATATGTCATTATAATATATAATAAATGCTATAGATTTGGGTAAATACACAATACAATATTATTGTATGTGGTCCTAACGCAGCAACGCTATTTCGCTTCAACACTCCATCGATATATGGCGTCGTTATCAGAAAATTTGTTGCGTACCAGAAGTGCTTTGTTACCGGGAGTTATGGCATGTTTTGCTTCCCTTTTAAAATCTTAATTAATTATTTTTTTTTTTTTCGTTTTTCTGTCTTTATTAGGCTTTCTGAATAAGTGGTTAAAATTAATGACATAACTGAATCGCCTTGTATATAAAATTTTGCAAAATTATTAAATGCCGTTTATGACAAAACTAGTCCACCTAAATACATAAATTAAACTATAAGCAATTTGCATATTAAAATGTACCTATGGAAATCCACAGTAACGGGTTTAAAAATTTTCCAATTGTTTAAAATACTGCTACAAATTTTATTGCGCAAAGTTGTGTGAATATCAAATAAATGTCTGTTCTTAAGTCCGTAGCATTCTTCTAAATATTTTGCAGGAAAGACTGCTACTATATCATTTAAGCATAATTTTGAATGAGTGATGGATTGTTATAGATATATGTTTGTTAGAGATTTTATCTAAATATATCTAAAAAAATTCCGAAACAGTATAATATCTTGAAATATTTATACTCCATAAATCATACAACCAACATTAAATCTTAAATCAATGTAGGTACTCATGAGATAACATTTTGCTAGACTATATAAAAATCTAGAAATCATAGCGGAAATAATATATAAAGAGATATATTAAAAATTCAGAAGATTCGGAATTTTATAGGATATCTATTCTGATGTAGGTATATTTCAAATGTAAACCTCGATTAGTATTTAAAATATAACTTCGTATGTCTATTTTTAGGTAAAAATGACAAGTTTAATTTTAAATTAAACATTGATCATTGCTACATCATTTATTGCTACCCAATAAAATCAACCTTTGTGGCCCACCATAATTTACAGAAGGATGTGTAATGGTTAAAAATTTTATTTATTACTCTTGAATTGCTTTCAATATTTACGTTGAATAGTTATACATAGTATTAAGCATTAATGCATGTAATATAATGTAATTTGTTATGAAAATATAGGGTCTTGCAATAAGGAAGGAAGAATTGACTTAATTTGTGATAATATTGGTATGACCATCGGCTGTTAAATCGCGTCGTCTTTATAAAACTTGTCTGTCCAATCAGCTATATTTCAATATAGAATTCTGTAATGTACTGTAGTGTGATGAATACAGTGTTTCTATTTGGAATCAAATGTCAGAATTTTCTTAAAAAAGAATACCTACTTGCCTAATTTGCTATATAAAAAAGCTGCATATATTTTGTTTACTATTTTAAGACTAACATTACGCCACTGATACTATTGTTGCTCCACACAAAGTGCTTTTGTTTAAATATATTACATTTAAAAAAAAACTGGGTACATATCTACGTATTAATAATGGTCTGGTCTTTCACTTTCAGTATGGAAAACACAATATAATAACATAACGATGGTACGACATTGATTGACAGTTGACTTACTCATATACTTATTTTAATCGATATAGCAAGACGAATAAAACAAACCATTATTGTTTCAAAATTTGGACTTAATATACTATAATATTTATAGATAACATTAATATGACACTTGTGATCATTACCAATTCTACAGGGTGAGTTAGTTTTTTGTAGGCAAACTTTAACAGAAGATAGAAGACATGTTTTTAATAAGAAAATTTCCTATAAAATACTTAGATTGTTTTCATATTTAGGGGATATTGCTTATTAATTAAGGATCATAAAGCAAGAAGGTTTCGTTAAAAGAATTAATTATTTAGCCAACAATTGATAATGAATAACTTACTTAATTTTGTACCACGTCAAGCACTACACAGGAATTTCGAAACAGAAGAAGGGATATTATTTTTGGTAAGCTGTATGTAGATAATGAAAATAACAGTTTTTTTTTAAATAGTCATTGGCGTAGAAGTTTTGTTCAAGAAAGAGGTTGAATACCCCCTCCACTCCGCCACTGTGCAAGTTTTTAAACATTCTTATCGCTTGCTTTATGCCCCTTAATTAATAGGCATTATCTCCCAAATATTAAAGGAAATCTAAGTATTTCTTTATAAGTTATATTGAAAATTCGAGAACAAAGAATTATATTCAACACCCTGTATCTCGGTAACGAAGCCCTCTACGACATATGTTTATAGGAACTTTTCTTTTTAAAAACATGTCTTCTATCTTCTATTAAAGTTTGTCTACAAAAAATTGTATTAAAGTTGCGTGTGCAGGTAGACCGTCATTTATTGAGGTTCACCCCAGAAAATATATTCACTCAAGTTGCAAGTATTTCCGAAATTCAATTTTCTTTAATTTCGACCTACTCTTTAGAATATTATTTTCATTATTTATTCTTATGACAATGACAAAAAAGTTTTCCAAGCAAACTTACAACAAAACTGTTTCGTTTATAGAATTTTACAAAGGAAACACATCGGAGGCTCGACAAAGGTCCTGCGTTTATGGCGAAGGCCTCCACTTTACATCTATTTGCACGTCATTATAATGTATAGGTATAAAAGGGATTGATAATGGCTTCCTTAGCATGTGTCTCGTCTTCGGGCTACCTATTTTGCAATTGTATTATTTTTAAATTTGACATAATTGATGAGACACTTTAAGTGTTTTTCTTTGATACTGTCATAAAAGGGAGTGTTTCTCGTCTCAAAGAAATCTACTAAACACAGATTCTTTTATATTCACATCGTTAAGACCAAATAAAAATAGCAGCCCGCGTTCTCGTATAGCAGTTCAAAGAAATTATTTTTTGTTTGAATCCGTTTGTGTGGCGGAAATTGTAATTGTCTGGATAACTTAGATAAATTAGAGCATGTTTCGATAATGATGCACTTACTTCTTTTAGAAATACGTCTGGATAATGATCGCTATCTGCTATGTGAGAAATCTCTTATTAGTTCATAAGAGAAAATGTCAATCAAGTCAAGTTCTGCTATGTTATATGACTTGTTAAAAGGTGATCTATATATAATAATTTCATATTTAGATTTAACACAATTCAATCATTATTACCGATACAATTCAAGGGTTATCACTGAGAGAGTATTACTAGCCTATTTTGAGCAAAAATCCAGAGTATGCCAGAGTTCTACATTGTGGAGTCTTTACTCTATGATAAGAACAACATTGTCAGTGAAAAAGAATATCGATATAAAGAAATTTCCAAGTTTAATTGCTTTTCTTAAACGTAAATCGTAGGACAAGATCCAGGAAGTCTAGTGTTTTAAGAAGTTGACAAATTTTTGTAAGAATCAGATGATAAAACCTACTTGATGATGAAGGTAAAGTGTAATTTTCACACTTCCTTCCAAATATTGAAATTTTTTCTTATTTTAGATAGAGTTGATTATTGGTATCAGTGGAGCATGCCGTCGTGAAGAACTAACATTTCTTCAGCTTGAACATATAAAAGTCATGAGAGAATTTATATTGATAGAGATTCCCAAGACGAACGTGAGAGGAGAATGTACTATTTCTAACGGGAACATCGAAAGAGCCTATCTTGTCGAAATGTTTTGAAAATATTCCTCTCTTCGTCCTTCACCAATTGAGCATTCAAGATTCTTCCTACGATATAGAAATGGAAAATGTACAAGACAATGTGTTGGTATCATTTTTTTTCCTAAAAAAATTGCTCAATTTTTGAAATTGCCAAATGTTGGGAATTTCACCGGCCATTGTTTCCGGAGAACGTCTGCTACGATACTGGTTGATGCAGAAACAGACATCACCACTCTTAAAGCATGGTGGATGGAAGCAACGAACATGGCAAAAGGATAAATAGAATACTGCGTTCAATAAAAATTTCAAGTAGCCTCAAAAAATATTCGATCAAAGAGAGATCAATATAAATACAAATTCGGCATCTACTTCATCAAATATATGCGTAGGTTGTAAAAAAGTTTAGGTTAAAATTTGTAATAATGATAAGAAATCATATACAGGATGTTTTTAAAATCATTTAAAAACACCCTGTAGATTCACAATAAATGGGTAATGCGCTAACAGACTTAGCAAATAGCTACGGATAATGTCAGTGGTGCCCCAACCTATACCTCTTTCCAGCTTGTTAGCTCTCATCAGTGCCAGTAGTGTTAAGAATGTTTTAAACAACATTTATTTGGACATAATTAAATAATTGACAATTATTTATCAAGATTACAATCCGCTGCGACATTATTAGAAAAGCAGTCACTTAAACTCCAGACATCGTAAAAAATGTAAGGAGAGATTCCAAAAACTCGATATTAAAAACAGATTGTTTCAGCTTTAAGATTTAACTTTCCTAATACTCGATTTAATATTAATTTAAGTTTCCAACTTTTTATAATGCCGTTACATTCGTGAATGCTTAAAGTTTAAAGTATCCGACATAATTATGTTACACTCCTCTTGGAAATATAAGTTGAATTTTCGTATGGGACGGAATTTAATTTTCTAGAAGAAAACAAGTGAAATTTAGTACTCGGCGAGATTAAAGAAAAACTCATCACACTAAAGAATATTATAATACCTGTTTTATACATTTGTGGATTATGCGGAGCTGTTAGGATGATGTACAGCGGCGCATAAATGCTCTCAGAAATTGTGTTACTTTAAAAATGGCTCGAACCTACTTTTATCATAATCGTCCGAATATTTAATTAAATTCCTTCTACTTCTACGGTAATAACCTGCAGAATTTGATTTACATATTCTTCAACATAAAACGATTACGGAAAAATGGAGGTAATTGTTGCATCCTTAAGTATACAGGGTGATTGAGAACATATTTACTCTCTTACTCTTACAAATGCAATTTTGTAAATAAAAAATAAAACAGGGCACTTAGAAATGATTTAAAAATGTACTTCTGCACAGCACTGGAAACTGCTGTGGAATTCTGTTAACCATGTGATAAAAATCCAGCCTACTACGATTTTTTAAAATGTTCGATTCAAAAAGCGGTATTAGTCATTATTTTTATCAAAAAGATAATATTACCGGGCTATTCAACAGCCATCAAAATATCTATAAATCAAATTTCAGCGACAAATGTCTACTGAGTGTTGTTTTATGGTGTGCCAAACTTCGAAAAATCAAAACTAAAAATTATAATAAGCAAGTCAAAGATTGCCATGAAAGTGAAAACAAATACCAATCGGACAAAGAAAAAACACAGACACTACAAGTTTAACACTTTTAATTGCGGTCACAGTAAAATTAATTAAAGTACAAAAAATGTAATTTACTGTAAGGTACTTCAATAGTTTCTTATTTAAAAGTTCAAAAGTGTAAAATACAAAAAGTTACATATTTTTACATCGACAGTATAGTATAACTAGCGCTCCCTAGTCGTGACCTCAACACTGTTTGCATATTCGTAAATGCCACAATCGGCCCATAAGTTCTTAAAATATAGCAAAAAATCGAAAACATTTTTTCAATTTTAACACCCTTTAGAATGAAAAGGAGCAACAATTGAATAAGGCATGTTGGGCTCAATCGCTTTAAGTTCACGTTAACAATATGTCTATGTGCCATTATTAATGACTCACCTTGTATATATTCTTAGCATGCTGTTTAGTTTAGGCTTTCGCTTTCATAAGCAGTCTTTGAACGGCATTGATTTTGAAAAGTGCGGGTTCTGGTGTACAGTTATTGGAATATATTGGTGTATTAAATATTACAGTTAAATTGACCCTTCCTTAGTTCTAATATTAGTAAAAACCCTATATTTTTTCCCACACTGTATCTCTGAAACGAAGCATTTCCGGACACAGGTTCATAGGAACTTTTTTCTTGTTATTTGTTCAAAGAAACTCCCACTGAATTTTTTCGCAATATTAACGGAACACCCACTATAAAAAAGTATGCCCTTACAACAGCTGCTCCAAATAGCAGGCCTTGCGATATGGTATTTAACAATGTATTTATTCAATTTATACTTCCACCATGTGCCGTCTAAATCATCATGAAACGTCGCTGCGTAACTGGCTACAGTCAATAAAGCGAACAAAGAATTGCCCTGTTTCTATAAAAATATGATGGGGTTTATGAGTAGACGGACACGACATGAACTGCGCGGCCCTTTGTCACCGCCCGCAGTCGAAGCCATAAATACCACCCGAAGGCTCCGGGGCCGTCGAGCTGACAATAAAAGTGAAAAACGTCTCTTTTCCAAATCACCCGAACTTGGTCCCAGTTCGCCGTTGATAAATAACTCTCGTGGATGATTGTTTCTGTAATTACATCATCATATAACGTCCAGAATGGTATATTTTGCAACAAAATTCCAGATTGTTCCATTTAATAACATCGTTTTGGTACACTGTAATAATTTTTAGATTTTAACACAAAAGAATAATGTGTTAATCGAGGTCTACATTGAACTAAGCATATTTTTGTACATTTCGCGGTATGTAGCAGTATGTTAACGGTTTAACACAATCCACAGTGTTGATATATCAAGTCGACTGTTCAATATCCCACATGGGCTTCTTTAAATTAAAATTATCTATTTAATCAGTGGGATAACCGCATCATTAACATACAAATGTCCGTTAGCTCACGTATTAAATACAACTTTTTATCTGCGACTGTGTAAGTCTGGCTCAAAAGCGAAAAAAATAAGGTATAAAACAGATCTTTTTTATTTCAATCGATGAAGCATGGCTTCCGAAACGAGAAAATTTGTACGTCATAATTTTTTAATTTCTCTTTGCTTCATCATGAGTGAGTCTGAAACTCTTCCACCAGGCGTGGAAGAAGCTGCAACAAACGTAGTTTTATAACTTTTACCAGAAAAATCAAGAATTAAGTATGAACAAACGTATGCACGTTTATGCAAATGGTGCGATGGGAAGAAGATTAAGAACGAAGCAACTGAAAAGGCACTTATTTCGAGAATTTGTCCTAACGCTATAAGTATTTGTCTGTGGGCGTGTTAGTCGATGACGCGAGTAACTATATCTATGAAGAAAAACGTGGACTTCAGTAAATGCATTCAGCTTGTGGCATTTCTCAAGCGAAAATCTGAGATATAAATCGAAAAAATCAAATATTTGAACTAAACAAGATATAACGAAGTTTTTACAGGAAGTGAAAGATGAAACATGGTTACTAAGAAAGGTCAATTATGTATCTCATTTTTAAAACTGGTTTTATATTAAACAGTTGTTCTGTATTCTAATTTCTTCTACAGAGCACTATTCAATCTGAGGGATGGTTATGCATGTACGATTAGAAATAAGTATTGCCATTTCATTGTTCGATACCTTATTACGTTATGTTATGTATATTGTAACAACGTTTTTTTGATATTTTAACGACATGTTTTCGTACTGTACATAGAATTATGAAATTAGTTTATTTTTCTTAGTTTTATTCGTTTAGAAATTTTAAAGTCCACGACAGACAATAACTGAATTTAATATCTTAGAATACTCTTCAAAGTGAGTTAGGGACTTCTTTATAATATTATCCATCATTGCATGTTTAGAATTAATTCTAAGAAAATATCTGTGATATTTTTCACTTATTTTTTTTTGGTGTTCGATGTTATGAATCGTTTTGTTTCAATGTAATTTGTGGCACTACACACACATACCTGAAAGATAAAAACAATAATTACAAATTACTATCTAGCTTTAAATGACTATATGATAGGTACCTTCTGGGTACAGTAAATTTTCAGCTGATTCTTCCTAGTAAAAACCAGTTGCTTTATTTTAGTTCTGTGTCATATGAAATACAGAAATTGTAGTATATTTTTACTATTTTACAGTAGTCTTTCTTAAACATACTTTATCCATCAGAAACATAAATAAAGTGCTGAAATATGTGGACACAACAAACAACGACAATTATTTCTAGGTTATGCTTTAGTGATATTTCTTTTGAGTGCCAAGTTCAGTTCTGACGTAGTTCTGACTTTCAGTTCAAGGACAAACACGTTCACATTATAATAAAAAATAGTTTTAGGAATCGTTTTGTTCGAATTTATTTGTTGCTAAATAAGTAATCAATAATTAATACAGCAGTTGGAAAAAAGGAATATTATTTAGGTACTTACACACTTTTGAAAATTATTTTGTGATAAAAAATACGGGTATTTAATTATTATGTGCACTGTAGTAACATAAAAAAAACAATTTACTGAAGCTTTATTAAATTATAATGGAACAATTTAAAAATATCCACAGATATTTTACACAATATTCACGCTGAACGATGCTGTAACGGAAAACTGCGCTGGCGCAGCGACCTCAATGTTCCAAAAGCCTCAACTCTTGTCTAAATTTTTATCGACAAGTCTCAATAACACCATTGTGCATACGTAAATTACATTCAATACATTATTTAGCGTTATTTATGTGTAATTAATATTTGACAATTCAATGACAATTTATAGTTTTGACGTTTAGCGATGTTAGTTTCTTCTGTGTAAGTCTGGCTCATGGCTATACACATTTTACATGACAAAACAATGAAATTTGGGTACTTTTTGGAGGCATTATTTTATGTTAAATTTTAACATTTTTAAATGTTTATATTTCAGAATGTGTTCATAATTAAGTATATTTCAATTTAGACATAAGTTTTAGCGGGGTTAACTACCAAAAATTAAATCAATTTTCTGAAAAATTGAATACCTTGTATATGAATCCGTATTATCATCAGATTCTACTCGCAGTTTAGCGTCTGTATACCAAATAATAAATATCGTCGCGCTGGCTATGATGGTTTCTGATATATAAGCACTGAAAGTCTTAGAGGGAACACCCAGTATATTCCACTTAATGCTCGAATAACTATTGTGATAATTGCTGGAATTGAATTATTAAACAGCTAATATTTATGTTCCTTCAGTTTTGAATAATTCTTGTGTTCGTATATTCATTCTTTTATTCTATATATAGAGGAATTCTCATAACATCGCTTAGTTCCTCTCATATTCGGTTCGATAAAACAATAAAATCGTCAATTCCAGCAAGCTAAGTGACTCGTTCCAGTTCTATATTTCATATAAACAACAATCGAGACGAGCTATATATCCCCGGAGAATTTTATAGAGAACGCTCCTTCGTATTAGCTTCATATTGATTGGTTAGTGAAATTTATCCTCTGGTAATTCTTTTCCTTCATTTCTGAAATTATTAATCAGTCTGATCCAAAATCTCTCTTCGCAATTGTTCCTACAGTTTATAATTGAGTCAGCATCTGGAGCGTCTAGTCTTGATTCTATTCCTAGATTCACAAATTGCACTTAATATTTATAATGTAAATACGTTTCCAAATTGTATAATTTAGAAGATTTGTCTTGGTCATGTCATTTAATTTAGATAAGGTATGAAGAGTTTGTGACTAATGAAACAATTATTGGCATTTTTGTAAAACATAAACGAGATATTCTTGAGAATTCTGATCAAGCAATCCTTATGCTCATTTGTTTGGAATGCAAGATATCAAGACAAACCGCAAATTTTTCTGTTATCAAAGTAATTAGGCTTTTATATACAGTGTATCTGTAATATAACGTATACTTGCGATAAAAACGAAAAAAATGTGTATGCAAACCATAATTTTTTGTTGATATTTACTGCAAAGGGTTATTTGTGTTGTCCTCTATGTTCTTGGTCTTAAGATGTAGCTAATAGTATTATATCCTTCGAAGTGGTATCGCGGAAGTTGATCTGAGAATATATTTATCTAACTAGCCAGCTATTCTGTACGGAGCGTTGTTACATTTTAACTAAGTGTACTTTAACATGAAGTTCCGCGTCAGCTGTAAGTTGTAAACAGTCCTGTTATCTCTATTTACACTAGTCTCTTTACGTTCTGGTTTAGCTATTTACATACATCCTGGATAACACTGAAATGTGACCCATACTAAGCATAAAACTGCAGAGAATATATTATTTCTAGCTTTGCTCGAATAATTTTTTATGCATAAGTACGGTAGTTATAATTTTTTTCATATGCTTGCTGCTTATATGAAGGCATATGTTTTTACTGTTTGATCAACGAATTTAGATTTAGTCCAGTCATTTAAGGTTTTATCTGCGGAAAAATTCCTAGTGAGCTGAATTCTTGTATACACGTTTGTTACGGCGTTGTAATGAAGATGTGAAAAATCGACATTGATATCATGCCGGTTAAAAAAGTTATAAAAGTCAAAAGGTCACGAAAATCAGTTTCTCGAAAATATCTCGCCACTTATTGTTCGGAGGTTGCATTTTTCTGTAAAATTAACCGTTTTCGGAGTAGAGCGCTGAGAAAGCGACTATATTATGACAATGCACTTGTTTCCTCACCACCTTCGAGGTAGAATGCAAGGCGCGTTTTTTTACATGGTTTCCCCCGTAGGCATAATCCATGATATGTAATAAGAGGTTTTTTTATTGAAGAGTGGATAATTTTTTATTTGAATACTGAAAAATACAGAAGAAACAAACTTAAGTATATAATTTTTTTTGTCATTCATTGTCGATATCTTCAGTTTCTATATCATTAATTGCTGACAAAAAAAGGTCAAGTGGACTTATTCCTATATTTAAATCGACATCTTCATCATTTTCATCATTGGTTGACTCTGCGTTTAGGCATGACTGGCCACGGCAATGTCCACAAACTTTTGAACATCTTAATCCAATTTTTTTGCATCCACATTTGCCGGCACAACCTTTTGTATAAAAGATTGTGTTCAGTAGATCATCGGGTGCTGGTAGTAATAAAGTTGTTATTGCCGCAATACTCAAATTGTTCGTATAATTTTTACGGCAATTACTATAAACATTTACAAAAGTCACAGTACTAATATTGAATATTTAATTCAATATTACCATCACCTCTAGCAATACTAGCATTTTTTAATGCCTAACTTCTACTACGTCACCATCGGATAACAATTCATTGCATATAAAACATGTATCACTCATTATGAAAACTGTTCAAGAGCATGAAATTACTAAAATAACGTCTTTAACACTCAAGCAATAATTTTCAACTAAGCTAAACACAGTCTGACAGGCAGTAGCAGGTAACGGAACATCTGCCAGTGTAGGTCGTTTGTATAATATTTAGTAGATTTTACTAAGTTCCCAAACCTCTGTAATATAAGTATATTTTGCACAAAACGCCCAAGTATCAGATAGAAGTTACAAACATGAATAAAAAAAGCAATAGAGTTTACGCCTTGGTATACGATATACAATACCATATGTGAGTGCATTCTAGTCGCTTTCTCAGCTCTCTACTCCGAAAACGGTTAGTTTTACAGAAAAATACAAGAGGCATTTTTTGTAGATAATTTTACGACAAACAATTTTTATAATAACTCTATTGACCTCCGAGCAATAGGTGGCGAGATATTTGCGAAAAACTGATTTTCATGACCTTTCGACCTTTATAACTTTTTTAGCCGGCACGACGTAATAAAGGTGTATAGAAAAATTCAGCTCACTAGGAATTTTTCCGCAGATTGAGGTTTAAAATGTTTAAAATGACTGGATTAATTGGCATGGCTTGGTTTGGCTTGATTTTGGTTTCAAATTTAATAATTTTTTACGTTGGCTATTATTCGAATATGAATAGTGTTTAAATACGTACAGTATTTAAGTATTGACTAATCTGATGGTATTCTGTATCGTATTCATCACGTTTAAATCTGCATAAATGTAAATTATTTAAATTACCTGAAAAGTTGTCCAAAATTAGTTAAATCTATGTAATTGTATATTAAATTGTTTATAGTGAATACGTTTTTTATTGTAAATAGAGCCATGGTTATAGATATATTGAACCAGCAAGAGCATTGAAAAAGATCTATATCGCTGATTACGGCGTTTCAATAATAATTATGAGATAGAGAATTTCCACCACCACCTCCTACAACATCCTCCTTCAAATAATAATTGGTGTAACCTTGGCCCTAAAATATTCCTTTAAAAAGCGCGGCAATAAGATGAATAATTCGGAGAATCGAGTGAGAAACTGATAATGATAAGGCATTAAATTTTCAAATGAAACACTTTGAGGGAAATACGAATTCTCTAGACATTCGCCCGATGAACTTTTGTAGAAGCGGAAGCTATTTTACAAGTTAAAATAGAATTAAAATAGAGGAGACGGAAGCATTTATCCGTGTAACACACGGTCGCCATGCTAATTAAATTGTGACTTGAAATTGCAAAAGACATTTCAAAGAAACTAGTGCTAAGTATTGTTTCCATATTCTCGTAGAGTTCTTCGGATGTGCCTCATTTAAATATTTTTAGAAAGTCACTGCTCATTAGCTAGAATAATACTTCGAGGGAGACATCAGACCATCAGTTAAGGAGATATACGTCGAAAATAGGGTTGGTTTTTAGTATAGTATTGGTTAATATTTTTCATATTTAATTCAGTATTTTTCTGGCTGGCATCGTAGAATATCTACATGTGTATCAACTTGAAACATTCTCGCCAATTTAAATCAGTTTATATTTAACAGTAAGTAATAAAAATTATATTAGTTCACTAATAAAAAATCATTAATAGATAAATGATAAAAGATAAAAAAATTATTTTAAATTAGAATAAATACAAAATAGTTATTAATTATATAAAACAATTAACAAGCCTTTCAGAATGCAATTCAACGTTTTATTCACGGCCAAAACCGGTCAATTAGGAGAGAGAAAGCCGTGTGAGAGCAGGTGAAAAATTATGGTTTTGACAAACATCATATTTGGCAAATTTATTTTAATCAAGATTGATTGATTGTCAGCCGAATACTAGAAAGTCTTGGAATCGTTTCTAAGACATGGGTTTGTTTATTTGTCAACAACAGTGAAGAAATTTACAAAATCGACACAAAAAATGAGTGAGAATGCTGAAAATTTCTTAATTCAGGCTGAAATCCAGCAAGAAGCCCAAGAACCAACATTATGTCTGTTTCCAACGAAAAGCAGAAGTGGGTATGAAAATAAATTGGTGGAATTCGATAATTGACGAAAAAAGGGGCATAGGAGAAGGATAAATTACAGAAGAGGTGCTACTATCCTACTTTTTCAATGTGGAGAAACGGTTTGCAAAGCGACATGTGTCGAAAATACATCAATCTGTGACCTAAAATGCCGGTGGGAGATTTTTCTTGCTATATGTGGTTAGAAAATGTATGGATAAATTAATATTAAAAAGGAATAAAATAGAATAAATACATACTTAATTACTATAGACATAAAAAGAGTACAGTTAATAAATAATACATTCATACACATATAGGACAAAATATGAATTATTGTATGTTATTCTTCTACAGGGTGCCTCTAAAAGGCCTGTACAACGCTCCACCAGATATAGTAGGCGTCACAAGCGACCATTAGGTCGCATTTAAACTGTCAAAACTTGTTTGTGCCACGGTGTATTTCACTTTTGGACTGGAAAAATCTTTAAGCAGAAAAATTGGATGAAAAGATTTTTCTCCAGCCATATTGAGGTCAGCACATTGTTCTATCGATGTGTATTTTCTAAAAACCTAAGTAACTTGGGGTTCTAGTTTGTTTAATGAAATATAACTTGTAAGAAAGGTGTATGTAAGTTCATAGAAGAATACAGTCTTTAGCTCTGGAGTAGGCATGGCTCTTCAAATGCTCTGTTACTTTAGTTTTGTCAGAAGAATTTTTACTTCGTTCACAAACAGTTCAAAACAGGTTATTTACTTTGATACGTATGTCTCAAACCACATTTGAAATAATTCCCGTCTATTTCTTCCATCCTTTGGTATGTTACTTCAATTCTTCCCTGAACTAATAGTTGTTAATGTAAATTATACTTACTATTTTAAATAGTTATTTAAATACACACGGCGAATACAACTTACAGCAGACGTAAAAAAGAAGCGTATCGACACGACGCACAGTGGCGCAAAACGCCACTGTGCCACTCAAATTACTGTACACCCCTTAGGGTTGGGCCGATTGAAGTGATTTTTTTTTAGAATGTTCGTCATAAAATTCCCTATCGATCCCTCTTTCTCAATTTTCGATTTGGGTCTTCATTTTCGCGGAACTTGACTCCAAAAATGGGTTTGCATGGAAAAAACTAGATTTTTCGTACAAAAATGACCCTACGGAACACGAGATTGAGATTTTGCCAGACTTTATTATGGGGGAATGCTCGTATTGGAAAGCCCTACAAGACTGTCCATTTAGATTTCGGGAAGAAATTTTCCGTTGCCCTTAAAATGGCTACAATTATCCAAAAGTTTTCACATATCAGAAATCGTTCTACTGAAAACTGGGAAACTGGTATTGAAAAAAAATCTCATCTCACAAAAATTATTTGTACACATTCGAGGAATCCGCAAAAATTTTTCCAGAATTTTTGGACACATTTTTGGACATTCACCAAAATGGCCACATATATATTTTTCGAATTTTCCCGTAATTATGAAAAAGATCAGAAAGGTTCCATAAAAAATGATTTTGAACATGTTTTTCGGAATTCAATTTTTTAATAAAAGTTCATTGTTAATAAGAAATGATTGATTTGATTATTTTCTTCCCAACACACAGAGATAACATTAAACAACGTCGAAATTTGCTTTTTTATATCGAGCGCTGTACCAAAAAAATAAATAAATAAATAAAATATACAAAACCAATATCTGTCCTAGAAAAACATACACTATTCTACATTAATTTATATACAAGGTATTTATAAGATATATAACAATAACCCTTCAAAAAACTGAACTTTTTGAGAATTTGTTTGGACAGCCAAAATATTTAAACGTTTCGGGAATGCCAGATGATTTCCTAGTATTTTTGAACATTTGTGGATTTTGGATCAAAATGACCAAAAAAAAAGAAAGATCCACATAAAATCTTATGGTCTCGAAAGTTTAAAGCATCCAGTAGATGCTGAAGACTTTCACTATCATACATTTCCATCCGAACAGTTCCAGGAAAAATCAATCATTTACGGGAAAATTCAGAGAATTTGTATGTGGCCATTTTGGTGAATGTCAAAAAATGAGTCCAAAAATTCTGGAAAAATTTTTGCGGATTCCTCGAATGTGTACAAATAATTTTTGTGAGATGAGATTTTTCTCCAATACTTTCCCAGTTTTCAGTAGAACGATTTCTGATATGTGAAAATTTTCGGATGATTGTAGCCATTTTAAGGGCAACGGAAAATTTCTTCCCGAAATCTAAGGGGACAGTCTTGTAGGGCTTTCCAAGACGAGCATTACCCCATAAAAAAGTCCGGCAAAATCTCAATCTCGTGTTCGTGGGTAATTTTTGTGCGAAAAATCTATTTTTTTCCATGCAAACCCATTTTTGGAGTCAAATTCCGCGAAAGTGAAGACCCAAATCGAAAATTGAGAAAGAGGGATCGATAGGGAATTTTATAACGAACATTCTAAAAAAAAATCACCTCAAGCGGCCCAACCCTAAAGGGTTTACAGTAATTTGAGTGGCACAGTGGCATTTTGCGCCACTGTGCGACGCCGACTATTATAGCGTTTCTTAAATAACTAAAAGCACAGTTAGAAATGCGAGTCAGCTATGAAGACCACGACCCGAGCGTTAGATCCTGTTACACTCCGCACTGCCACTAATTATTAGTATTATTATTTGGTGTACACTGAGAAAAAGTGTTATTCTTTTTAATAAGTATATGAGCAACTACTTTAAACCAAAAAAAAATTCATAGAAATTCATTATTAATCAATTTGAGCATTTATGGGTATCTGAATATCTTATTTCACATTACCTATTCTTTTCCCTTAGAGAAATATTTATCATCGCGAAATTGCCTCATCTAAATAATTGAGCGCGGAATATGAATTGACGTTAATGTATTTCGCAGGCTCCCTTGGATCGTCCGCTCACAGCCGAAATGAAATAAATGGTTAAGTGTTCTTATTTTGGGCCTTCCAATTGTTTATAAACGTCTGCCACGATTGATGGGCCGAGAATTGATAATTGCGTATTCTTTTGGGACGGTACCGACTTTATCAAATGAAATCGAGTTAAACGAAAGTATAATGGCAACTTGGAAAGTCATCAATATAAATATTGTTGTAAATTAATGGTTTTCTGACAACCAAATCTTCTTCAGGATAAACTCCTCGGAGATATTCTTATTCACTGATTTGTGAGATAACAATTTCGGTTCTATACGAAAAAATATGCATTATATTCTTTTTATCCAAACTCGAAAAGAAAATCATTCACTTAATAAGGAAAGAAAAAAACATGGCCTAAATTAGTTGAATGATTTATGCAGGTGTTTGCTATTACTTTATTTATATAAGTATATAAACCTATTTTTTCTATAATCATGCAAAGAGCAGTTCAAAAATGATTTAAAAATACACTTTCGCACGGCACTGGAAGCTGGTCCACTGTAAAACCTGATAAAACGTATAATTGGCGAAGGAACAAAAAATTTAAAAAAATTCCCAAGGAGAGAAATAAATTATGTTTTACAATACCTTTTTTAATGCAGCAAATTCAATTGCTCTTGCCGCTATTGTTATTAAAATAGAATTAATTTGTGGTTTTAATTAGTGAAATGGTGGGGCCATGGTACAAGTCCTCCTCGTCCAATCTCCTGATATTAATACTTGGGCATGCATGGTACGGACATAATTGAGGATTGGACCTTCATCTCTTCCACGATTTGGTTGTAACTTTCCAATCAAAATCACGCCCGCGTTTGTGCTACACTTGCACTCATTGCACACCGTTGTAAAAGTAGCTACATTTGGCACATGTTTACCGAGAAATCGTTCTGCTAAAGCATTTTTACTATACTATAAATTAAAACGATACCCATTAAGTGCGACTTGCTAAACGTAAGCCATGAAGTAAATACTTGCATCATAAAAAAGTTAATACGATAAATAATCGCATATTTGAAATCATCTGCTAGCCCAGCGGTGTAGGTTGAAACTAGTAGAATTTCAATATTTTTTTCTCAGAAACTAAAAGGATTTTACAACAATTTTTTTACTATATTGCTCCATTTTTCATGACGCATCTATTTCCAAATTTTTTTAGATTAGTTTTGAATCATCCTGTATATGTAGTAAACCACGTCGCAAGAGAAACAGTTCTGCATAGCCGAAGACCGTCTGGCTGTCTACTTTGTCATTTCCTAAGAATTTGCCGGCTCGATTGCAGCCAACCAGAGTGAATCCTTTTGATCCGCCTAAACAGAGATTCATTTAATCTCATTAAATGACCGTCTAGTGGATTACTTTCTCCGCTTAAATCTATAATCAACCTCCTGCGGAGATCTTATCCGCTGAGTAATCCGCATCCTATATCTGGGGAGCGGTCCTGAGGGGCGGCTTCATTATTTCGCTCAATTTCACTTAATTTCATTAGATATTTCTTCAATCTGCGCCCTGTTATCTGTGTTTTGAATCCGCCAACGACTTGACCCCGGCAATCTAATTTCTTGTGAAGTCTTTTGCTTGCCACCGCTCCTGGCTTTCGCATTTCCGCCACGTCCATTCGGGTGTCGCGCGACCTCCTGGTGACGCCGCAGAACCCTTTCGAACTTCTCCATTCTCTTGGATGCAATCGTAGGCTTATAAGCAAAAGGCCACCGAATCGTTTACCAATAAAATGCCATTTGTTCTGTATCAAACATAGTAGAAATACAAGATTTCCAGTTACAGAACTAAATTACACATAAATAATGAATAAAAAGACAAATCAATATTACAAGACAGTCAGAGTGACAGTCAGATATTAGGGATTCCAAACCAGTGAACAGTATTCAAGTTTTGACCTAATATAATTTTTTGCGAACTATAAGACCAATCATTTCTCTAGCTTGTGTTTGAATCACTCATATGATCAACAAAACTTAACTGACGAACTCCAAGGTCTTTAATTTTTTCCACATATATCCAATCTCTTATCATTTATTTTATACGTATACTTAACATAATGTATCTTTCTTGTGTAAGTGATCACTTAACATTTAGCGGTATTTAGTTCTCATCCGTTTTTCTTTGGACCATTTATCAGTGTTAGTGAGATCATCCTGCAAACTGGAACAGTCCAAAATATCGCGAATATCCTTGAAGAATTATATATATTGTAATAAAATTAAAAATTCAAACAGTTTTAAAATAATAATAATAATTGTCACAATTTGTTGAGACAGGGTAAATTTTTTTAAAATAGTTATTGATGGTAAGAAGAGGAGGTAATTTTGAAATTAAGTAGTATCTACAACAATTAAACATACTGTATCATAATAATCATATAATAAAAATTAAATCATTTCAATTTATAAAGTCAATACCAGTAAAATTTATTAAATATCTGTACATAGACAAATATAAAGGCCAAGTACATAATTAAAAACAGAATTTATCAAAGAACTAGGCATATCAACAGACAGCTAAAAACATAAGGATGACACTTATATGCATTTAGTTAACATGCGAGTCAAATATAAAAAGATTTGTTAAAAAAAAATAAAATTTCCAACATCAGATTTTAAATTTCAAATAAATAATAATTTTAATTTGACATCTGTCAAAAATATGGACGTGGACACATGTACCAGATAGACACACTTATAAAAAACATGATTAATTAATTTTCCATATTAAATATAATGAAATTGTATTTTATAAATCATGAACATTATTGAAATATGTAATTAGCAATAAATAGTGCAGTGAAGTGACTAAATTAAAATAAAAAAAACTATATTTTAAAACATTGTGAAAGTGACTTAACAAACAAACTGAAAATCTAGAATCCGTATAGACTTGAGAAACAAAAAAGTTATTTATTAGGGGCGAAAAAAATTAGAAAAGGGAGAGGTCGTTTTGGGTTAGCGTCCCTAAAAAATTAAAGAAAACTTCAAGAATTATAAGAAAAAGTCATCCAAATATCATAACTCACCAGGGAGAAAGAAAGTAAGGTTAAATTTTTCCATCACAAGAAGTTCCAGAGAAATTTCCAGCAGTACCAGTTTGGCCAGGCCCATTTTCATCTGTAAATTGGAATCCACAGCGGATATTTCCATGTGCCCAGGAGATTTTAACTACAATCACAAGTACCAGGTACCGTTTTTTATTTGTGCACAAAGATGACACTAGCTAGAAATATTCCAACTAAGGAATAAATATCAAAATTGAATCTAGGTAATTAAATAAAAGTAGCAAGACTTACCTACAGCATTAAAACATAAATAAAGGCCATTTAAAACATTCAAATTTATTAAAAACTTCACACGATTTCGCAATTCATGCTATAAATGTCAAATTTATCTTTCTATAACCTAAATGATCTCAAACTGTAAATAAAGATAAAGATAGGCAACTGGTGGTACAAACAAAGTGAATATTGGTTTGTCTAAGCTTAGAAATTAGAAATAAATTAAATATCAAATAGATACCAGTATAAAAATTTGATTATACCATCATCTGTTTAGTTTAAGAAAATCTGTAAGAAAAGCCCATGTTTTTTATTCCAAGGTTTGTAATTTTAATGTGGAATATTATTAATTATTTTTAAAGTTCATTATAAAATATTTGATTTCCTCCTTAAAGAAAATAAAACACAAAATTAAAAATAAATACAACATTTTATTCTGTGTTTAGTGAAAGCTATAGTTCAAAAAAAAAAAATTAAAAATAAAAAAAAAATATATCAACAAAAATAAGTTTTCTCTCTCTACAAGAACAGACTACTGAGTGGAGTCAAAGTGCTAGCCAGGGTAAAAGACATAAAAGAATAATAAACAAAGGTAAGGAAAGACATTTAAAGAGCGCCATAAATTTCACATAAACACATACACATTCACACTAAAATAAAAATTACAAAATTATATACTCAAAAAAAAAAAAATTCAACAATATATATATATATATATATATATATATATATATATATATATATATATATCATTCGAGAAAATTAAATGTTCACACTTTAAAACAGAGTAGATGTCATTAGTAAACGTTAGAAACAACAACGGCCCCAACTTAGATCTCTGAGGGACTCCTGAACTTGCAAAATGTCCCAACCCACCCCCTATATTTGTTGTATCAATATTGGTGTATGTAGATGTTGATGGCATGTTTATAAATTGCCGGTTTGGTTATATTCAGTTGAATTATTTGATTGGCCACGTTTACTTTACTTTGATTTATGTTTTTTACTCACTGCTACGATTTCTCATTCGTCGTTGTATTTTGGTGCCATCACACGCATCAACCAATATTCGACAAAGATTTAGGTACATCTGTAATATTTCATAATATTTTTCTATAAAGATTTTGTTTTTATACTTGGACCCATACAAGCTTCCATTATACCAAAAATCAAAAATGCATGCCACCTATGAACATTCAAAATTCTGCATAAAATTTTTCTATAGTGTACTTTATGATAAATATAAATTGACAGTGAAAAATTTGATTATTTCGCACAGACAATCGGTGAAGTTTGAAGTAGGTAAAATAAAAAGAACATATTTTTTAATTGTTCTAAAAACTATACAGATTATACTCATGAAATAGTGCACACAATTTAAGCAGTACATATACTTATACTGTTACAAGTAAAAATATGAAATCTGCATTTTCTCAACGAACATATTTCCTTGCCTATTCAAAATAAAAAAAATTCTTGCAACAAATCAGTTTCAGGAAACGTCGGACCCGTAAGATATTGTCCGAGGTATTTCCAAACATGAAGTGACATTCATAGGAAAACTTTTGATCATTAGAAACGTATAATCGTCTTGTTTCCATGGTTTTTGTCATTATCTAAATTGATTTCTTGAGAGGGTATTTGAGACTGTTTCCGAAACCTTGTCAATACTTCTTATACAGATTGCCTCTAAAAACAGACGTTCAAATAAGACACGAAGCATCCACCAAGGCAATAAAATCAACGAACTAACTTTCTCCGTATTTTTACCGTATTCTTACAATATCTGAAATATTTGTATATACTCGTATCTAATTAGGAAATATAATATATATCTAGGCATATAAAATATGTACATATAAGATGATGATGGCAGTTTCATTGCTTTGCGTAGCTTTTCACGATTTCTTTGGCTAAAGTAACTTTTCCATTTATGATAACTACGCAATGTTGAGAATAGTCTCCTGATACAATGGTAAGTTCTAAACTTTAAAACACAAAATCAGTTATCTTATTTCTTTCATTTGCGACGGAAACTAAATCTTCTCTCTGGAGTTGCATTTAAAAACTTTGACTTTAAATAAGAATTTCGACGCGAGGACAACTGAAAAGTGAGGAAGTACAGAAATTCTGACTATTCATTAAAGAAGGAACTCGGAGATACAATTATTATTCATTGCTTACTTAAACTTCAAGCAGGTACTTTTATTAGAATGTCTAGATACTTTTAAAATAAATACGAATGCATTTGTTGCGAAATATACAGGGGGATATTTAGAAAGTATATGAAATCTTGAAATTATAGTATATCGACGACAATGTTTATAATATTGGAGGAGATTGACAAACTCTTTACTGTTCAAGATGCTTATACTATTTTTTGTACGAGCATTATAAGAATACTGTGTTAACTAACAAAATATGACAAAAATATTAAAATTATTTTTGCCTCGTGTCTCACTCCACCAAGCTAAGTAGGGTTTGTCGTTACCATGGATACGCTTGTAAATGTATTTTTTAAACGTCAATATATTTGTCAAACTAGTGAGTATGAGCATGAGTGTATCAGAAAACGAAAATAATTCGGATATTGAAGAGACTTGGTATAGGATGTTCTTCAGTAGTAAAAAAAATCTAAAGAACGTTACGCATTTCCTGGCAGTTTATGGGCTGAGTATTCTGTGCTAAAAGCAACAAACATTTCTGATTCATAAGGTACGTTAATATTAATTATTAGTAGTGAAAACTTAAATCCGATTTCTAAACATTGGTAGGTCCCAATGATATTAGGCGTTTCAGGAGCTTGTAGGAGGGAAGAGCTGTACCTATAATATGCGCATTCAAGATATTGACAATCGTGATTCATATACAGTATGCGCCAAAAGTATGGAATAAATTCAATAAAAGCCAAACAATTATTTTTTGGGAAAAATCCTCGAACAGGTCGATTTTTAATTTAAAAAATATATATTTTAGCGTAAAATGCGATTTTCACCTCTTTCAACTCTTTAAAAAAACTAGTAACAGATGAATTTACGTAAATTATCAAGTATTTTTCACGGTGTATAGAACACAGTGGTAAGGTACAAATTCACGGTTTTTCATGTGCTTTAGCACAGTTTCCCTTTAAAAGTTAAATGAAATGATTCAATTTCGGCATTATACAGTATGCGCCAAAAGTATGGAATAAATTCAATACAAACGAAACAATTATTTTTTGGGAAAAATCCTCGAACAGGTCGATTTTTAATTTAAAAAATACATATTTTAGCGTAAAATGCGATTTTCAAATATCATTTGTTTTCGAGTAATGACGTCATTGATTTTTTTTTAAATGGCAACACCATATTTTTTTCCTTGATTCTGAAAGATCGTTTAATTCTCTATCAGACAGAACTAAAATTTTGCCCTCTTACATAGGAAAGTTTTCGAGTAAATGACGATTGAATGTTAGAAAACGTAAATCAATTAAAATAAAGCAAAAAAGTTTAGTTTTTCGAATTCCATAGTTCTTTTATGGATCACGTAGGTGAAAATCTTTGCAAAGTGTCATTGTCACACCGACTTTCTAATAAATATTGTAAGCGACACAGAAATTATTATTCAATTTAAAGTATTATGGCACATTTATCTGTTACTCAAAGAATTGAAATTTTAATTCTTATCGGATGCGGGAATATGACTAGAACTCAGCAGGAAGTCTGCGATTTATTTAATGAAAAATATCCAGATCGCCCTATCAGCCAATCAACAGTCAGTAAGGTAGAGTCTAAATTTAGAGAAACTGGCAATGTTGTAAATATTCCAAAACCTGGACGTCCAAGCATTAATGAAAATCAGAAACAGTACATTTTGATAAGTATGGTGGATAATCTTCATAATTCTTCACGATTGGTTGCATTAAACAATGACACTAGTCAGAGCACAGTGCTACGTATCTTGAGGAAGGAAAAATATCATCCCTACAAAATTCAACTTGTGTAGGAACTCAATGAAGATGATCCCGATCGCCGCTTACACTTTTGCGAAATTCTAATGGATTTATGTCAAGGAAATAGAAATTTACACCGGCAAATACTTTTTTCAGATGAGGCCACATTTTGTCTGAATGCTACAGTAAACCGTCAAACTTGCAGATATTAGAATCGGGAAAATCCTCATTGGATGGCAGAGGCACATATCCAACGCCCTTAGAAATTAAATGTGTGGGCTTGAATAGTTGACGACAGAATAGTAGGGCCTTTCTTCTTTGAAGGAACCCTTACAGGACAAAGATATTTAGAGTTTCTAGAAAATGACCTTGTTCCAGCCCTTGCAGTAATTTTTCCTAACGATAATGACATTCCTGACGATACCATATGGTCTCAGCAAGACGTTGCACCTCCGCACTATGCGCGCCGTGTACGAGATTTTTTGGACAACTGTTTTCCTGGGAGGTGGATCGGCAGACGCGGACCGATAGAATGGCCTGCAAGATCGCCAGATCTTACACCTCTTGACTATTTTTATGGGGATACTTGAAGTCAAAAGTGTACATTAATAAACCACGTAATTTAGAAGAACTTCGAAATCGCATTGGGGACGAAATACGCAGAGTTTCCCCAGAAATCATTCATAATGTGCAAGAAGAATTTCTTCACAGACTTGCGCATTGTCAGAAGTTGGTTGATTCGAACATTTAATTTAAGTATAAAATTTAATCAATTGTATTTTATTTTACATACCTCAGAATTGCTACTTTTTTATGGATAAAATTTACGTTTTCTAACATTCAATCGTCATTTACTCGAAAACTTTCAGAGGGCAAAATTTTAGTTCTGTCTGATAGAGAATTAAACGATCTTTCAGGATCAAGGAATAAAATATGGTGTTGCCATTTAAAAAAAATCGATGACGTCATTACTCGAAAACAAATGATATTTGAAAATCGCACCGACGTGTTTTTGCATGGCAACCAGTAAATATAACATACTTTTCCAAAACTAAGTATGGTAAGCAATCGCAAATAGAATGGTCATACAAAAAATATATTGCAGGTCTATATTTTATTAGTCGCAAACCGATGAGATATAACAGTTGTATTACCAATATAAGAGAAGACGAAAAAGGTGGCATGGTTAAGTTTCAAATGGGTTGCCAATAAATTCCTGAGGAACCATAAAAATCTAGATTACAGAGAAAAAGTAGCGGAAATGGCGGAAAAATACAAGAAACTGGACTGCTTGATAAACCCATGATATTGACAAATTTTCACAAAATGTTGGCGCAAAATTGATAATAAGTGAGTTATTATCAATTTGAAACACCTCGTATTAAAAATAAGGTAATAATGTATTTTGAGGTATTGTGTTATCGATAGTGGTCATTGCTTTCTGATACATACAAGATTTTTTTTGGTTACACTGAGAAAAAAGAACTGTTAAATTTGCTCAAAAACTGTTAGATTAAGTTTTTCACGGTTATACATGGCGAACTCAAAAACAACTTCACTTAACCTTTTAAAAATATCAACAAATATTTCTTAATTCAATATTCCATTATTATTTTAGTTCGGCGCAAAAGTAATGGTTAGAGAAACCTCGTTGACATCAGCGAAACTGTTGGTCCAAGAATTTATCTTTCCTCAGTGTAATAATGATCCGACATATAATCTCTAAGTTTTATTTTAATCCTTGAATTTAATCTGGGTTAATAGCTATTGATAAACCGGAGAGTTAGCCTATGTTTCTGTCGGATTAAAGAAGGATTCTTCGGATGATTAAAATGATCCCTAGTAACTTTATGCATCGTAAACCGTCCATTCCGGAATAACCCGCACTACTCAAACTCCGGTTAATCTAAGACAAAGACCCAATATCAAAAATAATGAAAAATCGATGCAGCGCAAAAGTTGTCTCCTACAGGCGATAACATTTACGGCGGCCCTAAAGTTATACAGTCTTCGTTTTATTCCGGCGGCAGATGTCCGTCATAAATCCGATATTCATCTTAAGCTCTCCGGAGATAAAATTATTTACAATAGATTTTTCACTTAATAAACCGTTAAAGTCGCCTTCGATTTTAATAAAGGCGGCCTTTCCAGCCGGCTGGGTGCGGTCTGGCGATTTCTTGACTGATTAAAAAAATCCGGCTGGCACGTAAAAAGTAATTAATTTCGACTTGATCGGCTGAGAAAAAGACCAGATGTTTGAATTTTCCATTCCTAAATTGAGATACACTTGAGATGATTTCTGGTGCTAACAGACGGGATTTAGGGGGATATAAATTTTAATTTTCTTTCCCCGCAGGCAATTACGATGTGCTGGTATGAATTTTAAATATATAATTAAGCAGAGTGAGACTTACGATTGGGAGAGAAGTCTGTATTAAATTTTTTAATTTCTTCCCGTGTCGGATTATCTGGCGAACATGTTTTGTTTTAAACAGGATCCAGAACGTCTCTTACGAGCCAATCAATCTAGCAGGAAATTCGCGTTAAAGAAATTTTTTTTTATTATTTCAAATGCTTCTCTACCAGAATACAATTGGCTTCCAGCGGCGACTCGTGGACTTAATAATAGTCAATACGGTAGAATACATTTTGGTGAATTGGTTATACAAGGTGTTCTACAATCTCTATGACTAATTTTGGCAGATGATAGCTGGGTTAATTTCAAACCTTTTTTCTTATAATCCATTTGTTTTTGTTTAGAAGATACAAGCATTTAAAAAAATATAATTTCATATTTCAGTCAAAGTATTCTAATATAAATAATAATAAAAATGATGATTGCTATAACAATAATAAAAATTATTTGTGTTTAAAGTTTTAAACATTAGTTTACCTTTATTATCCAAATTAACAAATCTTAAGGCTATAAAAATTGTTCAAAATGTTCATTCACTAATGATTCCGTCATTCGAAAGATGAGATTTGGATAATTTCTTAAAAGGTTAGCTGAATCCTGAATTCTGCTGATGGGCAGTTATGTTAACACGGTAGACAAGCCGCTTCAGATATCCATAAATAGAAGTCCAAAGGATTTAAATCTGGGGAAAGCGGTGGCTATGCTATTGGAACTTGCTGACCTATCCATGTATTCGGGAAATGATCATTCAACCAAGCAGTTACTTATCTCCCTCGATGTGGTGGTGTACCATCGTCCTGATACCATATATTTTGAATAGTATTAAGCTCTACATCATCAATGAAATCAAAAAGGTTGTTTTCAAAGAAAGTTCTATAAAGATCTGCATTTAAACAACCATTTAAAACATGCTGATAATGCTATTCCAAACGTTGACACTGAAACGTTGCTGAAATCGTCTTCATCTAATTGCATGCGGATTTTGTAACGCTCATATATGTGCATTAGGATTATTATTTATGCAGCCTCTAGTAAAACCCGTTACATCAGGCCACGTGACATGCGAAATGAATCTATCATTTGATGCATGTTGTTGAAGTAACCAGCCACAAAACTCAATTCTATATAAATATCTATTTCGTCACATCAATAAAATGGTTAGTAGAGTATAATATTCTTTCAGTGTACTAATTGTAAAAAAATTGCTTGTTTAAATTCCATAGCCTTAACCTGAAACACTGTATACAGGGTGACTCAGGTTTAATCTGGATAACTTCAGGAATCGATAGAACAGGTTAAAATAATGTTCATTTATGATATAAACATATTTTCTAAAACGTATCGTTTCCGAGATAGATCCTCTGGATTATTTCGTTTGGGGCCATCTAAAAGCAATTGTGTATGATACGCCAGTACATACCCGTGAGGAATTGATCCAAAGGATAAAACATGCTTGTGATGACATAAAAAACAATTCTGTTCAAATAGCAGCTGCGGTTAATACACTAGTTCGTCGATGCCAAAATTGTATTGAGGCTGGAGGAATGCACTTTGAACAATTATTGTAATTTTTTTAGTAGTTGATAAGTTTGTTGTAAATCTTGTAATAAGTAGTTTTTATATATTTTTAGGTATTAATAATATTGCCAAAAAAGTGAAGTTAGATTTTTATAGAGTGAGTAAATTAGATTATTTTCTTTAGATAATTATTGAATAGAGCTTTGTCTGTGGAATTGTTCATTAGCATACCTAGATGTTTGGTATCAGAGAACATACATATGACTTCATTGATAGGAATTGTAGGAGATTTGATTTATATTAGCTTAAAATACCTTTCTAAAACAGTAAAATAATAAGTAGTTGTTACTAAATTTTTGTTTGAGGTTATTGGCATTTATTCTTAACACTAAGAACACTCTTTAAATAATACTTTTGACAATGATTTTCACAAACGTCAGTTTTTTTTAAAGCCATCCGACAGTGTCCCCGGAAGCACCGCAGCCTATAGACTTATTGTGCATCTCTCGCCGAGCACAAACATCCATGGTAGTACAGCGGGATTCGAATCCACACCGACATAGCCAATCCAGACTGGTTCCACGAGCAGTCGTCTCCCAGCCACCTCGGCTATCGCGGCGCCCATACGTCAGTTTACACAAATCACTGAGTTTTGTTTTCATGGGTTGCTATAACGTTAAATGAAATTTACGCGGCTGGTGCGCTACACTGTCATTTCGACATTAATCAGGTCAAAGTGGTGTGTAGATGTTTTATTGAAATGAATTATTTTTTGTAGTTTTGAAATAAAGTAAGAGGGGATAGCATACAAAATATACTTCTAAGAGGGGTAGGTAGTTCAAACTTAAGAAGCTTCTGTAAGATCATAAGGAGTGTTTGTGTTCCGAATTTCACTTAAATCGGATAAGTGGTTCAAAAGTTATGAGGGAAAAACGAGAAAAAAAATTCCTACTTCAACTCCCTCTTTCTCGGAAACGATGCGTTTTAGGAAATGAGTTTATATCACAAATGAACATTATTTTAACCTGTTCTATCGATTCCTGAAGTTATCAAGATTAAACCTGAATCACCCTGTATAACTTCAATTCAACCCAGGAGCCTGTGGTGAAGTACGTAATTTCGGGATACCCTGTATAGATATCGCAGAATCCTCAAACATTTGTTAATGAATTTTTAAGGCCGTCTTGAACATTGTTACTTTTGTTTAGGCTCGAATAGAAATGTTGTTTTAATTCCGAGACGCGTAGGCCTGCTTGGTTAACAGCCTATTAGAAACCTGGAAAATTAAGTCGTTAAGTGGGTTGTTTTGGTTTCAGCAGGGGGCACTAATATCTCCTCGGGGATCGGGTAACACCGCGTCGCGGCGAAGCCAGGTCAGGGCGCGTTAGATACCTAGTCGAGAAAATAACTACGGCCCACATTCACGACGTTTACCTCCGCTTATTTTAGATAAACTGCTCGTAAAAAGAAAATGCCGCGGAAATTTATGTTTTCGGGATTCGGAGCCGCTATTGTTGCGTGGGGTTTTATTTCCTCGATTGTCCACGCCGCGTCCTGGTGGTTAAGTGAATTTTAAAATTCCTCAGAGTGTTTAGGAATAGGAATTTATATTTTGCAGCTTTAGAATTTTAAGGTTCTATGTTACAAATCTCGCACTATGTGAGTTATTGATGTTGGGAGGTTTTTTGGCTAGATTATAACCTTCCTATGCTAAATGCACGGTAACTTATTACGTTGGTTTGCCTTTTATATAAGTAATAAATCTCTAATAGTTGTAGCTTGTAGTTATAAATCTTCGCCTATCTTCATTACATCAGGTGGCCCGCAAGGTTCTCACTTGGGACCTTCTACTCTTTTTAATGTATATAAAAGATTTGATGATCTGAAATTTTTTTTCACACATTCCATCAATAAAAGATTGCCATCTTATGCAACAAGATCTAAATGGTTTTTCAAAATATTGTCAAAAAAATGAATTACACTTAAATCTAGAAAAATGTTACAATACATATTTCACATTAAGCAGGTCAGCGAGACTAAAGATTTAGGAGTTGTTTTGACAGCAGGATGAGTTTTACCTAACGTATTGACTACATAGCTAATAAGTGCAATAAAATCTAGAATCTGTAGAGACTTCAGATCGGAAAAGTCAATTAAAAGTATATATAATTCGTTGTTTTATATTTTATTATTCCTATTGTAAACATATACTGTATTGTGGACCTCTGTTGGGTTTTAGGGTATTTGCATCCCGATTTCGTAAATAAATAAACGTTCTATTAAAAGAAAACACATAGAACTTTCCTTGAAAGCATTATTTGACTACCAACCACAACCCCTACCAGCTTAGTGTTGGCTTCCAAGATCATGTCCTTCTAGTGTCTTGCTAAAGTCGAATTTTTTGTTTCTCAATTTTGCACGATTTTTGCATGATTTTTGTGAGACTCTTACATATGGGAAGCATGAACTTTTAATATGAATTCGGTAACAGTGGTGGTTACTCTCGGTAGGTTACGGTTCTGCTTGAAGCTTCCACGTATCTATCTATGTGATCGATTGTCGACAGTGGTCTAGAAAAGCAAAACAAGATGCCAGCACTATAGCTCTATTCTAACAAGAGTCGGAAATTGGTTTCAAACTTGAAGGGGTATTCTTGTCTACAGATCAAACAAATGTCTATATGGAAGCTAGTAAGAACAAAGCTATAGAGTCTAAAACCAAAGCATAGGTTCATATATGTTAATACAGTTATCATATTTGGTATCATTGATATAACAACATGTAAGGATTTTTGAGTCAAAATTATTGAATATATTCAGTAAAGTGGAACAAAATGGTACACTTCTCTTTCTAGATATTCATATTAGGAGGAAACCAGGTGGCAACTGAGGACACAATAGAAAGTTGTCTCATAGCGACAGATATATATCTGCAGGTCTGAATATGTGAACAAGAACTACATCAGCTACGATCTGCATAGAAGAAGATGATACGTGACCAGAGATGATAAACGAACCATCAATTGGATAGCTAAGAACCAAGAAGAATATCTGACAATAATCTATCTACTCTATATACAAGTATGTACTGATAAGATATACGAATTTTAAACATTAAAATCTTCAGTAGCATGCGGGAAAGTACGTATTTGACAAACCAGAGATGATGCACAATGTTAAAGGAATGCCAGCGTTGTCTAAAGAATTACAGTGGAAAAATAAGTTATTGTGGACCACAGGACATATGTATATCAGACATCTAACAAACCTGAGCAATACTAAGATTTCAGTAAGAAAGCGATATTGATTAAAACCTAGACAAATAATCAATAATACGCTAGAAAAACCTAAATAATTTCAGATAAAATAGAAACCAGATACATTAAAACATGCTATAGAACAATATGGACACTGCAAACATAATTAACTGCTACAGGATTTATGAAATCCCTAATGATACAGTTTCTTCTATCTCTACAAACATAAAGCAATTCTTCAGTGGCGATAAAACTGATGATTTTTTAAATTATATATTAACTTATTAATTTACCTAATATTGTTTTTTTTTGTTGTCGTTACTATCGCATATTAATAGGCGGAATATTTATTTTTCGATTCCAACCACTACAGTGTCGTGTTATTTGGAAATTTCCAACCGCACAACGGTCATAAAACCCATTATTTTCACTTAATGATCTTTTCAGGAGTGTAATGAGGGTAGGCAAGGGAACACTAATGACTGTTGTGAAAACCTAAATGATACTTTTATTCGACTCTCTCCTTGATTGAGGCCCCCATTTATTAATTCATCTTCGCGATGTTCCCACTGTATAAATATCTGACTAGAATTCAAAAGTGACCTTTTAAATGCAAAAGATTTGATATCAAAGAGGGCGATTGAGAAATGATGGATAGTCTCGCATTTTGATAGGTCTCATGAAAATGGTATATACTCATATAATCGTATAACTCCACAGGGTGTTCTGTAAGTGCGCGTACAACTGAAGGTCTATATATCTAGATTCAATGTTGGCAGATTTAAATTTATTCGCCTATATACGACGTGGCCTCCTCAAAGTTCCAAAAAGTTTCGATATTTTAAAGAATTCACATTAATAATTTTGAGGTACGGGCTTTTGTTTTCAATTGTCACATATTGGTATTATACAGAGTGGGTTTAAAACTGCTAAAAAATTGAAAATTTTAATTGTGATTGTAATTCATAACTTCTTTGTTTATGCAATAATGGTAAATATTTTTCAGAGGTAACTAATACCATTTGGAAGTTTGTTTGGTTCTTGTACAATTTTCATTAAATTTCGTTAGGTAAAAGTAGTAGCGCTAAAAAATCAGGCGATTTAGAAAATTAACAGAGTAAAAAATTTCTAGTAGAGGTCTTTGAAGATACGTACTTAGGTACATTATTATAAATAAAATATTTTTGTAAACGAAGAATACTGTTATTTTTTTTAGGTAACAATTATTTTTGCTATATCTGGCGCATGTTAATGTGACGAATTACTTTAAATAAAAATTGGGTATATTGAAGATATGGGAAATAGATTGCTGATCACCTATACGGAAAAAATGTAGAAAAGTGAAAAAATGTGACTAATTTTTATTTTTGAATTGTAAACGTATTTCTGAACACAAAAATCCAAATTTGGTAAACGAAAATATAACAGGGGAAGTGTTGTTTCCCTGAGTATTCGGAATGATTGCCGATAACTCAGAAGACTTAAGAATGGTAATTTTTCCAGAAAATAAAAGAGATGCAGGCACGTTAATTCTCTATTTGGAACAACATGCAGAGAAAGGGTCTATTATCCATTCGGATATGTGGAAAGCGAGAGATTCACTGAATATGACATTAGACTGTTAACCATAGTGTTAAATTCGTAGCTGAAGACGGTACTGATTCCCAATGGATCGAGTCGTCATAGTCGACTGCAAAAAATTTTTTAAAAGTCAACATACAAATTCCACCGGACGAATTTGCAGACTGACTTTGTGAGTACTTGTAAAGACGCCATTGTCAGAAAAACAGTCTAGATCTGATGGATGAACTCACTAATTGTATAAAATTAGAATATGGAGATTTTTTAAATAAATAGTTTCAACATAAAAATTATTATCTGCCACAAAAGATACCTACCTTAACTTTTAAATACATACAGAATTCTTACAAAGTCACATGATTTTTATTTAACATTTATATTTATATAACAAACACCGGGCGCGCTCAATTTAAACAATGCTACAAATCCACTTACATTTTATAACTTGAATAACATTCGTTTATTCACAAAACTCAAAAAACATGAATACTAATACTAATTAACCGTCGATGATTCACAAAACCCTAAAAAACATGAATAAGTTAATGATTTTCCTCAATATTTTCCTTAAAAAACATTTCCGCAAATAAAATTATACATCATTAAAGTGTAAATTAGTAGCCAAATCAAATTATCTAATTATCATTTCTATAACAGATTTCCCTTATTCTAAGGTCAAAGGAAAATGGAAATTTTCCGTAAATTTTTTCATTTTTACATCAAATCAAAGCCGCAATTTTATAAATTTTGTATTTGTAGAGCAGCATGTAATATAAAGACATTTAAAAAAGAAATTTTTGAGGCAATTTTCAATTAAAATATAATATAAGAAAAATTAGAGTTTTCCAGAAAACGAAACATTTCCCCGGAAAAAAAATTGGTTATATACTAGTAATCTTGTGATTGTGTGAACTGATTTCTCTTGAACGAAAGTTGGGCCCTTTCCTTACTCATTTCAACAAAATATGCAAGCAGTATCGTTTGTGAAGGATGTTGCACACCCTTAATTGCGCACAATTTAATGTAAAACGAAAAATTGTCTCGTACCTTTCTTTGCTTTTCTCCGGAATTATTACGTCAAGCGCAGTGTCCACAGCTTTTCGAACCCCCACAGGAGTACAGGTTAATTCAAAATTGGACATTATGTATTTGTTTTAGCAAAAAAATTAAAATTTCGTAATGGAAATAATATATGTTTTTAAAAGCTTGTAACTAAGCGATTGTGAATAAAATAGAATACATACCACGCAGGAAGGATCATTCCAGCCACGGCATCTACTTCTCCGCTAGGTATGTATTATTATTATTATTATTATTATTATTATTATTATTATTATTTTTATTATATTATTATTATTATTATTATTTTTTTCCAGTAACACCTTCCGAAGCTCCGACACATTCGGAGATGTTCTGAAGAGTCAAGCAATGACCACTCTCCACTCCGTGGAGTCAGTAATCATTGCGCCCGTAAATCGTGCGTTCTGAGTAGACGTAGCGAACCAAGGACGATTGCCTTCTGCATTCTGCCGGCTAAGATCTCTGCCGAATTTCGGCAAGCCGGTATGATCTTTAAGTCAGAAAGCAACGTATGTCTCATTCCACCCAGGACGCCTATAATGAGCACCACAATCTTAACAGAGTGGTCTGGATACAGCCTGCGGAGCTCGGAGAGAAGATCTCGATACTTCCTCCGTTTTTCCTCCTCTTTTAGAACGATTTTGTTTTCTGCGGGAGCCGAGAACTCAATCACAAACATCGTCCTAAGTTGGTGGTCGAGGAGGACTACATCAGACTTATTGGCTTGAATTTGCCTGAGGGTGGGGAATGAATAATTCCAATAAATTCGGCACTTCTCATTCCCCACAACGGATTCTATATCCCCCGGAGCATAAGGCAGCACTGGCGTCTCGTCTATCTCATACGAGTGTCGTAAATGATAATACAACACCCGTAAGGCTGAATCGTGTCTTTGGATATACGCTGTGGCCGCATATACCGGACAGGCCGACAGGAGATGCATAAGCGTCTCCGGCGCCTGGCGGCAGGCCCTGCATCTGGTATCAGGAACCTCGATACCCAAGACACGACTACGATAGACGAGAGTATTAATTACACCATCTTGGCAAGCCATTATAAACCCCTATTATTATTATTATTATTATTATTATTAATATTTTTATTATTATTATTATTTATTTATTCCTTCTAAAAAATATTATAATTTTACAGGAATGATTCTGTAATAGACAAGAGAAAAGAGATGAATCTTATAGGTATGTAATATACTATTAACTTACAGGCAGTATAATGATTCTAATGCCTAAGCAGTAAATATCATATTCTACTCACTAATGATGTTGATCGACAAAAAGTCTTATAATTTTGGTGTAAGAAAACTTTCTAGGGTTATTGAATTATTCAGATAAAATATTTTTCTCCTTTATTCTGTTCTTTAAGATAGCAGCCGACAGTATTGGGTAAGTCTCATATTTTGTCCCACGCTCAATAAAAGGATTGACAATTCTTCCAAAAATACAGTCCACTTAATTCGGGCAATGAATGTCAAACCAGCTAGTATGTGTATCAATCAAAATTTGCTTGATATCCAAACTTATACCAAGCAGTTATAATACCCCATATTTTTCTAATTCGTTAAATAAAGTAATTATAAGCAAAGCAAAGTAATTATTGTAATTTCTCGGGAAAGATTAAAAAATTCCTATCGGCTCTTCGGTAATTGGTTTAATAAAGTGCGAAAATTAATCACGCATCAGCGTTATCACGAAAGTTGAAAAAGAAGTAAACCCCAAAGGAAAATCCAATAATAAAGAGGAAATTAATCTCGCACTTAAATTTAGATTACATCTGTGTTTTTATTTTTAGATTTTAATTTAAAAGAATATTTCGGCAGATTTATGTGTTGATTATCTCTACGGCTTATACGAGGAAATTGTTAAGCTTTATGACCTTTCCAGCGTTTCCGTTTCGTTTAATATCCCATATTGAAAGATTACATCGACTAGAGAGAGACAACATTATAAATTTGGAGAAACATTTATTACAAAATAATAATAATTTTAATTCGTGTAAATCAATAAACCTAAATAATTTAAAGAAAAATTTTATAATTAATAATATTTCATTAATATTTTAACATTTTTGTTTAAGCAAATCTCAAATTTAGTGTAATTATATGAAAGAAAGGTGTTGAATTGAATTAAGTATACTTGGATGTCAAGAATATGTTAATATTTATATCAAATGTACTGTATTACTGAATTAATACATATAAATTTGAATGAAGTTTAAAAATATAGTATTATACTTAAATAAAGATATAATATTTATATCTACAGTTACATTTAAAAAATACGTATTTTCAAAGATATCTGTACTCAAAAATTTGCTTTTTTTTCGTTATTTATTTGTTTTACATCGGTATCTTTGAAAATTAGCAGGTGGCATAAAATAACATTCCTGTTATTTGCTAAGCCACACTATTTCAAAAACACGGCGCCGGTGTCCTTCATACTGTTAATATTCACCTATTTGTGTAGCATCGATTTTACTTATTATTCTGTATGGTGTCCGGTACACTGTATCGATATTCTGTTTTATTTTCATTTTATAGTAAATTTGCTTAACAATATATACCTGTTCCTGCATGTTTTTATTTATTTTTTTAACAATTATTTAAGTCATTTGTAAGTGATTATCTCTGTAAATAAAACTATTAATAGCTTCGCTTACAGCGAAATATGTACGGATAAATCCGCTGGATATCGATCACGGAACCGCTCTTTAATGCTATGTGCATGTATTTAGGACCAAGTGTCTCCAGAACTAGGAGAAAGTCGTCATAGATATTTATTATCGTGGATTACAAACCACCGGTTCAGAAATTGGGAAATGCAGAATGGATATTCGCGGAGAATTGTGGGTTTTACATTTGAAATATTACACTGGTTTATTCATGGAATCGATTACATTGGCACGTTTTGAAACTAAGTGTTTGTTACTAGGTAATTGATAAAATTTGCATGTCTAAACGAAATAACCAAGTTTTGGGTGTTAAACTGAGTGATTGTTTGTTAATAATTTATTGGGGAAATAAAAAATAGTTCCTCAACAAACCTGGCGTTGAAGGATCTAACCATTGTCATTACCGAAATACAGGGTGTCTTACCAATTTTGGCCATTTCTTTAATTTGCCATAAAATGCAAACCAATATGTATAAAGTTCACTTACTTCATTTAATCCACTAAAGTCATAAGCGAAACAGAAAAGCAGGATTTTGAAAAATCTGTTAAGGCATTTAAGTAAAACAGAAATAGTAGAGTTTATGGCGAATTTACTGCACATGAACATATAAGTCTTCATGGTTCGATAAATATCTGTCTGTGATAGATTTCTTCAAGTAAAAACTAGTAAACCTACTTTTAACATCAAATTCACAATTAATTTTTATTTCATATATAAGACCTCCATTTGGGGGAAAATATTGGGCCTTCAATGTCACCAGGTATTACTCCTGTTGACTATTACCTATAGGGTCATTTACAATCGAAGGTATATGAAATCAAGCACAGAATGTTCTTACATTTCAAGGTCTACCTTCAGATGCACCTTTTCGGACACTACCAGTTTCAGGAAGACAATAAATATTAGAAAAAGTGCGACTATCTGGCAAAGCAAGATTGGGATAACTCTCGTGATAAATACGTATAGCTTGCTCCGCATTACCGTCGGCTGGGCCATACACGTAGTGCATTTCCACCATTTCCACATTTGAGTAGTTCACCATTATTAGCGAGTTTGTAAAAATAAGGTATTCACAGCAAACAGATTTCAACGACAAAAAGTTGGTTGGAATCACAAATTGAAAAATATTTCTTATCTGGGAGAACATCATTGGCGTACCATTTTTTTCTTAAAAAATATTAAAGTCATTGCTGGTGCGCACGCCACTGTTAATGAAATTGTGTTTATATTGCAAAATATGCTAACAGGATTTTCTTCTGCCCATTTAGTTTTGTAATAATAACAATGATAATAATATTTTTCTAAATTTCCAAAATTATTATTTGTTTCCCAGTAAACACATATACGTTAGAAAAACGTTTATAATGCCCATACAACGTTTGAAAAAGGCGTGGCTTTTTTACGTACAATCAACTTAAAAATGTTTAATAATGACATTTTATTAAAGTTTTTAACTAACGTAAATTAAATCTTGTTATTTTAATGTCCAAAAAGATGTTTTAGAGACGTGTTATTTAACGTGTCTTACAACGTTGTTTTAGGATCCTTCTGGGGACATTGTACAGGGTGGTTCAAAATTATGTACCATAAATGCTAGATTAGATAGTACGTTAAAAAATAATCAGGTACACTTAATTCTGTAAAACTGCAAAATAAAAACCACTTCTTTAAATATATATAACACTTAACTAACTATAATACTTTTATGATGAATTTCCCTTTAAGATTAAAGCGTTGTTTTGAGTGATAAATATTTTTTTGAAATACGTAATTTCAAATTTAAAAAAATACTATCCAAAACTACTCCTTAAACATAAATAGTTACAAAACCTTATCTTATTTAATCTTGTTCCTATTAATAATTATTATCGATATTCCAATAGTGTGGCTCGAATGTTGAACTCACTATACGCCTGTAAATAAAAGTATTAGAAAATATCAATACCTATTGTTTAATTTCAAATTTAGGTAGGTAACAATAAATAATTGGTTTTAATATCAGTAACAGTTTATTAAATAAATAATAATACGTACATAATACAAACAAAATATAAAAATACCAAAATAATATATCTTATTTATGCTACTGATTGGAACCTAAACACAATGAAATTAGGTCTGAACAAGTTTCATATCAATAACTTCACTTACATTGGATAATATAGATTATTTAAAGAAAGCCTAAACTTTAAACATGTCTAAGTTTAATCTATTATAGTTATGAATATAATAATAATGCTAATAATAATAACAATAATAACCTAATATACATTTAATATGACCACGAAGTAGATAGACAAGAAAGGAAATAAAAAAGTTTAAATCATTCCCAATCATGATTAGAAATATGTCAGTGCATCTTAAATTTTAGTATAAAATATAAAAATTACCAAGTCATAATAATTGTTACCCATTTTACAAAGTAATTTAACGTAGGCATGTACGAGTACAAAATTCACACGCCTACTTTTACTAATTTTGTCATCGCTTTTGTAAGTATTTTGAAACATAAGTAGGAAAAGTTATAGTGCAATAAATTTAGATTCCATTATATAATTATTTGTAACATGTAATGTAAAAAACCTAATATTCTTATATTAATAAAATAAAATTAAATACTTATAGAAGTAGGTATACTTACCAAAATAAAATAGGGAAATATTTCACGGATCACAATAGAATATGCAACTGACAAGCTTTTACAAAAAAAAAACTCGAAATGGTGTGTGTGTAACACGTGATCTTTATCCACCAATAAGATCATTAAATTCATACAGTATAACGGAATTATAATTGACACGTGTAATAAACGGCAATTCGCTTCCTTATTTCAATGAATGATTATAACGTATAATACACGTTTAAATTGTACTGTTTTTTAACACTTGTGAGGTTTATTAAAAAATAATTACTATCTAGTTATTTGTATATATAAGTACCTATATATTCTCAATGCAATATCTTTTTATTAAATTATATTGTATAAAATTTACTTTGGATTGGTATCGTTCCGAAATATTTATTAATTGCAAAACGTTTATGATACGTTTTGTAAGCATTACTTATGCCTGTTATTCTACTCTAAAACGTTACAAACACCATTTTGTTCAATGTCAATATATTAATCAGTTGATACAGACGTTTTATAATGGTATAAATAAATAAGTTTTATTTAAATATTTTAAATAACGTTTATTTAACGTTACAAAAGATTTGCCAACATTTTTTGTTAAATAAGTACGTATTTTAAACGTTATGTTAAACCATTACTTTTCTAACCATAAAATAATGGTTGATTTTGTAACGTAACACGAATTATCAACCAATGGTACGTTGACAATGCGTTTAAATAACGTATGTGTGTTTACTGGGTTTAATACATTTCTTACGTACTCTTGTGTGGCTGAAAATTTGCCAGAAAAACCTCTTTCCTGGCAAAAAATTGGACTCTTCTGCAGAGTACATAGTTCTATAAAACATGCTTCCCAGTTCCAGTGACGCTGAAAGTTAGACAAAGTTAATACACCGGTAACAAGTTGGAATTAATTTATGCGTTACATTGGGAATTCCTATATCAGAACCTATCCGTTAATAATAATGACAGCATATCTATCATTTATGTGTAATTGACTTCGAAAGTTCAGCTGATAGAAGTGCGAAAGAGACCCGGTGCTAAAGTTTGGGCCTAGTAATTTATAATAATTTGTCTCAATCCATGGTAGATTGATAGGCTGGGACCATTTCAATTAATTGGAGGCCGTGCTTTAGCGAAACGGTTTTTATTAATAGGTCATACACTTTTTAAATTAATAATTAAATTTTAGGATATTCTCTTATCCTGGAAGTTGAATATTTACAACATTTCAAAGCTCTTAATCCTGACTAGTTGCTTTTATAAAATATGAATTTCTTATACAGGGTGTTGCAAATTAGTAGGTAAAGCCGTTAATGACACTTTCCATTTTCAAAATAAAGGATGTCAAAATTAAAATTAAAAATTTTTTTTTGATAGCTCCTGTGATTTTAGAGATATTTGCTTGAAATGTTGTACATATTTTTATCTTACGTCGGCACACTTTCTTTGTAACTTTGGTCTAAAATATCAAAGCACGAATGGGAGAAACGGGGGTTGTAGCATTCACGAACCTCTCCTCCCCAATTTATTTTTGAGTTCGCTTATGATTTCAGAATATATTTTTTTTAGTTAAAGCGTGTTTTATTCTCTTTTTTCCTACGGATTGGTAGCGGACAGTTTGCATAAATGGTCATCTCGTTCCCCCGACTTTAACCCGTTCGACTTTAGTTTATGGGGTTTTATGAAAGATTTTATTTATATGGTTCTCATGCTAATTGAGCAACAGCTAAAGGAACGAATTGTACAAGGCTGAAACCATATATTTTCCAGAATATTCGCTAATCTCTAATTAAAAAAGCCCCAGGTGAAAGTGAAGGTAGTACCCATATTGAGAATTTAGATTAATTGAGTTAAAATTTTGTGTTTTTTACTGTTTCTATTAGATGTGCCGTTTGTTTATTTCAATTTACTGAATATAATATGACCATTTAATACTTTTTTTGTGCCACACTCAGCACATGTAAAACGGGGGTCAAATTAAAATCTTATAAGAGTGAAAAAAAAATGAAATAAAATAAAAACTAGTCTCTATCTGAAAAAAAATATTCTGAAACTATTGCCGAACTCAAAAAAAATTGGGGGGTGGGTCTATGGGTCTATACCCCCTTTTCCCTGTTCATGCTTTGATATTTTAAACCAAAATAACACAGAAAGGTGCCAACTTAAGATAAAAATACATGTCATATTTCAAACAAATATCTCTAAAACCTTAGAAGCAATCAATAAAAATCAGTTTTAAAATTTTTATTTTGATACCCTGTATTTTGAAAATAGAGCTCCAAAATTAAAAGTGGCATAAAAGGTCCTATTATTTTGGCCCAAAGAATGTGCGGTTAACGGTTTAACCTACTAATTTGTAACACTTTGCATATTAGCAGCAAAACACAAAATTAAACATCAATCAATGGTTTTAAAACATTCATGGTTGTTGTTATTCAGCCTGCAATTGTTTTTAAGAATGAATAACTATTTGAAGATAAAATATTATGCCTTTTCCTATCCTTAACTAGGAATCTTTTACCTGTCCTTGTTATTCTCGAAGTAGACTATTTGAAAACAGACGCGCTCTAAAAGTCTGTGTTCCCGTCTGCATACTGACTTCAGTTTGTATTATTGGTTCTAAGGCTGAACAGTAAATACCGCTCATTATACAATGGTAGACCTCTGAGAAATAACAAAATCTATAATTGATAGATATCATCTAATACTACTCAACCTTTCACTGTTAACATTTTCAGTTCACAATGAAGTGCAACACCGCCTTATCTGGGAGACTGAATATTTCCTGAGTCATCACTATAGAATGTTCTTATTAAAAAAATAACGTATCGTTAAGGGAGCCGATATAATAACCTGAATATTACATATACTATATTATTTTCATTTTCAGTTATTATATTCATTCTTCAGTTTATAAATTGGCGGATGCGTTGGTTATAAATAATAATTCATACATAATTATTATAATATTCAATTATATGATTTGACTTATATTAATAAGTACATGGCAATTTATTAATGTTAATATTTAAATTATGTGATTATTGCCGCGAGATACATGTTCTAATCTTGCAATATGTTTGAAAAATTGCTCTGTAATACGTTTCAAATCAATTTAAAATTCATGCAACTTTTTATAGTTAGATTAAACTCAACTTAAAGGGGGCTACCTGAAGAAACAATTCTAAAAATGCAGAAATAGATTAGATCTCATTTATTGTGGTTGAATTTTCGAGTTCCTACAGTTTCAAAAGTGAACTTAGATATTTATAGAACGTTTTTATTAAACCAGGTTAATAAATTTAACTAGATTGATTTATTATTTTAGATAATTATTAAATATAGCTTTGTCTGTGAAATTGTTCATTAGCATACCTAGATGCTTGGTATCAGAAAGCATACATATGACTTCATTGATAGGGATTGTAAGAAAATTCATATATATTAGCCTAAATACCTTTATAATACAGAAAAATATTATAAAAGCTAATAATAAAGAATATATATGGGTATATATCAACGCTGGTCGAGGCTTTAATCCGCAGTGTAGTTGGTTTTACACAATATTGTTAATATACAAAAATATATAAAAAATAATACCTGTTTTGTTACACTACATTTTATAAAATAGTAAGAATGTTGGACAAGATTTGTTCATGAAACTAAACTGACTTTTTATACTCTTTCCGTAACATTTAATTTTAAGAGACTGGACTTTGCAAGCGTCCCCTTCAAATATGTAGCTGACCGCGGTAGGTACACAGCTTACGCTGTATGCCTCGAATTAATATTGAATAAACTGCAGAAGCCACGAGAAAACGCTGCCCGTGCGGTTTCCAGATTGGACATCCGCTTCCGACCGTTACAGGTCCTTGTCATCAATTACCTACACTTTCCGTTTCGCGGGTGATATTTTATGAGTACCTGGGTTAGGTATACGGATATATAGTCTCTATAACTTTTTTTATTCGGTTTACATCCAATCCCGAATATTGGATTCGCCCTCTCACGAGATCGACCATCAAAAATGTACACAGAAAGAAACGTGCACGCGCGGGTCTCATCTATCTGATATTAATAAGGAAGGTTAATATTCTTATCAAGTTTGTCACGATAAACGTTAAATCAAACAACATGCACTGAGCGATTTTTTAAATTCTTTAATAAATCACAGGTGGAGTTGTGAATTTTTCTGGGTCTTGTGTTCGTTGGGACATTTATTAATGGAATCGTATACAGAACAACAACGCATTTAAATTGTTGAATATTACATTATTTACGCTTATTATATTTATTACATTTACTGCATTTACTAAATTTTGTTAAATATATTACATATATATTACATACATTACATATATTGCATCTAATACATAAGTACATATAATATAAATACAGCAGATACAATTTTTTTTTCTCAATTTCAGCAGTTTCTCCATCCACATTTTAATTTCAATAATCAAATTTTTATTAATGATGTGAAAATGCTTTAGCAGAACAATTTTTCGATAAACGTGCTAAATGCAGCCACTTTTACCGCGGTGTGAAGTGAGTGCAAGTGTAGTGTAACGCGAGGGAAATTTGAAACCGAATCGTTGAAACCAGCTCAATTATATCCGTGCCATGTACAGTGTGTCTAAACATTCATACCAAGGGATTTAACGAGGAGGATCGGTACCATGGCCGCCACCATCTCCTGGCTTTAAATCATTGGACTTTTTTGTGCAGATATTTAAAAAATGAAGTGTATGGCACCGAAGTGGATATATACTATTGTTCTAACATCAGGTATGTCAAACTATTTTGTTGAGTAAAACCACAAATTAAATCTACTAATAATTAATAACAAAAGCAATTGAATTTGCTGTATAAAATTGGCGTTGTAAAATGTTATTTTATCTTTCCTTGAGCATTTCTTTCCATTTTTGTCCGGTTGCAGATTGCATGCTTTATCGCCTTACCAGTTTTCAGTGCCGTGCAGAATATATTTTTAAATCATTTTCGATCTGGCCTATTTGATTTTTTTTAACAAAGTTGTATTTGTAGGAGTCCCCTGAACACTCAATTTTATTTTAGATAAGTTCTGAATCAGCGTGTATAATTTTGATTAGTATTTCTCTTATTTTGCCCTTCAGATTGAAGTTTGCGGTTTCGGGATAGATTTAGTTAATTAATTCATCTGTATACAATCAGATGTTATTAGCTTTATTATCAAAATCTAACAACATAACATACTATTTTTTTACTGTTTTAGAAAGGTATTTTAAGCTAATATAAATCAAATATCCTACAATTCCTATCAATGAAGTCATATGTATGTTCTCTGATACCAAACATCTAGGTATGCTAATGAACAATTCCACAGACAAAGCTCTATTCAATAATTATTATCTAAAGAAAATAATCTAATTTACTCACTCTATAAAAATCCAACTTCACTTTTTTGGCAGTGGGAACACGACAAATTCAACCACAATAGATGAGATCTGACCTATTTCTGCATTTTTAGGATTGCTTCTTCAGGTGGTCTCCTTTAAGTTGAATCAAATATCTAACTATAAAAATTATTATAAAAATTAAAATTATTTGAAGTTAAATATCGACAATGACAAAAAAGTGACATCCTGTCAATGAATTAAATATGATAATACCTACTTGAAAAATGTTCATCTTTTATGTAAAAGTTTTTTTATATTTTTAGGTATTAATAATATTGTGTGAAACTAACTACTCAGTGGACAAAAGCCCCAACCTTCGTTGAATTACACCCACAATATCTACCCATATATTCCTTATTATTAGCTTTTGTAACATTTTTTTACTGATTTAGAAAGGTATTTTAAGCTAATATAAATCAAATATCCTACAATTCCTATCAATGAAGTCATATGTATGTTCTCTGATACCAAACATCTAGGTATGCTAATGAACAATTCCACAGACAAAGCTCTATTCAATAATTATTATCTATAGAAAATAATCTAATTTACTCACTCTATAAAAATCCAACTTCACTTTTTTGGCAGTGGGAACACGACAAATTCAACCACAATAGATGAGATCTGACCTATTTCTGCATTTTTAGGATTGCTTCTTCAGGTGGTCTCCTTTAAGTTGAATCAAATATCTAACTATAAAAATTATTATAAAAATTAAAATTATTTGAAGTTAAATATCGACAATGACAAAAAAGTGATATCCTGTCAATGAATTAAATATGATAATACCTACTCGAAAAATGTTCACCTTTTATTGATAGGAATTGTAGGATATTTGATTTATATTAGCTCAAAATACCTTTCTAAAACAGTAAAAAAATGTTACAAAAGCTAATAATAAGGAATATATGGGTAGATATTGTGGGTGTAATTCAACGCAGGTTGGGGCTTTTGTCCACTGAGTAGTTAGTTTCACACAATATTATTAATACCTAAAAATATAAAAAAATAACATACTATTTTGTAATTTGCAAAAATTGTACTACATTTTTCTATTTCGCAAAATTTAATAATCACTTAACCCAGGCTAAACAATTTATTATTTTTTGCATTAAGTTTGTGGGAGGTCCGCTAACGATATCATAACAGCTTATATAACATCTTTATAGATTTATGGTTCCTAGAACAATATTTTAGTGGTAGTGGTAGTGGGTAGAAACGCAAGGAAAACAGGCCACGTCCAAGATCCCCTATTTCTTGCCCTTGAAGTGGAAGCCAAACCGAAATTGAAAATATACACCAATAGATAGTCGCTAGTAAATGTATGTCATAAAGCTAGATGAATACTAATCATCTAGCTTTATGACATTATGACGTTTTTTATAATTTATTCAGTGTAAAATAATAGATAGGTATTTAATTATTCTATAGTGGAAAATTAGGCTAATTATTAAAAAAAAACATAATATGTCTGTACCTAAAATTAATTTATTCAATATATTAAACAAACGAAGAGAGAAGTACTTTTCTTATATATTTTTTATTACGTACATATTTATATTATTACAAGTACCTACTCAAATAACATCAAGTAGGAATAATTGCTAAAACATTTTGCCTTACTTCAGCATAAATTAAAAGGATGTCCATCAACTCCGAGCTGCTATAAACGTAAGTCATTTTTGACACTTGAAAATTAACATAAACACTATTGCAAAAACGTTAATACTACAATCGGATTTCAGTATTTGTTATAATGAAGATAAATACTTGACTAACAATTTTTTGGACTGGTATTAGAGACTACTTTAAAATTGCTTTAAATTTATTTTACATGTACTGTTGATTCAAAAATAAATTTTATGTGTACTGTACCAACTCGTAGGCAACCACCATTTGCCACTGGAGGGGATACAGTCACGGTACTCTGTGGCCAGCACTGAGTCAGAGACATTTTTCCCTCATTCCATTCGACACTCTGAATTCATTGAAATTGCAGCCGCATAAGCATCGAGCAATACAAGCATTTTAACATAATAATTATTGTTATCTACATATTTAATACAATTATAATTATATACAGTCCAAAAATAAACATTTAAAACCAAACAGCAAACATGTACTGTTAACTTATTTATCTTTACTATCACTTGTAGGTATCTAATTTGCTTGCTTTTTGTGTACTGTCTATATTTTATATTTATAATAGATTTACGCTTGGCAATTTCTCATATTTACATATGATTATTATTGTTATTGTTATTATTATTATTATAAATAAATAAATCATCCTTATCCTCATCGTCATTATCATCATCAATAGTTTCAATAAGCAAAATTCCAAAATTTTTCTCTTCTGCCACTGCTATATTTTAAAGCAACTACAAACAGTAAACATATAGGCATGTATTCTGTAGTAAGTATTTGACGAAAATCTAAGCTCACAATGCTTAAGTTCTCCCAAGTGATGTTTTCTCAGTGTAGGAATCCCCGACCGGTGAAAAATTGTATAAGGTCTGGTAGTAAAACAATTTATGCCCTGTAAGTCGGAATTCTGCGGCATGTCATTAGGTCATCAACAGAGGAGACAGACATCGCACCGCCACGACCACATTCCATTACCCAGAGTCGAACGAACGCAATTCCCCGTGAATATTGATAGACCTTCTAGACACCGAACACTCGCCATGAATACTAACCCTCCTCCAGACTTCTTTATCTTATTTATGGCTGGTGACTCCATCCGAAATTTGTTCATCTGCTAAATTATTTTATACCGACGGATCCACATCGATATAACTCGGAAAACTGCAGGGATCTCTGCTTGAATCCTCTGCTGAGGATGCTTCATATTTGGCGCAAAATCTTGATAATATACAAAGTATTTTAAATAAAAAGGATTGTTCTTTCCTTTTTTTGACGATATCTCGAACCGTTTGAGATAAAGAACTGACATTTTGACAGTAATGTAAAAAAATGTAATAAATCGGACAACTAGATGAAAAACAAAAGATTTTGTCAACGACAAGATACGGTGCTACTTTTTTGCATGTTTTTTTTACAAAACGCCATTTAACTTGAAAGCGGTTTGCATTTGATGATAAGTATCGTTTTTGTGTATAAAACATTGACGGTATAAAATGATTATTTTCCCAGAATCGTAAAACTTAGAGGCAAAAATACCTAACGTAATCCAAAAATCTTAGCCACTGTCATATGAATAAAAATTGAATTAGCGCTCAAAAGTAGTTAATATTATTGATAATATGTGTATAAAATTTGAGTTGTATATTTTAAGCTGTTCCTGAGATATCATCAAAAAACTGGAAAAAAAAATCTTTTTTAGGTACCTATATTTCGAAAAAAGTGCGTTTATCGACCCATGTTAATGCTTTCCGTACCATGTACAGCGTGTCTAAGCATTAATACGAAGGGATTGAGCAAAGAGGACCGGTACCATGGCCGCTACGGCCTCCTGACATTAAATTATTTGGACTTTGTGTAGGGATATTTAAAAAGAGACAAGAAGCAGAAACATTTGTGTTAGTTTGTAGAAACTGGGTAAAACCAGTCCAAAATGCCCAAAATTTTATTATTAACATCAGATATGTTAAATAATTTTATTAATTAAATCACAAATTAGTTTTATTAATAATTAATAACAATAGCGGCAAAAGCAGTTGAATTTGCTGTATAAAATAGGTGTTATAAAATGTAATTTATTTCTTTCCTTGGTTTGTACATCCATTTTTTTTTTATAAATTCTGAATCATCCTGCATATAACAAATAGAATCATTTATTCCATAAATTTCTGTTCAATAAACGGCATGCATCAATATTACGAACCGTACTTTTTTCAGTGTAGAATTTTGCTTATGGAAACAGCCCTATTAAGTGAAAGTAATCAAAAGTGGAGTAATTTTTGATAGCTGTTCTTTACAGCTCAAACATGTTTCCAGCAACCAATTCAAATAATCGGTCGCTGTGCCCCACAAAAGACTTTTACATTTTCCAGGGCTGTTCCTACCGGGAAATAAAGGTTGAGTACACAAAATTAGAATTTCTATTCCACCCTTTACTAGAAAGAGCTTTTGCGGAGTCGAATAAGAAGGTCCCGATTCATCACGTATTTTTTAATTAAAAACTTTTTGAGCCGAACATTAGCATTATTTAGATCTTAATATCGAAGCTCGAACAGAGTTTCGATTTTTCATTAGGCCGGGCCGCGCAAATAGGTGTACTTGAGTGGTGCAGGCTCAGCGAATATTGCAATCAGGCAAACAAGCGGCAAATTTCCATATCCTCATGTTAACTATCATTAACTTTGGATTTAAGTAGAGAAAATACAGCGTGTAAGTGGAAAGTTGGCGGTGAAGAACTGCTGCGTTGCAAGTTTTTCGGTACCCTTGCTAGTAAAATACATGGTAATCATATAATTTTCACTTTTAGAGGGTCTGCATAGACCCTCAGAAGTGTTCAAATAACTTCTACGTACAGGGTGTCTCAAATAGTACGGGCCTACTGTAAAGATACCAAAAATTTAAATAAAATTCTGGACACGTGGCGTCCATTTTTAATCGAAAGTATTATCTTTGAGATTTGACAGAAACGACTAATGACATTATCAATTATATTATTCCCAGAAACATACCCACATCTTTTCCTATTAAAAAGCTCTCTTTTTTGTAATAAACTTTTAGTATATAGTTTTTCTGTATTACATCTCTTTTAAAATTTATAAACAATATCGTTCTAAACAGTCTGAAAAGATATATCACCTCAAAATCACATTAGCGGTGGAAAGATCAAGTAGTCGTTGGAAAATAATTGAACTTTCGTCATTGTTTAAAGTGCATAAATGTCACAAAATACTTGTCATAACTCAATACGAACGTCAAACGTATAACTTTTGTGCTTATAAAATTTATGATGAATCACAAGAAAGTTCAAGAAGAGCTGTAGAGTTATATCGAGAAAGGTATCCAGAGCGCCTCATTTCTGATCGTAGAACCTTTACAAGATTGGAGGAGACTAAATGAAGATGCATTTTCTGTTCAGAAGAATTAAATAATTCACCGAAGGGTAGGAAACAATGTTAATATGTATTTCGAACAAAATTCACGGAACTGAATTTGGATAAATCAACCGTTCAACGAATTTTATAGACCAATCCCAGTAAACACACATACGTTATTTAAACGTATTGTCGACGTACTATTGGTTGATAATTCGTGTTACGTTACAAAATCAACAATTATTTTATGGTAACGGTCTAACATAACGTTTAAAATACGTAATTTTTTAACAAAAATAGTTGGCAAATCTTTTGTAACGTTAAATGAACGTTATTTAAAATATTTAAATAAAACTTATTTATTTAAACCTTTATAAAACGTCTGGGTCAACTGATTAATATATTGACATTGAACAAAAACGTGTTTGTAATGTTTTAAAGTAATAGGCATAAGTAATGCTTACAAAACGTATCATAAACGTTTTGCAATTAATAAATATTTCGGAACGATACCAATCCAAAGTAAATTTTATACAATATAATTTAATAAAAAGCTATTGCATTAGGAATATATAGGTACTAATATATGCAAATAACTATATAGTAATTATTTTTTAATAAACCTCACAAATGTTAAAAATCAGTACAATTTAAACGTGTATTATACGTTATAATCATTCATTGAAATAAGGAAGCGAATTGCCGTTTATTACACGTGTCAATTATAATGCCGTTAAACGTTCTATACGAATTTAATGATCTTATTGGTAGATAAAGATCACGTGTTACACACATACCATTTCGAGTTGTTTTTTGTAAAAGCTTGTCAGTTGCATATTCATCACTGTACGTACCTACTGTGATTCGTGAAATGTTTCCCTATTTTATTTTGGTAAGTATACCTACTTCTATAAGTATTTAATTTTATTTTATTAATATAAGAATATTAGTTTTTTTACATTACATGTTACAAATAATTATATAATGGAATCGAAATTTATTCCACTATAACTATATATATATTCCTACTTATGTTTCAAAATACGTACAAAGGCGATGACAAAATTAGTAAAAGTAGGCGTGTGAATTTTGTACTCGTACATGCCTACGTTAAATTACTTTGTAAAATGGGTAACAATTATTATAACTTGGTAATTTTTTTACTTTATACTAAAATTTAAGATACAGGGACATATTTCTAATCATGATTGGGAATGATTTAAACTTTTTTGTTTCCTTTCTTGACTATCTACTTCGTGGTCATATTAAATGTATATTAGGTTATTATTATTGTTAGTAACAATAGCATAAATAAGATATATTATTTTGGTATTTTTATATTTTGTTTGTATTATGTACGTATTATTATTTATTTAATAAACTATTACTGACATTAAAACCAATTATTTATTGTTACCTACCTAAATTTGAAATTAAACAATAGGTATTGATATTTTCTAATACTCTTATTTATAGGCGTATAGTGAGTTCAACATTCGAGCCACACTATTGGAATATCGATAATAATTATTAATAGGAACAAGATTAAATGCGAGAAGATTTTGTAACTATTTTATTTATATTATATTAATTCCCTGATAATTATTTATTTAATACAGAGTGGTCCAGAATGTACCGTAAATACTAGAGCATATGGCACGTTAAAAAATGAGGGTACTATTTTACATAAATTTTTGTTCAAAACTCAGTAATAAGAGAGATATAACCCTCTGAGGGATGAAATAAAAATTAATTTTTTTTAAATGTCTCAGATACTTTTGAATAATGGGTTCATGGGGTGAGTATATGATATTAGGATAATTAATTTTTTGTTGCCATTTATTCAATCACTTATGTTTAAGGGGCAGTATCTTTTTAAATTTGAAATTATGTATTAAAAAAAATGCTTATCACTCAAAACAACGCTTTAATCTTAAAGGGATGGAATACGTGGTAACATAAAATTAATTGTACTAAAACCTAAAAAAAAGTAAATTCATTATAAAAGTATCACAGTTAGTTAAGTGTTATAGATATTTAAAGTGGTTTTTATTTTGCGGGTTTACAGGATTAAGTATACCTGATTATTTAGTTTTTAAATATATATATATAACCCTTATTTTTTACCGTACTATCTAATCTAGCATTTATAGTACATAATTCTGAACCACCCTGTACAATGCCGCCAGAAGGATCCAAAAACAACGTTATAAAACACGTTAAAAAACACGTCTCTAAAACATATTTTTGGGCATTAAAATAACAAGGTTTAATTTACGTTAGTTAAAAACCTTAAACGGTAAACTTAAAGCTTATTAATACTAAAAATGATCGTTCCTCATTTACTAATATTAAACGTGTAAAACCGCGACATTTTTAAGTTGATTGTACGTAAAAAAGCCACGCTTTTTTCAAACGTTGTATGGGCATTATAAACGTTTTTCTAACGTATATGTGTTTACTGGAATGGGTATCATGAGTACAAAATTCACAATTTGCGTGAGTGTCACATTGAAAACAGACTTCATTTTATAACTGAAATTGTAGTAAATGTAGAAACTGTTGATTATAACCTTTTTCGGCACGTTCTTTGGATGGACGAAAGTCGGTTTGTCAGTAATGGTTTTCCAAACAGGCGCAACGAACACTAGTAGTCCATTGAAAATCTCCACATTATAAATCCAGTCCAAAACCAAGGCCATTTTGGAGCAAATGTATGGTGCGGCATCATCGGTAGGCATTTAATTGATGGGACTTATTTTTATGAACATACATTGAACAGTGTGAATTACCTAAATATCCTGCAAGAAAAACTTGCTGCAGTTCTGGAGAATGTACCTTTGCAGCTAAAGATAAACCTATAATAAATTGAATAAATTTTTAAAATTTGTAACATCATTTTCGTTTTCTGTATATAGAAATGGATTACAGATTATAAAAATTAACCATTTTCAAACAAAGTACTCCAGTTTAAATTGCAATAAAAATGAAAAATATCTTAACGTAATGACGATTATTTTGTACGCAAAACTTTTAATAGTATTGTCACGGATTTAACTTAATCGGCCGTTTATTTTTCTTTTATAGACCCAACGAATATTCCAGGTATATTCTAGCATCTCTAGATCTATTTTCTAGCATCTCTCGAAGGCTTCTCGTCGTTTCTCAAATTTTCTAGTCCCGTCTCGATCCACGGCATTTTGTTTGTTTAACAGAATCGTGTAGGGGCGATCGGGGCAATCTTAGTAATTCGCGGTACCACAGTCGTCGATTTGGGTGTGAGTGGGGCAAATTCCGTGACAGTATATTATGCAACGATCATGTATTAATAACCATTACATGAGAGTTGCATACGCTATTTTTTCTATACCCGATAAATAATCAAAAACCATAAATTTTATATTTTTATTGAACACAATAGGTAACAGTAATTATTCGTATGAACTGCATTTTCTGCTTTCTCCGATATGTGTGGAGGAGTCGATGGTAATTCTTCTATATCGCTAATATCAGACATTTTGATAAATTATCGAAGTTTAGCTAGGTATCTACGAAAATTTAATACGTACTGATTTTGACATCTAAAATAATTACATAAGAACCTAGGATAAACGTCAAATGCACAACATGCTTGATTGAAAAATTATGGGTATCTATTGTTTAAAAATCTGTATCGTAATGAAAAATCTGTATCATAATGGGTATCATTATGAAACGGATTATGGGCATATAAGTGCATTGTTATAATACGGGTGTAGAAAAAATATATTTTTTTAATTAATATAAACATAAAATTTCCAGATTAAAATTCAATTTTCACAAAAAAAAAATCTGTACTGTACTCATAGACCTTATAAATCATGGACGCGCCCGAAACTGTTTTCTCCCTATACAAATCGTTGATGCTCAGATGTGTGCGACAGAGATAGAGCTAGTCCGGGCAAATATCCACAGATCATTGGCCGAAAAAAACAAAAACCGTAAATGACATACGTATGACAGACATATGACAGACGTGTGACAGACGTGTGACAGACCGAATTATATTGGATATTTACTCATTTATACAGAAATTTAATTTATAATTACATTTTGATAATAACAATTTGTAAGAAACGTTTTAATTATTTAGGAAAGGTTTTTGTCAAGTTATGTTTATATATTTTTCTGTCATAGAACATCTGTTTTTGCCCGGACTAGCTTCATCCCTCTTGTACACATCAGGACAGCGGCTCTCTCTTTCTAGGGCCGGTCCATGATTTATAAGGTCTATCACTGTACTGGATGATTTGTCACGAAGATCTCGAACATTGTTGAAGGAACTATATACTTTCCCAAAAACTGTGTACTATTCTATCAGTTTAATTTGAATACATTTAATAATTTTGCAGAATAAAAATTAGGAAACATCTAAAACACGACAGAACGATTTTCAACTTTTCGTGATAAGGATACAAATTCTTCTTTTGCATAATTTGAAATACAAAATGTAACTTAACAGTAGCAGTCGTGCCATATTTTTTTATTTACTTAACACTGTTTGCTAGTACTTGCTACATTGTGTCTACACCACATTTTATACCTATCTATGATCCCTCTTTGCATGCCCTTAGAAATAAACTTAAAAAACTCTTCTACATATTATAAAACAAACATCCGCAACGCTAATTGGCCGGAGACAAATTACTCGGCAGAAACAACTCTTTACGAATCTGTGCTTTCCCTTATTCAGTTGCTTCGCTTAACAATGTAACTTTTCACCCTGTTTGACGTTTATATCTTGTATGGTGTTTTATGCTCTTCTACCTCCTAACTTAATCTTAACAGCAGTGCCAGTTTGATAATCCCAGCTTGACATCTGTCTAGATGTAAAGTCTTCATAAAAGTAAACAGGCAGCCATCAAGGGGTTGTAGAGGAATACTTTTTATTTTCGTGAGGGAATGGCAACAATTGCGAACGATTTTTATCAAGCGAGACGGCGTTGTTTATATATTGCGTCAAAATAAGTTTCAGTTACATTTGTATTTCGTATTTTTGTATTCCAGTTCCTTTCTCTTCAAGTTGTTTTACTTAGAATAGAGATGTGTACCTAATTGACTAGTTTTCCTTTAATTTAATAGGATATTTTGCCACACTTCTGAAAAAATAAAAATTGCGTCAAGAGTTATTTTTAAAACTAAATTTACCCAACCAAAAAATCTCACTGAAAAAGCAGATAAGTAAAAAAATATTAAAAATCACATCACTATCGCGCACTTCCGTATTTTTTGATGTTACAAATTCTTCTTCGGAATTTCAAGCATTTGGTTAGGAATCCTTTAAATTTTAGCTTAGTTTTATTTCAATTTTTACAAAATTGCACTTTTTACTTCAACAGGATCATCGAAACTTTTATTAAATTTCAATTTATCAAAACACCGTTTTAATAAAAATAAAACATTTATAAGATACTAACTTGTAAAATTTTTACAGGATTACTCTCAATTTCACAAGTTAGTAGCATTATATAAACAAAGAAAATGTCTAGATTTATTTTTCTTTATTTGTTCTTAGCTTGTTAAAATAAAATGCCGTTTGATTTTGAAATACTGTGTACAATTTTTACATATTGTCTGAAGCTATTTATTTGTGGCATAATTTTAATTTTTCTTTAGTCTTATTGGATTTTTTGCCACACTTCTGAAAAAAAAATAAAGATTAATTAAATAAGCCCTTGCGCCAAACGGATCAGTCAAGGATTATTTTTGAAACTAAGTTTGCCTAACCAAAAAATCTCACACTGAAAAAACTAGAAAAGTAAAAAATAACAAAACTCACTATCGCGCACTTCCGTATTTTTGACGTTTCAAAAACTCTCTGGTTTTGTTCTCAAAATAGTAGTAAAAGTATTAAACGTATGTTAAAAAAAAATTTTAAACTGTCAAACTTGACATACGTTGTGCTGTGATTTTGTTATTTTTTTCTTATCTGCTTTTTTCAGTGTGAGATTTTTTGGTTAGGCATTAGTAACTTCACAAATTGTAAGCAAAATTACCGTGATAGCTATGGGTATAAAAAAGCCGATAATAATCATGGTAAATTTACATTTAATCATTACAATTTCAGTGCGACATTTATTACACCAATTTTCAAACTAATCCATTGTGAAAATATTAGGAAAAATATTGTTCTTATGAATTTCAACACGCTGTATTGTTGTAAGAAGGTAACAATTATTTTGTTTTGACGAGTTTAGTTTACAATGTTTACACCTAACTGCTTACTCTGTAAAATACTGGCAAAACTGTGTTTAGCAGTTGAAATATAAATGCGTACTTTTAAATAATACAGAAGATATCTGTAAGTTTTACCTGTAATCCGTCTTGCTGTGACTTCAACCATGCGCTGTAAATGGAGGACATAAAGGAAACATTTAATCCTCTCGTAGTAGTTCAACGTCAAAATTGCTGTAGTTTAATGCTAATTTCTGTTACGGCAGTGGCCATTGAGAATTCTAGTAATGGAATAATCTTGTACCAAATTTGCGACTAAGTCACTGCTGGGACAGGTGTCTTGTGCACGAATTGCCACTGATGGGGAACAAGGATGCGAAGTTAAAAATGTAGATTTTTGGATAACTAGAAATAGCGTGCTGGTCATTTCTTAAATATGTCCGTTTGTTCACTAAGAATGTTTTACTTTACATTGCAGGAATAATAACGTAATGTCAAAGCTAGAAATTTTAAACGTCTTTAAAATTATAAATTATAATAATACGTCACCTATTGGAAACCGGAATGTTCAACTGAAGTGAATTATACCGTCAGAACTATACTGTTTACATATGCTTTGAAATATTATTTAATAGTAGGTTTATATGGAATGCAAGGGAAATCTTAACAATTAATTTGTTATCAACAATACAAAAAACTAATCTTCACTTAAAGCTGGTTTCGCAGTTGAATGAAACTGCTGTAGCTATATGCATTTATATAATGTTTTTAAAACGTTGTAATGGTTGATTAAACGTTTATTTTTAGTTAAAAACTTATAAATAAAATATGTTATATATATAAAGCTGTTTACAGGCCTTTTAGGCCCAGAGTATAAAATACGTTAATACCTAATATTCGCATTCCATTTAGAAAATTACGATTATTTTATAACGTTCATTTCACTTATACGTTCACATAAACGTATAATGTAAATTTATGTTTTAAAAATATTTAACAGGGCGTTAACTACAACGTTTGTAAATTGTAGAATTTCAAACATTTTAATTACATATATTATCAAATTAGGTGTACAAAATGTGTTATCCAAATATTGTTAACACGTTTTCTACACAACGTTTTAGTGACAAAATAAAACGTATAAAAAAACAATTTTTTGCTCGAAGAAAGTGCATCTGAAGCAATTTTAGGCCTTGTCCTACAGAAGTCTCGCGTACAGTATGCCTTCGTATTTGAGAGATATGGAAAATGATGCCATGAAAATCAATATCAATAAGAAAAAACGTAAACATAAAAATTATGCTACTTTATTTGCCATGCTTAAAAAAAAATCGGAGGGCTATAAGCCGAAAAAATCAAACATTTCTGCAAACAGCTGACAATGAAATATATTTGGATTTAAAGGTGGTTTTCAATATTCTTTTTACATCTTCAACAAAATATTAGTCTTAAAGGTCTAAGATTATTTTAAATGGCGGTGTCTGCAGAAGAGCGGAATTGCCGAACATGTTAAAAGATGTTATAAATGAAGAAAATTGCTTCAAAGTCCGAGTTAACGATATAAAAACAAAAATTGATATACATTTTTTTGTAACCTCAGTAGATATAGAAGGTGTCGCTTTAAAGAATACTATTAAAAAATATGCCGAAATGAGACCTCCAAACTGTACACATAATCATTTTTTTTCGTTACATATAGAAATAAGAAGTGTGTTAATACACCAATTTTTAGTACCCTATAAAATTGCCATTTTTTTTAAACTATCAAACTCTAGACACTGCAGACTTTTAGCCGACCTTTTAAGGATAAAAAGGCGTGGTGGAAGAAAATGAAAAGAAAATTCAGGATCACAAAACAAATTGGATGTTTGTACCACTGTTAATACAGAGGCAACCTCTTCCCAATCTGATGTTAACCTCATAAGCTGCCACAATTGTGTAATTAATATTCATAAGAAGTAGTGTTGATCACTCACCTTCGGCTCGTTCTGTAAGTTTCAGACGTGGGCTCATATAGCACTTATAATATAAATAACTATTTATAGTGTTGAAGAATCCCTTGTGTAAAACATTTTCTATGAACGTTTAGTAACTTTTTAATTTCTATGTTATTTAAACGTATAGCTGACAATGTTTAATAAACGGTTATTTTTAGTTAAAAATAATATTTACTCACGCGACATTTTCTCTTGTATTATCCATTGGGATAATACTATACCGTCTACACAAGTATGGGACTTTTGGGATAATCGAATGATGGATGAATAACATTATTATTCATCGGAAATAACATCACATAATATACAAGTACGAAAATAATCATGAGTACAGTCACGCTCCTTAAGACGGATATAAATCCGCTTCGACCCACCCCAAATTACCAAACGGATGTACCGGTTGCATATATATCAACGCCGTACGCCCTAAAATAGTGTATTATATTACGTGTTTGATTAATGGCCGCATCAGAATTTAGTGCTTTCAAGATAAAGCCGGCGCACGATAAATGCGTGGCATGCGTGAATGGACATTCCCATGTCTAAACTTTTCTACGGAGTTTCTCCAGAAATTAAAAAAATAGACGTATGACGTGGCTGACAAGTGCGTGCCGGGGAGTATCGCGAAAATGACGTAAAAAATTAGTATTGTGTAAGGGAGAAGGTTGTAATACGGTTTTCCATTATGTATGCACATTTATAAGGGTTCGTGGAAACGTAACGCGATCACATTTAAATTTTTTAAAATTAGTGCTAGTAAAATTTCCTTACATCATTATTTCTTCGCAAAACATGTCTTCGCATAAAAAGATTTTATTGCCGATTCGATGTACAACTAGGGGATTTCAATAATTTCTATAGAAATAATTGTTTGCAAGGTAATTTACGTTTTTCATTTTGCATTTTGCTTTATGTCTGTACAAAATTTCGCAGAGCAGTACCATCTGACGAAAGACAGATTGCAGTTTGTTTAACGTAAGCGAATAGACAGTTCAGCGACACATTCACAACTTAACTGGTCGAATATCGAACAGTTTGAAACCAATCCTTGAGTTTTCTGGAAACAGAACTTAGGTACATCAGACTGGCGCGTCCAAGCATAGAAATTACAGACCACAGACACGACCTGTAGTGACAGTCGTTGTAGGCGACGGCACATGCTGGTGCTGGTCTAGTGCGCGATGTCTCAACAAACAGCTACGAATTTGTTGAAAATTTGCGCACAAAAAGACGCCCTTAATAACCTTCAGTAATTACCGAGAAGGCCGTGAAAGTCAACGAATATGTGACAACACTGATGTACTACAGACTGTAACATTGTCATTTTAAGAGATATCGGAAAATTGAAGCGTGCATTCATTTCTAATTTTTTACAAGGATTTAAATTTTATGAAAAAAACAATCGAGCATCGCACTATATATTCGAAATCCAGTCTAGAGAGCAATTTAAAGAATAGTTTATAAAAATTGTTCAAACTCTTTCTTAGCTTTTCTATTCAAAATTTATATCGTTTTTCCAAATTATTTAAATAATTATGAATCATCGTTAGGTACTGGTTTATGTAATCTATAGCTTCTTGTATTTTATCTTGAATTCCTAAAATAGTGGTTAGTCTATTTTCATAAACACTATTCTTTAAATAGCCCCATAAAGATGTGTCAAGTGGTGTCAAGTCTGGACTATTTACCGGCCATCGTAAATGAAGGTCTATAATTTGTTCGGAAGATTCAAAAACTGAACGAAGGGTAAGAAACAATGAGAATACAGCTAGACTGTTGCAGTACTTTGAACAAAATCTACGAAATTCTATATACGCCAGGCTAGCTGGGAATTGAATTTGGATATTTCAACCGTTCAAGGAACTTTAAAGAAGAATATCATGACTACAAAGTTCACAATTTAGAGTATTTGCCAGAGCATCACATTGAAAACAGACCAAATTTTATAGTTTTATAGTTTATAGTTTAATTGTTAACCTTAGATATCACTTTCCCAGAAAAATGAATTGGGATTAATGGACCTATTCAGTAGCCCGAAAAGTAACCAGATCTAACACCCCTTGATTTTTTTATAAGGGGGTTTTAAGAAATAAGGTTTACAAAACACCTTCACAATATATTAATCATTTGAAAGAAAAAATCAGAAATGCTTGTAATGAGTTACACAGTGAAATGTTAAGAAACACTGCCCACAAAGAAGTCAAGCGAATATTGGATATGTGTCTTAAAATGAGAGGAGGTCATATAGAGAATAGATTGTAATATATATGTAGTATGGGAACGTGTGCCTCATTTTTTATGTTTAGTTATTGTTACCATCACATTTTGTTTTAACTGTATTAAAGAATTATCGAGTATAATCCTTTTATTTATTCTTAAAGACATTTAGGGGAGGGTGGGGTAAGATGGGGCCCTTAAGAAATTTGATTTTTTTTAGCTTTTTCAGAAAACCTAGAAAATCAAATTTTATACCAAAGTTGGCAGCAAATAATCTACTTTAATTAAAAATAACCCTATAAAAATCTTGAACTTTTTTATCGTAAGTACAGCAATTTTTAAAAAGTATTACAAAAACCCCATCTTACCTCATATATGGGGTATGGTGGGGTATTCTGTGGGGCAAGATGGGCTGGAACGTATTTTGAAGAAAAGTTGAAGAAAAGACACAAGTAAAAGTTTTTTTAAATCGAATTATGGCATTTTACACATATAAAAACATATAATTTGACATCGGATCAAAAATTTTATTTACAAAATTCGCAAATATGATGAGCCTCGTCGTCCTCATCTTCTTTACCAGCACATGAGCAGTGTGCCCATTTTCTGCATTTGATACGGGCAACTAGATTGGGAATAGAAATATCACTAGATTAAGAATAGAAATATCCGCAATAGGGACACGCTGCATCTTCTTTTTTCTTTTCATCCTCAGAAGTGCTATCTTCATTTCCTTCTTTTTATGGGTTCCCCACGGCACAATTTTCAGGTTAAGCTTCAATGTTTTTATATTAGAAATAGTGGTACTATTTCCTATCTCGTATTATTGTAGGCAAGAAAACATATACTATTAAAATATACTAAATACATATTAAATTATTTTAACACAACATACCTGTCACAATTTTAAAAACGCCAAATATTATAACAAAGGTCTACAGAAACACATTTTAATCCACTGGCAACACACGCTTGACTGAAGATGGCTGCCGCTTTGTTTGTAGTCTTGTCCTTCTCCTTCAAGCTAGTTACGATCCTTACCAACAGAGTACAGCACCTGACGGGGAAGAAAAAAGGCCCACCCCGTCTTGCCCCCTTCCCCGTCTTGTCCCGCCTTCCCCTATACGTTTGACGTTCGTATTGTGTAATGATAAGTCTTTTGTCACTTTAAACAACGAACATTCAATTATTTACCAAGGAGTACTTGATCATTCCACCGTTAATGTGATTTTAGGTGGTATTTCTTTTGAGGCTCTTTAAGAGGATACTGCTTATAACTTTTCAACAGAAAGTACCACAGAAAAAAATCTCTAATAAAAGTTTATTATAAAAAAGAGGGTTTTTCAACAGGTAATAAATTTGGGTATGTTTCTGGAAAAAATATAATTGACAACGTCATTGGTAGTTTCTGCCAAATCCCAAACGTAATACTTTCGTTTGAAAGTAGAACACGTGTCCCAAATTTTATTTAAATTTTTTCATATCATAACAGTAGGCCCGTACGAAGCCCTAGAAGGGCCATGTTTACAAAAAAGTTTTAAGTTTAGACTAATCTCTGAGTTCATACTTTTAACTCTGAATTCAGACTATCTCTGAATTCGTACCATAATTTCTGAATTCAGACTTTAAACTCTGAATTGAGACTTTAATCTCTGAACTTACACTTTTAACGAAATTAAGGACAAGTCGTAGCACTCAGAGCTTTCTAGAGTATTAAGATTTAGAGGACACACAATAAAGTCTGAATTCATACATAAAAGTCTGAATTTAGACATAAAAGTGGTATTTTAAAGTTTGATTTCAAAGTTTAAAATCTGAATTCAGAGTTTAAAGTCTGAATACAGAGTTAAAAGTCCGCTATACTGAGAGTATCTACTATTAAAAGCCCCATATTTTTAAAAGCGGAATTTTAGGAAATAACTACTCTGTGGACTAATTGTATATAGCAAACAACCACTGTTAGTCGTAAGTGGTGCCATCAGACATATATTAATTTCGAGCTTGTTAGCTCTCATCAGTATGCTACAGGTGAGGCCAACGACGAACAACCCTGGCTGTTCATGTTCTGTTATTATCGACAGAAGATATAAGTACGCGAGGCGTAGCATGTGGTAGTACTCAATGCTGGGCTTCAATAAAACTAGAAGCAGAAAGCGACCCGCTATCAAGTTTGTATAACCTAGATATAGGAGTTGTACAAGGATCAGTCTTAGGTCCCCTTTTATTTGTTTTATTTGCTAATGATCTTCCTAAAAATATATCGGTTGGTAAAATAATAATGTGTGTTACTTTATGTTAAAATTAATTTGAATACATTTTACACTGGTAGTTCTATACGTACATATTCTACACGAACTAACAAGTTAATAGTGCAGGCCCATAAAATGTCTCTCTTTGAAAAGTCACCTGATTATATTGGAGTAAAATTGTTTAATAAATTGCCGAACGTAATTTGTCAAATGAATCTAAAAATGTTTTAAAATAAAATAAAAAATGTCTTGCTAAAAAAGTGCTACTACAGTGTAAATGAATTTTTAAATGATATTCTCATATGACAGTTTTTTTATAATTGTTATTGTTTGTGTCATTGATGTTGTTAATACTGTTACTTTATTGATTTATCTTATATTTTGTATTGTTTTATACAGGGTTAACTATGACTAAGAACAAATATTTTAAGAGGGGATAGAAAAAAATAAGAATTAACAGAATTTTCTTTCAAAAAATTTCTAAACTTATTTATAAAGCGAAAAAAAATTGTTTTTCGATATTATATTAAATCCTTATTTAACGCCGCCAATGCGAGAATCAGAGTATGCAACCAGCAAGCAACCGTCATGCAGCAGTCGGCAGTCGGACCAGTCGGGTCGGTTCACTGTCATTTTATAATTTAATTCCTGTGTTTACGTTATAGTTTTGTGTTCTTCTTCAGTTTTTAGTGCCTTATTTTAATTTTAAACGTTTTATAGTTAATAAATAAAGGAATATGTGTCGGGTACAGATATTTTCCCACAATATAGTTCGCCGGTTTGTTTTTCTAGGTTATGGGACAAGACTGCCGCGGGTGTTAAACGTTTTCTGTTATCTATTAGAACCTACCTACTTATCCCTTTCTTCGATTTTGTTATAATACATAGGTATTGTATCTAACTGTACTTACGGGAAGTGTGTTTATCGGTAGTGAGTGAAAATGTAGTTTTACCAGTTTGTAACCAAATAATGAAAAACGAATGCAAAATACTGGAGCTAACTGGATTAACTGTTATCTACCTATCAGGTATTATTACTAATAAGAATGTTATAATAATTTTTGTCGTTTCTGCATTTAGAAACACTGCAAACGACCGCATGGTAGTTGTTGACAGATGTAATGTCAACTATGGATCTAAGCCATAAGCCATCTCAGTCGATACTCATCATAGGCGCCGACTTTCCGTAGGAAAAAAGGGTTTTGCCCCATTTTTTAAATATCGAGCTAAAATTCTGGAATAACTTTTGTATTGTCTTTTAGGGCTCCCTGAGAAGGTGGTTAAAATTTTTGTACTTAGTCATAGTTAACCCTGTATATGACTTGTTCTATCCATGATATCCGTAGCCCTTCTATGGCTTCGTAGGCCCGTATAATCGACTTTCAGACACACTGTACATTAACAGAGAGAAGAAGTGTATACTGCATCGAGGAAATCAGGCACTTGGAGACCGTTAAGTCTTTTATATTGGCCGTTTGGTTTTTATCGACAAGGCCGTATCTGCGTGATTTATACGCGGAGAAAAGTCGATTCGAAAACAGTTATTATTTATCGGATGGCGGGGCCGATAAGGAATCGCACAGGAGCGGGGCATAATGAGCGGAGCTTCTGTAATATTATCGGCACATCCGGCCCTCTGGCGGCCGATAAGCCTCTCAGCGAGAGATTTCACAGCCCGGTCGTCGACGATTCCATTAATTTAACACGCCCGGCGATGAAACTTCGGAAGGCGCGATATTATTACACAGAAAAAGCAATTAAACGGACACTTTTCTTAATTAGTTTTGAGTTTTACACGCCGTTTTAAATATTAATATAACATTCCCCGTTTGCGGTGCATAAGCTTCTCCCCTTTCTAATTTCTATTAATAAAGTTATTGGTGTCTTTATTACTTTCGGCGGAATTCTCGACGGAGTTTTGCCAACATACGTATATTTTTTTCTAATCTTCAATTTATGTTTCGTATAAATACTAATGAGATCTGCAATACCCCACGCACTTCCACGTCTTTAATCAATTAGTGTGAACTACAAATTGTCTTCTACTAAATCTTAATACATATAAAGTCGACCACAAATTTTATTCTTTTTCCTCCGTTCGTATCGCCACGTTTCATATCGTCGTGCAACCGATATGTGGTAAAATATCGTCGTGTTGTATCGTCTCTTTAAATACAGGGTGATTATGAACTTACCTAAAACAATTTGGGAATAGATGCGTCATGAAAAATTAAGTCAGTATCCTATAATTTTTTTTGTAAAATTATTGAAGTTGCAGTATTTTCAACCTTTACATCGCTGGGTTACTGTAGTCTCTAGCCAGCCGATTTCGAATATTGAAATTCGATTATTTTTTGTAGGTAATGACGGTTTTGTGATGCGAATCTTTACATTAGTTTTTCAAGTATTACGTGTCTAGCAACTCGAAATTAATGGATATCGTTTTAATTCATGACGACGTGAAAATGCTTCAGCAGAACGATTTCCCGATAAACATGTGCCAAATGCAGCTACTTTTACCGCGGTGTGCAGTGAGTGCAAGTGTAGCTCAACGCGAGTCCAGGATGTCCACGGCATATTGCAGCAGTGTGGCGTATCATACACGATTCTCAATTATATCCGTGCCATGTACAGTATGTCTAAGCATTAATACCAAGGAATTGGATGAAGAAGACCGGTACCATGACCGCCACGATCTCCTGAGTTTAAATCATTTGGAGTTCTTTTTATGGGGATATTTAATATGATATGAAACTTATTGCATCGAACTGGAATAACATCGAGTTAAAAACGGACAAAAAGCAGAAACATTGATGTTAGTTTATAGAAAATGAGTAAGACTGACCCAAAATGTTGTTGTAACATGTTATATAGCTGTAGCCATCTTATCAATAATGTATTTCTTTGCAAAATGATCGTCTTGACTGTCTGCAGCAACGCATCTTTCTTCAAGTTAACATCGTACGCAATTGTATGGATTTTAAGAAATTCTTGAACATTATTTTTTTGCATCGGTATCTGAAATCCTCTCTGAAAGTCTGAAGTGGTATAGAGCGTACTATTATTAAATAAACCGTTTTTTAATGCCCTCTCTTCTCTCTCATTGTGTTTTATATTTTTATATACATTATATCTAATTAACTGAGCTTATTCATCGCCTGCACCTTCTGTATCACTATTCGTTTGATCTCTACTTGTATCAAGTTGAAGTTCTTCCGGGAAATCCTCCCAAGGTCTAAATATTCTCTTCGTATCTTATTAGATATGCATTGTCTAATACCACATTATTTTTAAGGGAAAAAATGGATAGATACTATAGAGACACTAAGTATTAGAAAAGTTAAAACAAACATTCACACACAGCAACACAACACTGAATAGGTACTCACAACACTAATGTATTATTCACAATACTGTTGGTGTATTGACCACACTAATTTATAAAGAGCCAACGATAACAGTAATTAAAAAACACCTAGTCAGAGAAGCCAAAATCTTAACACGCTTGTGCCTGCTAAATCATCTAGTACTGAAAAGTAATGTCCTGCAAAGTAAACAAGTAATAATCTAAGTTGCTTACGATTAATAAAATTACACGACTTCTTAAAAACGTTATAGCGAATTTGCGATGTGCTAATAATTCGAAATGTTCTCTTAACAGAGTAAATTTTATAATGGCAAAGATCCATTTGCATGATGTACAGAAAGCGGTTACCTAAGTTTTATATTCTAGCAGTGGTAAGAGGTATAATAATATTGACTTGACAACAAGATTTAAATAACCACCTCGCTCTGAATAATATCGAGGATGACTAAAATAGGTATCATCTATATAATTATTATATACTATGCATACATCAACATATCCTATTAATTTCTACGCCACTTGCTTGAAATTTTGTTGCACCACTCTATCCCACGACTTAGTCGCAGCGTCTTATGAAATTTTTTATATTCCCTTATATCGATGAGTTGTAGTGTAATTACTGTGACATCAATTTAGCTTCATTGAATATAATGTAAAACATTGTTTACAATAACGAGTAATGTGGATTTAATCTTTGTTGTTTATTTTTGCTTTTTCTTAATTTTTTATATTTTTGTTTTGGTTTGTTCTTTGCTGTGAATTTGTTATGATTAGGTATAGTAAGTATAAGTTGTATGAAATTCTAATTTCTCTCTCTCTTTGTATGTTATTATTATTATTATTATTATTATTATTATTATTATTATTATTATTATTATTAAAACAATCAACCTTGAGAACGTAGAAACCAAAAATAAATATTTTCGACATTTAACCACTGCGATGGATTAGTCAAGCCGTGCATAATAGGCAACTCAACGATTAATTCGAATCATAAAAACTCGGAGGCATTCATTAGTCCTTCGAGCAACAAAACGTAGGGACCGACGAGCTGAAAAGTTTAACAGCATTTCATCAATCTCCATCAGTCCGAGCTAATTTTAGGTAAAATAGAATAACAGGCAAATTAAAATTTATGTGAGGCGCATCGGATTAAAGAAATCGAAAATCAATTACGGGCCGTGTCCGGCCGAGGTTTGAGTGATTAAAAAGCCGGGGTGGGCCAGCTCGCAGCGCTAGGTGCGGTGGGACTTTGAAATATAGCAAAACCTTACGCTTGGTAAGGGACGCAAGAGATTTATCACAGATTAAGTGATTCCTATCCGTATTAAGTGTCTGCCCTAGGAGAAGGACGAGGCCTGAAAATATTATCCCTGGTTAATTTTGCCACAGTGGAGCCATCTATGCAGGACGTCCCTGAAATTCATGTAACAGCGGACCACTCTAGATTTTTAAGGTCAAAATACTACGATGTATGTTAATTTATCTATACAATATGTTTCTAAAAGGCATGGCAATATTGATAGGGCTGATAGAAAATCGAAAAATAAGAGGGGTTTGCTTAATAAACGTACAAAAAAAATGTGGTGCCTGTAAACAAATTTTGTTGCGGTTTCAATTGAAACTGTTCGCAGAAGACTGCAAGATGTTAATCTACGTTCACGACGACTTTTGAGAAGGGTTTCACTGACACAAAATCATATGCGATATCGATTGCAATGGGCTAACGAATTGGAATGATCAATGGAGGACTGTATTGTTCACAGATGAGTCGAGATATGGACGGTATTCGGATAGTCGTCGTTTTCGAGTAAGGACCCTTCCTTTGATACCCAGAAATCGTACAGCTATCCAGGAAGTTCATCCATTCAGAGGTGGTACAGTTGCCGTTTGAAGAGACATTTGTTGTAATTGGTGTTTGATGGAAACAGGAATGCACAGATCTACGTCGAATAAGTCATCAACGATATCATCTCTTTGTTTCAAGGTGCAATTGGATCAAATTTTTTAGAATTGCTGTTGATGTCCTGGAATTGCATGGTATTCCGCACTTGGCACAGCCACCTCTCTTGCCAGACATCAATCCAATTGAGTTCGCATGGGACCAACTGCAAAGTGTCTTAGATTTGCATCAGCCACCTCCACATAGACTTTAGGAACTCGGCGAGAAATTGAAAAATGGTACTTCAACAACCTGATTATTGAAGTGCGAGGAAGACATACCCTGTATTAAACTTGTTATAAAGCTTTGCCAAAAACTGCAAATGCTTTCGAAGGAGGAATTAAAAAATTCACTCGTATAAAAGAGTAAACATTCAGGATAGCATATTAAAAATATTTTTGAACAAAACTTGTCAGGCTTTAAAAGAAACTCAAGATTCATAAACTTCCTTAACTTTTGTGGAACAGATGATTTGTTTCTATAGAGTCAAACAAATATTTATTTCTTGATATCAAATAATTTTTTTGAAAAAGCAAAAATATGGTTGTTTTGTGTAAAGAAAGCAATTTTGTTTCCATTAAAAAACATTAATTCCTTTTCAATACTACGCTTCTGGTATTGATTTAATTATATTTTATGATGAAACAATATTTGTATATTTCAAAGAATTACTTTCCAATTACTGCAACTTTTTTTGCAGTGCATGTTTCAAATCCACTAATTTTTGAGATACAGGACGTCTAAGACAATTTTAGTAAGTCAAATTTTTGATGAAATTAAAAAAATACAACGAACTTGATTAAAATTTGACACTGGTACCTATGTTTTTGATGGCGCCGAACACCCTACTGTTATTAATTTTTTTGTGCAAACTAGAGACGCTCGTGTCAAGAATTCAGACGTCTTACGTCATGGCTGACGTTACACATTTGTTTTTATTATCAACGCATTTTTCGATATTTGGTCGTATTAAAAACAATAATTTTTTGCAATTTAGTGCAATATATAATGCAAACTTTTAGTGTAGTATATAGTTTTATTACTATCAGTTGCAGTTTCTTAAATATTTTGATGAAAATATAATGAATTATTCATTTGTTCGGATGACGTAAGTCGTCTGAATTTTTGTCGCGAGTATAGTATTATATTACCGACAGTCCTCGTTCTTTTTTAAAAAAAACTTTTTTAATGTGTTATCTACATTTCATTCGTATGTTTATAGGAAAAAATAATATATCATATTGTTACCCGCAAGTCAAAATTTTCAATACATATTTCATGAGTATTTAATTTATAATTAATTTTTTGAAAAATGAATTTTTTTTTTAAATTTAAAAATGATGCAAAAATTCTGATTAATATCGAAAATAGTTTCCAAGATGTAGTGATGTATATTTCAAAAAACACAAATTATTAATTTGCCATTTTTTTAGAACAACCCTTATAAAAAATCCTTGCAGTGCCATTTTTGTACAACCGGTAAAAGGGGTAAATAATAATTTGGGACAGGTCGAAGCTTTTTACCTCAAAATGACCTCGAAACTAATTTCTAGAGGGTTTTTGAGCTTGTAAGAACTCTATTAGTACTACACTCGTTCAATCTGCGAGATTTTTCGAAACGGCGGAGCCTTCCCATGTACGTACCGCTCCCTCTACGAAAGCTACCCCGTCTGCACGATACCATGAGATATTGCCGTCGGTGGGCACGCCCACCAAACAAGCACGAAGTACTTAATCAAAACGCAAACCAAACCGGGTAGGCCCGTTAATTTCCGGAGATAGAGATAGCCCCCGTTTCGATACCTATACAAATGCAAACAATCTATGATATATATTGTTTTGCCAAATTAAAATTGATGTTCATTCCATTCGCAGTCTGCCGATACCATCAGTGCATTAGCATTAGGGCACGTCCGCGAGCCGCTGCTCTGTCACCAGATACGAGGTTTATTCAATATTCGGCTATTATTGGCGGATCGACAATAACTGTAACGGAAACTTGTTCGCGGTGTTGATGGAACACGAATTATTTTCGTTCAAATGGTTTGTCTGGTCCATATTGGAAATATGGAAACACACTCAGAGAAACTTTTTTTTATGTTCACGTAATGCTGTGCAATGAAATTTGTAGCATGTTAAGTTCCCAATGACAAGCGCTGCAGAACCGCTAAATAATAACAGGAACAAACAATAATTCAATTTTCCACTTAATAAATTTAGTTTAGTGTTTCTGCCGTATTTCTTCTTACTCTCCTTATTCTTCTTCTGCATCCTCTTCCACGGCTTCTACACGAACTCCTTCCCTCTGGCTTCTTGTCCCACTCTGATATTTTGTGTCCTTGTTTTCCACATCCATTATAAATTGATTAGTTCCTACTGCAGACCTTTAAAAAAATGTGGGGGGGTCGGAATATGGTGTAAAAAGAACTTAGATGCTAGGAGAGTAAACATAAATATTTCTTGCGTTGAACAACACTTTGAGTGCTGTGTTGTTTCACTGAAGCAACGCAATGAAAATATCATTATTGTTAACTGTTATAGAGCGCCTCCTGGGGATGTAACTTTGTTTTTGGATAAAATTAATGGCGTTTTAAATGTTTTGTTTAAGCCTAATGTAAATTTTGTAGTTTGTGGTGATTTTAACTTTGACGCTTATAGTAATGCTGATTTTAGAAAATTGTGTACAATTCTTTCTTGCAATGACTTAAAAGATGTGGTAGGGTGGCCTACTCGAGTGACTGACACCAGCTGTACCTTAATTGATAATATTTTCGTAAATTTTTATGACAATGGAACATGTTGTGTTCTGGACGAATTTCTTAAATAAAACAAAAATTTTCTCTAATAACCAACACGGGTTTTGTTCAGGATTATCGACTATAACTGCTACACACTCTTTTTATGAAGAGATCATTAGATGCATCGACGCGGGCGAATGCCCTGTTGGAATTTTTTTTGATCTGAGCAGGGCGTTTGACTGCGTCAATTACGATAATTTACTTTCCAAACTTTATGATTACGGCATAAGAAGTGTTCCGTTGGAATGGTTACAATGCTTTTTGAAATTCCGAAGACAATATGTCTCTATACAACATGTTGAACTCGATGCTTTTAATGTGGTAAATTCTAACTATAATTTGGTCGAAATGGGGGTACCGCAGGGTTCTATTCTGGGACCTGTGCTTACATCACTTGCTTTGATCTTGCATGTATCTTTATCCCAATCCAAATATTTGTCACTGAGACATTGTACTATGGACTTCACCTTTACATATTTTTCTTTGAATTCCTTCTTTCCTTTGTACGTAAATACAACTTTTACTTGGTTCTCTCCTAATAACGTCATTATTCCGAATTTTCAATTATTAAAATTGTCCTATGTTAACTATGGAAGATTTATTGTTATTAAACACTAAATATACTTCTTGAACTGACACTTGAACATTTTATTTTTAGTTAGATAACTTGAAAAATGAACGATATTGACAAAAGGATTTGTCTTACAAACTGTTTATTTGACAATTGTGACAAATTTATAACCTATTACTTAATGACATGTGACCAAACCTATTCCAAATTAACGTTACGAAGAACAGAATCCTAAAATTTTATGTGAATAGTAGATTTAAGATCAAAATGTCCTTCGAGTACTACGTGGATTGGTGGATAACAGCTCGGAATAAATTTGAAGATTTATATCAAAGAGACGAGCAATGGCGGCAGAAAAAGAAACCTATAAAGGACAGAAAGTTGGCAAACAAACTACTCGGAGGTTTCTACGCCAAGTATTCGATGTTGGTGCAAGAACTGGATGCTTGCTTGGATCAAATTGCTCAGCCTCAGAAACGAATGACAATGAGAAAACTAATGGATGCTGCGACAATCAGGCTATGCGAATTCAACGATGAACTGAGGAAGGTTGATTTTTCCGAGTATCACTACATAGACGATACCTTAGTGGAACTAAAGTTAGTACCTCATGACGTAGAAATACTACATCCAGCTTTATTCTACCCCAGACCCTTGAATATAGAAGATATGTGGGACAGAATTAAAAAAGGTGAAAAGATTTATATCCCACCTGAACCCATAATAGAAGTAGAAAAACTACCAGATGAAAACGAAGAGGGGCAAGGAGATCAAGGACAGCCAGCTGAAGTTGCAGTTGAAGAGAAACCAAAAGAAGAATCTCCACAAGAAAAAACGGAGAAGAAAGAACGCAAACAAAAGAAAGGAGCTAGGCCAAAACAACAATTCGTCCCAGAAGAAAAACAATTAACGCCTGAAGAACAAGCGGAGATACAAAGAAAGCTAGTAGTAACAGAAAATGTGAAAACAATACAAAACGCAGAAAGGGGAAGACAGTGTCGTCTCTACTTTTTCGAGAAACTATCCAGACTGAAAGAAAGGAAGAAAATGGCTGAAACAAAAATAGTACCTAAAATACCAGAACTAGAAATAGCGAACACATCTGCAGTAAAAATACAACGTGCGTGGAGGGGATGCTCAACTCGTCAAATGTTGCAAAGACGAGAAGATGATAGAAGACTGTTAATAGGAATGACCGAACCGAGTTGGAAATCTAAAGAGGAATTCGAATTATTAGAGAGAAATTTGAATAAAAGAAGAGCGTATAGAGATCAACGTATTCGTGAATACGTAGAAGCCATAGATAAAGAAAAAGCTCGAATTCTCAGGGTGGTAGGCCCTGGACTAGCCGAAGATATTGGAGATGAGATTAGAGAATGGTTCTATCAATGGTACGTTAAAGCTAAGACCTTCGACAAATATCCTCCGGAAGCTAAAGGCGGGACGATTTTAGTGGTACGAGGAGAAACAATGACTCCAGAGGAATATTTAAGAGACTTTGAGCAGAAACAGAAGGAAAAAGCCAAAAATAAAGGAAAGGAAAAAGAAGCAGCGAAGAAAGAAAAAGAAAAGAAGCTAGCGGAAGCCAAAAAGAAAAAAGAACTAGAAAAGAAGAAAAAAGAGGCTGAAGCAAAGATGAAAAAGAAAAAGAAAGTGTCTGATTTTGAGTACGAATACACGGATACCTTTGCGAAGCCTATGTACAACCAGGGACAACTGGAGTTGAAAGAAATATGGGATGAAAGAAACGACTTTGAAAATCCTTTAGAGAAACATTACTTAGACCTCATAACTGACAACGAATGTTACTTGTTACAATTAGAAGTAAGGAGAACTGTGGACGAATTAATGGTACTTGAACTAGACCTGCTAGTGGAGGCGTTAGAAAAGGATAAAGCGAGACGGAAAGGCAAAAAGTACAAACCGAAGAAAGCCAAAAAGAAGAAGGGCAAGAAGAAGAAAGGTAAAAAAGATCCGACGGGTAATAGAACCACTGAAGATTTGTTCCAGGAACTATTTGATTGTGGAATAATACGGACGTATCCAGAAGCCAGACTAACTGACTATAAAGGAGATTTTAGTTACAAGAACTGGAACGTAAGGAATATGAAGTTTGACCCACCCGCTACGCTATTGGACGTTCGACAGGCAGTTATAATGAACTGCATCATGCCTCTAGGAGTGGAGGTTATGAAGAGGCCGAGATCTGTACTGATCTGTGGACCACGACAAAGCGGAAAACATTTACTAGCGAATGCTATATTTAACGAAACTAAATGTGTACTATTCGACTTGTCTCCAGAAGTCACTGCTGGAAAATACCCCGGAGTCAAGGGAATGAAGATGCTTCTACATATAGTAGGAAAGATGTCTCGTCTACTGGCTCCTTCTATCATTTACTTTGAAGCTGCGGAGAAAATATTTTATAAAAAAGTGCCAAAGGAGGAAAAAGAGTTAGATCCAAAGAGAATTGGCAAAAAGCTGTTCAAAGGACTTATTAAAACTATTACACCAGCCGACAGAGTGTTGGTATTGGGTAAGTATTTAATTTACTTGGATTGCACGTTTCTATTATGTTTTATGTCATTTCAGGTATTACAGGGAAACCATGGGCGGCTCAAGCCGCGAAGTTGAAGAAAACTTTCGAAAGGAACATCTTGATACCGCGTCCAGACTATGGAAGCCTTTACATGTACTGGAGAGAACTCTTAATGCCCTACCATGGGATTGACAGGAACATCAACGTCACCAACTTGGCAACGGTAACAATCAACTATCCTTTTCCTGTCATAAAAGACGTAGTTTCAAGAATAATGACTGCTAGGAGGATCATTCAGCTGAAGTATAATCCTTTAAGACCCGAAGAAGTCTTCGAAGTCTTTGTTTCTGAGGGTCTTGAGCCTATCAGTGACAAAGAGTTTAATAAATACTTGAAGTGGTACTATAAGACTCCGTTAGGGAAGGAGAGAGTTGCTCTTAACAAATTCGAGGAAGATCTCAGAGAGGTAGAGAGACAGGCAAAGGAAAAGGCCGAAAAGTCTAAGAAATAATTGTCTGGAAGTGCATCTGTCTTGACTTCTAAGAAATGTTCAATTTTATGATTCATTTTTTTTAATATATCAATTAACCTTTTCCTATTCATTATGAAAATATTAATAAAAATCACATTCATAAATAAAAGCATATTCTACTCTTTTGTTTATTATACACGTTTCATAAAACTGGAAGACTAGAATGCTACAAGATTAAAATTTAAAAAAAATCTTGATGTTAGTTGAAATAATTAATAATAATATTCAATAGATAAATACAATTCTTCAGTGTTAAATTCATAAATTAAAATTACTACTTACGATAATAAGTAACATAAAGACATGTTTGTCACGAAATACAGGGTGGCCGAGATGTAATGGGCCAAAATTCATGACTAGATTCCTGGCGTGAAAATATTGCGATTTAGACAAACTCACCTTAGTCCAAAAGTTGATACTTACAGAGATACAGGGTGTTTAATGCAAAATATTATTTTAGTTTTTTCTTATTTATTTCATAATAAATGCTCATATCGAGATGAGATTTTGGTGTTAGGGGTTTTCTGGGGCGAGAGATTGAAATATATCCATGATTTTCTTGTAGCTCATAGAGAGCGCTACCTGCGCTAGGTCGAATGCGTTGAAAACGACAGAACTTTTTAATCTTTCAAAAATCTAATTCTCAGGTAGCAAATTCTGATTTTACAACTTCTTTTACACAAAAAAGCTATACTTTTTTATAGTCGCTATCTTGCACCGTTCTCAAGATATTTAGCTTTGGTAATTCGAGTAATCAAAATAAGGTACGAATGTCAAAAAGAACAAGAGTTTATTTCAAATTATAAATTGTGATGAACAATTGAATATCGAATATTACAATAAATGTTCAACATGTCCGCCTCCAACTTCAATACATTTATTAACGCGTTTGTTCAAAGACCGGCCGTATTTTAAAATAGAGATTCTTGTTACGAAATGATTCGGCGGCATTTACTGCCATAGCTCTTCACGGGTGTTTATAGTTTCTCTATAGACAACTGATTTCATGTAGCCCCAGAAACAAAAATCCATAGGATTAAAGTCAGGACTACGAGGAGGCCATAATATTCGACTCCCACGACCGATCCAACGATCCGGAAAAATGTGGTCAAGATAGTTCCGTACTCTGACAGAATAATGAGGGGGAGCTTCATCTTGCATGAAAAATAGATTTTGCCGTGTATTCAGTGGTAAATCGTCGAGGTAGTCAACTAAATGGTGCTGCAGGAAATCTAAATACAAGTCACGATTTAGATTTGAAGGAAGCTCATGTCGACCCAAAAGGTGATTTCCTATGATTCCGCACCAAACATTTATCTTAAATTCATGTTGGAAGTGACGCTCACTGACTACGTGAGGATTTTCATTATCTCATATGTGCTTGTTTCTAAAATTGAAAATTCCTCGACGAGTAAAGGTCGCTTCATCAGTGAATAGTACATTATCCAAAAATTCCTGGTCAAGATTTTGCTGATTGCGCATAAAATGAGCAAATTGTAATCTAGCTGGTAAGTCTGCTGCTAAAAGATTTTGCACGGGTGTAAAATGGTAGGTATATAAATTTTCCTTGTGAAAGATTTTGAGAACTGTTGTTTTACTAACACCGGTTTCTCTAGGTACCTGCCTGCTGCTAACTTCTGGATTTCCTGCCACTCTTACTAAAATTTCTTCTTCCTGGTGAACTGTAACAGTACGCCCTGCGTTGCCTCTTTTAGGACGAAAACTACCAGTTTCTCCAAGTCTATCAAAAACTTCTTGAAATAGTTTCCGATTTGGTTGCCTTCTATTCGGATACAAATCTGAATACCGACGAAGCGCTCGACGTCCAACATAATCTGATTGCGCATAAACGCAAACCATATCGCGCATTTCTCTATTTGAAAATAAATTATGGCGTGGCATGTTATCTCGCACTACGATTTAGATCATAAAGTAAAGCATACTTTTAATAAGGCACGAATAATACTGTAATATTACTGACAGCACTAAGATATGTGGAAAATGTCAAAATTGGATTTTAACATAAGCCTACTTAAAAATTTTTGCCGATTTGTAATTGAATGCAAATATATTGGAATTTTCAATGGCAAATTTTACGAGAACGGTGCAAGATAGCGACTATCAAAAAGTATAGCTTTTTTGTGAAAAAGAAGTTGTAAAATCAGAATTTGCTACCTGAGAATTAGATTTGTGAAAGATAAAAAAGTTCTGTCGTTTTCAACGCATTCGACCTAGCGCAGGTGGCGCTCTCTATGAGCTACAAGCAAACCATGGATATATTTCAATCTCTCGCCCCAGAAAACCCCTAACACCAAAATTTCATCTCGATATGAGCATTTATTATGAAATAAATAAGAAAAAACTAAAATAATATTTTGCATTAAACACCCTGTATCTCTGTAAGTATCAACTTTTGGACTAAGGTGAGTTTGTCTAAATCGCAATATTTTCACGTCAGGAATCTAGTCATGAATTTTGGCCCATTACATCGCGACCACCCTGTATAATATTCTATTCGAAACACGAAAAACAAAAATATTTTATTACTACAGCTGGTAATATATGCCATCGTTGTGTTGACGGATGTATAGCTAAGGTGCAATATAATGTCTGACATTTCAAACAACATTAGAACTGAGAGTCATTGAAATGAATTTCTTATAGAACAAAGAAGTTGAAAAAAAAGTGGAAATTTGAATAACACAGTTTTTTTAAGTATCTTATAAACCATGTTCTGCATGTCTCTTTTCAAATAATAAATACCCAATCATCTACAATTTGTAAATAAAAATTTTTCTTAAAATACACGTAAATTGATATCTAATAAAATATTTGTAGTTAGTCATAGTTAATTCTGTATATTGAAAATTTATCGAGTAATATTTTTACACAAATATATTAATTGGTTATAGATATAACTTTGTTTACTATTATTATTAAAATGTATGTTTATATAAACACACATTTGATCTTTCTCAAGAATTATCTGAATGTAATAAATAAAACTGTGAACCTAATTATAAGATAATTGCAACGCAATACAGCTGTCTAATTAAAGTTATTGTTTACTACACGAACAAAATATACACGCACTTTTTGAAAAACGTTATCACTGAATTTGCGAAACATTTTGACAATTAACCCATTTAATAGCAACAAATATTTTTTTTTTTCAAAACTAATATAGTAAATTAGTTATCTGTTATTAAAATGTTACCTAACTAAGCAAGAACAATGTTTCTTAATTATTGTTTATGATATTCTGATAAGTTTCTCAAATAAAACTTTAAAATGAATGTGAATGCGTTTTATATTACTTTTAGGAAACAGTAAATACACAAATTGGGTCTCAATATTTTTCGCAATACCCATGGTTGATTGCTATTGACGAACTTAGCTAACAGCCGTATTAAAATATAATCCACAAAAACCCAGTGCATTAATTATTTCGATAATGTCATATGCAATCTTCATATCTCTTCAGTAACTTTGAATACAATTATACTAGACGGCCGAAAATCTAGAGAGTGACTCATGTTATACACCTGCTCATAATTTATAGCAGTCGACATAAAGAAACATACATGCAGTCCGGATGACGGTTGCATGTATGTTTCTTTGAAGTTGCAAAATTCGTGCAAACAACTGTGAATTTCACCGTGTGGACAAGGCTTAAGTGTGATATCCGCGGAATGCGCATCAGGTAGTAAGTGGGTGGTAATAATCGCCGTCCAAATGGAAGGCATTCTAATTTGTAGAGAAGATACACAGGGGGCACATTTAAAGTAAATTGTTAATGTGCTAGGTTCAATTGACGTAAACTTATTTTTGAAAATTAATTGTGTGTGCTTTGAACTCTTCTCAAGTGGCACGCTTAGGTAATTAAGCCATCCTCATCTTCCGTAGTCATCTCTGTGTTGTGAATTAGTCATTCTCTATTATTTTCGACCTTGGGTAGTTGATAATACAAGGTAAAAACTTTAAATTTGGAAATAATTCTGATCATTTTTATTGCCTCGAAATTGGCAAAAACTGCCAATTAATTAATGTTATATAATTATTCTTGCCATTTTTGTATATTTTTTATACCTAGCCACCTTCAAATTTAGTACGCCTATGAAATGTTGCTCCTTACACGCTTCCCCCGTCGCGCTTGTCTAAAGCTAGCGATGAGTCACTCTCTAGATTTTCGCCCGCTGACTAAAAACCATATCAATTTATGATCCACAAAAACCCACTGCATTATTTCGATAACGTCATATGCACAATCTTCATACATTTCTATATATAAGTAACTTCCAACACAACTAATATTGGTCATGCTTTTAATTTACCTTTTCTATAAAAGTGCGGTTAAAAATCGTATCTCGGTAAACAAACAAAAAGCAGGCCGACGTGTCTAGTTGCCGTGTTTTGTTTTTACCTACCGCAGTATTGTTGTGCTTGACAAGACGGGCAGCATGTCGGGTCGGGCTTTTAAAACTTTTCGTTTAATTTCTGTGAAGTTCTATAATAATATTAATGTGGGTTCCGAATAATGATAGTTAAGTTATGATAAGTGAAGAAAAAGTGAACAGAATTCGGTTGGGTAAGCTGATAAATTTTTTCTATTGTGGTAGCGACACCTACGTGTTTTTTTTTGCGTTTTTTTAATAAGATTGCCAAGCGTTTTATGCTTTTAAAAGGTTATATTTTTGTTGCCTTCGTTTGTTTTACATACCTACTTAAGAAATTTTATAATTTCATGAGTTTTATTCCTTTTTTTTAGTGGGTGTAATAATAATCTCTTTAGTAAAAAAATGGCAAGAAACCGTATTGAAAATATCTCAGGAAACGATTCATTTTGTGTGTATTCTTTAATATTGGTACTATTGGTATTGATACCTATTATACTGGGTGTTTCCAGTTTGCGTTGCTTACACCAGATACAAAATTTCACCTGTTGGAAAAGTCATTTCCACTAAAAATTTTGACTGTCATAAACTCTCACACAAATATTTGTTCAATTTAATATACAGCATGTTGAAATATAATATAATTGAAAAACTATAATCAGTATAGTACCATTAACCGTAACACTACGTAGACAAGTAGGTAATTATAAAATGGATGGAGAAAATTCCATTTTACAACTATTATGGTAAATTATATCGTAAAACGACACTAAAATTTCTATTGATTTATACATTGTAATTTTTAGATTGAAATTGAAAAAATATATTCCTATTATTTTTACAGCCGTATAAAGAGCGTGTAGACAGATGAAATTAAAAAGAGCTGCTTGTTAAAATGTACAAAAATACAGATTTAAGTGAGTCAATATAATATGCAAGATGTCTCTTACCAACAAATTAAGAGAAATACAGTACATTTTATTATTAGGTTTCAATAATAAATACACTATGTGAGTTAAGAAATACATAAACAGCTACATTTTTGTTTCTAAATAGTTAAGCAGATCTTGCTAGGAGCAGAAATAACCTGTGTAGGAAGAGTCTAGAAGTAAAACGAATATACAAGGTGTTTCCTTACTTTTATCTAAAAAATAAGGCATAACACTTTAGAGACTAAGAACTATTCGTTTTTAATCAAAACAATCAAACCTACATTTTTTGTGAGAATTGCAAAAATAAAATCCCTGAACAAAATGTACAAAACCTGACAACTTCGATTCACTCTAATACATAATTTGCATGCATCACCATCTTTAGATGAGTTTTTAAAGGAAACGGCTGCTCCTAGAGACTTCAATAAGGTGTACATATTTTAAGTAGAAAAGGTAGGGGAAAATGTTTTTCTATTCAAAAATGACATACACCGTGGCACAAAAAAGTTTAAGCGATTTAAATGGATCCTAATGGTCGCTTCTGGAGCCCTCTTGGGCCCTCACAGCCAATTGTGCATACAATTTGAATTTCCCGTTCCAAGAAACCTCCGCATACAAAATTTCATGAATTTAACTCAAAGTAGTCGATTGTTATTAAAGAAAATGTAATTATTTTATTTTTAAATTTGGCATTTTATATATATATCCTAAACGAAGCGTTTTCAGACCTAGGTTCATAGGAAATTTTTTTGCTTAGAATTGAACGTAGAATAACATGCTGAAATATGTACATCTCCTCCTGAAACACCCTGTATAACGGCTGAATGCGGTTTAACCAACAAATTATTTAAATACATAAATTTTTCAAAATACGTATTTTTCAAAATTCAACTGTAGATGTAAATATTGTTATAATATAAACTTACATAGTTCTGCATATAAGATTATTCACTTTTGCTTATAAGTATGTGAAAATAATTCTTAAAATGTGGGGTTAGAATAGCAAAATAATGTATGTCACACAAATGTATTTTAAAAGTTATTATATTGTTTGAGGAGAATGTAAATAGTAAGAGGGTATAAACAAAACATCAGTAATATTATTTTTGATATTACTTTTGCTCTACGTGTTTTATTTTCCGAGATTTCTGTACCAACAAAACTCCACAAATTTGAACGGCGAGAAATACGGCAGCCTTAAGAAAATTAAACGGTCTCACGTTTAAAACATTGTTGCTGAATAAAATGCTGTCGAAAACACACTTAGAATGAAATAAATAACTATGTTTTTCAGATCCTCTGTAAATGTCTTTGAAGGTAGAAACACCCTGTATGTTTTTGTTAATATTTCTCATGATATTAAAATAATTTTGTCACTAGTTTAATTATTCGTAATAAGAATGGAAAAACCTTATTTGTACAATAGAAGTAATAAGTATTTAAGTTACTTAAGTGTGACTTAGGTCACACTACTTGGTTTATTTAAGAAAATGAATGTCGAAAAAGCCTTACAAAGCATCCGTCGACCGTCTGCTAACTGCTTTCGCAAAAAATCGTGTAACCTGGGCAAAGAACGAAAGTCAAACAAAATTAAAATTAGAAGAACTTGAGTAGATAATTAGCTTTCATTTAACTTGACAAACAAAAACAAACAAAGTAACTTTACTCATTAAATATATTTATCCAACAAAAGTGGTTATTAATGCGCGCAGTGCTGCTCTCCCATTGGTCGGTGCGGATTTTCTCGGCCAATCGGACGACGGGCCGACGTTCAAGCGTCCTGCTAGGCCGGTGGCGATGTGGGAAAATCAGTTTGCGTCCGCTTTTCACCGGGTGGAGGCGACAACGAATTTTCTTCTGTAGATCCGAGCACGTGTCTCTGTCCCTTGGACTTTTCGGTTAGATTGGGATACGATGGTTTTTTGATAGCCGTTCGAAATGCGTGGGGTAACGTGTGCTGTGCTTCTCGTCACGCTGTTTTTGTACGGTGAGTTCTGTATGCCCTGTATATGATATTTCACAGTAGCAAAGTGATGAAAAGTTATAGACAAAGGACTACCTTATTTCCTTAGGAACAGAATAGCTAGGTTATTACAACATATCTAATACGTTTAACCAATTAAAAATAACATTTAAAATTTTGGAAAGTAGCTACCTACTTACGTTTTTTATTATGCAAAAGATTATAAAGGATCACTACGAATTCTATGAAGTAATGTTGACACCTATGGCAATTATACTAAAATTGATATATAGAAAAAATATTCTCGTTGTTTTTATAAATTTCTAGACTTTTATATAATATATAATAATTTTTATATAATATATAATAATTTTAATTTAGTGTTATTTCTCGAGACATATTTTATTTTATAACTATTGTGGTATGCTAAATTAGTACACATATAAATAAATATCAGTTGTTTTGCATCGTTTCGATTTTTTTAACATTAGGTTCTTGGTTGTTTTTATTTTCTTTAGAATTCTGTAGTAACCAAAATTCACTGAGCTAATTTATTACGATAATATATCTACTAATATTAATATAATTTTGAAGTCGTTTAAGTATTTTTGTTTTTGTTTAGTAAAACATAAAACTAATATGCAAAAGTATTATTTTTTTATAAAATTTTACACTAAAATATTAAAATAATTTTTATTTAATATTATGATTTCCTGCGACATATTTTATTTTGGAGTTTTTGAAGGCATTCAAATTTGTACACAAATAATTAAATATCAGTTTGACGCATCGTTTTTGAATTTTTAAACGTTGAAGAAAATTAGTTTCTCGATTGTTTTCTTTCTCTAGGATTTGGATTGACATATATATACATAAATCCAAGGGTAGTCACGACCGACTTGTTGATAACCAAAATATACTAAATTAATAGGGCTACGGCCAAGGAAGACTAAATTATGTAAACTCTAATTTACTCTGCCGAGCTTTCGACAATGTTTATTGTCATCATCAGGGCTACAGTAAGATACAATATAATTAGTTTCATAGAACTCATTTCAACATTAAAATTTTAATTAATTTCAAAAACAATTATAATCAAATATACATTCCTACAATTAAAAACTTATTAATTTTTTAAGTTTTAAATATTGCAGAGTTAAATGTAATATAGTAACAGCAATTTCAAAAAGTTGCAGTTAAAAGATGATTTTGAGAAGTTAAATATTATCTATTATTTATTTAGTTTAAATATACATTTGTATATATGCGAACCATCTAAAAAATTGATATGTTTAATCTTTGACAAGAAAAATCGACAGTAAAAAATGTCTTTGCATACATTAGATGCATATGATTTTTTTATCAAGTATAAGATTTTGTTTTATTTTAAAGCATATGGATAATATTCTACCAACATAGACTCTTAGCAAATAATGATTTTTATTTAAAATACTGACTCATGCATTTGAGTATATTTATTTTATAAAGGTTACATGTCATGTTATTGATGAAAGAAGCGAATAAATATCACGCCTGAATTTGTGGGTCTGGGTTAATATTTAAAAACATTAAGTCGAAAATACTTTATAATGTTATCAATAATATCTAATAATATTATTACACGAAGCTAAAATTTATTTAAAAAACGTTTAGTTTGAAAAATATGCATATATATATATACTTATTCAATTACTAATATTATTTCACATATGACTAAATATCAATGTGTAAAAAAAATATGCACATGTTAAAAAAATGTATATACAAAAGAGATCATCAATCAGTTCAAATATTTACATTTTAAAAATGTATTATATTATTTTTGTAGCGATATTATTATGGAGAGTGTATTGAGAGATGAATTTGAAAGGAGGGAAAAATTTTTACCTTTAATGTCATGGAAAAAAGTATCTGCTTGCTACCATGTACAGATTTAAGCTAGTCAATATAATATGCAGAATATCTCTTACAACAGTTAGAAATACAGTAGATTTTATTATTATAATTCAATAATAAATACAAGGGTCATATTTTTATTTCTAATTAGTTAAAAAGGCCTTGTCAGTAACAGAAATAATTTCTGTGTAGGAAGTTATTTTTTTAGTGGAATTTTTGTCCATCCATCCTCTAAATGTGACTTATCCATCCTCTGTAAAAGTGTATTGTTCACACATCATTTAAAAATGTAAATGTAGGTAGGTGTTTCATTCGCATTAGAAAATATGTTAAATATTTTCGCTGGAAATACTACATACTCGTTCTTGAAACAACAGTATATGTTACACGTTAACAACACAACTAAAACGTATTAGGTTAGAGGTTAGGTTGATGTGCCTCTGCGCATGTGCAACATAATGTGAAACAAACATACCTATATACCAAGTGATACAATATTTGTGATAATAAATTTTTTAATATTTCTTAATTTAACCGTGCTATTCTACAATTATTGTTGAAGTGTTGAAGAAAAACCAACCTTTTTATAATAAATATTTCTATACTTTTTTATTAGAAATGAATTGATTATTATTTATAGACAGTATTCCACAAAATAATATAGACACTACCGATATTTTAAACTATTATAATACAAATATGATTGTTAACTCAAATTTTAATTTTAGCTTAGTTTATGTTGATTTTTTGAAAAATATTCTACATACCCTAAAAAACACATCAGCTGGTACTGATTTACTTAGTATCTTCTTCATTAAGTTATGTTGTCCTCATATTTTAAAATATATTGCACATATCGTTAATAGTATTTTGCTCGAGTGTCAGTTTCCAACTTCTTGGAAAGTAGCGCTTGTGACACCAACACCTAAAATAAATGATCCGAAAACGTTGTCAGATTTGCGACCTATTAGTATTTTAACTGGATTATCAAAATTAACAGAAAAAGTTATAGAAACTCAAATAAGGCAATACATAGATAGTTTTAATATATTGCCTACTATTCAATCTGGTTTTCGGCCTGGGCATAGCTGTTCCACTGCTGTAATGCATATAGTAGATGATATCGTCGAAGCTACTGATCTAGGCAAGTGTACAGTTTTGATCCTTCTCGACTATAGTAAAGCTTTTGATACCTTAGACCATACAGTCCTGCTTGCTATTTTAAAATCTTCTGGATTTGATATTAATAGTTTAAAGCTAATTAAGTCATATCTTCAAGGTCGTTCACAAATTGTAAGAATATCTGATAAGTTCTCTCAAAGCAGAAGTATTTTTAAAGGAGTTCCTCAAGGCTCTGTCTTAGGTCCATTATTATTTTCAATTTATACTTCACAGCTAATAAAGTTTATTAAATTTTGTTCACTTCATATGTATGCAGATGATACTCAGCTATATTATTCATTTTTCCCGAAGGATCATCAATCTGCTTTACAAAAAATTAATGTTGATTTGAAGAGCCTGTTTGAAATATCTAGTCAGCATTCGCTCAATTTAAACCCATTAAAATCAGCTTTGCTTCTATTTGGAAAGAAATCGGATACTGTAAATTTACAGAATTTAATTAACATTGAAATTAATAGTTGTCGCTTAAAATATTCCAACAGTGCTAAAAATCTTGGGCTAATTTTTGATAAAACTTTAAGGTTCAGGGAGCAAGTAAGTAAAATGATTCAGAGAGCCTATGCGGCTTTAAGGATTTTATATCCCCATCGTCAGTATTTAAATATTAATACAAAAAAATGCTTTGTGAGGCTCTAGTTTTGTCTCAGTTTGCGTACTGTGCTCCTGTATATGGACCATGCCTAGATTTTGATTCTAGTGCTCGTATCCAACGTGTCCAAAATTCCTGTGTACGTTTTATTTATAGAATACGTAAATATGATCATGTCTCACATAAGTTATCTGAATTATGCTGGTTAAATATGTCTCAAAGAAGAAAACTTTATTCTCTTTGTTTATTTCACAAAATTATTTTATCCAAAACTCCACCTTATTTGTATAATAAAATAACATTTCGAAGTGATGTACATAATGTTAATATTAGATCGAAAGGATTACTTAGCCCCCCCATACATAGAACTACTTTTTTTGAGATATGTTTTAAATATTGTATTTATAAGTTGTACAATGATGTTCCACCTGGTGCAAAGTCTCTTAATCTTATAAACTTTAAAAGACATATTAAAGCAGTTTTGCTGAGGAGTAAATAATGTGCAGTGTGAATCTGGAAAATATATGTATATTTTTTTTGTATTTGGTAACATAGATATTTTATTTATTAATTATTTTACATTTTTGTTTTCGTCTACATATGTGAGTCTTTTGATAAAATATATTCAAGGGTTAAGTGGTAGAGCACACATTAGTTGTGAACTTCCCCTTGAGATTTCCTCTTTTTTGTACTATTTAATATATATATGTATATTTTTGTCTTTAATTGTAATTGTAGAAATTGGAAATAAAGGCATTTATTATTATTATTATTATTATTATTATTATTATTATTATTATTATTATTATTATTATTATTATTATTATTATTATTTAAATGGTTTGGTTATACCGACTTCTAGATTGATCCTTGTGATTAAACTGAGGGATAGAGATATTATTATTATTTTCCATTATTACTCAACACTTTTTGATTCAGAACGAAGCAGAAAAATATTTTTAAGACTGTTAGTCATGTTTTAACCATATCTACCCTGTAAATTTGTTATTATAAGCCATCATTAACCGATTTATGTTTACGTGTTGAACGAATCCATGAAAATGTAAACGACAAAGTATAAGAGCACGTATTTATGTATTTCCATGTGGTAAACACGCGTGTATTAAGTGATTGTGGAGATTTCGAGGATAGGTAATTTTATTTCGTTCATTTTTTGAGGGAAATTTCCTCGCAACGGTGCCATAAAAATTTTGTTTTATGTAGTCGAGGAAGGTAACGTCATTTTGTACGTGCGAGCAGGAAATACAAAATCAGCTCCTGGAATCGGGAGGACTAGATGCGTGGAACTGAGCAAACTTAAAAATACATTCTCGACGTTGGCTACATATTTTATTCAGTACAAGTACGTATTCAGTGGGTTTAAAGTAAAAATAATATTGTGCACGGTTCGACTGATAGTAACAGTAACTTAAATTCCCACAATATCCTCAATGAAATTTCACTTCTACTTTATATTTTTCTGTTTTTTTTTTCTTTACTGAACAGTAATATATACATTTTTAGGGTAATAATACACTGACAACAAAATTTTGCTTCATGGAAATAAATTATTTGTTGATATAAGGCCAAACAAATAAACACAACGTCAAAAGTCTTGAACTCTCTGTATATAAAATGATTCAATTAAATCTAGTGGTTTTTATTAATGTGGTAAAAAGGACATGTACTTAGGGAACAAAAAAAGACAATAAAAAATTGCAGACCATGAACCTTTACTTTATTACCAATGTTTTTACAAATCTGGTCAGTTTGGCAGTGTATTCAGCCAAGTGTTCCTTTGAATTTGTGTACATTATAATGCCAGTACGTGAAATTTCTGCGTTTACCTGAGCAAGAATTACTGCTTTGCATGATGCAGGACATTATAATCATCAGATATGGAACATGTTAGGCATTCCTAGATTATCTGTTGTACGAATAGTACACAGATAAGATGAATTTGATACAGTGGAAATCAGACCACGTAGTGGACGTCCTCGAGTATCTAATGAAAGGGAGGATCGGTATTTGGTGCAATATGCTCGTAGACACCGCATATCTTGAGTTTCAGCTCTGAAATTTTGTGTTTATGGACGAAAACGCTCGACCACATCGCGCAAGAAGGGTGCAAGAGATACTCGAAGCAGGACATATCAATAGATTAGATTGGCCAGCCAACTCTCCTGACATGAATCCTATTGAAAACATGTGGGATTTCGTTGCATTAATATTCCTTCATCTCAGATTGCAGATGAGTTAGTCGTGGCGGCAGAAGAGGAATGAATAAGGAATGTCCTCCTCGATGTCAGCCTTCTGTTTGGAAACCTTCTACCGTACTCGCGTTCTGCCGCGCAGCATTACCATCGCAAAAGCCATAAACAAATAATCATTGTTGTACATCAATAATGTGTATTACTGATTACGTATTAAATTATTATTATTATTTTTTGTTTAAATTACTATGAAATTGACCCAAGTGGGATTAATTCAAGAGCGATTTTCTCAGAAACCGTTGAAGATAACAGTTTGAAACAAGAGTACCTTTTTAACAGTTCGGGAAGACGGAATTTGCTCCCGTACTCGCGTTCTGCCGCTGCAACATTACCATCGCAAAAGCCATAAATAAATATCATATAAACTAACTCTTGTCCCGTAAACTCTTTCATTTTTTTCACTTAGAATTATTAAATTGGCAATCAGGTTGACAATACTTTGATATTAGAATACCTTGATAATTTTGATTAAATTACTATGAAATTGACCAAAGTGGCATTAATTCAAGAGCGATTTTCTCAGAAACCGTTATAGATAACGATTTGAAACAAGAGTACCATTTCAACGTAAAATAGTTTGAGAAAACGGAATTTGCTATCCAATCTGTTAAAAAGTCAAAGATGAAAAAGTTACACACACAAAACACCAAGGGCCCCGCGTACCCACCCCAATGGACCTTGTGGAAATAAATGGATTAGTCCATCAAATCGCTCATCAAAATTTAGCTGTGTATACCAAATTTCATTCATTTATCACAACGCGATTGAGAGATATTGCAAAAAAATGATTTCCAGTCCTCCCTCTTCAATGGGTCCCTGTGCCCTTAGGAAGCATTTCCGGACCCATGTTCATATGAACTTTTTTACTTAGTTTTGATCATAGAATCGGCCTGTTCAGGGTTGGTAGCTAATTATGAGACACTCTGTATAAAAGTATATAACATAATTTGTTTAATATTTATATACATATATAAAATATCTGACGTCAAATAAAGCAAATAATTTAGTAAGCTTGAAAAGAATTCTAACCTGTAAGCATGTTTGATTAACTTAATAAAAGCTTTATTACTACCTTTTGGGAAAAAAAATCTGGCACTACCACCATTCCCTAACAATTATAATACGTAATTCGTAACATCGATAGTGTTTCTGTTTCCAAATATAGCTCTACATGTTCCATCTATGACCTACTGACAGCATTGCTTTATGAATACTTGATAAATACCTGAAATATGAATTAACATGAAACCGATAACCGATGCTCACTGAATTACTAAAATGAACGTTGCATAGTTACAGCCCAGAGGTGGGAACAATAAGCATAATTGCTTTCAATGGAAATTGCATTAATTCTATATATAGATAATATTAAGAAATATTTGAGTATCTTAAGGAATATCTTTGCAGTTTTATAGTTTAGTACATGATGAACAATTAATTTTCACTTGCCAGGCTTTCAGTATTTATTTCCTTCCATGTTCAACAAAACATTTAATCGACATTTGTAAAGTATTTGATAAATTTCATAAATTGAAAATAATTAATGAGTGTTAAAAGTGCATTTTTACGGCACGCATGTAAAAGTTTTACATCAGTGCCTTAAAAACACTTTTAACAAAAGTATCATGCAATATGTTTTCTACAAACAGCATTAAAAAATTAACCCGGGTAGAAATAAGTTAAGTTTTAAATAGCATCGTAGGCACTATATGAAATTTTCGAAGTGGGCACTTGCCAATGAAATATAAGGTTTGTTCCTACACAGCATCAAACTGGCACGAGTTTGCGCAGTACGAATTTAACCGTTCCAACACAATCAATCCGGGAACTAGTTGTAAGATTTTTTGTTCCAACACAAAAGTGGATGGTTTGGAAACTGTTTGCTGACAGTCAAATCGGTTTGAGGATTATTAGGAAACCACTACTCAGACGCATGCGCAGATAGAATCTAACCGCTAACGGAAGTCAACTTCTGGTAGGCTAGGTAATGAACGTAACTAAAGTTTTATGTAATAATGCTATTTGAGAAAGTTGTTATAGTTGCACAAGCAATTTGCAGATTTTTAAGTACGCAATTCTGTAGTTTTTCAAAATGAATGACTAGTGAAGAGGAGCAATTACAGCAATACCTCAAATTCTAGTGATGATGAGATTTATCACTTCCTTATACATGAGTGACCGAAAAATGAAAATTACTTCAAACAAACTATACCCCTAACGGTTACTGCTTGAACTAAACGTGTCGTTCCAACAAAGAAATTAGAAACTGATTTCAAACTGGTACATGAATTGCACTTGCGCATTAAAACAGTGCTGTAAACTATCAGCCTTATCAGTCATTGCTGTGTAGGAACAAACCTATAGTAACCATGGTGGCAACCATTGTTGTATTCATCATTTACGAAAAGCTTCAAAGCTTTGGATTTGTCACTTTTAAACGTTGTGTCTTTGCCCTTAAAAAGTATGAAACAAATATGGAAAATAACAAACCATTTAAAGAAATCTATGAAGAGGTTTTTCAAATTATGTGAATTGTTATTGTTAATAAAGAAAATACAAATTAAATGTATTGCAAATTTACTGTCACAATTTTACGTTTACTTTAAGGCACTAGTGCTTTAAAGTGATCATTTTAAGGCACTGGTGCCTTAAGGTAATATTTTTATGCTACAAGCGAGTGTTAAAAATTACATTTTTAACATGTTTGTAGAAAAATATATTTTCCATAATTTTGGGTATTGCAAATCGTTACAATAATTTTAGGTAATAGAATACGTGATTTTTGGTCTATTGAAACACACATGCCTATATACCAAGTGTTACAATATTTGTGATAATTAATTTTTTAATTTAATCGTGCTTTTCTATAATTATCGAAGTGTAGAAGAAAAACAAACCTTTTTATAACAAATATTTCTATACTTTTTTTTAAGAATGAATATATTATTTAAATGATTTTACCAATAAAATCCAAAGTGGCTTCGTTACTTACCTAGAACTTCATAAATATGGCAGGCACGGGCCGAAATTAATACGATTATGATAAATTGGCAAAATAATTAATGCGACGTAAATTACTCCACACTGAACCACCTTTATTAATGGCACGACAGAGAATCCATCATTTAGTATCGATGGTACAGTTCGTGATTTAGATTTCTTCCAGGGAGTCCGGTGAAAAGGCGGCTCGACATCAAAGTTGCCCGTGATTCGTTGGTGGCGTGTTTTATAGATAATTTATAAGTGTTCGATGCTTAGCTTTATATTTCTCTATATTATTAATGCCGTATCATATACATGCTTAAATGGAAGTGACGGTTTATAAATATTGAAGTAGCACTCGAAGTTTGTCTACCGAAACCAGAATGTGGAGCGAATAGAACACAGAGTAGTGCAATTTTTATTAGATACATCGTAGATCACTTATTTGTTCAATAGTTCAGTTTAAAGAAATTACATTTTTGATTAAATTTTTTTTGTATGAACAACAATGTAGAAGTTGCATGCATTTTTCAAAAAAAACTTATTGAAAGTTCAGAATATGTATCTGCAGGCAATGATCACGTAAAGATTAAAATATTAACGTTAATAAACTGCCATAGAATGTAAATAAAACCACGTGACCGAAAACACGATATTATTGGTGTGACGTGACACGCCGTTTGATGTAAATAGGCCACTGTTTCTTGTGGTTTTGTGGTATTTTTGGGTCATAGTGTAAATACTGAGTAGGTAATGTCATAATTATTTGTGGTGATGTAGTAAACATACGGTATTGTTAAATGTCACTTATTCTTTTGTTTACATAAACAAACACAATATAGCTTCGCGCTCGTGACAATTACGGCGATAATGCTGTTGAGTAGGTACCAAAATAGATGGTTTTACTTGAGGTATTTATAAAATTAAGCCAGTTGATTCCACATTAAACTACTTGTTTTAATTTGAAAAATAATAAGTAAAAGTAATGGATAATGATTTTTAATAGTTATTAATTTTTTAATACATTTTTATTGCTATTTACTATTGATTTCATTTCTCCTTAAACATATTTAGGAGAATTTATTACTATTGCTTATCATGTTTTCAGAATAAAAAGGTAATTTCTACATCATGTAAATTGTAGCAGCAAATACAGAACATATATTTAGAATCCTTTAGAATTTAGATAAACTATAAGTTTGCTTTATCATTGATTTTCTAAACGCCCTGTATACATTCTGGTAGCTTGATAGAAAAGTTTAATTTACAACTTAATATTTAAATTTTTTACTTAACCCTACATCGAGGGGTAAACCACTGCTTGAAATTTGTACAACGAAATACCCATTTTTAAAAATATTACCCATAAATACCCAAAAAAATACCTCAGCAAATAAGTAAATACCTAAAAAATACCCAAAAATCACAAATGCTCAAAGAATACCTATGAGTATTACCCAATAATATCCTCAAGTATCTAAAAATATCGTTAAGTACCCAAAAATACCGAATAGTACCCAAAAATACCCTTAAATACCCAGATATCTAATAAACAAAAAATAAATTACACCCACGATTTTGCTTACTATATCTTCAATTTTTCAATACTCTCTCATAATATTTTCTTAGAAATTATTCCAATATACGTAAATAATATAGAACTATCAGTAATTTCATTAACAATAAGTAATTTTTTTGTGAAGAAGGGTTTATTTACTGACATCACATTTATATAAGTATTAAATATAAAACAGAGAATTGTTATATAAACTAAGGTCTAATCCTTACTCAAATAAATCAATAAATACATACAAATATTTAATATACAAAATAACTAAATAATGTTGGTTCTTTGGAAATGTAAGTATATAGTTACATATAATAAGATACATATTGGACACAATTTTTATTTACTTTTTAAGGAGTTTTTGAGGCATTTATATTATTTTTTATTTTATTTATGTCATATCTTATCTTCAAATTATATACGCCAGCGCCGATTAGATCAAGCGGGCCATAAAATATATATTTTCTTTCAACATCTGCAATACCCTTTTTAAAACCTACCCTTTTTAAAAGTTTAATCAAAACCTCATTTGAAATTTTATTATTTTGAGGGTTTTAGCAGTTTGGTTCAGTTTTTTTAAATACCCTGTATTTTTTCGTTAATTAGTGATCTAATAGACTCTTGTTAAAAGTTTCATCTAAATCTTTGTTTAAATCCATTAAAGTTTAGAGGTTTTAGATATTGTTTAGTTTTTTTAAACACCCTGTATTTTTTAAATTAATTAGTGTTGTAATAGATCCTTGTTAAAAGTTTAATCAAAATTTTATTTAAAATTTTATTATTTTGAGGGTTTAAGAGATTGGTTCATTTTTTTTAAATACCCTGTATTTTTTCGTTAATTAGTGATGAAGTAGACCTTTGTTAAAAGTTTCATCTACAATTTTTTTTAAATCCATTCATTTTCAGTTTTTAAAGATTGTTTAGCTTTTTTAGTGTTCTAATAGACCCTTGCTAAATATCTGATAAAAATAATTTTTTATTCCATTAATTTTTAGGGTTTTTTTTTAGAAATTGGAAAGACCCCAGTCTTTTAAACACCCTGCATTTTTTTGGTTAATTATTATTCTAAAGAACCCTTGTTAGATGTTTTTACCTAAAACAAGTTTTTAGCTCTCTTAATTTTTTTAAGTTTATTAAGTTTTCTTAACGGTAACTAATTTTTCAACACTTTGTATACAGAACGGTCTTTAACACGTTTAATAACCATTCCGAAGTTAAATCTTCAAAAATAAAATTTCCTCGAAATTGGAAATTTTATTTTCTCCTTATCAATTTTTATATTATCACCCTGTCTATCACTCTGTTAAATTATAGGAGTAACATCTTCGAATTTTATGAATGAATTGTGACGTGTTAAAGGCGGAGCTTTATTGCAAGTTCCACCTAAACGTCTCGCGTACCATCTTAAAATGTCAGTAAATTTAAGAAATTATTGGAAAATTTGGACCCATTTTTCTCAATCATTTTTGTATATATTGGAATGGGACAAACGTGAAAAATCATTAAAAAAATATATCTATAACTTGCTCGTGGCCGAATTTCCGCTTATAAGGGAAACAAAAATCGAAAATTATTTTTTTGCTGTATTTCTGAATTTATTATCAAAATTCTAACGCGAGGAAGTAATAGATAATTGTTAAATAGAACTACAGTTAAAAAATGAAATTATTCTGTCGGAAAATAAAGGAGAAAAATGGGTTACGGCTTATTCAGGCAATGCGAAACCAGCCTTAAGAAATGGACATTTATTCGTCATTCAACAGCCGACAAACACGTCTTTCACGAGTTTACTCTTCACACTGACTTATGCTACGCTAATCTAAGGCTGTGGCCTAAACCTATGTATCCACGGGCTAACACCATCATCAAAACGCATGCACCATCGCCATTGTGTTTAAGAATTGGCGGGAAAATACTAATTTTCTCCAAAAATACCCAATAAATACCTTCGTAATACCCACTAAATACCCATTATTACCTTGATAGTATCCAAAAATACACAAAATACCCAAAAATTCCGAAAAAATACCCATAATTACGCACAAATACCCAAAAAATACCTTTAATTACCTACAGCTTGTACAGTAAAATACCCCAGTGGTTTTCCCCTCGCCCTACATGTATGAAAACAAATATGAAAACCTAACATAGCCACTAATTCACAAAGCGTTTAGCATGTTCAGATGAATATTAACATTTCTTTTAGATTTTTTCCATACAACTAACTTTTTGATATTTTTCAAAATTTGCAGATGTGATTATATGGCTATTTTTAACTATTTTATGATTTTTAAGCAACATTTATTTCTTTTGTGAACATTTTTACCACGTATAATGAATCTTCTTTTCTATGTATTCATGAATAGCAATGGTGATTTGGAAATAAATATCATACCGCACTATCATCGTCCAAAGATTTTAATATCTTCAAACGATGGTGTTATTATCTGGGGGACCAATGTTTAGTAGTTATCGTAAGTAGGTACCCTTAAACCACAACATTTAGGGGTTATTATTGTTCGGCGTGCAAACATTTATGTATCTTTGAATGCGATTGTAAGAGCGTGACAATAAAATATGAATTCCAAATTTCTGGCGCTCTGCCAAAAACATCGGTTTTATATATCGTATTCCGCGGTCACTTTCCTGTATTATTGAAAATGAATTTGACTATTCCCGGATTCCTGCATGATGCATTGCTTTTAATAGGGTATACAGTTTTAGAATAGACTACGACTTTGTACAATTATATATAAAGTAGCAAATATTATATTATACCATTATGAAAGAAACAAATAATGCAGTTGAGTATCATAAAAATATTGGGTGATCCATTTATCTTGAGAGCGCTATATGTTTTGAAAACGGTACGTTCTATGAAAAAATGTGTCAAATGAAAGTTAGTTAGTATCGAAGAGAGTTGCAGTTTTTTTATCTTGGCTATATTTTTAAGGTCTTAGCGAGGTTAACTTTGGATTTTCAAATGAGAAGCTATACTTTTTTCACCTAAACTTAATAAGGAGTAAAAAACTAGTAATTTTTATATGAAACATTTTTTTGTAACTTTATTTACAACATTACAATAAACGAAAATATTAAGAAAATTCATTTGATAGGGGGAGTAGTCAAATATCGACAGGTATTAATCTCTAACATAGATCTAAGCTAACATTCTTCCACCCTATCATACCTGCAAAGAGTGTTTCAATCCTTCCCACGAATATAGATGATAATACGGTCTACCGGCTGCGGGGCTCGAACCCACACCACTCTAGCCACATCGATTCAAGTACTGATGCCTTAAACCGCGCGATCACTGGCTTATCATTACAATATTTCAGCTATCCTCTGAGATACGAACAAATTTCTCCCTGTATCTCAAAAACCAAGAACAATCAAAGTTCTTATTGCGGTATCTTAAGTTTCTCAAAATAGTAGCCATCGTTCTATCTCTTGTAGTTTCCAAAATATATGACAATTACAGCGAAATTGGTGATTGTTTTCCAATAATCAACAAATAAATAAAATGTAATGTTTTGCAATTGAAAATAAATTTTACACAGTCTCTCGATGACAACAAATTTAATCTTGTAATTAATTTAAGTGTACATTAGTTCCTCTTTAAATTTTGTACATGTGAAGAATTTAATTAAAAGCTCCATTTGTAATGCAGAATTTATATGCACATATAAAGGATTTCTGGATCAGAAAACGAAGATAATGCTTTGCAATGCTTTTGCTTGCATTAAACCATCTACACAACGACGATGTAATTTACAACCCTGGCCTTTGTGTTGTATATTTAATAATGCAAAAGGACAGTGTTGTATAATTAAAAGATGTGGAAGTGTCTTGTTTCTTTTTAGTATTTGAGATTTTATTAAGAATTTCTAATGTAACCAAATTTTTATAATATATACATACAGTATGCGCCAAAAGTATGGAATAAATTCAATAAAAACGAAACAATTATTTTTTGGGAAAAATCCTCGAACAGGTCGATTTTTAATTTAAAAAATACATATTTTAGCGTATAATGCGATTTTCAAATGTCATTTGTTTTCGAGTAATGACGTCATCAATTTTTTTTAAATGGCAACACCATATTTTTTTCCTTGATTCTGAAAGATCGTTTAATTCTCTATCAGACAGTACTAAAATTTTGCCCTCTTACATAGGAAAGTTTTCGAGTAAATAACGATTGAATGTTAGAAAACGTAAATCAATTAAAATAAAGCAAAAACGTTATCAAGTTTAGTTTTTCCAATTCCATAGTTCTTTTATGGATCACGTAGGTGAAAATCTTTGCAAAGTGTCATTGTCACACCGACTTTTTAATAAGTATTGTAAGCGACATAGAAATTACTATTCAATTTAAAGTATTATGGCACATTTAACTGTAACTCAAAGAATTGAAATTTTAATTCTTATCGGATGCGGGAATATGACTAGAACTCAGCAGGAAGTTTGCGATTTATTTAATGAAAAATATCCAGATCGCCCTATCAGCCAATCAACAGTCAGTAAGGTAGAGTCTAAATTTAGAGAAACTGGCAATGTTGTAAATATTCCAAAACCTGGACATCCAAGCATTAATGAAAATCAGAAACAGAACATTTTGATAAGTATGGTGGATAATCCTCATAATTCTTCACGATTGGTTGCATTAAACAATGACACTAGTCAGAGCACAGTGCTACGTATCTTGAGGAAGGAAAAATATCATCCTTACAAAATTCAACTTGTGCAGGAACTCAATGAAGATGATCTCGATCGCCGCTTACACTTTTGCGAAATTCTAATGGATTTATGTCAAGGAAATAGAAAATTTACACCGGCAAATACTTTTTTCAGATGAGGCCACATTTTGTCTGAATGGTACAGTAAACCGTCAAACTTGCAGATATTGGAGTCGGGAAAATCCTCATTGGATGGCAGAGGCACATACCCAACACCCTCAGAAATTAAATGTGTGGGCTGGAATAGTTGACGACAGAATAGTAGGGCCTTTCTTCTTTGAAGGAACCCTTACAGGACAAAGATATTTAGAAGAGTTTCTAGAAAATGACCTTGTTCCAGTCCTTGCAGTAATTTTTCATAACGACAATGACCCTGACATTCCTGACGATATCATATGGTTTCAGCAAGACGGTGCACCTCCGCACTATGCGCGCCCTGTACGAGATTTTTTGGACAACTGTTTTCCTGGGAGGTGGATCGGCAGACGTGGACCGATAGAATGGCCTGCAAGATCGCCAGATCTTACACCTCTTGACTAATTTTTATGGGGATACTTGAAGTCAAAAGTGTACATTAATAAAAACCGCGTAATTTAGAAGAACTTCAAAATCGCATTCGGGACGAAATACGCAGAGTTACCCCAGAAATCATTAATAATGTGCAAGAAGAATTTCTTCACAGACTTGCGCATTGTCAAGAAGTTGGTGGATGGCAATTCGAACATTTAATTTAAGTATAAAATTAAATCAATTGTATTATATTTTACATACCTCAGAATTGTTACTTTTTTATGGATAAAATTTACGTTTTCTAACATTCAATCGTCATTTACTCGAAATCTTTCCCCCTAAGAGGGCAAAATTTTAGTACTGTCTGATATAGAATTAAACGATCTTTCAGAATCAAGGAAAAAAATATGGTGTTGTCATTTAAAAAAAATCGATGACGTCATTACTCGAAAACAAATGACATTTGAAAATCGCATTTTACGCTTAAATATGTATTTTTAAAATTAAAAATCGACCTGTTCGAGTATTTTTCTCAAAAAATAATTGTTTCGTTTTTATTGAATTTATTCCATACTTTTGGCGCATACTGTATAATAAGGAAATGACATGTGAAAATAGTGTCTTTATAGCTCTCATTGAGAGTTTTTAATTACCTTATTTTTCCTAAAGTTATAAAGAGATTGAGATATTTTTCGATTATCGATGTTTATTAACGAAAATATTCTCAAATAGGTAAACATCACGTTATGCTACTTATTAGTTCTAATATAAGCGGAAGAATACTATTCTTGAATCTATGAATTTTGCATTATCTTTAATGAAGTGGGTGGAAGTTTATTTTTAGAATATCGATCTGTCCTCTTTGTTTCGAATAAATTTATTTCCAGTTCGCAAATGCTTGTCTATTTAATCTTTGATTACGGTAACACAGTTTGGAGAGGAAAAAGCTAATATTATGGAGTGACGCTGGAGATGGAGGTTTTGTTATTCAGCTGCATACTTAAAACAGATTTATTATACAGTCGAAACATGTTTGGTTATGTTTTTTAAATGTATGTAAGTACTCATTTTTATTGATGGAGAATATCAAATTTAGCAATATTTACAGAAAAAATGGCTGCATTATCATCTAGGTATATTAATTAGGAGGGATAAATGCTACAGTATATCGTTTCTAGGCTTGCAAACGGCAAAAGTTCTCGAAAAATTTCATTTGCTGACGGCCACTATAAATCAGTATCGATGCAAGGTAGCATGCAAAGTTTTATCCTGCGAGCTAGTAAATTGATATTTTTTTTATTTAATAATAATAATAATAATTTATTAATTCCTTAGGCCATGACATCATGGATAGAACAAGTCATTATTATCATTTAATATCGGAAGATCTTTTTAAAAATACCATCCAGGAATTATTGTTTTACGATCGTATAAACAAGCCGACCATTACTGGATCGGGACGCTGTAGACGCATGCATGCTCTGTAAAAATACATAATGTTTGTAATTTTTATTAAATTTTACAGAATTTTGCGCTATTTGCCGCTAAAATTACAAAGTGAAATAAATATTAACTATTGTAATAATGTAAATTTGTGTAATATTGAAAATTTTCTTAATATTTATAAAATTACATGAGAACTATAAATACCATAACTAATAATATGATAAATATTATGTAAATACAGAGTGTCTCAAGTATTACTGGCATCCATGGAAGGAATGATTGTACAGTGAAAATAAATGAGATTTATTTATTTATTGTTTCCAAATATCTATAAGTTCATCGTTTCCGAGATACAGGGTGATAAAAATTTTGAAATTTTTATTATATTTTTATTTACTTGGAAACTCTTCATGATAAAACAATAAAAATTCTAGGTTGTAATGGGATACCTTAGGTCTAGTTATTCAATATGTTTAAATATTCTCAGTATCACCAGTGGCGTAGAAACCCTGTGTCACTCTTCCTTTATTTGCATTAAAAATAGCATGCCACTGTCTTAATTATAAAAGAACGTAAGGTACTTTCAGTTCTGATTATTTTGAACAAATAATTATTGTTGCTGAATGTGAACGAAACTTGAAAATCCAGTCTTAAAATTGTGCACATCACCATAATTTACTATTTTGAGCAAATTTTTCTAGTAACATTTGGTGCATTTTCAGCGGAAATAGAATGAATATTTTAAATAGAATTATTTTGAAAACTGTTACTCCTAACGACTTCAGCAAGGTATATCTGTTTCACATAAAGAAGGTAGAAAAATCGATTGTTTTAATAGTCATATTATTATACAGTATGCGACAAGCAGCGCTTGCACACAAACTATCCAATCTGGTCGTATGCTGTACTGCCGTACGATACAACCGCATCGTACTGCAAGTTGTACTACAACGCCACTAACTATCCAACCGTTGTTCCAACGGTCGAATCAACTTCGTGTTGTACAACCTGTAGTACGACAAATCGTATAATGTGTGGGCCGTTTTACTCAAAGAATTGAAATTTTAATTCTTATCGGATGCGAGAATATGACTAGAACTCAGCAGGAAGTTTGCGATTTATTTAATGAAACATATCCAGATCGCCCTATCAGCCAATCAACAGTCAGTTGGCAATGTTGTAAATATTCCAAAACCTGGACGTCCAAGCATTAATGAAAATCAGAAACAGAACATTTTGATAAGTATGGTGGATAATGCTCATAATTCTTCACGATTGGTTGCATTAAACAATGACATTAGTCAGAGCACAGTGCTACGTATCTTGAGGAAGGAAAAATATCATCCCTACAAAATTCAACTTGTGCAGGAACTCAATGAAGATGATTCCGATCGCCGCTTACACTTATGCGAAATTCTAATGGATTTATGTCAAGGAAATAGAAATTTACACCGGCAAATACTTTTTTCAGATGAGGCCACATTTTGTCTGAATGGTACAGTAAACCGTCAAACTTGCAGATATTGGAGTCGGGAAAATCCTCATTGGATGGCAGAGGCACATACCCAGCACCCTCAGAAATTAAATGTGTGGGCTGGAATAGTTGACGACAGAATAGTAGGGCCTTTCTTCTTTGAAGGAATCCTTACAGGACAAAGATATTTCGAGTTTCTAGAAAATGACCTTGTTCCAGCCCTTGCAGTAATTTTTCCTGACGATAATGACCTTCACATTCCTGACGATACCATATGGTTTCAGCAAGACGGTGCACCTCCACACTATGCGCGCCCTGTACGAGATTTTTTGGACAACTGTTTTCATGGGAGGTGGATCGGCAGACGCGGACCGATAGAATGGCCTGCAATATCGCCAGATCTTACACCTCTTGACTATTTTTTATGGGGATACTTGAAGTCAAAAGTGTACATTAATAAACCACGTAATTTAGAAGAACAGAAATCTTTCATAATGTGCAAGAAGAATTTCCTCACAGACTTGCGCATTGTCAAGAAGTTGGTGGATGGTAATTCGAACATTTAATTTAAGTATAAAATTTAATCAATTGTATTTTATTTTACATACCTCAGAATTGTTACTTTTTTATGGATAAAATTTACGTTTTCTAACATTCAATCGTCATTTACTCGAAAACTCTCCTATGTAAGAGGGCAAAATTTTAGTACTGTCTGATAGAGAATTAAACGATCTTTCAGAATCAAGGAAAAAAATTTGGTGTCGCCATTTAAAAAAAAATCGATGACGTCATTACTCGAAAACAAATGATATTTGAAAATCGCATTTTACGCTAAAACATGTATTTTTTAAATTAAAAATCGACCTGTTCGAAAATTTTTCCAAAAAAATAATTGTTTAATTTTTATTGAATTTATTAAATACTTTTGGCGCATACTGTATATACACTAAGCCGCAAAAAAGTTCTGCTCTTTAAAAGAAGCATGAGTGGCGTCCTCTACTAGTAGCGTGAAAATTAGAAACAAATTTGAATTTTTCGCCCCCAAAAACCCTCGATCTTCAAAACGTATCCAATATTTGGAATTTAAAAAAATATATTTACAAATATCAAAAATAAATTTTTTACTTTGACACCCGTATCTTCTTAAGTATCAACTTTTGACTAAAGGAAGTTTAGCTATAACGCATTATTTTGTCGTCAGAAATCTACTCTTGCCTTATAGTGCATTAATTTCGGAACACCCTGTGTTGCTGAGGCATAATAGGTCACACCACGCACAACTACGAAATGCAGAGATATTTTTAAAGAACAAATTAATTCCCTAAATTCGATACATTTTAAAGAATAATTATTTACTCAAAATAATCAAAATTTAAAGTATTTTTAGTTTTTTTATAATTTCGTATATTTAGTTTTTTCACAGTGGCGCACCATTTTTATTTTAAATAAAAAAAGGATGCCACAGGATTTCTACGCCACTGGTGATAACGGGAATATTTAAACATTTCATTAAAACCTAGAACTATTGGTGTTTTACCACGAAAGGATTCCAAGTAAATACATATACAGGGTGTTCGGGAAAATGTGGGAAATATCTCTGCAGTTGTAACGCGCAACAATTCCACCAAAGTACAAGAGCTGTTTATGGAAGGTAGAAAACACTTTTAGCTTTCGTAATTTCATCAACTGAAATTTTCCTCATCTTGTATATTCGAAACAAAAGAGTTTTTCAGAAATCATCATATAGGACAAAATATTCTTAGAATAGGCCAAGGAATAACCCCTTGAATTTTTGCCGCATGTTTACCTAATACCCTGTATATATAAAGCTGTTTACAGGACTTTTAGGCCCAGAGCTGCATTATTCTCCTCCACTTCATTCTGTTCCTCGTCTTTCTTTTCCGTTACATTTTTTTTCCCTTAGATCTATTGCCACTGCCTCTCTCCATCCCTTCCTCAGTCTCCCTCTTTTTTTCTTGTAGTTTGGTTTACTTCCTACACTTTTTAACTGTCCTTTCATCTTCCATAGGTTCTAGATCCCCTGACCACTGCACTCTTCTGGTTTTTACAACTTCGGCTATTGTTAGTACATTGCATGTATTTCCTCATTATTTCTCCTTACATAACTTTCCTTCGTCTTCTTGCGAAGAATTCTCCTTAAGATCTTCATTTCCCACCTTAAAAGGTTTTCTCTTGACTTCTTATTGAAGGCCCTGGTTTCACTGCCATACAGCGCCGTCGGTCTCAAAATTGTTTTATACATTCTAAATTTTACTCCTCCAGAAAAATTGTTTGATTTCATTAAGTGGTTGACTGCTGTCGAACTTTTATTATTCTCCTATTAATATCTTGCTCCTCATCACAGTTAGCTGTTATTAGCGCCCCCGAATTCACATATTCTTGAACTTCTTCAAACTCCATCTCTCCATCCTGTGTTCTCAATTTGAAATTGGTATCTTTTTTTTGTTCTCCTATTCTCAAGAGCTTACTTTTCTCTTGATTTATTTGCAATCCCACTTTACGTGCTTCCTCCACAAGTTTTCCCGTTACTTTTAATTTCCAACTATCTCTACCAATAATGGCCACGTGTCTGCATAACTTACTGTTTGGTGACTTTTAAACAGTATGTGTCCTCTGTTCAACTGACTCTTATGATATCTAATTTGATAAATATTATGTAAATATAAGTATATAATTTCTTAGATATTTTACAGACAATTTTTATAGTTCACAAGCTGCAAATATGCTGCAAACAGTTGTCAGTATATTTTAGTATATTTTCACTCTGCAGCGGTGCTTTCTGGAATTTTACCTTTATTGAAGAAATTTATATTCCGTAACAAGCAGAGCATCGGATATGCAGGTGTTAAGACGACAATAAAAGTATCTGATTTTGTAACGCGGAACAATTCCACCAAAGTACAAGAGCTGTTTATGGGAGGTAGAAAATTAACAACACTTGGCTTTCCTAATTTCATAAAGTAATGTCTTTACTGTACAATTCGCAGGGGCGCGAGAGAGCTCGCAGCGGCGGTGTCGGCACGTACTCGGGCGACTCTTAAAATTCAGCCGGTCCCTTTCTGCAGAGCTAAGGGGATCCCCGTAATTGTTTTGAATACAAAATTTTTCGTGTCGCGTAATTTCTGAAGCACTGTTCGGGAATTAGGTGGATGAATTAACACGGCTACGCTGAATAAATGTTTGCGCGATGTTCTTATTCATTTCGGTGTTTTGCCGCTTCTGAAAGAGGACAAAAGAATTTTCTTTATATAGACGTCTATTCTTCTTATACTTTGCACAGTTGTGCGTGTTATATATATTTTAAGATTGTGTCTGATTATCTGTATGTGACATTACGTTATTACTTTTTTATTTGATTGGGTTTTAACGGAAAGAATTATTTGTAATAAATTTAATGCTGGTTGAGGTTGCAGTTGAGAGGAAGTGTGATTTGGGCTTGTCACTTGCTTTACGGAATGTACAAAAAACTATATTCTCTATATACTATATCTATTGATAAAAAGTAAACATATTTTTTATATACAATGACTTTTGCCTGCTATGACTAAGTACAAATATTTTATGAGGGGTAGAGAAAAATATGAACTAAGGACGCCATATTCTTGAAACAGTGTTTTCCACAAATACAAATAAGTTTAGACATTTAAGAATTGAATAATATAGTGTTTATCAAATAACAGGAATGTTATTTCATGCCACCTGCGAATATTCAAAGGTCTAACCGACAAATTATTAGGTACAGAAATCCTTCATGCATTTTTTAAAATTTAACTGTAGATGTAAATATTGTTATAGCATAAACTTACAAAGTTCTGCATATAAGATGGTCCACTTTTGTTTATATGTGAAAATAATGTTATATGTTAAAATATAAAGTAAGAATAGCAAAATAATGTGTGTCGTACATTTTTTAAGAAGACGAATAGTCTTCGAAATCTATCATGAATGAGTTTTAAAAGGCGGAACTTACAGTAATGACCCATGGAGACATGCTACATTTTTCACTTCAAAATATTACGATTAAAGCCAACTTGCCTTAATAAAATGTTGACAATAAAAAAGATACAGGGTGTCAAAGTTGCAATTTAAAAAGGGATTTTGTAAAAATTGCACTTAAAAATTTGGGAATAGATGTTTTTCGATATGAGTAATTTCGATGTATTCTCTAATGGACCATTAATTATGAACCACTCTGTATTGAAATGACACAAACGTCATCATTAAAAAAATATATCTATGACCTACTCGTCACCAAATTTCTGAATTTTGCATGAAAAATAAGTGAAATTTTGACACAACTGCCTTATTTCAATATTACTTGCACCTTATGTATGAAATTCTCACAAGCCTCCTTATTTATTTGGGACACTATGTAGGTACAATCAGTTAGCTGTTAAGCCGGCGAAACGTACGAGGAAGCAAATATTAATTTTTCAGTTCAACCGGAATTGGAATACACGATACATTTGTTTAAATCCACCCTAAACTCGTTTACAGTAAGCCGACAAAATAGATAGGATATTGTCGGGGATCGTTCGATATCAGACTGACTTGAAATCCATCAATTTTTCATTGTATTCATAAAACATTAGATAATTTTACTATAAATCTTCGTTTCCCGCATCTTCCGTAACTATGAATATTCTATGTACGTTTTATTATTGAATTCTATAAGATCTGGAGATATCTGTCCATAAATCAGACGGGAGACGACTAGGCATGGAAAATATTTTACTTTAGAGAAAATATCGAGAGATCCTCACAATTGAAATGTTCGCTACATGGAATATCTTATTTGGACATTTAACTGCAGGATATACGAGTATTTTTTTACTGTTTTAGAAAGGTATTTTAAGCTAATATAAATCAAATCTCCTACAATTCCTATCAATGAAGTCATATGTATGTTCTCTGATACCAAACATCTAGGTATGCTAATGAACAATTCCACAGACAAAGCTCTATTTAATAATTATCTAAAAAAATAATCTAATTTACTCACTCTATAAAAATCTAACTTCACTTTTTTGGCAGTGGAAACACAACAAATTCAACCACAATAGATGAGATCTGACCTATTTCTGCATTTTTAGGATTGCTTCTTCAGGTGGTCTCCTTTAAGTTGAATCAAATATCTGACTATAAAAATTATTATAAAAATTAAAATTATTTGAAGTTAAATATCGACAATGACAAAAAAGTGACATCCTGTCAATGAATTAAATAAGACAATACCTACTTGAAAAATGTTCACCTTTTATGTAAAAGTTTTTATATATTTTTAGGTATTAATAATATTGTGTGAAACTAACTACTCAGTGGACAAAAGCCCCAACCTGCGTTGAATTACACCCACAATTCTGTAGTGTGAAGTGAACAACAAATTACTTGCATAATAGGAATTGTTCATTAGCATACCTAGATGTTTGGTATCAGAGAACATACATATGACTTCATTGATAGGAATTGTAGGAGATTTGATTTATATTAGCTTAAAATACCTTTCTAAAACAGTAAAAAAATGTTACAAAAGCTAATAATAAGGAATATATGGGTAGATATTGTGGGTGTAATTCAACGCAGGTTGGGGCTTTTGTCCACTGAGTAGTTAGTTTCACACAATATTATTAATACCTAAAAATATATAAAAACTTTTACATAAAAGGTGAACATTTTTCAAGTAGGTATTGTCTTATTTAATTCATTGACAGGATGTCACTTTTTTGTCATTGTCGATATTTAACTTCAAATAATTTTAATTTTTATAATAATTTTTATAGTCAGATATTTGATTCAACTTAAAGGAGACCACCTGAAGAAGCAATCCTAAAAATGCAGAAATAGGTCAGATCTCATCTATTGTGGTTGAATTTGTTGTGTTTCCACTGCCAAAAAAGTGAAGTTAGATTTTTATAGAGTGAGTAAATTAGATTATTTTTTTTAGATAATTATTAAATAGAGCTTTGTCTGTGGAATTGTTCATTAGCATACCTAGATGTTTGGTATCAGAGAACATACATATGACTTCATTGATAGGAATTGTAGGAGATTTGATTTATATTAGCTTAAAATACCTTTCTAAAACAGTAAAAAAATGTTACAAAAGCTAATAATAAGGAATATATGGGTAGATATTGTGGGTGTAATTCAACGCAGGTTGGGGCTTTTGTCCACTGAGTAGTTAGTTTCACACAATATTATTAATACCTAAAAATATATAAAAACATATACGAGTATGTACGCGGCTTTTCAATATTTTTATTTTCTATACAGGGTGCAATACAATGCTGTGCCAAATTTTAAATTCTAATAATTGTAATAGTTGTTACATGGGTCAGACTAGAGAATTTTTAGGAAAGAGTATATATGATCATAAATTTAGTATACGTAACTAATCACAAAGTAGCTGATATCTGTTGATAGATTTCAGAATTTCTGTAGTGTGAAGTGAACAACAAATTACTTGCATAATAGGAGTGTGAGGTTTTATGTGTTTTTTAATGTTTATCATATTCTCTGTTATAAATAGCACCAGATTGAAAATAGTATAATTTCATCTTGAATGAACAAACATGTAGAATCTGCATAAGACGATTTGTAATAAATCGGGGCAAAATCAACAACAATTCAACAAATCGGTTTTGTATGTGTAGATGTAGTAAAAATGTTCTGTATTTTTTAGTAATTTTACAAACTTTATTGAAATCGTATGATATTTAGTTATTATAAGTGTACGCAAATGCAAACCATAAGAATAATTGCACAATTCTCAGAAAACGGATGAAAGCATGTAGCCATTTTCTTATAGAGGATTTCATACCAGGTTATTATAACACGGCATGTTGTGAATTATTTAAGGATGTTTTTAAATATGTATTCCACAATACACTGGCCATTTTCTCCACTTAATAAAATAGATACTTCATGTAGTTCAGTTCAGTCGCTGAACTAAACAGACAGATGGCTTTAAATATAGACTATTGACAACTTAGGTTCTACTTCACACAAAATTATGTACCCTGCCTTAAAAACAACCTCACCTTCTTTTAAAAATGGCACATGATCCTCCAAGGAGTATAAGTAGGTACAAGATATCTGTTACAGATATCTCGAATAGGACCATTATATCTGAATCTTAAAGCTTATAAGGTTACGAGCATACTAGAAATTCAGGATATTGTAAATAAATTGTTGATCACCTGTACCTACGACATTTTACAGCGCCATATACTGGTTCGTGAATTTTGCGAATGGTCATATGCAACATCGAACTGCTCTCTCTAAACATGCAACTGAGGAAAATCTTGTCTTGCCAGACCAAAAAAAGGTCAAGAATGCAATACAAGATGCCAGTACTAGCCATCTGAGAATGCCGAAGTAAAACGAATAAATAACTTCAAACAGCGATCTTGACTAACAAGGTTTTATGTCGAGTTCAGTTTTTTTCTTAGTTTGGTAACCATGGAATTACCAGTTTCTCTGTCTACCTGCTCTTCTACAATTTAATAGATTTATTTCTATTGATCTAATAAGTTCTGCAATGTATTTGTAGAAAAACTATTCGTTTAGATGTTTTTTCTTCACAAGAGTTTTTTTCCTACTTTTGACTTTCCAATATTGGCATTCATTCATATTCCCAACACCCTGTATTGGATCTCGCATTTTAGTTGTAAAATTAGTTAGTAGACTCAGTTCTGATTATCGTCGTTGCTATTATAAAAATATTAATTTCTTCTCTATTTTAACAATGATTTAATTTGTATTTCTTGAACCGAGTCGTATTTTTCTCAGAATTTCGGTCCTAGTAGTAGCTAAAAACGTTGGGGCGGCCCCTCTTCAAATAAAATGTCAGCAATAAGAAAGAGCCGTTCTATTAAAGAAACAGTGACAGATGTTGGGGCCAAGAGCTGGGTTACAGGGACTTGGGCATTTAAAAATGGACAAATCGCAGAACATATAGATTCTGCGTAATATCCTTCGTCCTTTTCACTAAAAATATTTAATTAAGAAAAGACTAAACTAATGTACTATTTAAAGTAAATAAAGTTTGTACGGTTTAATTATAATATTGACATTATATTTTTTATTCCCAAAAAGAAGTGGAATGTAGGCATTATTATACATGAGTGAGTCAAACTTCCTGTGTCAAACTTATAAATAAAATTGAGGTGTTGATTGAAATAATGAGTGATTCAGAAACAGAAAACTTGGCTCTTGAAATTGAAAATTTTGAAGAATTATTCAAGAAGTACAAGCAGGACATGGACCAGTACGGTGTGAGTACGGTCTTGCCCTGGAAGCAGTTTTTGGACTAGGACTTAGACTTTACGCTCTCCTGGACGAATCATTGCCTTCAAACTTTGTAGTGTCTCCTAATTAGTGCCACTATGATAGTCAGTCAGCTACTATTAGGTGCTGAAGGACAATTTAGAGACTAACTTTATGATTTGTTGTCCTTAAACGGCCAACCACAACACTACAGCGTTCATATCTTCAACAAAAACCAGTCGAACGAGAGTTGTCCTTTGCCTTATGCCCACATTCAGTTGCAGTTATCAAGCCTGATAAAGGCATTGGGCTTTCTATTCTATGCTGCGGTCTACAATCTATATGCGGCAAAATGTTGACATCAGTAAATTCAACAATTTAATTGGTTTTCTGAAAAAGCACTCCGTGGGATACTAACCAAAACGAAAGAGGATGTTTCAAAATTTTTACAAGATGCCGATGACACAAAATTCATATTTTTTTGTTGGTTATAGAGGTCGTAAATGAATAAAACTTACTGTTGGTATAAATACTTTTAGTGTAATGTCAAAAAATGCTGTTTTTCTCAATTTATCACAGCCTCAACTTCTAGCCATCAGAGGAGCAGACCTTATAACTATAAGACGGCGGTGGTTGGAACTCCAACACCGTGTGTGAAGGCTATTTTGATAAGTTTCTTGAAAACAAGAAAAAAATCGCCACAAAAGTTCTTGGAGGAGAGATTACCGTCATTGAAGCTACTTCAAGTGCTTACAAAGAAAATTTAAGCATTAATACAAATACAGACCAGCTACATTCATATGGTATTAATCTTACGAATTGCCAAAGTTGTGTTGTCAATAATAACAAGTAATTCAATTTAATTTAAGTTAAATTATTTGTCTATTAATTGTCAAGTTGATAAACCTGTTGGTTCTTAATAAAAATAACCATTAAGCAGTGATCTATTTCACTAATATGTCACTACTCCACTAGTGGTGTAAGCAGTTGTAGACAAATATATTTTAATATATCTTCAGCATATTAAAGAATTAAATATACTAATTGATATATTCATGGAGTACAACTGGAAGTAACAGTCGGCTAATGTAACAATTTACTGAACTTTACTGATCGGTCACAATTAATTATCTCCCAAAAATACCTTTTCCCAGTGAAATAATTGGAGCATCAATCTTAATATGAAAATTGCTGTTATTCTGTGGATTCATGTATTAGTCATTCGAATGTTTTTGTATTTCTGCGGGTGGTTTATGACGTGGGTTATTAATTAATTACTCGTTTCCACCAACAACGAAAAGTTTTAATATTTAAAGGCAAGGAAATCAACCACCAAAAGTGTTTTTATCTGTGATGTTTCTAGAATATACAAATTTATATCTAAGGAATGAATAAAAAGAAAAGAAATTTTATTAAACTCTAAATATTTAATAAGTAGTATTAGACTACAAGTGAAAGTATTTAATTTTTATTTGATTGAATTTTTGAACTTTTATTTTAAAGTATCTTAAAATGTGAAATTAAATTTGAAAAAAATATATGAACGGTGAAATTTTCTATGTTTTGACTTAATTCTAGCTTTAGTAGTTTTTTATTCAAATAAAATAAGTTACTTACTTCTTCTTAATACAAATTGTAGCCAACAATGATCAATGTTTACTGAACAGTTTGACACACTTTTCTCCGTTCAACAAAATAATCGCGGTCTCTTTTAAATTTGATCATTGAATCAAAAGACCGTTTTTTATAAAATCTTTATGTTCCTCAACTCTAACATTCATAGGCCGAGACGTTTCTCCAACATAATGTTTATTGCATTCACAAGGTATGCTGTAGATGCAATTTTTTGAATTTCGTGTATCATTTTTTGGACGTGTTTTTGATAAAAAGGATCGTAAAGTATTATATATATATAAAGCTGTTTACAGGCCTTTTAGGCCCAGAGCTGTGTTATTCTCCTCCATTTCATTCTGTCCTTCGCCTTTCTTTTCCAGTCCGTTACATTTTTCTCTCTTGGATCTATTGCCACTGCCTCTCTCTCATCGCTTCCTCGGTCTACCTCTTTTTTTCTTGTAGTTACTCCCTACTATTTTCTTAACTGCCCTTTCATCTTCCATACGTTCTAGATGCCCTAGCCACTGCACTCTTCTGGCTTTTACAATTTCGTCTATTGTTGGTGCCTGGTACATTGCATATATTTCCTCATTATTTCTCCTTACATAGCCTTCCTCCGTCTTCTTACCCTCTAGAATTCTCCTCAAGATTTTGCTTTCCCACCTTAAAAGGTTTTCTCTTGACTTCTTATTGAGAACTCAGGTTTCACTACCATACAGCGCTGTCGGTCTCAAAATTGTTTTATACATTCTAAATTTTACTCCCCTGGACAAATTTTTTGATTTCAATAAGTGGTTGACTGCTGCCGAACTTCTGTTTGCTTTTGTTATTCTCCTATTTATTTCTTGTTCCTCATCACAGTTAGCTGTTATTAGCGCCCCCCCCCCAAATATACATATTCTTGAACTTCCTCGAACTCCATCTCTCCATGCTCTGTTCTCAATTTAAAATTGGTATCCTTTTTTTGTTCTCCAATTCTCAAAAGCTTACTTTTCTCTTGATTTATCTGCAATCCCACTTTACGTGCTTCCTTCACAAGTTTTCTCGTTACTTCTTCTAATTCCCTACTATCTCTAGCAATAATAGTCACGTCATCTGCATAACTTACAATTTGATGACTTTTAAACAATATGTGTCCTTCTCTGTTCAACTGACTATCTCTTATGACCTTTTCTAGTACTAAATTAAAAAGAAGCGTTGAGAGTGGGTGTCCTTGTCTCAGTCCTGTATCAATAGTATTAGTTGCCTGAAAAACTGTTTTAATATTAAATTTGTTACCGATTCTTCTTAATCTTTCTGATAATATACACAGTAAAAAGATAACAGTGAGTAAGTTCAAATTCATTTATGAGTGAATTAAATTGGTGTTGAATTTTGAGTAACTTTAACATTTTGACAAACAAATGAGCTTATACACAATATTTGGTTAGAGAAACCAAAATATGTGTAAGTGAGAACATATTGTGTAAAAATAACACCAAAAACTTGTAAAAACTAGCTCAAACCTGAAAATTATTGATTTAATCAATTTATTCAATAAAGAGCCGTTCGAACTTTTTGAAAGAATGTATTGTTTAATAATATATTAAAATAAAACATCTTTACGTACTGCGTCATGTTATTATCTACAAATATAATCTCAACTTTTATTTTATTCAACATTTGTTTCAAATAGTGTATAGTTAGTAGTTATAATAAATAATATCAATAATTATTATTTTTATTGTCATTGGTGTTATGGTTGCTTTCACAATTCCATTAAACCTATATTGTATACCAACTGAACAGGTTTTCTTTTTATAGACTGTAATTTTTATGACATAATTATTTATAATAATTTTATTATTATCTATTAGATTTTTTAATCTAATTATAATTATTTCTATTAGTCATAATGTTATTAATAGTTAGTAATAACAATAGTTATTATAATTATTTATAAAGTATAATAATTTAAAATCGTTAAAAAATTAAACACGTTTAATAGGTACACAATAGGTCTAATTTTCATAAAAACTGTGTAAGAACCAACACAGTATAATGAAAAATCATCACTTCATTGAGTTTATTACAACACTAAAATTATATAAAGTATCTCATTACTGGTTTAAATTGTATACATATTGTGAAAAAATAACGAAATAGATTGATAATATAACTCAATTTTAGAAACCTAAGTTAATAATTTAGGGTTATCCAGAATTATGTACCATAAATGCTAGATTAGATAGTACGTTAAAAAATAAGGGTTATATATATATATATATATATATATATATATATATATATATATATATATATATATATATTGTTATGTTATGTAATTTTGTTGGGCGCCAAATAATATTTATGTTTGAATTGTATTTGTGTTTCTTTAATGATTTGTGTTTATGTCTTCTGTGTGTAAAAGAAAATTGTATTTATTGGACTACAAACCTGTATCTTATATATTTTTTTTATTCTTATTCAATTACCCTGGCTGCTTGTAGAACATAGACTCTGGTAGTCGGTTCGCTCATCAAGTCAATTCCTTTTTTTTTAACACACTGTACCTTACTTCATCAAATAAATATCAATTCAAAATGGACAATTTTTATTTCATAAGAGATTTGTTTACTACTTATTCAAAATTATTTAAAGTTTTATGAACATAATTTATAGGTAACAGATAAAATTTCTTTAAAGGCAGTTGCGTATTAAAAGTTGCCTATCTTTAATATTTTTAATTCTTAAAATTCGTGATTCAGTGGTATTCTTCTAATGGATGTTCATTGCTGGTGATGTATTATATTTGCCAATCATACTTTATTTGACAGATGGTCCACTAAATAACGAGTTTTAATATATTAAATAGAAAAGTAAATATTATTAACTATACGAAGGTAAGTAACTTATTATTTTAATAAGTCTTAGAGTCTGTGACTGTCTATTTTGTGAATTTTATGGCTAGCTAGCGTTTCTTGTCTCTTATTAAATTTACGTAAATTTCTGTGAATTTATGTGCACATAAAATACCTTTCTGATGTTAATTTTCTTTTTATAAGACTTCTACTAGAAATCCCTCTTAACTTGTGATTGGGCTGCTGATATTGATGGCTGGTTTTCCCACTATATGGTACTGCCAAATTCCTAGCTTGGACCTGGATCTCTGTTTATATTGTTACTCGACACTTTTCTTATGACGTAAGTATTACTTTTAACTATTACTTTACTTTTTCTTGCTCAATTTCTTATTTTTCTAGGACCTTTCTTCAAAAACCCTTCTTTCGTCTCTAATCAACAAACTTTTGTTTTCATTAATATTTTTCTATCAATTTGATATCTTGATTCCTTGTTGTAAAATTTGCATACATATTATGGTTCATACATATGATCTTATTTAGTTTTTCGATGCACTGTTTTTTTATGTTTTCACTGAACTACTTAAATCTACTACAAAATTTTTTTATGTAATTACAATTTTACTTATATCTAATTATTAAATATTCTTCAATATTACTCTTTTTATGTACATTGTTATATCTCTTGTGAAGCCAACTTTAGACTTGACATTTGTCCATGTCTATGATATTTATTTGACATTTCGCAACATTTTGTACCTTTTTATTTATTTAAATTGCTAATATTTTAATTATCTTCGCTTGACTTCTGCCGATATGTGTATGATATTATTAAATGATCTTTTCTTTTTCTTTCTATATACTTTGATCTGGGTTTAACTCCTTTTTTGTTTATGAACTATTGATAAATATGAGATCATGTCCCAATATTTAATGAAATTTAACTATATTTTATTTTCAAGAATGTTAATTTATTTAATTTACACTATAATAACTACTTATATGTTCTGCATTGTCACTTTTTATATTATTTTGTTTAATTCTACTATATTTTAATTTTAATAACAATAATAATTTCTATTCTATTTTATGGTTTTTTAAAATAAACATGTAAATCCCCATAAGTATTGAAGCTGATATTTCATATTGTCTCAATATATATATATATATATATATATATATATATATATATATATATATATATATATATATATATATATATATTAAAAACTAAATTATCAGGTACACTTAATCCTGTAAACACCTGCAAAATAAAAACCACACTTAACTAACTATAATACTTTTATAATGAATTTACTTTTTTAGGTTTTAGTACAATTAATTTTATGTTACCACGTATTCCATCCCTTTAAGATTAAGCGTTGTTTTGAGTGATAAGTATTTTTTTGAAATACATAATTTCAAATTTAAAAAAATACTATCCAAAACTACCCCTTAAACATAAGTGATTGAATGAGTGGTAATAAAATATTAATTATCCTAATATCATATACTCACCCCATGAACCTATTATTCAAAAGTATCTGAAAGACATTTAAAAAAATGATTTTTATTTCATCCCTCAGAGGGTTATATCTCTCTTATTATTGAGTTTTGAACAAAAATTTATGTAAAATAGTACCCTTATTTTTTAACGTGCCATATGCTCTAGTATTTACGGTACATTCTGGACCACCCTGTATTAAATAAATAATTCTCAAGGAGTTAATATAATATAAATAAAATAGTTACAAAATCTTCTCTCTTTTAATCTTGTTCCTATTAATAATTATTATCGATATTCCAATAGTGTGACACGAATGTTGAACTCACTATACGCCTATAAATAAGAGTATTAGACAATACCTATTGTTTAATTTCAAATTTAGGTAGGTAACAATAAACAACTGGTTTTAATATCAGTAATAGTTTATTAAATAAATAATAATACGTATATAATACAAACAAAATATAAAAATACCAAAATAATATATCTGATTTATGCTACTAATTGGAACCTAAAAACAATGAAATTATGTTTGAACAAGTTTAATATCAATAACTTCACTTACATTGGATAATATAGATTATTTAAAGAAAGTCTAAACTTTAAACATGTCTAAGTTTAATCTATTATAGTTATAAATATAATAATAATTCTAATAATAAAAACAATAATAATAACCTAATATACATTTAATATGACCACGAAGTAGATAGTCAAGAAAGGAAATAAAAAAGTTTAAATCATTCCCAATCATGATTAGAAATATGTCACTGTATCTTAAATTTTAGTATAAAGTAAAAAAATTACCAAGTCATAATAATTGTTACCCATTTTACAAAGTAATTTAACGTAGGCATGTACGAGTACAAAATTCACACGCCTACTTTTACTAATTTTGTCATCGTCTTTGTAAGTATTTTGAAACATAAGTAGGAAAAGTTATAGTGGAATAAATTTAGATTCCATTATATAATTATTTGTAACATGTAATGTAAAAAAAACCTAATATTCTTATATTAATAAAATAAAATTAAATACTTATAGAAGTAGGTATATTTACCAAAATAAAATAGGGAAATATTTCACGGATCACAGTAGGTACGTACAGTGATGAATATGCAACTGACAAACTTTTACAAAAAAGAACTCGAAATGGTATGTGTGTAACACGTGACCTCTATCTACCAATAAGATTATTAAATTCGTATAGAACGTTTAACGCATTATAATTGACACGTGTAAAAAACGGCAATTCGCTTCCTTATTTCAGTGAATGATTATAACGTATACACGTTTAAATTGTACTGTTTTTTAACACTTGTGAGGTTTATTAAAAAATAATTACTATCTAGCTATTTGTATATATAAGTACCTATATATTCTAAATGCAATATCTTTTTATTAAATTATATTGTATAAAATTTACTTTGGATTGGTATCGTTCCGAAATATTTATTAATTGCAAATCGTTTATGATACGTTTTGTAAGCATTACTTATGCCTGTTACTCTAAAGCGTTACAAACACGTTTTTGTTCAATGTCAATATATTAATCAGTTGACACAGACGTTTTATAAAGGTTTAAATAAATAAGGTTTATTTAAATATTTTAAATAACGTTCATTTAACGTTACAAAAGGTTTGCCAACAGTTTTTGTTAAAAAAGTACGTATTTTAAACGTTATGTTAGACCGTTACTTTTCTAACCATAAAATAATGGTTGATTTTGTAACGTAACACGAATTAGCAACCAATGGTACGTTGACAATACGTTTAAATAACGTATGTGTGTTTACTGGGTACTCTTAAAAGATTTATTTTTTAACAAATAACTGAGCGAACATTACTCAATGAATTGTGTTATTATTTCAGCACAATCGGATGTGGACTCGTTTTGTGTTGATTTTGAGTGAAATTTTACTTAAAATTTTTACGGTATAGGAATGTATGAGATTTTTATTGTGGGATTTATTTCTCTTATTTATGCAATCCAAATAAATATTTTCTGTTAATAGTAGTCAATATTACACATTGTTCTGTGGCCGACCTTTCCAAATCGTGTAAAATTTTCCTATTATCGCCTTTTTTACGCTCTACCGATACTCGAGTTAAGGACCACCCATTGTACTGTCTCAAGCGCGCGATAAATCAGCAAGAACCTCGGACAGAACGACATGTAAACATTACAAACAGTACCACCTACCGATACTCGAGTTAAGGACCACCCATTGTACTGTCTCAAGCGCGCGATAAATCAGCAAGAACCTCGGACAGAACGACATGTAAACATTACAAACAGTACCACCTAGTGATGTTGGTGTAAATTGACCGAAGTTCCTCGTAACGATCATTATTCAGGCGCGGTTATCGCCAGATCTACATCTACCCCACAATAGCGAGCTACAAACAGCAATTAAGCATGCACAAAGATATCCGTCTTCCGGTACATTTGCCTTCGAAGACTATCGCGTTCGAGTCCCGTATTAAAACTGATAATACACACATTAACCCCGGCGAGCACGAAACGCGAGTAGCTGTGCCAGATTAGGGAACTCTTCGGATTTTTGTATCTGTAATTGTTATCTTCGCGATTCGCTGTTCTGGCCTGTTTAATTGGGAGAGATGTTAAATGTTAGGGCTGACGTTGAGTTGATTGCGCTGGTTTGTTTGTTTAATGCACACGGTGGCGCTCGTTGATGGTAAATGCTGTTTAAGTAGCTGGAAACGTCTGTTTTAAAGTCAATTTATTTATATTTTTTCTTCCTTAGGGGCTCTGTATCTACGTTAAGGAGCACTATAGGGAAAATAATTTTATGACAAATTAGTGTTCTTTTGACCTCACCTATACGCTCACGAAATTATGCCATATACCGAATTAAAAGAAAATTATAAAAATATTATTTCTAGTAACAGTAATAATTGCAAAAAATATGGCACTCTGCAAATGATTTTATAAATAAAAATGACAAAAAAGATACTTTAATAAAAGAAATAATTGATGAAAGTAATCATATTGTAACGCATGCAGAGAAAATTGTAGATATATTTAATAAATACTATGAAGCTGTTGGTGATAATATGGCAAATAATATTTTGAATATGAGTAATGTTCATTCTGATCGTTCTAGTTTTCTAAAAATCAATGAAAATACAATTTTCCTACGACCGGTTTCTGAAAATGAGGTTAGAGATTTAATACAAACTTTAAAAAAATATTCCTCCCCGGGTTTTGATGGAATAACTACCAAGATAATGAAGGAAACAGGTGATTTCATTTCTAAACCATTATGTCACATTATAAATTTAATATTTGAGAAAGGTGTGTGAAAGGTAATTAAACCTATTTTCAAAAAAGTTGATCATAATATGGTAGCAAATTATCGACCTATTAGTTTGATTTCGAATGTAGCAAAACTTTTCGAAAAAGCCCTAAAAGTGAGATTGTTTCTTTCTATCAATAAATGCTTTTCTAATTTTCAATTTGGATTTATGAAGAACAAGTCAACTACTGATGCAATTGCTGTTTTAATAAATAAAATTTATACTGCCCTGTCAAAGAGTAAAGTGTGCGCGGGAGTTTTTATAGATTTGGCAAAGGCTTTTGACACTGTCAACCATAAAATGCTTTTATCAAAGTTGCATGGTATGAGAATTAGAGGTAAAACATATGACCTATTAAAAAATTATTTGGATAAACGAAAGCAGATGGTTAAAATTAATGAAACTAGTAGCAGTTATAGAGTGGTTACTTATGGAATCCCTCAAGGGACAGTTTTAGGTCCACTTCTGTTTATAACCTACATTAATGATTTGTTTTTCTTAAATTGCTCTGGCACTATCATATCATTTGCGGATGACACAGTTTTATATGTAGAAGGTGAAAATTGGGATCAAGTAGAATCAAATATAATTAAAGATATGCAGTATATTACAAAATATTTTGACAATAATTTATTAACAATTAATTTAGAAAAAACTAAATATATCCCCTTTTCTATTAATGTAAAAAAATCGCCCAGTAATAAAAATATTGGAATTCTTTTGCCACATAGAAATAATATCTGGGTAATTGACAGAGCCTACTCATTGAATTATCTAGGAATAACAATTGATGCAAATTTACGATGGGATAAATATATATCAAAGCTTATTAAGAAACTGAGATCACTGATATACATATTTAAAAGATTTAAAAAAATATTGAATACCAAATGGTTAATTTCTATGTATTATGCCCTTGTCCAGTCTTTACTTCAATATGGAATTATTGGCTGGGGAGGTGCTTACTCTACTGCCAAATTATTCAAAAAAGAATTATAAAAATAATGTTTAATTTTAGTATGCGACACCCATCGACTCAAGTATTTAGTGAATCAAGTATTTTAAACATCAGAAAACTGTATTTCAAAGCTTGCTTAATATATATGGCTAAATACAAATTATTTTCAAACAATGTAAGGCATGACTATGCAACAAGGTTTAGAGAAAATGAATTGCTATTATTACCTCGAGTTCAACTTGCTATTAGTCAAAGACATTTTGAATATGTAGGTATTAAATTATACAATTTGTTGCCCCCAGACTTAAAGTCAATATTATATTTCTATAAATTTAAAAAGAAAGTCACTTATTGGCTGATAGTAAATGATATAACGATACTTTAAGAATGATATAAGTAATGTTTGTATGTATATTGCATTATTATTATTAATTACTTAGTAACATTACACATACAGATTGTTAACTATTGTATGTATATTAATATAGTATACGTGTGTTTTTTTTGGTAAATATAGTAGAATATTGTTTACATTTATTGTTTAAAGGAGGCTGACAAGTTCTACTTAGCTACCCTTGAATAATTGTTCGTATCAAAAAAATTTATTTGAAGTTTTTTCCCCAACTTAATATTTATATTGCAGATGAACATACACATATAGTGGTTTTTTCTTTTGTATTTTTTTTTATTTTTATTTTTTCTAGTTATATTGAAACACCCATAATATAAGTTCTCTAAGTATTTGTAGTATAGTTTGCATTATATATTATTATACGTTGATTTGTGCAAATGAATATTATTATTATTATTATTATTATTATTATTATTATTATTATTATTATTATTATTATACTTACCGGATTATTTGAATTTGACAGTAGAATTAATATATAAATGTTTGAAATATGGCTCAGTGTGAATAAAATAGTACCTAATGATTACATTTTAAATTGTAGTCTAGGAAATGGCGAAGGCGCGGCGTTAAATTGTCAAATCAATTTACAAAGCAGCGAGAAAACGGCAAAGTTCCAAATTGTTTTAATAGAAATTGATTGAAAGACTATTGATTACTAAACTTAGAAATGAAATAGCATTTTACAAATTTCAGCTGAGAGGCGGATAACAGAAGCTACAAAGGCATCTCTATTCTAAAGTTCTCGAATGAGAAAAATAAAGTTAGAGAGAACTCAACGAGGAAATTATTTAATGCAAATAAAAGCAGTTTTCTTTTTCATTAACTGGCAACGACTAAGCTTTCTTTATTAATTTGGGACATTCGAGAGTTAATATTATCATATTTTCTTTAAATTATTTAGTAGCTTATCGCCTACACTTACGGAAACAAACTGAAAAAAAAATATCACAGATATACAGGATGATTCCTTATTGACTGGGCATATAACAGCAGGATATAGGAGGGTAAAAAAATATTCTATACAGGGTTAACTGACTAAGTACAAATATTTTAAGAGAAGATAGGAAAAAATAAGAATTAACGCCCATTGTAAAATCAAAAAATTTTCAAACTTATAGAGCAAAAACTTCTTTTTTTAAACTATATTAAACCCTTATTTATCGCCGTCTCTGGCTTTCTGTCAGCAGCGAGGTTAGGTATATTTGGCCAAAGTCAAAGGTGTCAGAGGTAGTGACAGATCATCGCGTTGACACGTGTATCAATTTACACCTCTTTGAAAGAAAAAAAATGTCTACATTCATGCAAAAAACAAAACTTTATTGAACTATATTTAGTGGAAAATGTGGTTCTTTATTGCACTAGCGCAATAAAATGTTTATTGCATTCATCTGTCATTCTACTACAGCGTTTTGTCATCATGACAAACATAAACGTTCAAATCGACGTTATATTTTCCTACACTTAGTGTCATGTAAATAAAACATTTTTTGGTTTTTGCATGAACGTAAAAGAAATATTGTATGCAACTCGTACAAAAAGTGTTTATTGCACTCGACATGTTATCCTACTCGACTTGACGGCCTCGTTGGACAATTTCGCGTCGCGTGCAATAAACACTTTCTTTTTGTACTTGTTGCATAAATAACTATTACAAAATGTAGATTACCTATTATAATGAGAAACACGATATGGTAGCACAGTGAGGCAGCACCTACCTTACTGATATTTATTTAGAGGATTGATATTTTGAGAGATTTTAAGTAATTTTCATAGACCTTATAAATCGTGGAAGCGCCCAAAACCGTTTTCTGCCTATACAAATCGTTGATGCTCAGATGTGTGCGACAGAGATAGAGCTAGTCCGGGCAAAAACCCACAGATCATTGGCCGAAAAAAAAACAAAAACCGTAAATGAAAAACTATTGCTAATAAACACACTAAACACAACTAAATCACAAAAGGCACAAATCATTAACAATAGTAACAGGAAAAGTTTTGTCAGGTTATGTTTATATATTTTTCTGTCATAGAACATATGTTTTTGCCCGGACTAGCTTCATCCCTCTTGCACACATCAGGGCAGCGGACCTCTCTTTCTAGGGCCGGTCCATGATTTATAAGGTCTATGGTAATTTTAGACATTTAAGAACTAAATAATAGAGTTTAGCAAATAACAGGAATGTTATTTCATGCCACCTGCGGATATTCACAGGTACCGAAGTAAAACGAATATATAAAGACAGAAAGCGGTCTAACTAACAAATTTTTAGGTACAAAAATCGTTCAAAATACATATTTTTGTAAATTCAAGTGTAGATGTAATTATTGTTATAACATAAACTTACAAAGTTCTGCATATAAGATTTTTCACTTTTGTTTATAAGTATGTAAAAATAAGTATTAAAATGTATGGTTAGAATAGCAAAATCATGTGTGTTTTACAAATGCATTTTAAAAGTCGTTATATTATTTTAGGAGAATTTAAGTAGTAAAAGTGGATAAACAAAACATCAATCATTTTATTTTTGATATTAAATATAAAAGAGTAGTAAAAAATGAATTATTTTAACTTAAATATCAATTGTGCAAAATGGTTAAGGTTTTCTCTCGTACATAAATTCACTCACTGTTTTTTTTCCGGGTGGGATAATAGATTTTGTTCAAATTACAGGTAGGTACCTTGCATTTTACTTGTAACTTTTTTAATGTAACGAGAATTTATTGTAACGAGATTGTCCTCACTTCTTTTACTGGTCACGTCCGAAAAGTGCAGCGTCTGCGGTTTCTGGCGACGATCGCGGTCAGCCATGTGTGAATATGATCTGAACTCGAGTTGATAAGCCCTATTAGTATTACTCATTACGTCCATTTTATGACTCGAATGTGCTGCGGACCCTTGTTTAAGGTTCCGACCCGAGATTTGCCGTGTTTTACCCTCGTTAGTTTTATATCACTGGCGTATCAGATAGTACGGGGAAGTAATGCAGAAATAATTTCCCTAATCGTCTGTGTTTTGTACCCTGATGGATTGTGCTGCAGTGTGTATGCCATCAATGGCTGGTCTAACGTTACCAAATGAATGCGGACTCATGGGAGCTTCCTGCTAACGTTTTTTGCACTGAAAAACTGAGTAAACATAAATTTACCATGATTATAATTGTCTTTTTTTATGCCCATAACCTGTCATGGTAATTTTACATTAAATAGACATGTAAAATATGTATTTCTACCATGGAAGTTACGTATGAGAATGAGAACGAGAACAAGAATTGGAGCGAGAATGATAATCAGAACGAAAATGAGAACAAGAAGAAGAACGAAAACAAAAACGAAAATGAGAACGAGAACGAGCATGAGAGCGAGAATCAGAATGAAAATGAGAATGAGAATGGAAAGAAGAACGAGCATGAGAGTGAGAGCAAGAACGAGAATCAGAACGAAAATGATAACGAGAATGAGAACGAGAGTGCGAATGAGAATGAGAATCAGAACGAAAACGAGAGAGAACAAGAATGAGAATGAGAATGTGAACGAGAATGTGAACGAGAGTAAGAATGAGAATGAGAACGAGAATGAGAACGGGAATGAGAACGAGAATGAGAGCGAGAACGAGATCGAGAACTAAAGCAAGAACGAAAACAAGATCGAACCATATACCACAAGAAGTACGGTATATCTATCAAATTTCAAACTAATACCTGAAAAATGTTCAGTTATGTTACACTCTGTATGTTAGGATCTAAACAAAGTGTGACAATAGACAAATTTAATTTCATATTAATTCATATTTGTTTCAATTTACGTGTTCGCAGTACCGTTAATTCCTGCAAAACAATTATCTTGATTCGTTGTTTTGATTAAACCTAACTCATACATCCATTTTTCACTGCCGTGGATTAAACGACTTGCACAAAAAATGTCTACTTCACATTTTAAAAATGTAAAAGCTCACCTCTGAACCAACACGCAAATTAAAACTTACCAGAGCCATTAAATGTCTGACGTGATTCAAATTTATTTCGGCAGATAAGATTAATGAAAATTGGATTTCCCTCCATTTTTTAAAACTATTACTAAGCGCTTACGTGTGCTGGAATGAAGTGTGCAAGTATTACAGCTCGATTTAACTTAATTTTCCATGTTTCGATGCACGTTGCGCGCGTAGAGCTAGGTGGAATATCAAACGGTAAAAAATGAATGAAACTGAAAAAGTACATATTAGTAAAATGCGTTTGTCGACTGTTGACAAACTAAATAAAATCTATGACCAAACGTGTAATTGCTTGTTAATGTATGTTCAAAATAAAAGCTTTTAGCATTTAGATGCTATACTAATCTTCCAAACATCATCCACACTCGTATTTTATGAAAAAATATTCAAATAAGATTGTACTTGTGATGATTTTCGCTCGCTAGAAGGGAATGAATGTGTTTAGCTACTCGGTCAGTTATGTAACTGTGTACACTGAAAAAAAGGCCAGTAACTTTACAAATTTACTTTGTAAGAATATCCTTATAATTGTCTTAAAATAATTCTAAAAATAATGATGATATTACACTGACACTTGTAATTTTACAAGAAAACTGCCAATATACAATAAAACCATAAACTTCCTATGTAATTATAATATAATTTGTACATTTATAGAATATATTGTAATACATTTACAATTAACAATGTGAAATCCATTTTTACATTGTAAAATTACTGAACATACCAAATTTACTATATAATTGACTGTAAAAATATACCTAATGTGTATGTGAAGATACTACTAATTTTAAAACGCGCTAACATAACCTAACCGTTGAGAGCGTTGGGTGGTGACGCCTTCATTATTTCTTGCTTCATTTCGATGAATGCAGCGTGTACTTAGGACCTAGATACTTACATAATTAATTTAGTGAGTAGTGACTAGCAATATAAACATATCTAGAGTGATAAGTGAGTGTTTTTAGTACTATAAATAGTTCTAGTCTAGTGCTTGTTTAAACATAACCTCAATTAAGAAGTAATAGGTATGTAAGTTATACATAATTATTGAAACAAAGAAACATTGCATCTACAAAAATCGTTGTTTTGTTCATCTTACATATTATATAAAAATATATTATTTTCTATTAGAATTATATTTTATACATATTTGAAGAACAGGGGAGGATTAGCATGATTTAAGTTCTGGGTATCTACTTACTATCTATGCACATTTATATAATTAATATTACTTTGTAAAAGTTAGTATAAGATCATAGATTTCATTTGAATATTATAAAATGTTAAATTTAGTTAAGTGTTCTGTTTTGTACAAATAACCTAAATGTGTAGGTATCAAATTTTAATAAAAAATTGCCGTAAAACCATAATATTTTATTACTTCAGTACCTGTATATACAAGTATTTCTAAGCTAAAAAATAAGCAAAAGGCAGTTAATATATTGAAGATGTAATAAAGCTGTAACTACTAATTAGCTAACTGAGCCGTAATCGGAGTACAAAATAGCTATTTATATAATCAGTTAGGAAAAGTGCGGTTTTGTGTAACAAATGTTTTTTACACAAAATTTTAATTATAAATTTAAAAAGGATTATTCTGCTGATTTTAAGGTATACATCGGGGCTACAATAGAAATAAGTATTATTTTCATCTAAATGAGTAATAAATTCCAATGTAATTTTTTGTATATAAATCTGAAAAGCATATAGAAAACGAATCTATTGGTTCGAAAATGTTTGACATCACTGGGGATATTATATCAAAAATTCAATATTACTATTAAGAGTATTTGTTAATATTAGAAGCAATTGGCATTCATGTTAATTAGGTTACTTAATATGAGTATATTTTTCTTTTGAAATAACATTCTGATGCAGTGATGCTATTCAGAAACTCACGGAAAAGCCTGATATGTTACTTAAGGTAAGTAACAATCGTTAATTCCTTACGATATTTCAATTTTTCTCATGTAGGCATATTAATCTATTAGTTATAAATGAATTGCTATTCAGATTTTTTAGGTATCTAGGTATGTCAAAGCACTGTTAGTAACTTTTAGGCGGTTTCTTTTATTCTCCGAAAAGATAGTTCAAATGTCACGGGAATATTTTTGAGAAAAATTGAATAACGAAAATTTCATTTCGATATCTTGATTAGTTTTTATATAGAATTTTGTTTAATTTTACGCCTTTTCTATGATGCCCCATATTACGTACGTATTGATAAAAACATATATATGTTTATTATAGCAGCGGAAAACTAGAAGTTATAAAAAAATATTCCTCAAGCCACTAGATACTACACATAGAGAAAAAATCTCTTTACCACGTATAAATATTAATATAATAAGTAGAAAAGTTACCACAGAAAATGACCAAAATTTAAAAATATCATGTAGGTATATCTCTAAAACAAATCAAAATATTGAAATCTGATTCTCGCTATTCAACTTTTCTCAAAAATTAAGATCTAAATATCTTGGCTACTTTTTTCTGTACTTTCGGAAAATAGAAGAAACCTTCTATACCTAAGTGCCCAAATTGGACCATCCTGTACAATAAATAAAAAAAAAATACATTGTAGTCATAATATAAAATGTATTATTACAATGTAACTATACAACTGCCTGTAAAGCTACTTTGTATTTTTACAAGTAATTGTGGAAGTTACATTGTAAAAATACTTTTTGTATTGTAAAATCACAAAGTAATATTACAATTGCAAAACCTAAAATTACACCACAAAATAAATTTACAACTAATTTTACATTTTATTTGTAAAGTCACAATCGGTAAGAGAATTACAGCAATAATGAGTGGTAAATAAATTGCCATCTATTTTAACTGTAATTATTTTTTACAGTGTATCGTATAAACAAAAATATTGATACTTGTGGTAATAATGCGTTAATTGTACAGTGTAAATTGTGAATTTATTGTATAATACGCTTAAGCTTTAGAACCTATCCTTCTTTAGAACATAATATTGGTATTTAAGTTGGAAATATAGTACCTACCGAAATTACAGACAACAAACCCATTCTATTTCCCTCTTGATATAAGTAAGTCCTCTCATCGTAATTCAGAGTATTTGTAATTACGATTGTACCAGACAGAAAAGTCTGACACTGACAAAAGAATTTGAACGAAAAAAAAAAACGAACCAATAGCAATAAATGTTTATCTTTCCAAGTTAAAAATCCGGAGCGAGTGTTGTCGACTGGAAGCCCGAAGACAGGATGATTGGCTGGTTTAACGTTTAGATTTATATTATGAAGGATTTATCTCACCTTTTTATTTTTCTGTGAGAAATAATGCTCGGATAAGGTAGTAAAGCTGTCATATTAACTCCCGGCTTTGATACCCCTCGAATTAAACGTCCTTCACACTTGCGCTAAAAGAGTTATAAAATGTTTATTGCGGCCTTACTGAATTCTATAAATAAATGGGTCAAATACAATAATAAAACGTAAACGACATTTTTTGTGGTCAGTTTCACGCTACCAAAAAATTTACTAAATTCCAGTAAGGCTTTTGAGGACGAAACCCACAGCAACATCTCATCCCACGCGCGCCACGTGGGCTCATGTGGATTCAGTTGTCACTTGCAACACGATACGCGTTCAAATTTTGTTAAAAGAAATTACTCTTTATAACCACACTTTTTCGCTAGCTGCTACAAATCATATAAACTCATATAATCATAATCATATAGACTTGACTTGACAAACCTGATCATGATAGTATACCCCTTTCGCATATACTGAAATCGTATATTTCTCATCAATCAATACAAACCCGTATTATTTAATCAAGTATCTGGTGTGCCACAGAGTTCGATACTGGGACCTTTGCCTTTTGCTCTGTACATTAATGATATTGCCCAAGATCTAAATGATCATTTCTTGTCGTATGCTGATGGCCTTAAGCTCTACCTAGATATTCCGAATCCGATTGTTTGCAGTTATAACATGACTTGGATCGCTGCTTAAGGTGTGGTACAATGGTATGTCTTATCTCTACCACTCTTTCTAATCACGGGGATTAGTCCAGAAGTCGTATACTTGTGCGGGAGAGGGAGCGGCATATCATTATTAATTAGGTCGCATTTGCGCTCAGGAACGACTTAGGCTGGTAGGCCCTAAACAGGCGGTGCAGGAATGAGGGAAACCTGGAAAACCTCATTAATTAGGATAGTTAAATATTGACCGGTATCAATCTCTTACATTGACTTAAGCCAACATTCTTCCATTCTACCCGTACCCGCAGAAAGGGTCAATATTAGCACAAAAAATGAAAAGTAAGTTAATTGAAGTTAACTACAGATAATGTATACATTCTGGTCTAAAATTAGCCACTGAATAGTTAAACAGGTCAATTTTCTTTTCAAATATAGTATTATATCCGTTGCACATGACATACATTGGGGAATTTGAGGGTAAGTTGGCCCTTGGTGTCTTAAGGTAAAACAGTGCATCGTTCCTCGTGTCCACTCTGGGAACATGGAAACTTAAAGTTTCTAATAAAGTAGGACAATCAATTAAATTGAAAAGGAAGATTTGAAAGTGCATAACAAATCTATTTTCAAGACTATGTACGCCATGTCCCCTTAGTAATATATTGTGATCAGTGTCAATTTCCGGGTAAAAGCCATTGAGTTTAAAAGACACTTCAGAAATTTTCTCTGGATATTCTGCAGCTTATTAATAGCATTTGGATAATGTGGACTCTTGGAAAAACAAAGGCGCGATATAATTTAAGTAACACAGGACAGTCGGTAAAAGAACGTGAATTTCTAATAAGATATCTCAAGTTTTTCGAACATTCAGCTGTTAATTTGTTAATATGTTTTATAAAGCTCAGACTCGAAGTAAAAACACACCTAGGTCTCTGATCTCAGTAGCTCTAAATAAAAGGGAACCAGCAATGGAATAATTGTTATTCAGAAAATTAACTTTCATAACATGGCATTTACTATTATTAAGAGAAAGAACGTTATATATACACCAAGTATTTGTTATCTAACGAAGTCTGCTATAAATTTTAGTAAATATCTTCATATCATCAGCGTACATAGGACAGTTAATATCATATGATTGAAATATATCGTTGATGAAAATTATAAAGAGCAAGGGTCCTAAACAGGATCCTTGGGGAATCCCCGACGATGATAAAAACTTTACAGATCTGAGACTGCGAATTTCGACAAACTGCGTGCGCATATGCATATCTCCATATATTCTAATGATTTTTATGTTACTTGCTTGAAATTATATTGCACCACTCTATCTCACGGCTTAGTTTCGGCGTCTTTTAATTTTTTTTTATATTCCCTTATATCGATGAGATGTACATACTTTATACCCTGTAGAGTTGAAGGGGAACTGTGAGATTACACCGCGGCACCAAATATTCCTCATCAAAGCCAAGAAGAAGGAGAACTTGGCATCGTGCAATATTAAGAACATCTAGCGTTAAAAAACAAACAAGGGTCAAAGCGGCAGCTCCCCGTAGTTCTCAAAGAAGAATAAACTAATTTGCCGGGGGTCCGTTTACCGGGCATCACGTTTGAACCCGGCGCGAGTTTTATTTTTCTTTGGAATAGACATGTGGGCACCTGCTCATCAATGTTTCATGCAGCTAGCATCCCCGGTCCTCAGCGCCACTACCCGACAAAGATTGAGTACAGACGGTCAGTCTCGGCCAGTGATAACCCGGGGCAAACTTTTAATTGGATTAGAATCTAATTTGGCCGAAGTGACCGCAACTAGGAGAGGGCTCCCAGAACAAATCAATTTGCTCCTTGATAAATTATACATTTACGGTGGCCCTCAACCTACGGCCCTCCGCTGGCACAGATTTATTGAAATTAATTTTATTGAGTGCTCTTTTTATATTCGGCCGGATTAAATCCGTTCGCTCTAATTCCGGACTGGCGGCGTCGATTGGGCGGAGCGATGTGTTTTTCTAGTTGATTCTAAGATATACGAGTATATGGATCCGAACTTGATCGGTAAGTTATCCCCAGCAAGCAATTTGGTATTTTATAGGTACAAAAACGTTTTCGAAACAAATCTTATAGAACAGCATAACTCACAAAAATATTGTAAGAATGTTTATAAATTGCTCCACAAAAGGTTGATGTTTTTTGTTTTCCAAATGATTCTAGATAACAAATAAAACATTTACTTACTTATGTTAGTGGTTATTTGAGTGACTTTTTCAGTTTTCGACTAGTTCTTATCTCTGGTCTTAAGAATTTTGGATCAGTCGTTGTTTCGAGTTTATATAGTCAACTCTTATTCAAGACCTAAAAATTTTATTTTGCATAATGCCTAGATGCAAACTGAGTGTAGCTGAAATCAATAGGGCCATTGGAATTATCAAGGCAGAACGCCTTCAGAGAGAAGTTGCTAACTTCTTTCAGGTCAGTGAAGCTTATGCATCGATATAGAGAAACAGGAAATGTCATTGAAAGACCGAGGAGTGGACGCCCAAGAACTACTGCATCTGTACAAGACCGGTTTCTAACAGTATCCACCTGTAGAGAGCCTCTGAGTACTCGTAGGACCATGCAACAGCGACTTTTAAACGCTTCTGGTGTTGCGGTTTTGAAACAGTTTCTAGAAGACTGCCAGATGTTAATCTACGTTTACGACGACTTTTGATAAAGATTCTACTGACACAAAATCATATCCGACTTCGATTGTAATGGTCTAACGAACACGTGAATTAAAATGATCAATGAAGGTCCGTATTGCTCACAGATGAGTGGAGATATGGACGGTTTTCGGATAGTCGGCGTGTTCGAGTATGTACTCTTACTTTGGTACGCAGAAATCGTAGAGCTATCCAGAAAGTTCATCCATTCAGAGGTGGTACAGTTACACTGTTTGAGGCACCATTTGTTTAATAGGCGTACAGAGTTGTTGGTGATTGATGGAAACATGAATGCACAGATCTACGTCGAACAAGTCAGCCACAATGTCATCCATTTGTTTCATGCTGCAATTGGGCCAAATCGATGTCAATGCCCTGGAATTTCATGGTATTCTGCACTTGGCACTGCCGCCTCTCTCGCCAGACCTGAATCCAATTGAGCACACATAAAAAGCCTTAGATTCGCATCAACCACCCCCCACATACACTTCAGGAACTTTTACCACGCCTGTGGCGAGAAATTGATAAAGGCTACTTCAACAACCTGATGGACAGTATGCAAATGCGTTGTCAGGCAGTCATTGAAGTGCGAGGAAGATATACCCTGTATTCAACTTTTTTGTAATTGTTTACACTCCTCAACACAACTTTCTGCTACAGAGGAGCTCTTCCATCCACCATGCCGTTTAATGGCTGTAAGATCAACATATTTATTAGTCAATAAAGTTGTTGAAGTGCGCCTTATAGAATGGCCAGTGTATGCTTCTGGTTTTGCGATATTTAGAAATGAAGCAACTATTGAGAGTCACCAATATTAAACGCTCGAACTACGTTCTCACATTTAAACATTTTTACGTGGATAAAATGCTACTTGAACTACTTATACAATAAATAACTATTATTGTATCGTAAAGGTATCATGAGGTGTAAAGTAACGAGTATCTCTGTTTAATAATATGTCTAGAAACTTTTGCGTTGCGTTAAGTGATTGTTTACGATATTATCATAATTAAAATAAAAAACCATCGTAATTTTTCATATTTGCCTTCATTTTGACTATTCAATATTACAAAACAGGCTAAATTTGTGATATTCTTATAGTTATATGCCACAATGATTTTCAGTGTTGTGTCAAAATGGCTGCCGCTTATAAAATAATCTAATTCTAAAATCCAGCATTAAGAAACAAGTAAGCTAATTGAACGATATTTATTGAGTACTGGAAATTATGATTCTATAGAGAATTTATCATGACAGGGTTTGTCAATGTGATTTTGAGTCAAAATAAACGTTTTTATGTTGTAATTGTTATATTTATTATTATTATTATTATTGATCTACTGATCAACTGATAATATGATTGCATAATAACTATATTGCAGTGTATAACATAACTATATGCTCTAAGTAAAATTGTCTCCAAGTATCTTAAATTTTGTATACTTACTATAGATATATACGTTACATGAATATATTTAATCTTTATAATGGCAATTTTTGTTAAACAAGTAATAATTATATAAGTATTTTGTATTTTCTTGTTTTTATACGATATCAAATTACCTACTGCCGTCATTTACACAAAATGAGGGAAATACTTATTACACAGATTTTGATTTTCTCTCAGGCCAACACGGCTTATCCGCGTCTTCTTCTATAGAACATCTATGTTGAATTTTCAAGTCAATATTCTCCAAATTATTACGTGATAGGACTTCCGTGAAAGGCTGTTAAGAAAATCCATTTTCCCGTAAAAACTCCTCGTTAGCATCCTTCGATTCAGGCCATTTCCAATAAATATGATCCTATGTACGTAATTAGTTTAGATATGGAAGTTTTTTCAAAGGAAATCTTTATACGACGTTATACATTATTACATCCTGAAAAGTCTTCATTTAGTTTTACAAACGTCGCCGTCTTTGAATATTTATTTTCATGACAATATGGCAAAAACAAAATAGTATCGGGATATACTTATTGTTTCGTTTAAGTTAAAATATATAGATATATGGAAACAACTTTGCCCCAGCGCAAACTCCCTTTATCGCTCCACATTTGAATTAATTAAACTAATTATTACAGTAAATATTCAATATGACCACTATTCATTTCTATGAATTTTCTAATTCTCTTGATAAGATTTCCTCACATCGAAAAATACATTTTTTTACAGTTTAAGTTACTATGAAGATTTATAAAATAAAATGATTCATTTATCGTATCACAATATTGATTTTTTATTTTTTGATTACTACAGCAATTTTTGATCGAACGATTGGGAATGTCTGCTGCAGTGGAATTTTCTTGAGTTGAAATCATATTTTCTGCCATGCAAAAATCTACTGTTGATGGTCCTGGTGACAAACTGAGTCTTAAACCAGCTAATGCACTGCCACGGATTCATCAACATACCCTTTAGCGACCGTTGACCACTTCCAACCACCATGTTTCTTTAGTGTCATCAAGTCTCCTCCACTGTTTCAGGTATCTTATAAAATTCATTTTTATTCACCATCGGTTAGTAATATAGACATTTCTTACTTTTAAAATGGTAGAGAAATGACTCATTACATACACTGAAAAAAAGGTCAGTAATTTTACAAATTTACTTTGTAAGAATATCCTTATAATTGTCTTAAAATAATTCTAAAAATAATAATGATATTACACTGACACTTGTAATTTTACAAGAAAACTGCCAATATACAATAAAACCGTAAACTTCTTATGTAATTATAATATAATTTGTACATTTATAGAATATATTGTAATACATTTACAATTAACAATGTGAAATCTATTTTTACACTGTAAAATTACTGAAAATACCAAATTTGCTATATAATTGACTGTAAAAATATGCCTATGTGTATGTGAAGGTTTAAAACGCGCTAACCTAACTTAACCGTTGAGAGCGTTGGGTGGTGACGCCTCATTATTCTTGCTTCATTTCGATGAATGCAGCGTGTACCTAGGACCTAGGTACTTACATAATTAATTTAGTGAGTAGTGACTAGCAATATAAACATATCTAGAGTGATAAATGAGTGTTTTTAGTACTATAAATAGTTTTGTCTAGTGCTTGTTTAAACATAACCTCAATGACATTAAGAACTAATAGGTATGTAAGTTATACATAATTATTGAAACAAAGAAACATTGCATCTACAAAAATTGGGTACCCCACTGTTGTTTTGTTCATCTTACATATTATATATAAATATAATATTTTCTATTATATATTTTCTATTATATTATATTTTATACATATTTGATGAACAGGAGAGGATTAGCATGATTTAAGTTCTGGGTATCTACTTATTCTCTATGCACATTTATATAATTAATATTACTTTTTAATAGTTAGTATAAGATCATAGATTTCGTATGAATATTATAAAATGTTAACTTTAGTTCTACGAATATATTTTTACATTGTTATATGTCTTGTATAAAGTTAAGTGTTCTATTTTGTACAAATAACCTAAAAGTGTAGGTACCAAATTTTAATAAAAAAATGCTGTAAAACCATATTTTATTACTTCAGTACCTGTATGTACATGTATTTATAAGCTAAAAAATAAGCAAAGGGCACTTAGATATAAGATATAATAAAGCTGTAACTACTAATTAGCTAACTGAGCCGTAATGGGAGTACAAAATAGCTATTTATATAATCAGTTAGGAAAAGTACGGTTTTGTGTAACAAACGTTTTTTACACAATTTGTCCAAAAATTTTAATTATAAATTTAAAAAGGATTATTCTGCTGATTTTAAGGTATACATCGAGGCTATAATAGAAATAAGTATTATTTTCAACTAAATGCGTCATAAATTCGAAAGTACTTAATTTTTTGTATATAAATTTGAAAAGCATATAGAAAACAAATCTATTGGTTCGAAAATGTTTGACTTCACTGGGGATATCATATCAAAAATTCAATATTACTATTATGTGTATTTGTTAACATTAGAAGCAATTGACATTCATGTTACTTAGGTTACTTAATATGAGTATATTTTTCTTTTGAAATAACATTCTGATGCAGTGATGCTATTGAGAAACTCACGGAAAAGCCTGATATGTTACTTAAGGTAAGTAACAATCGTTAATTCCTTACGATATTTAAATTTTTCTCATGTAGGCATATTAATCTATTAGTTATAAATGAATTGCTATTCAGATTTTTTTAGGGATCTAGGTATATCAAAGCACTGTTAGTGAATTCGAATGTTGTAAACAAGATGTCTGTGTACGAGTTAGGTCAGTTTCGACACTTTTAAGAGGTTTCTTTTATTCTCCGAAAATATAGTCCAAATGTCACGGCAATATTTTTGAGAAAAATTGAATAACGAAAATTTTATTTCGATATCTTGATTAATTTTTATATAACATTTTTTTAATTTTAGGCCTTTTCAATGATGCCCCATGTTACATACGTATGATGTTTCATTAAAACATATAGTAGCGGAAAACTAGAAGTTATAAAAAAAATATTCCTCAAGCCACTATATACTACACATAGAGAAAAAATGTCTTTACAATGTATAAATATTAATATGATAAGTAGAAAAGTTACCACAGAAAACGACCAAAATTTAAAAATATCAAGTAGGTATTTCTTTTCCCAGAAATTAAGCTCTAAATATCTTGGCTATTTTTTTCTGTGCTTTCGGAAAATAGAAGAAACCTTCTATACCTAAGTGTCCAAATTGGACCATCCTGTACAATAAATAAAAAAAAATACATTGTAATCATAATATAAAATGTATTATTACAATGTAACTATACAACTGCCTGTAAAGTTACTTTGTAATTTTATAAGTAATTGTGGAAGTTACATTGTAAAAATACTTTTTGTATTGTAAAATCACAAAGTAATATTACAATTTCAAAACCTAAAATTACACCACAAAATAAATTTACAACGTAATTTTACATTTTATTTGTAAAGTCACAATCGATAAGAAAATTACAGCAATAATGAGTGGTAAATAAATTGCCATCTATTTTAACTGTAATTATTTTTTACAGTGTACCTTCAGTTCCACGCTAGCCGGAAAAGTACTTTTCTGGCTAGAAGCATGTGTCACTTTTCCGAAGTATGGTAATGTCATGTCATGGCTGGTTTAAAAAAAATAAGTTAATAGTAAAAACTGGTATTTATTTTATTAAATTATCACATAAAGAAAAATATTAAGAACCAAAACTAATTTCAATTATTGTAAATATTAATTGTAACATTTGAATTCTCGTTACTGTACTGTACCGTTAAAACATTGCTTAACATTGTATTGGGTTTCGGAAGTTGACAAAGAGACCATGTAACGAGTTCTCCACGTATTCTTCGGCTACGGCGCTGGATTTCCATCCTCCTAATTTTTTTAACTGTAGTCTCCACCTGTATTTGCTAGCAATGTAGCTGAAGTACGTCTAAAACAATGTCCCGTAAACTCGTGAGCATTTTCTAATTTAAAAAAAGCCGCTTTTTTTTGGGAAAACCTCCAATAGCATTGTGGCCACAAGGCTGATTTGTCATTTGTAAAAAAAACGATCGGAACCAATGGTATTGTGAAGATCATAGTATTGCTTTATTATTTTTAACCATTCCGATTTTGTAATCGCAAATGTTCGGGAAGTGTAGGTTTTTGTTACAGGAATAACTATCATTATGATCTTTTTTAAAATTTCCAGATCACCTATTTTATATATTACAATAATTAAAGCAACCTTAAAGTAAAATATACCATTAAACACATAATAGATATGAATTAAATAGTAGAAATATTACCTTTTGAACAAGACATTCCTCTGGAGCCTTATTTAAGAAGGTACTACTTTTTTTCTTTGAGAACATTGGATTTTTTAGGTTTATATCCAGCATTCTGCCTTTTCAAAAATGCTCGTAATTTGGAATACTGGCTAATGTCGATATTTTACTTGATATTAAGTACAGCTCGCAACATCGAATATCGAGACCATAATGAAGCTTTACTTTCTTTACTCATTTCAACAAAATATGCAAGCAGTATCGTTTCTGAAGTATGTTAATTGCGCATCATTTATTCTAAGACGAAAAATTTTTCTCGTACGTTTCTTTGCTTTTCTCCGGAATTATTCCGTCAAGTCCAGTGTCCACAGCTTCTCGGACTTCCGGAGGAGTGCAGGCAAATTCAAAATCAGACATTATGTACTTGTTTAAGCAAAAAATTAAAATTTCGTAACAGAAAAAAATAGCTATTTATGATATACGTGTTAAAAGTAAGATTTTATTTTGTGAGTGAAGATGATTAAAAAACGAGCGTAGCGAGTTTTTTAACTTCACGAACAAAATAAAATCACTTTTAACACGTATATCATACAATATTTTGTCTACAAAACAATCGGAAGAACTTTAAACTCAATAAAAATAAGAAATCAAAAAATACCACACAGAACGCAATGTTTATGAACCAAAATTTTCGTAGCAACCAGTGCTTTTGATTTACTTTTAAAAAATGACATTTTTAACATAAAAAATGACAATTAAAAGCCCACTTTTAACAGTTTTGTAGAAAAAAATATTTTTTGACTTAATTGTCAATACCAATAAATCAGTAATATTGCCCAGCAACAGTTTCATGAAGTTCTTTGTCCAAAAAAATATTAAATTATGATAACAAATTTTCCTAAAATTAATATTTTTAAAAGCTTGTAACTAAGCGATTGTGAATAAAATAGTATACATACCACGCGAGAACGATCATTCCAGTCACGGCTTCTCCACTAGGTATGTAATATGCTATTACCAACAATCTGATTGTTACATTTTCCAATGTGATATGCATAAAACAGGCGGCGATTCTTTGCTGCTGCTGAACGAACGGCTATGCACATGCTATAAAATTTAATATATTTTTCAATAACTATAAATGTCGTATTTACATCATTCTTTGTTTGCTTAAGTCTCCAATTAATAACGTTCCCGAATCTTCAATATCATCTAATGTTACCTGGCTGATTTCACAAATTCGACAAGCTGCTGCAATCCCAAAAACAACCTATAACTGTTATTTCCGTTACCTTGAAGAATAACGTTTTCACCTATGATCCTCTGCTGACAGCCCTTAAACCTAGTGGACGTCTTATGCACACTTCGACCGTCCATAGTTTCAATATTAGATTAAGAGCGGAGCGGGTGGTCAAGTAAGCATGTTTCGGTAAACCATAAATTATTCCTCAACGGGGTGCAGCGGTTTATGAACCTTATTTGCATAGGGCACTAACGTAATTTTAGCTTCATCAGTTATATTTTAACAGGCCATAAACTCTCTCCCGCCGGACCGCTTAAACACATCAAATGTGGCCCGGAAAGTGAGGTTAGCTTCACAAAGAAAAGAATACCACAAGTTAATCAAAATAACACCTTGATGATACAGAGTGAATATTAATATTAATTAGAAATTGATTTATGGGAAGTGCGATAAGTGCATATTATCGTGTGGTAGCAATAGCAAAGACGTTTTCCAAATATGCCGATTCCTCTCTGAACCACACAGACTGTAGTGCCTTGGCGGTAAAGGTAAATATTTTAATGTATTTTTGTCCATGTGTGTTTTTTGTTACCTTTTGTGGTTTTCCTAACGGAGGGGATCCACCTGGTCATGGTTGTCGGGCCGAGTATCTTGCTTCTAAGCAAGTACAAAATTATTCAACATTCTTGTAATCTCTCTAAATATCAATGCTAGAAATAAATATCAGTAACGTAGGTGCTACTTCCCTGTGCTACCATATCGCCTTTCTCATTCAATTATTATGTCATTTTGTAAATATATATATATTTTTTAACTTATAACCTGCCGGCTGACAGATAACCAGAGTTATCCATAAATAGTGGTTTAATATGAATTCGAAATATTTTTTTCTTCAAGCGTGCTTATTTAATATCTTCATCACACGCATTTTAGTTTGGAAAGTGTCATTTCCCCGAACCCTTGACTATATACACTAAGACGAGTCAATCTAATGGGAGACCTTGTTGGCCTGAATGGGAAACCAACTCTCGCGTAATGGGAAACGAACTCAAAAAGAACGTTTACGCTTGGACTACTTGCTAATAGATGGTGCAATATTAGGTACTAATGACATGAATTTGGATAAATAATTTTGAAAGCTCCTCCCATCGAAGATGATTGGTTCATACATATTCTGTTATGTACAATCATTTGCAATAATAATGACACTCTTTAAATTGAATTTTGCTATTTCTTTTGAACTGCTGACGTATTTGTAATGGAATCTACTTTCAACTTTTAACATTAGTAATTAGTCGTTTCACTTACCAATATAAATTTAATGAAATTTCTACTCAGAACTTCCAGAAGTTCAAAAACTGTTTTGAGAGAGTGTCATTATTATTTCAAAAGCTTGTGTATACTTAAAATTCATAACTTTAATGACATTCAATAGGATTACTGTTTAAGTGTTTAATTTATTATTAAGGGCATGTGTTAGTCATGAAGAAGCAGGTAGGAAATAATTGTTAATTTTTAAAATGTAATAAAACTAGAAATAAAACCTTTCCGCAAGGCGAAAATCGACTATAATGATAGATTTTGAATTCGGATAAGTAATTATAGTAATTCCATCACATGATTTAATAATAAAAATATTCTAATATTTACAGAAAACAAACAAATTACAGAAGTGCAGTTATTCAGTTCATTTTCACTTTCACGTATCAATGAAAGTCAAACTTTAAAATATATTAACTGCCAGATAACACTTTTATCATACTCCTCCAGCTTTGGTAAATTCAAGTGAAGAAGTCATTCAATACATGTCGATAAAAATATACAGGGTGGACCATTAAAAAGGGGACATAGAGAAGTAACATCATTGGGAGGAAATATGAAGATATACCTAAATATATCTTAGTAAAATATTGCTGTGGAAAAAGATACAAGGTGTCAAAGAAATTTTTTTATTTGTGTTTTCTTTTTTTTTTGTAATAGCGCGAGTATTGCTCAACTGATTGTCACCAAATTTGGTAGGGAAACATTTTTTAAGAAAAATAAAAATAATTTAAGTATTAAATCAGTTTTAACAATAAAGGGCGCCGCACTAACATTGTCTAATGATGAATTTTTCTCTTATTTTTTGTTGACAAAACATTTTGGATTTTTCGGAAAATAATAATGCATCTTATGCAGTAAGAGAAACTCACACGATAATCTGTAGTCCTATATGTCTCTTTATAGAAGTAGGTATATCGAATTCATTTGAATTATCTTAATGTGGTTAAAGGAAATAAAATAGAAACTGTAAATTTTGGCATATCGCTGAAAACTCTTTTTTACAATATCATTTTTCTGTATTTTTTTAAAGTTAACAGTTCATATTCTTACTTCTCTAATGCAATAAAATAAACTGCTTATGTTTCAAACTTTATGATCTGTGGTTTGAATATAAATATATTGCCACAATCTTATTATTTAGGCAGGTAAATGAGAAAAGGTCACACGTCCACGCCCTCGAAACGCCTTCGCAGTTTTTTGCAGATTAAAATAGTAGCGCTTTATTTCCTTCGTTTGAATAAATGCGTATTGTTACACAGTACGACATCTAACAGGAATTATGATAACTATTTAGGTCTTTATTAAGGACTGACTCTCTTGGTGTATATACTCAAGGCCCGAACGCATGCTTGAGTATAATTTTGAAGAAAAATTGAGGTAGGTGGTGACAAAATATGAAAGTCGCAGGTTGTTTCTTCATCAAGTTAGAATATTTGTTTGGTATTATCCATTACTCTGCATTTGTTTAAACAAAAAGAAATTAAAATTAGAAGTATTTTACTATGAAGAACCCTAACATTAATATTGTTGCTGTTGCAATTAAAAATAACATTTGGTTCTGATTGTTTATTTGACAGTTGCTTGACATATCAATATACAGTAAATTTCAATCTGTATTTTAAATTTTATGAAATCGACAATGAATTCATCAGATGAAAAACTTCCTAAAGAAATTTGAGCAGCTAATTAAGCAAGTTTGAATTTGTTATCTGTAAAGTCAAAAGAATGATATGAGAAGCAATGCTCCCATTTTGTTGATTGGTGTAATACTAAAAAGGTAAATCAACAAAAGAGGAAGCATTTTTAGCATATTTTTTGGAAATTTTCAAATCCTGGAAAGCAAACAGGTTATGGTCCAGATATTCAATGATAAAAAGTATTTGTAAAGCTAAACAAGATTTAGATATTGGTAAATTTTATAAAATAACTGTTTTTATAAAAAAACAGAATATTGGATTTCGTCCGAAAAAAGCAAATATTTTTAGATAGAACGTAAAAATATTTATCAGTGAGGCACCATATGAAACTTAGAAAATATACATACTTAGAAGACTCTACAAATTGGAAAAAAGAAATGTACAACAAAATTCTTCATTTAAACACTTCATCTTCAAACTGCAATTTACAGCCATTAACGTCCTGCCTAGATGTAATCAAGCTGTTTCTGAATAAATATATAATTTCCCCGTATTAGAGCAATATTCAAGAATCAGGTAACTTCAACCCACATGCTGACTTAATAATTAACTTACATAACGCGTCTAACTGTACGTTTACAATTAATATTATTATTATTATTATATTATTGTTATTATTTGCAGGTGCCAGTATATTCGCCAGTTGAACTTTCATGCCAGTAAAGGGTTACACATACATTATGATTTTATTGCGCCAGTTTCATTTGTTAATTGTTAGCTATAGTGATTTGTACTACTGAATGTAAAAATCTAACAACCACTGCAAATCAAGAAACCTTGCTTTCTAAATTTTATTTAATTCTAAGGTATATAGGTACAATGGTGGTCAGCTTAAAGTCACCACTTGCATGTTTTGTCCTTTTCTAGCACCGTGTATAACAAATGGCGCTAGAAAAGAATGGAGCATGTAACTGGTGAGTTTAAGCTGACTTCCACCGTACATTCCTTATAGAACATATTTTATCTTTGACCTCAGAAGAATTAAAGTAACCACTGTTTACGTTTCTTGTGATCTGTTCATAAGCATATTCTCATACATTTCTATTTTTATACGAATTGGGTCCCACAAACAAGGATATTGTTCGTAATACTCAATGATTTTTCCCGAATTCCACTTCCTCATTTCGTATAATATTATAAACGAACGTAAAATAAAATTCTAAACAAAACCTGGTTTGGTAAACTAGGACGTAAATACTGGCGTACATGAATAGGTTTACATTTGCAAACTTTCTTTGTACAAGCTGATGAATCGTTACTACCGCATGGAAAGGTTGGAAAGCTCTAACTTTTTTGATTCGTGATGCACTGATAGAAATGGCATGCCAGTAGAGGTTTACATATGCAATTTTATTTTACTGGCGCACCAGCAACCATTGGCGCCACTAAATGCATGTGTAAACCCGCTATAATAATAAATAAGATGATAATACTTCTCTTATTCCAATGCATTTGTACTCAATTTGTTATGTTACTTTATTTTCGTTTGTATTGATACATATTTAAGAACATTCAAGTTTCCATTTCCATGAGCTTGGAGAAAAAAGTTTATTCCTAACTCATGCGGAAAATGTTTTTCCCGCATTTGACTGCTTGTCTGTCACTTTCCGCACTTTTTCTCTATCTTATCTTAAAATATTTATACTTAGTTATAACTAACCCTGTAGTTTTCAAGTTAAGATGTAAATATTAAACAAATTTTTTCGTTAAAAAAATCAGTAACATATTTTATTAACTGTTTTTGCTTGTTATCATTTAGAGAATGAAACGTTATTTATAATTTTGAAAATAACATCGAACATCACGTGAACAAATCCTCAGATATCTGAAACATTGACATGAACCTTTTTGCATAACACAAAGCTTTGTTTGCACCTTAATTATCAGAGGAAGAAGTAAAACAAGAAAAATAACGAGATCGCTACTGCCGCTAATTGGCCCCACACGACGACATTAGCTGCATTAGACAGCAAAGCGAGAGGGATAGAGGGAGAGTGAAGACGATCGAGAAGGGGATCCAGCTATCATTTACCTGCAAATCTCCGAGCAACAATTTACGCAGCACTCCAGCACAAACCGAAATCCACACCTTGTAAATTGACAAGTGGTTTAGGCTGTTTGGGGTTAAGAGTACCTCTGAGCTTTCACTATACATGGAAATTCCGCATGAAGTGTTACTGGAAGAACGGATAAAGACAGAATGGGGGAGGAGGCGGAGGAGGCGATAAGGACGGCCTGAAAATGGCTTGGTCGACCGCAAATAGCGAAGGAAACAAGGGTGCAGATTACAGATATCCGCTTGCTTTGCTTATTGCCTCCGTTAAGTATGTCTGCAATTATTTGGAAATCTCCTATTGCTTGTTATTTACATGCGCATCAAGTTAACAAAGCATTATCGGATTAACGCCACCAGGATGGAATATTCGTGACCGCCATAAAACGTCGGCATTGCATTGATTCACCAGTCATAGGAAACATGATAAATAAAGAAAACTAGTAATAGTAGTAGTACTTTTTTATTTCAAATTAAATATAACAAGTACACACAGGGTTTGTTTGTGATGAATAGAGACCGTATATCGTTCGCACATGACGTCATTATCAGGGGCGCACTTAGAACGCTAACGTTAACATTTGTCAAGTCAAGTACGTACATTTATTGTCACAGTTAACATCAACGTGTTACCTTGTACTGGTGATATATATGTTGTTCAATATGGTCCATATTAAGTTGTGTAGTTTACAAAACACTATACTATTCACTTTTAATACTGAAATAAAACTGAATAACCAGCAACTGTTGTAAATTTTCAGTTGTTAAGTTCTGACGTTTATCGCTTCCGTCCACAGAGGTCACTGGGACATATTTAAAATATATATAATTTTTTACATTTAAGGTGGGTTCAGCAAAATCTACTCCTTTACCTTCTAAAAGGTCTACTATAAGGCATACAGTTAAAACTACCGGATTGTTCTGCAAAACGGTATTAAATTTCTTCTTCACAGGTTTAGCACTAGATCTTGATACCTGAGAAATAAACTGTCGCAAGTCTAAAACACTATTTACGGCATTATTTATTGAATAGCCTGATGCTGTCACAGGTTCTTCAACATTACATTATTGTACTTTCCATTAACACAGTTTTGCAAAAATTTTCATCTGCATTATTTAGTTTATTTAAAGGAATATTACATCCCATCATCTCTTTTACCAAGTCATTGTTAAACGTTCACGGTTTATCATACTATTACCCACACGAACTTTGTGTTGTTCCGATCGCATATGTTCCACAATAGTATAAATAATAGTTTTCTATTTAAAATATCTCTTAGCAGATAAAATTTCTGCTTCCTTCTCAGTTTTTTCGAAATATAATTAATGTGCTCATCACATTTCAGGAATTGGTCAACTATTATTCCGAGGTATTTAATTGAATTACTTCTACTAATATAAGAACAAGTACAGGTATGATAATTATTACAATTCCAATCATGAATTTTTAATTCCTTTTTTTTACTGGCTTGTCTACGGATGTTATAGAAAAAGTAAAAAATTTTGTTTTCATAGTATTTAAACTTATAAGACTGCTTTGCAATCAATTTGAAATTACCTGCATACCAATTTCTGCATTTGGAAAAGAATTTAAGACCGTGTCATCAGCATGATATTGGGCCCAGTACTGTTCCTTGTGGCACATCTATAGAACAGGTTAAAGGATCACTTAAACAATTATTTATTTTAGCTGTTTGAACCCGATGAAAAGGGTAACTCTGTAGAGCTAGACCACGTTCAGGTATACCCTACAATCTCTGAAACAAAATAACATGATTCGCAGTATCAAATGCCTTCGATGGATCCAGAAAAATAAAGAGACATTTTTTATTTTCGTTTTAACATTTGATTATATTAGAAATAAGTTAATTTATAGCATCTTCAGTACCTATAATTTTTTGGAAGCCATACTGATATTTGTTTAGCAAATTATTTTTTATAAGAAATTTAGTCAATCTTATTTTGATACATTTTTCATAAATTTTTGCAGTTATTAATTAGTGTAATAGGTCTGTAATTTGTTGTCATATCTCTGTCTCCAAACTTAAAAATGGGAATAGTTATTGATTCTTTAGAAGCACTGGGAACTAAAAGATAAATTAATTATATAATTTAACGGTTTTAATAAAGACTTATGACAAAATTTTACTGTTATACCATCTGAGCCAGGTGAAGAATAGTTTTTTAGATCATTTATACTAGAAATTAATTCACTTTCTGTGGCAGAATATAAAAAAGTGAGTCTTTACATTATACATTTAATTTATTATAATAATAATAATAATAATAATAATAATAATACTCATTTATTGCCCAACAGATACAAGATCCAATTACAGGACAAATACATAATATAACAACAAGAATTTTTAACAAAATGTAAAAGAAAAAATAATTTCCAGTGCATTTACATTAAGAATCATAAAACTATTAAATGTAGCAAAAACAAATAAAAATACGGAATTAAGAAATGAAACTTTACAAATCTATAAAATATAAGAAAAAAAAATAGAAACTCTTCATTTACATTAAGAATCACAAAACCATTAAATGTAGCAAAAAAATAATAAAAAGACGCAATTACGAAATGAGATTCTACAAATCTATAAAAAATAAGAAAAAAAAGAAAGAATAAAAACTAGAATGCTAAATACAAAAAGCATGTATATATTAAAACAGATGTTGGTATTCAATAATAAAAAAACGCAATTGTTTAACATCTACAGAATGAATGTCACAAAACATACCAATTTTATTTAAATTACTACACATGACATACAATGGAGAGCGCAGCATTATATTGGTTCTAACTAATGGTAACACAAAATCAGCAACCCGTCTTGCAGAATATTGCGGAATATGAAAATTTAATGCGTGCAATAGATCACAACAGTCAAGTTCATTATGTAAAATTTTGTAAATCAATGTACAACTAGAAATGACACGTCTAACTTCTAATAATGTAACATCAAAGATGTTTAATAATACATCATGACTAAATCCTCTTTCTGGATACGAACCATACTCTTTAAAATAAAGAAATTTCAAGAGCTTTCTTTGTACACTCTCAATAGCTGCAATATGACACCTATAAAACGGGAACCATACTATCAAAGCATATTCAATTTTAGATCTAACGTAGGAGTAATAGAGAACCTTAAAACTTTATGCATTACGAAAATTTTTACAATTTCTAATTAAGAACCCTAACATCTTTAACGCTGCTGATACGATTAAGGAAATGTGTCCATTAAACGACTATTTGCTATCAAAAGTTATGCCCAAATCTCTATTACTATTACAACGAGATAATACTGACGAATTTAATCCGTATTCAAATTCAATAAACTGTTTCTTCAAAGAAATACTCATAATTTTACACTTGCTAGCATTTAAGTATAATTTATTAATGGTACACCAAGTCTCAATTTCATTAAGCTGACCTTGAATAAATTCACAATCATTAACTGATTCCACGCTATGATATATTGTCAAGTCATCTGCAAATAAAGCAAATTTGCAGTCTATTATACTACTGATATCGTTTATAAATAATAAGAACAGTAAGGGCCCCAAATTGGCTCCCTGGGGAACACCTGAAGTTAACGAGAATATTTGCGAGTTATAACCGTTGTAAGATACAAACTGAGATCGGCTGGAAAGATAGTTTTTTACTAATTTTATAAGGGAGTCACTAAAACCATACTTAAGTAATTTTGACAGCAATATTCCGTGGTCTATACGGTCAAAGGCTTTACAGAAATCTGTGTAGACTACATCAACCTGTCCCTGACAATCTACTACCTGGGCTACATACTGAGAAAACATAATCAAGTTAGTAACAGTCGAACGGCCTTCCACAAATCCATGCTGGTAAGGGAAATCAAGTGACTCACTGAATTATAGATACGATTGTAGATACATATCTCTAAAACTTTTGCAAAATTACTCAGTATTGAGATAGGTCTGTAATTACTTAATACTGTAGGATCATCTGATTTAAGTACAGGACAAATTCGAGCAATTTTCCATAAATTTGGAAAGGTAGACGTTCGAAGCACTAAATTGAATATTGTAAGTAAAGGTGGAACAAAAACGAATCTACAGTCCTTAACCAGGAAACTAGATATTTGGTCAGAACCCGATGTCATTTTATGTTTCAGTTTATTAATAGCTGTTAATATCTCATTCTCACTAAATTCCGCAATATGCAAAACAGGTATGTTTCCCAAGTCAACAGCAAATAAGTCCGGATCGGAAGAATTTATATATACGCTGCCAAAATAGTCACTAAATCCATCAACTATTGCCAGAGGAGATTCGTACTGTAATTCATCCATACTACAACCAGGTATTCTGGAGCAGCATTTTTTGCCCTGAATATAACTCCAAAAATAATTAGGATCACCTTTCAGTCTCGCTTCCACATGTGATAGGTATACATTATATGCATCCCTCGTTTGCCTTTTAATAATTTTTCGGAATTCCTTAAAATTCTCCAAATCAACCAATGACCTATAAGAAACAGTTGGGCCTAATATTTGTTTTACAGTATTAGCCATTTTTTCAACCACGTTCATTCACAATTTGTTAAAATAGTCTGCTTTAATTTTACCACAATTTATTATTATATTACCGTACTCGTTAAACTGTTGAGCAATTATTTTTAAGAACGGAAATGTCATTTTTTCTGCGACACGGCTTCAAACGACAAAATACATCCAAATGCAAGGAAATTCTACCCACTAATTAAATTGAACAACTTCTTTCTGGCCATATTTAGATTACGTAGTCATTAGGTGCTTCGAAGAAAAGCTGGAGGTGAGGAATCATTACAGACTCCTCCGAGGCATTTAAAAATAAATTGGAAACTCCTGTTTACTCAAGCCGGTCGCTGCTGCATAGCGCGGCGAGCGGTAAATGCCCGTGAATTGAAGTTTATTATAACTTATGTGTCTCAAAGGTATATATGATACAATATCGTACCTTGTCGGCGGTATGTAAACCTCTGAAAATTAATACGGCCCTCTGTAATTACTAATATAACGACTAAATGGCTGGTTGCGTGTCGACCCTCGCTAGGATTTGCATTTAATCAAGAAGTCTGTTTATTCATATAATAAAGAGACGTTAATTACATTTAAATTCTCGGTAATAAATGTTTCGTACATTTTATGAGTTTACCGTGGAACCACGGTCTTTATTTCATCATTCCATGGCCTGGTTATTATATTCCGAAGTTGTCACTAATTAAATTTGAAATTCGTTTTTTTTATTTCCTTTAATGAAATGCTTTTCAGTGGGATATATTTTGATACAAATATCACATGATCCGATGAAATAACATCGACGTAATTATAGAACAAAATAATTGCGGTCATAAGGGTTATTCAGTGTTTTAACCTTAACCATATTATCAATATTAAACCAAAGTAATGAAATTAAATAACCAATCCCGAGGAGAAAGACTGAATTAATACGAGAATATTGCAGAAGTAGAAGAAAATACAATAGTGGGAAAAATAAAAAAAATAAATTAAGACAAGACCCAGTTATATTAATGAAGAAAAATACGGATATTAGTAAATACGTCCATTTAATCGCGTTTCTAAAAAGAAAATCGGAACGATTTCAGTAAAAAATATCTAAGATGTTTAACAAAAGAAAAGAACTCAATTATTGCTGGAAGCCGACGATAGACCTCATTTTCTGATAAAAGTTGCATTGATAGTGGGGCTTGCAGGTGCCTGCAGGCAAACTGAATTGACAAATCTGCACCTACAAATGTCAAAGATGAAGAGATGATATTATTCTGTCTACGAAAACAAAGAAATCACGTTTGTGATTTAAATTAAACATGACAACCACGTACTTAAACAATAAAAAAATGTAGCCTTTATGTAATCGTTTTTTAAAATTCATTGACAGGTTTAAGTCACTTTTGACATTGTCGATATTTAATTTCAAATGATTTTGACTTATTGGTATAATAATTTTTATAGTTAGATATTTGACTCAACTTAAAGGAGACCACTTGAAGAAGCAATCCTAAAAATGCAGCAATCTCAACAAATGTGGTTCAATTTTCGAATTCCCACAGTTTCAAAAGTGAACTTAGATATTTATAGAATGTTTTGCTTAAACCAGGTTAGTAAATTTAGCTAGATTAATTTTTTTAGATAATTATTGAATAGAGCTTTGTCTGTGGAATTGTTCATTAGTATACCTAGATGTTTGGTATCAGAGAGCATACATATGACTTCATTGATAGGAATTGTAGGAGATTTCTTTTATATTAGGTTAAAGTACCTTTCTAATACAGTAAAAAATGTTACAAAAGCTAATAATAAAGAATATATGGGTATATATTGTGGGTGTAATTCAACGCTGGTCGGGGCTTTAGTCCGCAGAGTAGTTATAAATAAAATTATAATTTTTGTTCTTAGCTTTGTTATTAATTAATTTTCCACCTCTTTTAACCAATTTCATTTAATAACCAAGGCAATAATTGCAATTTGTGAAGAAGGTCTAATATAGACCGAAACGTTGGCAGTATGTAAAAAATTGTTTTTCTTTATAAATCTACTGACCTATCACTAGGCAATAATTGATTCTACGCAGTAAACTAAAGGTCACTATCAACAAATAACGTATAATGCTTAATCTCCCTTTCAGAGTTACTTCTGATCGGATTTTTCCACATTAGTTCCATTGTTCCGCAATATCCGAAAATGCGAGGCGATTCTATGCGCAATATTAATTTCACCGCAGTTGTATCGGCCAACGGATAATGTCATTAAAACACACCTTCGAGCATATTTCTGCGCGCCCATGAATATTCTAAATCCAGATATGATAGTCACAGATGTCAATTGAAGCGTGTGTTTAGTATTCAACACAATGCAGGTCATGCATACACAATACTCATACATCTAATTTCGGTATTGGACTGGTATTCCGACGGCAAACAAGCCAATTTAATTGAATCGGCTCGCGAGGTCTCGAATAAATTATCGTCCTGGGATGCATTGCGTCTGATTACCGAAGAATATGACGGCCCTCCCTTGAGGTTAGGGCTGTAATACCCCAAGGACGATTTTCACACTCGATGTACAGGGTGTTTCTGTGAACTTAGGGACATTATTCATCATGATACAGTGATGACTGTTAGTAAGAAATTATTTTTTGAAATGTCAATTGTTTCAAGTTACAGCTTATTGTCTGTAATTAATTATTTGTAGCATTTTTTGTTACTTTTGTTTAATTTTATACTCCTGCCACTGAAATATAAAAATATTAGCAAACAACTCTTGTATCTAATGAATTAATTAAGAGGTTGTTTAAAAAACATATACAGGTCAAAAATACAGGGACGTATGCTATGGTCAAAAATAAGGGTTTTATTTGTGGGATATTAGGACAGCCATTGAAATAATTTAACCAAATTCGGCATGCGTATTTAGTATGACAGCAGGTATGGAACAAAAAATCATCCTGTATAATATTACAAATAAAATAAGTCATCATATGCGCCATTGTATTATCTTCACTTTTTGTTTCTTTACACTTTTTTGTTTTTCAAACAACAAAATTAATTTATTTGATCAAGCGCATTTTTACATAGTTAAATTACTTAAACATATTTTAGGGAGGCCATGCCAAACAATAATAATAAGAAGCCGTCATCTTATTTAATAATTTCTAGTCTTTCATTGTTTCACTCTTCAGAACACATGATTTACATATACTCAGACAAACAATAAAAAGACTTATCAAGCAAATATTTTTTCAAACAAATTTTGTTCTAACAAGATTTTATGCAGTCAGATGGTTAAATATTTTTAACCCAATATATTTAGGAGAATTTTGTGTTAAATTCATTGTAGTAAACGGTAGGTGATGCTTTTGACGGGTATTATAAGAATGAATGTTCCCATTTAAATTAAATATGCCTGCGTTATTGAATATATAAGTACTTATCCAAAATATACAAGGACGTCAGTATTAATATACCATAGTCCCTAAAAAATGGCTTACATGATTCTCTCAAAGATACCTTACCTATGCATCGAATAACAGTATTTTGCGCAATAAACACTTTAGAAACATTAGTCGAATTAGCCTAAAAACAGACGCCATACCTTAATATTGCTTCCACTGTTGCACAATATACATTTATTAATTGTTTTGTTGTAAGTACTGATCGTAAGTTTAAAAATATAAATCTTGGACTATTGAGCTTACAAACTATTTTTTTCAGATTTTCATCCAAATTGAGTCCCAAAAATCGTATGTTATCATGTCTGTTACACAACGATGCATTGAAAATATCGAAAGCTATATCTTCAACATTGTTTCTGTTGATAGGTATGTAAGATGCGCAAAATTTCAGTTTTTTCAACATTCAAATATAAATTAAGAGCTGTGAAATAGTGAGCAATATTATTTCAAATGTTAGAGTACTTACGATACGATATACGATATACCATCAGCATAAACAGTAAAGTGACAACCTGGTATACCCGAATCAATTTGGTTTATATATAAAATAAACAAAACTGGGCCCATAATGGACCGCTGCGGTACCCCTAAATGAACATTCAAGGAACTAGATTGACAACTATGCGACTAATTATTCTCTGAAACCAAAAAGGAAACATATTGTTGTCGATTTTTCAAGAATGATGCACACCACTTCAAAGTAACACCCTTACGTTTCAAGAATTTCCAAAAATTTCTCATGATTGACGCAGTCGAAAGCTCTGCTTAAGTCGCAAAAAAACGCTACTGGAATCTATCTAAAAATGTATATTCGAAAATTTTCTAAAAACTATTAGGTCTGTAGTTCTGAAGTAAGGAAGGGTCATTTTTTTATATAAGGATATAACCTTATTTGTTTTAAAATTATCAGGGAATTTGCCAGAATAAAATAATAAATTTAATAAATAAGTGATAAGTTCCAAAATTGATTTTAAAATCTTTTTCACAAGAAATAAAGGAATTTCATCCTCTCCTGAAGATGATTTGTTTTTTATTTTACTTCTAAGTAAATTAAGCAACTATATTTTCATCGATTCTCGATGTTACGCAGTTCAGCGTGACAGCTGGATAATAAATATCATTATATAAATTTTATACAATGATAATATCCATTGACTTCTACTTGAAATAGACACGAACCAGATCAGATCAAAGATAACCGAACATGATATATTTGCGTAGATGTAAAATAATTTTGTGAAATATAACGTGAAATAGGAATACCCTTCAAATGATTCGGTCGTGGCAATTTTTCAGTCCCATTACAGGAGCCCTGGCTAATATCTCAATCTGATCTCTGGGAACGCGCCGGCATAAATTCCCCTGAAATATGTTCGAATCAGAATTTGAAATTCCAAACGGATGCCCTGCCGCCGAATCGATGACAAGCTAACTTCTATTCTGCCGTAATGAATCTAATAAAAGAACTGGTGAATAATGAGAAGCCAGCGCTGAACTAGTCCCCGTACTCACAACTGCGTCTACTCTAATATAATAAAAGGAGCAGCAACTTTATAGTTCATTGCAGAGGAATAAGGAATAAAAGAGGAACCATAAAATACCAACAGAGTTGAGGTACGATAGCAGAATTCTTTCTTCGTTTCTCGAGGCTATATTTTCAGCGAATTTTAGTAAGAATTCAGTACAGTGGTCATACCCAACTAGCAATTTGGTATTTTATAGAAATTGCAAAAACGTTTTTAAGACAAATCTAATAAAACGACATAAATCACAAAACAACATGTTACGTTATGTGACAACATAAACAAGAATGTTTATACAGCAACTATAGAACTAAAATAAACACAATGTTGAAATTTTGTAAGGTCTGTTGGAAACCATTAAAAAATAGTTACTAATATGTTTTTCCAGGATTGATATTTGGAGAAACTTTAAGAATGTAGTATTATTTTCTGTTTTCCTACTTGTTTAAATTAAAATCTGTCATTGCAAAGATTTTTGTACTTACTGTAAACCTCTCCTTCCCTCGACCGTTCTTATTGTCTAAAGTGAGATACCAACTTGGTCCGGCGGTCATGACCGTCGATTACTTACGTCGGGAAAAACCACAAAGGATAGCAAAAAAATACACGCAAATGTACGCAAATACATACAAACAGTGCCACACGTTTACCGCCAAGGCATTATAACAGTTGTTCAACCTGGTTCAAAAAGTATTCAACATAATATTTTGTGTACTCGGAAAACATCTTTATATTACGCTGCCATACGATAATATGCAATTGTCACACTCCCATAAATTAGCACCTCATCCGTCATCTAGGCATTTGAATACAACATATTTATAAATACACTAAAAAATACGAGAAAAGCAAGTGCTAAAGATTATTTCAAACTAATCAGAGTACCGTAGCCGTATGCAATATTTTTTGATCTGCAGAAGCCATCTGTCATTTGTAGATCACTCATGCAAGGTGCACTCCACGACGATAAATTTTTAAACTTCTTGTGTTGTTGGGGAATTAAATTCTGTTAATACTAAATAGCAACAATATCAACAGTAATCGACGATGTTTGCATAAAATAATTAGTAACATTTTAAACTATAACATCCCAAGATGTTTATAGCGTTCTGTAAAAATGTTTCTTAGACCTTTAGAATAAACTAAGCTTCGCATGTTCTTTGAGGTTTGTAGAGTATGCAACTAGCAATGCAGTATTCGAGGTAATGTTATTTTAGAACATTTACAGCCGGATTCATGAAACGGGCGTAGCGTTAGTCGGACTAACCAGCTTTGCGCCCGTGTAAAGCGCGTTAGTTGGTCTAACCAGCCTTGCGCCCATTCACGAAACATGCGTTGCTAGGTAGCGAAACATGCGTTGCTAGGTAGGCTGTTTATTTACGTCCATATTTGCGCCAAAAGTTAGACCCAGTATTGCACCTGTCTAAAAATCGCGTACCTTCGGCCTCTAGTTCCTTGCGGTTCCCATTGTATATTTAGTATTTATATTCAAAAACAGTACTTTTCAGTTCTACGGATTAGTTAACATATCATAAAGTAAGTATTATACATAGTAGTGAATAGGAATATGCCTTTTATTTAAATTGGTGCAACAGATGCGGAATTTTTTCGCGTAACCTCCGCTAGTCTGACTAACGTTACGCCTTGTTGATGAATCTGTATGTTAGTGACTAATTTCAAACGTTTTATAGTAGGGATATAGAACACAGAGATGTGTTTACACAAAATGGTGTACTTTTAACACATCACTGGTAAATATTGCACAAATTCAGTATGTTTTATAGTAGTGTGTAAAACTATTAACACGGAATTTTTACACACCCTAAATTACACATTGGAAAATCTCACTTTCACATCAAATTTTTTACAGTGAGAGAAAACCAGTACCACGGATTACTAATAACAGCTAAATTTTTACTATTCCGTTTAAAAAATTGTGTGTGCATTTGATACAAAACGTGCCATCGAACCTGCCTTTCTCTACGAGCGTTAATAATCCATCATCCCATCACATATCTAGATTGCGGAGCAAATGCACGGGTACGTACATGCATAGTGAGCAATTGTATCTATCATCCTTAGCCTGTACGTCAAAATCCAATCACGGATGAATCGGAGATTGAAATAAAAGGCCGCCGTTGGTGTTTATTTGTTTTGAGTCGCGGCAATCCTCATTTCAATTGCTGAATATACAGTCCTGATTGCGGCGATAAACATCAATACGAATCGCCGACATACTCGCATTATCAATAAAGCCCGCGCATTCATTTCATGCTACTGTTAACACTTCGCGGCGCGTATTTATGCAAATTAATTAATGAACACTTGGGCCCTGGAATTATGCAAAAAATCCACTTTTTTACGGAATTTCCGTTGGATTATGCCCGGGTTTGTTATTGACTCGATGTTGTGCGCGTATTAAAATGTATGTACGCGATTAAAAACAACTATTTCACATGAGGCCATATGAATTTATGTTTTATAAAAAATGAGATTAACTACATTGCCCTACACTGAAAAAAATAATACTGTTCACTTATACAATTGCCGATCTATGTACTACAATTTGTTGTGATTATATCTCCAAACACAAGTTGTAGGTAGTATTATTTCACATATTATTATGCTTACAATTGTGTAGTAATAATTTCCAAACATCTAAATACTATTTTACTGCAATAGAAATGTTAGCAAATAATTCATACTGCATACAATGTTGCACCATTTACTAAAAGTTTTGTGCGTTTATTGCTACAAAGATTAGAAAAGTTTTCCAGCATTTTGCAACCCCTACTTGTTACAATGTTTTATAAAAACCCTTTTTGCAACGTTCATGCAAAAAACAAAGTTTTATTGAACTATATTTAGTGGAAAAAGTGGTTCTTTATTGCACTAGTGCAATATAATTTTTATTGCATTCATCTGTCATTCTACTACAGCGTTTTGTCATCATGACAAACATAAACGTTCAAATCGACCCTACACTTGCTGTCATTTAAATAAAACATTTTTTAGTTTTTGCATGAACGTAGAAAAAATATTGTATGCAACTCGTACAAAAACTACTTTTTGTACTTGTTGCATAATTAACTATTAAATATATTTATTAAATAATACTAGTGAATTATATAAAAAAATACACATCGGTAATAATTTTTATTGCATCAAAAAAAATAAATAAAAAATTAGTGCCTGAAAAAAATTTTGTTTCATGGAAATAAACTATTTGTTTGTATAGGGCCAAGCAAACATTTATTTCTTGATACCAAATGATTTTATTGAAAAAGCAAAAATATAGTTATTTTGTGTAAAGGAAGCATTTGTTTAACTTAAAAACCGTTATTTCCTTTTCAATTTAATTTCAACACTTCTGGTGTTGATTATATTCTATGATAAAATATATGTATATTTCGAGCTTATTAGCTCTCATCAGTACGCCACTATATTGGTAATTATTTTTTGTTTATAGAAAACAATTCGAATCTTTTCTTTTAAACGAATACTTTTTTCAACGACACCTCGTAAAATTTCAATTAAAAGATGATTACTTATTTTTCTCCCTCAATTAAAAATATCGATCTTATCATTTTAACCGGGATTATATAAATTCACTTAATAAGGAGTTTCTGAAGGACTGAAGGAACCCACAATTTCGCCAGGTAGGAGCTGGATGTTTTTCAGCAATTACTATCTTGCTGGACAGTAAATCTTCAGCATAAAATCTTTGTGCTTTGTTGAAAAATGGTTTCAAAATCAAACCTCGCCGATCTTCTTGAAATTGCACGTCCCCATAATTTACCGTTCTGAACAACTTTTTCAAGTAAAATTTTGCTGTATTTTTAGAGGAAAAGGCATTTTACCTGAAACGATAACAGTTTTCAATCGGTGCACTGAATATTTCAAATAGGATTATTTCGAAAATTGTTACTCCTAACGACTTCAACAAGGTATACTTTCTTTAGATACAAGAGGTAGGAGAATTGATTGTTTCAATAGACAGATGGATACACTAAACAGCAAAAAAGTTCTGCCATTTAAAGAAACATGCTATGCCATAAGTGGCGCCCTCTACTAGCGACATCAAAATTAGTTAAATATTCTTATTTGCCGTGCCAAAAAACATAATTGTGCCAACTTTTTTTAATACTCCCACATGTTTCAAAGTTACTGAGATATTTCAAAATAAAATTCTAGCATTAAACATCCTGTATTTTTTAAACCAGTAACATTTGGATAAGGCATATTTGGCTCAATCGCCATATTTGGTGTGTAGTATCTCCAGTTCAGAGATTGCCCATTCTTAATGAATAACCCTGTTGTTTTATATATATATATATATATATATATATATATATATATATATATATATATATATATACACACAAGTGTAACATCCTGTATTTCGTAATTTTCCAAAAAGAAAAAGTATACAATAGATTAGTCCCAATTTATATCCCAAAATTCCATCAAAATTAGAACGATTCGACCACATAATAAATAGATACGTTTTCGGTCATTACGGGAATGTCGTGACGTTTTATTTGTTTACGAAAATCGCCCCAATATTATTTCTCTATTAAAAAGCCATTTCCTTCAGTAAACCGACCCCTTAACACGGACATCAATACCGCAAAACCTGGCAGTTAAAACTTTATAACAGATCAATCCTTTCAGCCCCGAACTCCTATAAAACCTAACAAAATAAAGAACTATTAACTAAAGCCCGGCAAAAGTTCGACTAAGCCGAACTCGAGCCGTACAGGAAGAATAAATGACAGCAGTTTGCTCACGTGTTATCACACGAGGGGTTAGAGGCGGCCTCTGTTTGCTGAAAAGGGATGAATTAATTTAATTGGTCTCCTTGTTGGGAATCTCGCACCTTGGAAACGACACGTCATTCCGATGGTGGTTATTGTGAGGATTAATTAGCGTAACTTGAAGTCTATTGAGGCTGGGTAATTAGTTTCTAATTTTGTTGCGCAACTGCGAAACGTAATGGAATTTCTGCAGAATTTTGACACTCTTTAGAAGTTTGATTTAGTATATTTTAGCTGCAATTTTATATTTATCCTTTTTTCTATTTTATTTTCAATCTATTACTAAAGTCCGTGAATTAACCGTACATGAGCGATTTCTGGAATATTCAACTATAGTCAGCGGCCTAAAATCTAGAGAGTGACTAATCGCTAGCTTATTGACAAGCGCGACGGGCGAAGTGTGCTAGCAATAACATTTCATAGGCGTACTAAATTTGAAAGCGATGAGATCTAAAAAATATACAAAAATGACAAAAATAATTGCCCAGAGATGAGTACGGAAGGTGAGGGTGGCATGATTACCTAAGCGTGCCACTTGAGAAGAGTTCAAAGCATACAAAATTATCAAAAATAAATTGACGTTGACTGAACCTAACACATTAACAATTTACTTTAAATGTGCCCCCTGTGCCATCCTCTCTATAAATTAGAATACCCACCACCCACTTGCAACTATCTGATGCGCACTCCGCGGATATCACGCTTAAGCTTTGTCCTCATGGACGCGAAATTCACGGATTTTCGCATAAATTTTGCAACTTCTGTTTTAATTATTTCTGACCGGAAAATCTTAACTTTTGACAAATTTTGCGATCAGTAAAACACTATAAATATTATTGCTTATTAACACTTATTATATCATATCGGACCGCCATCCATATGACCTTTATGCATCCATGATTCGTCAAAATTTAATATATTCTTCGATACAGATTCTGATCTTTTAATATTTATTTGTGATACCCCTAGTTTGTCTTTTTCTATCAGTATATGGCACGCATAATTTGCAAAAGCACCCTTGGATATATTCTAGGCAAAGTTTCATCTAGTAAGATATAGCAATCCAATTTTTTTTGTTGAAAACTCATTTTAAAAATACCATCTTCCTTCCGCGAGGTTCCATTATTTTCCGTTTCGTAATTGTACCTACTTCTTTACCATTTTCTTATTTGCACTGTACATATATGCTACTCACGTGTATTTTTGTTAATGAAATACATATTTCAACATCACGTACACTAATATTTTGACCTCGCGCCTTAACTCTTCATACTTGTCATCATCCGATATTCCCCACTTGTTAAATTAGGACGATTTTGAAAATACGCTGTAGAGCTTAAATTAATCTTCATTCTTAAGAAAACAAAATCACTAATAAAATTAACTACATCCAAAATTAAATTAGCGAAAAGATATACCAGAAATTTTGACCACTTCCCTAATTAATGAGGTTTTCCAGGCTACCTTTATTCCTGCACTGAATAGTAGTCAGGACCCACCAACGTAAGTCGTTCCTAGGCTCAAATGAGACCTGGTTAATAATAATATGCCGCCCCCTCTCCCGTACGATATTATTATTATTTGATCAATGTCAAATTACAATATTATGAAGTATTGATCTGATCGATCTGATGAATAGTTTTTAAAATATACGACGTCAAATTGGAATTAAAGGCTTGTGAGACGTGACGTCATTGCCTCCTACAAGTTCACTTCGAACTTGAGCAAGGGCTTTTCTGTGTTAGATGAAAACAGATTAGCAAAAGCTAAGTACTTTTAAAATTTGCAACAGAAAAAATATTCTATTTAAGACCTTCACTAGCAGTATTTTCCAATTAAAAGAAAACCCCAATTTCACACAATAACTATAGAAATAATTAAGTAGGTGTTAGTTAAATTTAAATTGCTAATGTGAATATTGGACTTTTTCGTATAACACTTTATCATTACAAATTAATGCTACTATAGGAAATCAGCAGCAACCCTTTAGATGTTCAGAACTTGAACTGATTTCTAAATTGTTGTTGTCTGTATTTAATTAGCTTTCCCATTATCATGCAAATAAGGTATTTTAAGAAGATTGTAAGTATTCAATTACAGTCCAAAAAATTATTGACAAGAAATGTTGAATTATAGGCATATTAAAATAGTACTTAAAAACATCAGTAGCTTCAATTGATTATTTCAGATTTCGAAGAAATATTCAATAATGACTAAATCCAAAAAAATGTCGTTTGTTTTCTGAAACTTGGGATTTTATTGCTTGAAGTGATAAATATTTGTATATTTTTTAATATCGCATTCTGAGGTATTTTAAATCGAGTAAATATCGTAGCACTCAGTGCTTAACATGTCAGCAATTTGTATTATAAATAAGAACTCATCTTTCAAACGGAACTTTCAACAATACCACAGAACTTTTGACATTCTAACGTGACACGACAGCGAAGGATGGGAAACCGCACATTTCGAATACACTTTTCCGCTGTTATTGTTAACCATTCACATTTAAATTTTCAACATTTTTACCGGATGAATATTTGCATCATCATTAATACACAACCTACTTATTAATTTGTTGCCAATCAGCATATATTCTGTCAAATGCATTGTTTAGTTTAGTTTACTTCACTGAAGGCTGACTTCTTATCACAGTAAAATAATAGATATAATTAACTATAATAATATAATAATATCTCTACCCCTCATTCTAATCATGAGGATTAGAAGTCGAAGATTTGTGCGGGAGAGGGATTATTAAGCAGGCCCCATTTGCGCCCAGGAACGACTTACATTGGTAGGCCCTAACCACCATTCAGTGCAGGAATGAGGGAAACCTGGAAAACCTCATTAATTAGGAGGGGTAGTCAAATATCAATAGGTATCAATCTCTCTCATTGACCCAAACTAACATTCTTCCACCTGCAGAGAGGGTGCCAATCTTTCCAGAAATATAGCTTATACAGTATGCGCCAAAAGTATGGAATAAATTCAATAAAAACGAAACAATTAATTTTTGGGAAAAATTCTCGAACAGGTCGATTTTTAATTTAAATAATACATATTTTAGCGTAAAATGCGATTTTCAAATGTCATTTGTTTTCGAGTAATGACGTCATCTATTTTTTTTAAATGCCAACACCATATTTCTTTCCTTAATTCTAAAAGATCGTTTAATTCTCTATCAGACAGTACTAAAATTTTGCCCTCTTACATGGGAAAGTTTTCGAGTAAATGAAGATTGAATGTTAGAAAACGTAAATCAATTAAAATAAAGCAAAAGGAAATAGAAATTTACATCGGCAAATACTTTTTTCAGATGAGGCCACATTTTGTCTGAATGGTAGAGTAAACCGTCAAACTTGCAGATATTGGAGTCGGGAAAATCCTTATTGGATGGCAGAGGCACATACCCAACACCCTCAGAAATTAAATGTGTGGGCTGGAATAGTTGACGACAGAATAGTAGGGCCTTTCTTCTTTGAAGGAACCCTTACAGGACAAAGATATTTAGAGTTTCTAGAAAATGACCTTGTTCCAGCCCTTGCAGTAATTTTTCCTAACGATAATGACCCTGACATTCCTGACGATACCATATCGTTTCAACAAGACAGTGCACCTCCGCATTATGCGCGCCCTGTACGACATTTTTTTGACAACTGTTTTCCTGGGAGGTGGATCGGCAGACGTGGACCGATAGAATGGCCTGCAAGATCTCCAGATCTTACACCTCTTGACTATTTTTTACGGGGATACTTGAAGTCAAAAGTGTACATTAATAAACCACGCAATTTAGAAGAACTTCAAAATCGCATTCGGGACGAAATACGCAGAATTACCCCACAAATCATTCATAATGTGCAAGAAGAATTTCTTCACAGACTTGTGCATTGTCAAGAAGTTGGTGGATGGCAATTCAAACATTTAATTTAAGTATAAAATTTAATCAATTGTATTTTATTTTACATACCTCAGAATTGTTACTTTTTTATGGATAAAATTTACGTTTTCTATCATTCAATCGTCATTTACTCGAAAACTTTCCTATGTAAGAGGGCAAAATTTTAGTACTGTCTGATAGAGAATTAAACGGTCTTTCAGAATCAAGGAAAAAATTAAGTTGTTGCCATTTAAAAAAAAATCGATGACGTCATTACTCGAAAACAAATGACATTTGAAAATCGCATTTTACGCTAAAATATGTATTTTTTAAATTAAAAATCGACCTGTTCGAGGATTTTTCCCAAAAAATAATTGTTTCGTTTTTATTGAATTTATTCCATACTTTTGGCGCATACTGTATACGGTCTACCGGCTGCGTAGATCGAACCCACAGCGATCTAGTCACCTCGATTCAAGTACTGACGCCTTAAACCGCGCAACCACTGACCGATCCCTATAATTCTTTATACTTATTTGATATATTTACATACAGGGTGTACGAAAAGGTCATGGCAAAAATGAAAAGACATATAGCGGAGGTCAAAATAGTTGTAGAGCTTCATTTTAAAAATGTTGCTATCGGTTAGATTAACAGTATGCTATTTATATAGAACAATTTCATAATACTTGTTTGAAATTTTTAATTCAGTTAATAAAATCAATATCGTGGATTGAATACATTCATTTTTAGGTTCCTCTAACCAATACCTTTACATCGAACTAAAATAAGACTGGACTATTGACATTTTTAAAAGGTTGAGTGAAGTAATTTTTCGATTTGCCATATACAGGGTATCTTATTACTGACATGTAATGAGATATCTTTAGTATTCAGTATGTTTAAATATTCCCGTTTATCACCAGTGGCGTAGAAACCCTGTGACACTCTTCTTTTATTTAAAATAAAAATGGTAGGTACGTCACTGTCTTAATTATGAAAAACTTTAAATTTTGATTATTTTAAATAAATAATTATTCTTTAATATATTTTTTTGTATCGTATTTTGGTGATTGTTCTTCAAAAATATCTGCATTATGTAGTTTGTGCTTGGTGAGACTTATTATGCTTCAGTAATACAGGGTGTCAAAGTAAAAATTTTGTTTTCGATATTTCTAAATAATTTTGGTGCTCAGAAGTTTTTGAGTTCGAGAAATTTCAATTTATACATAATTTTGACGCTACTACTAGAGGGCGCCACAGCATGCTTCTTTTGAAATGGCAGAACATATTTGCGATTTAGTGTATATATTTACAATTTTACAATTTATATTTAGAAAAACAGAAGCTTCAGCTAAACTGAAAAGACAGTCTATGTTTGAATGTTTCTGTTCTCTGTACATACAATAGCATGTAATATTTATATCTAAATTTTAATTATGTATGCAATACATATACGTATACATACATATATACTTACACACATACATATAAAAGTATACATATAGAAAATAGTTTAGTCTTATAGGACAGCAACATATCTCGACACTAAATATATATAATATTTGTTTAAATTTTATATAATTTTGAATTGAAAATGTTTTAATTACTCTCTTATATTTATGTTTCTTACTCATAACTTTTTTGATTAAAGCAGGAATTAAATTATAAAATGTTGTCTTTTAAGGAAAGGCGTCTAAATATCATTATTTGTTATCGCTCTTGTTTGATAGCTATGCAAAAGCATTGGATAGTTTTGATTTATTTTTACGATATTATTATTATTATTATTAAGAAAATTGCAAAGAATAATTATTTGTTCAAAATAATCCAAACTAAAAGTATCTTACGTTCTTTTATAATTAAGATAGTGGCGCACTATTTTTATTGTAAATAAATGAAGAGTGGCACAGGGTTTCTACGCCACTGGTGGCAATGTTTAAACATACAGAATAATTAGACCTAGATCCCATTACAACCTAGAATTATTATTGTTTTATCACGAAGGGTTTCCAAGTAAATAAAAGATGAAAGAAGAAGACTGTACAATCACCCTCTCTAAGGATGCCAGTTATACCTGGGACACCCTGTATAACCGTGAAAAACTTTTTATATATCAGTTTTTGAGTAAATTCAACAGTTTTTCCGGTATATTCATATAATATGAATACTTGAATACATGTATTCAGGATTCAAGTACTCTTCGAGTATTGTATTCAGGATTCAAGTAATGGTGAATACTTATAGTGCTCATAAATGGAATATTTTTCCTGTATTCATACCCACCCCACAAAATTAAATACCCGCGGTCGGTTGCTCAGCCACAGGGGCAGTGACAAATCCCCTACATCTACAGGAACCGAACACATCCGAGCTTCGATCGCCCATTCGATAAATAGTAAATGCGGCCGCGAACGGACTGCAGCCGCCCGCGATAAATTCGAAGGTAAGCGGAGCTATAAGAATTAATCAAACGGGAGTGCTAATTACCGCGAATTATTCATGAATCCTGTGCTAATAATGGTAGTGGATTTGAACAATAATTAGTCCGAAAACAGGGAGCGATTAAGAATGGCGTTCTGGGACGGGGCAAAGCCGCAGAGAGCGGTAATTGCGAAACAGCCGCGGTCGGGTGCGAGCGAGCGGCGTGGCGACGCGCTATTCGTTCTTGCTCGCTGCCTTACGTAGATATTCATGCATCTAACATACATAGTCTTTATATTTTACATTTTGGACATAAATAAATATACATTTATGTTAATATCTCTTATGTAAAAATTCAAATGAACGTGAATGACAGTGAACATTATGATAATAATACACCGCCCTCTCCTCACATACGTCATTGACTTGCAGGCTAATAATCGTTATAAAAGTGTAATGTTTGTTATGCTACTAGTAATCTCGTTTGACCTCAGATTCAGATACACTGATCAGTTTCCAAATTCATTTCTATCAAAACAAGAAAAGTTTGACGAATGCAGTGTATTTTTAGCAGTTACCAGTTTGTTTAATTTACGTAATAGTACATTTTTCAATCACATCGCCTTGTAACAATGGGTTAATTCTCGTAGCCTTGACATTTAATGGTAGACCTCAAAATAACGTTGAAATATAAACAGAGGATTGTTCGGTATTAGACATCTTGTTTTTTAAAATATTGTAAAAAATAAACAGAGGATTGTTTGGTATATAAGACATCTTATTTCGTGTAAAATATCATAAAAAATGTTTGAGATTAAAGACGTTTTGCTATTCTTAAGGAGAGCAATAAATATCTAGCAGGCCGTGTAGAATCATCAGATAAAACCGTTATCCAGTGACCCATGAAAGCAATCACTTGTTTTTAATTTAGACAAATAGAATTAACAGCATCTTTCTGACTTTCCGAATGAATGCATTGTCCTATTCTGAAAACGTGTACTGCACCGCAAGTATAAACTTAGCTTGCACACGAAACACGAGCATATGTAAAATTCAATTTCTTGAAAACCGTAACACGTAGCGAAGTAAACTTTTTAAAAAAACTTTTTCATACTTTCGACTACATTTGTCTCGATATAACTATAGTTCTATTTTCAATAATTAATGTAGCTCTCCGCATAGTAAAGTTTTTAATGCACAAATTTGCTGGAATCAACTTTGAGACAATTTTTTTTCGAAAAGGCTTTAAATTATCAAAAATTGGTGTACTATTAGAAGCGCTGTAATTTTTTAAATAAGTTGTGAAAAAATTATGAACATAACTTGAATCGTTGATTTACAAACGCGATATATGTTTCGTAAAACATAATTGTCAAATAACGTCCGAAGCACCGACAATTTGATTTTATAAAGTTAGACCCTACTGAAAAAAGTTGTAGAAGTCTATTTCAGATGCCGAAATTGTCCCTCTACAACATGGTAAATGTTTAATTTAGTTATATCTTTATTTAAAAAAAGAACGGCATAATTGAGAATCAATTTTACTCCACTAATAGAGTTGTGATACCTTTATTTCAGTGTATCTTTCGTTTTGTCTCCATCCCAAATGAATTAGCCTCTAGGCAGCACAGTATTTGGCACTGTTTCAGTTGATTACCCCCACTAGTGAAATATTAAAAAAGAGATCACTGCTTAATGGTTATTTTTTATTTAGAACCAACAGGTTTATCAATTTGACAACTAATAGTTCATTTGACTTAAATTAAATTGAATTACTTGTTATAAATATTAAAAACACAACTTTAGCAGTTCGTAATATTAATACCAGATGAAGGCAGCTGGTCTGTATTTGTATTAACAATGCTTAAATTTTCTTTGTAAGCACTTGAAATAGCTTCAATGACGGCAATCTCTCCTGCAAGAACTTTTGTGGCGATATTTGTCTTGTTTTCAAGAGCTATCAGCTTTCATACACGATGTTGGACTTCCAACTACCATGCCGTTTTATAGTTAGAAGATCTGCTCCTGTGTTGGCTAGAAGTGAAGTAGATGGTCGACGGAAACAGTGCTCTGTATATTGTTGAGACTGTAATAAATTGAGAAAAAAGCAATCTTCTTTGGCATTACACTAAAAGTATTTATACTAACAGGAAGTTTCATGTATTTACCACCTACCGCCATGACTAGGACGCAGGGCAAGGTATTTTCGTATTACTTGGACCATATTCACGACCATTTCGATTCCCGGTAGTGATAACGAATTCCCGGAAAATTAACTAACAGCAAATTCGTTAACTCGTCCACTCTACATGCATCTCCAAGTCCAATAATTAAAGCAACCTTAAATTATGCATTTATGAAATTCAAATAGCATTCTCTTAGCTGCTTACCTTTGTTAAGCTTCATTCACATAAGATTAGTGCGGTTGCATTGGTACTGCAGAAAAGTTATTAAAAAGGGCCATATTCTTGAAATAGTGTTTTCTACAAAATACAAATAATTTTAGACATTTAATAACTGAATAATCTAGGGTTTAGCAAATAATAGGAATGTTAACTCATCCCACCTGCAAATATTCAAAGATACTGAAGTAAAACGGCGAGAAATACGGGTGACTTTTGTAACGTTCAGATAAACTTAACAGTAACGCCTTTGTACTGCAGTTGTATGGCAGAAGCTAAAAGCATTTTAGCTTTTACCAATCCTTTTCCAACAATCATACAAGGACCAATCAGAAAACTGCTTTTTTGACAGTAAACAGAAGATTCAAATTTTTGCAGGTTAAGTTTTTAAATTAGATTCTGATTTAGATATTTAGTTTAGAATTGATTTGTTTCTAAAAAAAAAATGGATGATGAGGACTGTTTGGTGTAGAAACAGTTACTTTTGCTGCTCTTGTTCGCAGTGACGTCAAAATGTATAAAAACTATACATGCAAAAAAAATGAAAAGAAGAACTCGGAGATGGTGGGTGCGACCTATTAACCGCAAAAAGCACATGCAAGGTGATTTCTATAATTTATATAAAGAAATGGGAAATGAGAATGCCGATTATTTTTTCATTTCACCCGAATGACAGTGGCAGTGTTTGATGACTTGCTGAAATTAGTGGGGCCTCATTTAACTCACAGTATACTAGTATACTGTGATTTAACCAAACATTCAAATAGACCATCTATTCCTGCAGATGGTAGGCGTATATTTTATCTAGGGTAGGCTTTTAATTACTATTCGGCAAATGATAAAAACCAACAATTTCCGTAGATAGGGACATAAACATAACCTCTCTGAAGGTCAAGAATCTTGAATTTTTGCATGTCGCCAACTTACAGCGGAAAAATTCCCCAACTTCTTAAGTCTACAGTAATTTTATGTAAACAGAGTAAATAATATTTAACACCATACAATTACAATACAACAGTACAACTGGAGTGCCATTGCACTAACGTTTATCTGAACGTTACTTTAGTAAGAATTCTGTGTCATCGGCATCTTGTAAAAATTTTGAGACATCCTCTTTCGTTAATAGTCTTGACTTTTTTGATATGTATCTCACTGATTGCTTTTTCAGAAAAGTTGAGCGTAGAATAGAACGCTCAAAGACTAGATGATTTGTACCTCTTGGATAATTCTTCAAATAATTCTAATAATACTTTTCCTTTTGCTTCATATTTTATATTCTTAGATGCAAATGAATCAGTGAATCGTTTATAAAATTGTTCGCACTTAGTTCTCGATTTATCTGATAAAAGAGAAGCTACTGCAGTTGCAGCACCTTTTTCAATTTCTAGAGGCACGTTTTCTGTTTCTTAATTATTTCAATACCACCACTATTTTCATAAGAAAATGTAAAAACTAAAACTCAATTTTGTTTATAACAAGTTTGACAGGAAGTTCGACAGATTACCATAACAATGCCTTTGCATCTTGATTTTGAATCAAAACTTACAAACTGGATCTGATTTTTAGATTTTCCTCAATTTAAGGTAGTTGTAGATAATATTTTATATAGTACACGTGGGGTAACGACATTTTTTATTACATTCGTAAAATTGCACGACGAGGACGTAGTCCGAAATGTCTCGCTCATGTATAATAATGCCTACATTCCACTTGGACTATAAATAACTATTATCCACATTCACCTCATAATTAACATTTTATTCACTCTTTAGAGCCGTAAGAACCTACACTTTATTCACTAGACAAATAAGATTTACTTTATTTCACTAGTTAAATAAAGAACATCGTTGACGTATAAAAATGTCGTCTTCTTCTACTTAAAAAAAGTGTTAATGAGTCTGACGTTGACCTAATTTAGATGATCATCTGTTAAGAGCAATGCATCATCTACTACTTTTATTTAAAGCAAGTGTCGAAATTATAGGAAAATTAAATTGTAACTATTTTTTTTTAATTGTATATTTTAATATAATTTGAGCTGTAAATCTTTTACGTTTCAATAAAAACTAAAAAATTAGACTTTATCTCTAAATTCCATTTAAGTTATTTGCCTAATGTCAGTAATTACTGGAATTAATGAATTTTGATTTAGGTTCTTCTCCCAAATTTCGTAAACATTAAATGCTGTTTGGCATTGTATAGCACGATCCTAGTAAAATATCCTCTTAACACCTGTTAATTTCAGCTCATATTTAACGCCATTATTATAAAAAATCATTTGGTGTGGTAATGTGCTTTAATGTATTTTATATTGTTTACATTGTTAATCTGTGGAAAGAACAACTAGTTACATTTAACAGTATAATGTTTATATTCACATTAATGGAATATTAATTTTATTTTGTTTATCTAGAATACATTGTCGGATAAAACGTATAAACAATGTTCAGTTTGTATAATAGAAATTTTTAAAATTACCTACATATATGTTATATACTTTATTGTTTCAGGTAAGTGGCTTTATGGTGGACTTATTTAAACCTGTGTAGTAAGTACGTAAATTTAATTTTAATTAAAATTAAGGCGAAAGCGGAATTTTAGGAAATAACTACTCTACGGGCTAATGCCCCCAACAATATTGAATTATATATTTACTTAATCATTCAATTATTCATTCATTCATTTTCGGTATCTATTCACTTATTTATTTATTTACTAACACTGTCCAGACAGAAATCCAATTATAGTACAGAAAATACAAATTATATAAGCTAAGGTTTGTCCTGTATTTAAAAAGACGATATAGACCAATATCGATTTTGTAAAATTTAGCTAGTCTTTGAAATCATAATTTATTGCCGTATTTATTCTTCTGTACATTATCAAATTTGACAAAGTCAACATGGCTTCATTACTAGCAAGTCTACAGTTACAAATTTAGCAGCATTTACTCAGTATGTTTTAAATATCTTGGATAATGGTGGCCAGGCAGATGTAATTTACATAGACTCTTCTAAGGCCTTCGATAAAAGTGATCATCAAATTTTAATTAGTAAATTGCAATGTCTTAGTTTTCATCCAAATACGCTAAATTTTATTAGGTCATATTTAAGGAAAAGAGTACAATATGTATCATATAATGGTTATAATTCTGTTCAATATATTGCTACTTCAGGAGTTCCGCAGGGATCAAACTTGAGACCACTTTAATTTGTTCTATTTATCAATGATTTAAGTGATGTAAGTTGTTGCAAGCTTTTCTATGCGGATGATTTAAATATATTTCTGACTGTCAATGACATAGATTATAGTTATATATAATAATAATATACTTTATCGTTATCACTATCACTGATTATCACTACATAATAAATATGCTATAGTCACACTGTATTTCAGGAAAAATATTAATTAAATACACAAGACAATTAAGAGAAAAACACTTCCTGTGAAAATAATAAGACGATTTAAATACGTTAGTGCTGCAATGGGGAAGTTGCCTGAATTTTATATTGATCTGAAATGTATTACAGAATAATCTTTCAAACATATTGAAAGGTCAGAACATGTGTCTGACGGCAATAATCACATAATAATTAAAATATTAACATTAATAAATTGCCATAGAATGTCAACAAAACCACGTGATCGAAAACGCAGTGTCATTGGTATGACGTCAAATGCTTATGTTACGGCGATCGTGAGGTAAATAGGCATTTGTTTCGTTTTTCGTGAAATTTCTTTTGAGTCATATGTATTGTAAATACTGCGTAAGGTAGTGCTGTTATAAACAAGGTTCCCTGTTTGTGTACTGTGCATATTATATATATTTACATATACCTACAGTTAAATTTAAGATTTTCAAAGATTTCTGTACCTAAAAATTTGTTGGATAGACCGCTTTTTTCATTATTTATTTATACTTATTTCCAATCACTTAACTTTACATTAAAATGGTCTTCACAAACATACAACGTAGAAATGCTGGAGAGCTTTACGTTTCTCTGTTAAAAGCACATGACAATGTTTTGTGGTCCAAAGCACACTAAGCACAGATTATACAGGTTTCCAATATGGCGGCCACCGTTTTGTAGGGGCGTGTCCAGACTAAAACTGTAAATACCGTTTTTGGGCTTATTTTTCCACGAAATTGTCTGGGACAAACGCCATATCGATTAGAATAATACATTCTTTCGCCTACTGCTCGTGACACCTACCTGTCATCTGTGCCTACGACACCAGTTTCTTTTTTACATGCGATTGATTCTGCTTTTAAATATTTTACTTTGGCTTATCTTGATATTGAACGCATACATCAAGCTAGTAATTTTGTTATTTCATGTTGCATTTCACTGCACACCGTTGTAAAAGTAGGTGCATTTGGAACATATTTACCGAGAAATCATTCTGCTAAAGAATTTTCACTTGGTCAAAAATTAATATCTCCGTAAATATTAAAATTTTTTAAAAATGACTCACTAGACTCATCTATATAACGAACTACACCTACAGTTAAAACATTTGTACTTATTTAAGGTTCACCCGGTATATTCTAAAGTGTTAACGTGTATTTTAAATTTTATTCAACTTTTTTTGTTTGTTTCTACATTGTAATTCTTTTTTTGCTATCCGGTAGTTGGGACTGGTTCCTGTTGGAGAGTGTAATAGTTACGAGTCGTCTTTGTCAGATTTCATACGCAGAATTCATTAAACTGAAGACTTACTATTAACTAATTCAGTAGTGATGTTGGAATTTCTTATATCACCGCAATCCCCTCTTCCGGGGTTGGTCCTTTAAGGTCAAGTAAATTGGCAATTCAGCCATACCCACGACCGCAGCGCTGACAGAAGGTATATTAATGATTTTCTTCAATTATCAATTTTCCACATTGACTTACTGTAAGAGTCGCCATTAGAGGGATAGAAGTGCTTCCTTTACTAATGGCGCTGCTTGTAAGATTGATGATCGGATTACACGCGAGAGCGTCACACAATACAGGACACCCCAAGCCATCAGCTCCGCGGGAGATGGCCAAAAATTCGCTAGAGAAACGTTGATGTACGAACCTGCAGGGATTGGAGGCGTGCATATTATTTACATGAGGGACGAAAGTCACGTTACATTTTGCGTTATTCTAAATTAAATGAAAATTATGCAGTGAATAAGATTCTCGCATCTGTTCACTGAAATGCACGATGTGGAATGCTTTTAGTTCCACTGCGCATCCATATAAAGTGACAAACCTAGGAGCAGTCGAAAGGAAGCACATGAAACTCAACGACATACTTCATTGGTTATGTATGTGGGTGCGAGAGACAATCATCTGCACGTACGATATGAATTGTGTTTGTAAACACGTCATTGGCGTACAGTGTAGTTAACCAGTACATTCTTTTATCTTGTATCTCGTTAGTGTCATTATTTGTGTATTTTTGTGGGTGTTATTGTTGGATAAGGGATTGTAAAATTAACCAGCATATAGCACCAAATAATTCTTCATATCCAGAATTCAATTCCATTTCAATTCACAATCAGCTAAATCTTTATTGCGCCGTCATTGCTAGGAGACACAAAACAAATATGGCGCTGATCATGAGTAATCAGTTCGCGCAGCTTGACGAGCATTCTAGTCATCATAATATAAAATTTCATTTCAGTGCATCTGTCATATACAAATTGTTGGCAAAGTATTATGTCATATTTTTGAAAATCAAGAGATTGAGGGCGGCATGTTATTATTAAGCAAGCCGCATTTGCGGCCAGGAACGACTTACGTTGGTAGGCCCTAACCACCATTCAGTACAGGAATGAGGGAAACTTGGAAAACCTCATTAATTAAGGGAGTAGTCAAAAGTCAACCGGTATCAATCTCTCACATTGACCCAACATTCTTCCACCCTACCATACCCGCAGAAATGGTGCCAAAAGTCTACCGGTTGCGAGGGTCGAACCCACAGCATTCTAATCACGTCGATTCGCCTTAAACCGCGCCACCACTGACCGATCCACGCCCTGTATACATTCTGGTAACTTGTAAAAGTTTTATTGACCTACCCAATTTTATATTTTTCTATTATACTTACATTAAAATGGTCTCTACAAATAAACAACGTTGCAATGCTTCCATTCGTCGCGCTTCATCGACCTTAACTACATTTTTGTTTTCATTTTTTTGGCACGGTAAAATATTTTCTATTAGGCGCTGTATGCGTATTCATACATGGTACAATGCAATATTTCTTAACACAATTACATCTAATAATATAGGAAATGATAATTTAGATCTTCTAAACGTATGTACTACGTTGTCCGAAAGCATGGAAACCGTATACAGATATGAACTAAAGCACACTGCTGTTTTTAGGTATACACGTGTGAACGGCGTGTGACGTCGCAAGTCCACCCTGTGGTGGCGACCGTTTTGTGAGGGCATGGCCTCACTAAATTTTTTACTACCGTTTTTAGGCTTATTTCTTCCACAAAATTGTCTAAGATAAATGCCATTTTGATTGAAATAATATTCTATATTCTTCACCTATTTGGAAAAATCATTCAATTTCCGCATTTGGAAGTTTTATCAGAAAAACTATAGAATGATGCGTAGGCGTATTTTTCGTTATCATCGGCTTCTAGTTTTTCTTCATTTAATTAGAATTCTATTTAATTTGTTTTTCGGGTTGTTTTGTTATGTCCAGATCACTGCCAATAGTGCCAATAACACTGTGCGCTTCTATAGCCTTATCTGGAAATCTTTGACCTATTCCTGTTGCTCTTGAGTAAGCTTTATAAGAGCGAGTCCACTATCAGATCTCTTGCCTCTAGGCTCAAATGTTGGTACTACGACTTCTACGTCGAAACTGCTTTTCAGATAATGGTGACTCTTTGAGACTTCATTTATTAGTCTTTGCAAATCATCTTGCCTCGTGCTTTCAGACGGTTAGCCGTTCTTCTCTGTATGTACGTGGTGACTTGGCAAAGGAATTTAAAATCAAACAGAATATGACAGGGTACATATTTCGTTAGTAATGGAAAACGCAGGTATATTATATTCCCATTATTTCAATATAAAGGGTAAAAACAAAAATCGAACAAATACACGTCCTTTTAGGTAAATTTATCAGTTACAAAAAATTCTTAGCTGCTATGAAAATACAATTAACAAGAAAAAGTGACACGAAAAAAAAATCTTGGACAATATTAAAAGGCTAAGGTAAATAGGTACGCGAATAATGAGATTTTGATTACAAGGATATAATATGGACAGGTATCAACTTTAGTTATGAATTAATAACTAAATGAATTAATGAATTCTACAGGAATGTTGACATACTTTAGAGTGACAATAATAAGTAATAACACATGCATAATGGTATGTTTATTCGCTAAAGTAAAACGTAATGCATGCTACAGACTTATTAATAAGTTGTAACAAATAAAAAATATAAACAGAAGGATATGATGGATTATAATGGTGATATCAAAACTGTATGCTACTTAATACACTTTTACAATAATAATACACATACAATAAATAACTAATATTCACGATAAAAAGTGGCTAATTTTGCATATCTATAGTCATTAAAAAAAGTTTTTTTGTTGTTGTTACGCTTGTACTTGCTAATAAAAATAAATTTTGAATTTAATAAATACGCTACGACCTTATGCGTCAACTCAGTATACAGGGTGTCCCGATTGTACTTCAAAAAAAGTGAGATGTGAGTTGTCATATTTTACTGTATCCATACTAGCAAAATACATTTTATAAAGATTGTATAAATTGCTATAAAATGAATTTTATAGGAGCTTCAAATTCATATAACTTGGCTAAATGCCTTTATACGATTACTTATAGAATCGAAAAAAACCCACTTTTATAAAACACTTTGGTAATGTAACAGTTCTATAAAAAATGTATACAACACACTTTTAAAACAATTTTATACAGCAACTATAAAAACGTTATGTAGTCTGTATTTTGGTATTATTAACAGAAACATTATATTTTTAGTGAAGAATATTAAAACCAAGTCATTTTAAGATTGGTGTATAATGCAGATGTATAATTATTTATGTTTATATTTAAAAATGGAGTAACCTACACTCAATGGCTATCATTTGTGTAAATGGTAGAGAGGTATAATACTTTCAATATTAACATTTCAACAATCTCGTGTTTCAATTTTATTGCGCCGCAAATTTTATTGATAAACTATATACATGTTTGTGACAAAAAAAATATGGGCTTTAATTTAGACCACATTTCCTGCAAAATTATAAAGAATAAATTTATAAAATAATAAAATTATGCTTTCTTTAATTTATATTATCATTGTATAATTATATTTAATGATCTTGTTATAAAATAATATTTCAAAAATAGTAAAATCATGTTTTAGATATAATTTTAAGACTTTCAACTAATTTTACATAGTTAATGGCGACAGTCGCTGATCCAACAAATATTCATTTAAACATGGCGGCTTTCGTGGAATATTCAATAATTTTGTTTTCTCAAACACTACTATAAAGCTTGTTTATAAATAAGCCCATTTCGAGGCTAAAAAATTATTTTATTAATTTCTTTATATATCCTTAGTAAAACACGTTAATATAACTATTTTATAAGGTTATAATTAAGTCATTTGGCCCAAGTATACGACTCTTACACAATATGTTTACAATACTTACATATATTTTTTTAAACGTTGTATAACGCATTATAATACTTTTATAAAAAATTTAAAGAACTGTAACTTATTTGTTTTATAAAACACAATATTTTACAGAATTATTTTCTTCCGGACAAAATTATCACAATTATTTGCTCTATAAAATCAAATTTTTCATTAATCAACGCTATTCAATAGTTATAAAATAATTCGCTTCTTTTAAAGTTCCATTTTGCTAGTTGGGGCGCAATCTAATTGTAAAACCTGAAGTATACTTGTACCGCTTTACTGAATAAACAATTTTTAACTCCATTTTTCTCGAAAACTATGCATCCTATGGAATTTCAACTAGTATACCTTATTTTTGTATTATTTTTAAAACGATTGAGAATTTAAGAAATTTTGACTTACCATATTTTTTTCTAAATTATAGCCCCCAGACTGTCCGCACCCGCGTTTCTAACTTTTGTAATGAAACACTTTTTGCGTTTTTCTTAATGCACGGTTGATATTTACTGGTGCACAAATTTAAAAGAAGCATGTATAAAAAAGTTATTTTAAGAATTTTTTTCCATACTTATACTTTCCGCAAAAATGAAGATAAGAGCGATGATCAAATAAGGAAGGTGGGGGGAGGGATCAGATAAATACTTTTCTGATAAGTTATTGAAAAAGGACGAGAACGGATATGAATAGAGCTGGGAAATCTAAAAAACGTGGATTTCTCCCATCTCGAGCTGTTCGTGAGGCGGCCTACGTTCAAATTCAAAGATCGGGGATTAGCTTAATCCCTCGTGCGCGTTAAGTTGACTTCGTTCTCGCCCTCCACCTAAATAAGAATAAACTAATTTCAGCAGCAGCCGGGGGATGAACTGGACTCGAATTAAGGACAGCCGAAGGCGTTACGTTTAAGATAAGGAGACTTTTATTCCCCCTGAAAATGCGAATGTGTGTTTAAGATTTTGCCGCAGCTACTACGAGAACGAATAAAAATTTTATTCCGCAGTTGTAAACCCGAGATATAGGGAAACAATCGCCTAACATAAACCGACCTTTGATTTATAGTTGGGGAATTAACGGCAGTGTGCTTTTAAAAATCCTGCGGATGTGTACTTGAATTAATACACCTCTATCTGTCTTCATTGGAATACAAATATTGTAATAAACTTGATATTTCATAATTGCTGAAGTAGGGATGTCCAAACTGACGTTTCATGTGATATGTAATAAAATTTTTCTACTTTCATTCAGTAATATGAATATTTTACACTTTTATAAATAACTTTTCTAAAGGGCGTTACAGCACTATAGTCTGTTTAGAAATTAAAGAGAGTAATAAAAGCTTATTATGTATGCAAATCGTAAATAAATGTAGTACTGGTGCTTATATTCAATATTTTTATATTATGTATTGTCGGTATAGATGAGGTGTACTTTTAAAAAAACTTTGTGTGACCGAACCGTACTAAATTGTAGCAGGTAGCTAAAATTTAATCCACGACAATCCGTCTTTGTCTATGACGTTTCTATTTCTCTGTCCATTTCTCTTATAAGTAAACAATATAAAAACAGCATTTCAAAACTAGAGGCTACTTTAAGCATCATAACCGGGTTAAGAGGGTTTTTAGTATTTCAAATAAAATTATTCAATATTATTATCAAAATATTTATTTAAATTTAATGAATAGACTTTTCCGCACAAAAATATATGGATTTTGAAAATTAGTAGGTTGTATAAATGTACAATAAAGAAAATAAAAAAAGTAGGTATATTAAAATTCATCCTGTGAATATTCTGATGAATTATCTTCGTCTCCTAGATTGATAACGATAGGTTCCACAGTAACGTCAATTAAATGATCGAGTTTCCACATCTTCTCCTCTTCTTTTTGTACATGATGTATACATCTTTGCCAGTTATCTGCAGTTACTCGTTTCAAGGAATTTTTTAACAAAATGTGCACGTTACTTAATTTAAACGTCGTATTATTTCGCGCTACATCTCCTTTTACCTGTGCCCAGACTAATTCGATTGGGTTAAGTTCACAGTGATAAGGTGGTAACCGTAGTACCGTTATTTGGCGATTTGTTGCCATTTCATCGATAAAATATTTTTTCTGATCTTTATTAAGATTGACAAGTGGCAAAAGTTCCTTTGTCACCATATTTGTTTCAAAAGAAATGTTTTTTTCCGGATAACTATTGAATTATATCGGCTTTCCTCCAAGCAGTCGAAGGCGTCCGCTCGGTCTGCCGTGAATGGTAACTGGCATTATCCATGACAATTACAGACCCCGGAGAAATAAGATCCAACATTTGTGTAAAATACTCTTCGAAAACATCTGCGTTCATGTCTTCGTGATAGTCACCTGTCTTTTTAGATTCAAATAAAAGTAAATCGCCATCTACAAAACCACTGGCACTACCTATATGTGTCACTATTAATCTTTGCCCTTTACCTGAAGGTGCCTTGAACCCTGTTGAAAGTCCATCCAAAATGCTTGTCGAAAACTTTTTAAATTTTTATCTTGCCAAACTTTTGTCACAGTATATCCCTCGTTGACCCAAGTTTCGTCTTGATAATAAATATTCCTCCCTTTGTCACGGAATTTTCTAATTGATCTTAAGTAGGATCTTCGCCAACAAATAATCATCTTTATCGATAAGAACTGATTTCCTGTTCTGCTTTTCCCAGCAAAAATTCAACTCTCGTAAGACGGCCCATAATTTACTTCTACTGATTTTTGGCAAATCGTTGTCCTCTGAAAGTTCACTTAAAATTGTGTTTAGCGTTGATATTTCTTTTTTAAAATAAAATGAATGTACTTTTCTGCAAATGACATTTTCGAAGAAATCATCTATAACGACTTTGACCTCCCTGTAGATAATTTTGGGGATTTACAGTATCTTGTTCATTTTTTGTTCCCTTTAAAAGTCTGTAGATAGTCGATTTTTCAATCCCTGTCATTTTGGAACACTTTTCCACGATGTCGTCAACACTGTTGGTAGGATTTTGGTGTTTCAATGCATTAAATACATTTAATATAATAATCTTCTCATTCTGAGACAGCGCACATCTTTTCACGCTTTTAGCAGGTACGTAATCTGATAAGCTCGACATTTTACCCAAACAATATTATATCCACTGGCAGAATAGTCACTAAACACAAGTCGAATTTTACTCTACTGCACTAGCACGTCTTCGTATATTCAGCTCTAAGACTGGATTGATCTGTCACAATACACTGGCTCCTGCCCTATGATGTATGCAGTAAAATATACTAATGTACATCCATTACCTGTTAGCATTAGTGTTACCCAATAATTACATGAAATATTTTTGAAGCTGAACTCGGTGCGTATCCAATATCGGTAAAAAATTGTAGTTCTTTATCTAAATAAACCCCAAAGTCCTTAACATTATTGGATCCTTCTAATATTTGGTAGTTAAAGATACGATTCATTCAAATAGCAACTTTTTTTACACGTGAACGTCGGAACGCTACAGGTAAGCCTTCAATAATAGAAGGTAAATCATTTATGAATAATAAAGACGATAGAGGTCCGAGATTCGATCCCTGAGGAATGTCGTTAAAGATACTCAAGGTAATGATTGTGTTTTTTAGTAACGATTCACTAAAACCAATACAATTGAAAGCATTTGAGAAGTAAGTGTTTACTACATCAATGTATCAGGTACATTGGATTCAAACTGAATAATGTTTTGAAACGGTTGATCATTTCTTATGAACCAGTCAGTTGCTCAATTCACCTTGTAACAGTAAAGTAGGCAATTCTAAAATTTTCATATAGTAACGAATTTTCAAATTTAATCCGTTATAGGTAATATTCTCGTAGTTGATGCCGCCATAAAATGTTAGAAGGTTAAAGCAATTCCTTTTTGTCATTCCGTCTTATTTCCATGAACTGAAACTTTTTTATCCGTTGTAGATGTGCGTGAATGTGTTGCCTGTGTTGCAAAATGATGCTCCAAACAGATAAGGGAATATTAATGATATTTCGTGGTGTTAAAAATATATAAATTTTAAGTCCCTCAGAATAATAAATCAACAGAAATTTTGCTGGCATATCATTTTTATTCGTAAAGTTTTTCGATTTTCTAGTCACCGCCAAGTTATATGGGAATAATAAGCTGAAATGATTAAAGTACGGGTTAATAGTATCGTGTATTGATTGCATGAAACTAATTTTTGTATGCACTCAACGGATTTCTATAGGACTAAGCAACTAATTTTTTACTGTATTAGAATAGGTCAGATCTCATCTATTGCGGTTGAATTTTCGAGTTCCCACAGTTTCAAAAGTGAACTTAGATATTTATAGAATGTTTTCATTAAACCAGGTTAGTAAATTTAGCTAGATTAATTTTCATTTTAGATATTTATTGAATAGGGCATTGTCTGTGGAATTGTTGATTAGCATACCTAGATGTTTGGTATCAGAGAACATACATATGACTTCATTGATAGGAATTGTAGGAAATTTGATTTATATTAGCTTCTTAAAAACCCTTTCTAATACAGTAAAAAATGTTGCAAAGGCTAATAATAAAGAATATATATGTGTAATTGGGTGAGGCTTTAGTCCGCAGAGTAGTTAGTTTCACACAATATTGTGCCTAAAAATATATAGAAAAACTAGGTGACCCGGCAAATGTTGTTTTGCCATATGAATTATTTCTAGTGAATTTGGCAGTTAAATAAAAAATAACTAACTTATTGTAAGTGTGTGGAGATGTGGTATATGACTAAAAGAGGAATCGAGCACTGTAAACGATGACGGCCTATAAGAATAACAAAACACGAAACATTCAATTTTTGAATTATTTCGCGTGCCTGCAATTTTACTTGTTTGACGGCCCAAATTAGCCCCTTTACGTCTTGTTGGCATTGTTCACTGTACAAAAAGATAACCATATAGTAAAATAATAGCGCAGGAGCTCGTGACACGTGTTGCGTACTTTTGAGGCTATGTAGATCACTTAATTAACTAATAGTGAGAACTACACTTAAAATTAATAATTTTATTAATTATTGATAAAATAGGAAATAAATAATTATAGCCCAGCAAATTAATAATAAATTTACTTGAGAATTATGCCTAGACGGTAAAATGATAATGGTAAACGTCAGTACTACGCTCGATGCATACTCAATAATAATGGCCGAAAACTGTGTAGGGAGTGAGAGAAGACTTATTGTGTGAGAAAGACAAGAGACCGGCTTTGTTCTCATCCCTACTCCGTGCTGTTTACTGAGTGAGAAGTGACACCGGTAGATGCCTGGCGGGAATAGCTGATCTAGTGATAATCGATCAGTTATCGACCAGGGTTAAAAATGATTAAATTACTAAAATGGTTATTAAAAAATAGGGGTTTGTGATAGAACGATGAAAATTAAGGGTTGTATTTTTTAATGCCACATCATAAAAAAATAAAAAATTTTGTCTAAAAATTAAAAAAAATTGTTTTGGGTGGACCACCCTTACCATTTAGGGGTATGAAAAATAGATTACGACCGATTCTCAGACTTACCGAATATATATATTAAATTTCATAAAAATCGGTGAAGCCGTTTCCGAGGAGTATGGCGTCTAACACTGTGACATGAGAATTTTATATATTAGATAAGGAATTAATTTTATTAATCAATAAATTTAGCAGACTGTTAAACTATTTATAATTTTCAATAAGGCATGATCCAAATTACAGTATTATGATATTTTAAATATAAATGAGTACTCGATACTAACATTTTTATTCTGCAAATTAATACTTACTGTTAAAAGCTAATAAATTGGTTTGTAACAACTTATATGTAAATCCCATTTCAGCCAATATTCACTATTGAATAGAATTCTTTATAATTCTCTATAAAGTTTATAAGATTTTTTTTGCTTAAAATTAAACGTAGAATAACATACTGAAGTATGTATATCTCCTCCTGGAACACCCTGTATAATGTAAATTAAAATGTTCCAGTAAATATTATGTAAAAAAGCATAACCAAAGCAAATTTCCACCCATTTTTATAAGTGTGTGGCCAAGGTGTCAAACTTTCCGGCGGAAGTCTCACCACTCCGGCCTGAGAAACAGCAGCAGGCCGCGACGCTGAGCGCCGTAATAAGACGGAGGACCAAGGAGATTATTTACAGATCGATGACAGCAGGCTCTGGCATGCTAATATCCACAGTATGCAATTCAAATTAGGGCGGGAGTTAACGAGGACTTGATTAGCACGTCGACTACACGTTGCGGCGCTCCGATATCGGTCCCTTAATAATAAGACGTCAGGTCGTAGCGCCAATGTGTGTGCCGCGGGTGTGGAATGATGTCCCTGAGGATGTTCACCCAGTGTTTGGGTTATTTGGTTTAATTCCGGGTGACTGGCATGGTGAAGAACTGAAAATTTTGTATAGGTGGATCCCAAATAAAGCTTAAATATAGTATTACTTATCCAAAATATTGACTGTCTACAAGTATCTACAAGGTATGCTAATGAACAATTCCATAGACAAAGCGCTATTCAATAATTATATAAAATAAAAATTAATCTAGATAAATTTACTAACCTAGTTTAATGAAAACATTCTATAAATATCTAAGTTCACTTTTGAAACTGTGTGAACTAGTAAATTCAACCACAATAGATGAGATCTGACCTATTTGATCTAAAAATGCAAAGATGTCTCAAAATATGCAATAGGAAAAAAAATAATTTGACTTAATAATGTTTCTTTGTTAGAAAAAGAAAAGATTAATAAAATAAATTATTTAAATTCAAACACAATAATTCAATTAATTTTCGTAGTCATATTGAAATATTATGTTTGAACTCATCATGTCTTATACGAATGTCACTGGTTTAAGAAATACAGGGTGTTCAAGGTTTAAATTTAAATCTGAAATTTCTCAATAATTGCTGGAATAATAGATCATACGCATGCAAAATACACTAATATTTATTGACATGAAAATTTGGCACAAGCTTGCTAAGAAAAGAAATAGTAACTGAAGGAAAATCACCACAAAATACGTTGAACATTTAAATGCAAATAACTCAAAAACCGATAAAGTTAGGAAACCTAAAAAGAGTGCATTTTTTTATGTAGAATTGAACGTTCTTTCTTGTGTAATATTTGTACAATATGTTCTTTTCATCAAAACAAACTGTATTTGAATTTAATTATAAAAATAATTTTATATTTGGTTTTTATTTTCTACCTTATCAGTTTATCATGAAGTATATCTATTCGAATGTTCGAATTCTTGTAATTTGTAATTTTTCCTAATAATAAGCCACACAAGTGGTAAACGGAAAAATAAATATTAAGAGCAAACAATTTGTTTTGGCTATTTAAATAATTGAACTTGATTATGCTATATCGCATATTTATTGCGTCTCAATAAATTTTTAGTATGTAATTGGTTTTATATCAGAATTGTTTATAACAATATGTAGCTTATGTATATCGTTAAACGATCTTTCAGAATCAAAGACAAAAATATGGTGTTGCCATTTAAAAAAAAATCATAACGTCATTACTCGAAAACAAATGACATTTGAAAATCGCATTTTACGCTAAAATATGTATTTTTTAAATTAAAAAATCGATCTGTTCGAGGATTTTTCCCAAAAAATAATTGTTTTGTTTTTATTGAATTTATTCCATACTTTTGGCGCATACTGTATAATATCGTCACGTCGACTAAAAAGAAGATTTTTTATAGATTTAATTGTAAACTGACGAAGAATATAATACTTTATAGGCCTAATCTAATGTAGCTATTTTTTGTTGTTTCATGTAAATTCCAACTATTTTTTTTGCTCCTCTCTTTGTAATGTAGGTAAATAATTATTTGTTTATTTTTCCAATACTTTTGTATGTGTACACATTTATTTTTGTAATATTTTGTACCGTATGTGTTTCACCATACCCTCAACTGGATATTTCCCTTGTCGGTTATATGTTTGTGTGAATAAATAAATCAATAATTGAATAAATAAATAAATAACTAAATAATTGAACGAACGAACGAACGAATGAATGGATAAATAAATATTTCACAAAAAACTAGAATTATCATTTAAAGTCACGTAGAAATAACACTTGAGAATTCTAAGTTGAAACTGAACTTTATACTGAATTAGTGAAATATTAAACAAATTGTATTTATTTATGAGTACTTAGAATGCAAGTTTCAGCAAATAAATCACCACGATACCTCCTTACTGCCGCGTCCTTATATTTGTACGTAATTTCCCGGCCACAAAGCAGAAGATTACAGTTTAAAATTTCGTTTTGTATGCGGATTATTACATTGGATCTCCATTTGACCGTGCAATACTGAACCTAACGAACTAAACGAAATACTGCTTTGATGACTGCCCGTAAAGCTCTGATTTCATCCGCGAGATTAAGTTTATTCTGCGGACCATCTCCACGGGTTATAAACCTGGAGTGATAGTTTAGTGAAGATCTTCTTGGTAATTCGCGCACAGGGTTGTGTGAAATAGGTTTGAATTATTCCTGTCCTCGTGTAAATACGTTAGTATGTACTCAATTTCAAATTTAGCGATGTCTTCCCTTTGAAGCTGCTTTCATTATTTAAAAACCTGTACCCAATATGAAAGAGGTGATTTAGAAAAGAAATCTCTTTCACGATTCGGTGTTAAATTTTCCTCGCGTTGCACTGCACTTGCGCTCACTAAACACCGATGTAAAAGTAGCTGCATTTGGCAAATGATTACCGTGAAATCGTTCTGATAGACATTTTCACAACTCCGAGTTGCCATTTTTGACACTTGAAAAATTTATGTAAAGGCTGGCGTCATAAAAACTCTACTGTCTACAAAAAGTAATCGGACTTCAATATGTCTAGCCTAGCGATGTACAGGTTGAAAATACTACAACTTTAATAATATTTTACTCGGACACTATAAAGATTTTACAAAAATTACTTTTTTCGATATTGACTGCATCTATTCCCAAATTCTTTTAAATCTATTTCGCTCGTAATACATTTTATATTATCAGGAAGGTGATTAAATAATTTCGGAGTTATGGCAAAAGGACCGTTTGTTGTATTGGCTAGGTGATGCCTAGAGGTTAAAACATTGTTTTGACGTCTAACATTATAAGTCATTTCTCGACCCGCATGTTGAATAACTTCATAAGGATGCGTTTTGACATGCACAACACACGCAAGAATGAACATGGAAACTACTGTCAAAATTTTCAATTGCTTAAATAGCATACACACAACAAGAATGCATCCTGGATTTAAAGAGTTAATAATAAGTTCTTATTTACCCTGTATAGGGAGTCAATAATCATTACAACTATGAAAACTTTTATCGCTCCATCGCCGTGAATCAGCCTGTATTATTTGAAATAGATCACTCAATATGTTTGGATTTGGTGTCCAGTTCGAAACATTGTCATATAAGAACTTGATAGCTGAGTGAAATAATTTTACGACGTTCCACGATATAGAAGACAAAAAAAAATTGTGGTTAACAACGAAGTCCACGACTGAAGAACACCCTCAAGCCGCTATTGCATCAGCACTAAATTTGCAAAATGTCACAAATTATACATTTAATTTCAACTGCAATCAGCGTACGGAAAAGCATCACTTCCCGCAGTTGTCAGGTAATTAACTATTATATAATCACAGTATAGGGAGACCAGTAAAAACACTCGAGCCGAAATAATAAGTCGCGCACAGCAGCTCGCGCATCCATTTCAAGCTGCAGAGACCTCAGTTTACATCCAACTCTGGGAGTGCGAACATCGGTTATACAGAGCCGTATTAAAGCAATATTTTGAGTCTGATCGAGGAACGAGTCGCTGCGCAGCAGTTAGATGTTTAAATATATCATCTATAAATAGTAATTTAAGTTTCTTTAAATTTGCTAAAGACATAAATAAGTAATAAGTAATCTATAATATACTGTACAAACCATAAATGATATTTTACTGCTATTGCCTTACCTATTAACTTATTTCTTAAGTATAACATTGGAATATAAATACTTCTCATGAAAGTGAAGTTTAAAATATACATATTTATATTATTCACAAATATAAATTTTTATTTTAGAGTAAAGTTCTGTGCAGAGGCTTCTAATAGAGAAGATTTATAAGAAAAGCTGCTCAGGATTAGTAATAGTTCATACAAACTATGTTAAATACATTTTTAAAATAACGATTCGCACAATAGATTACGCAAAGAGGCCGTTCCAACATTTCCTGCACAAGACGGGTCATCTTCAAATTATGTAGATGATCATATTTCTTGTAGTCACTATAATGAGAGTAAGTCTCAAAACAAAATAATAAAAAAATAATTTTTTTCCAAATTTACATTTTACTGCACCAATTTAACAATTTCCAAAGTTAAGTAAACATAATTTCTCTATTCTGAAAAATACTTGTCTTCTGGTTTACGTAGATCATTTAAGACGAAAACAAATCATAATAAATTATTTGTCCACTAAACTTCAAACGTCAAATTTTAAATTTAAAAAAATCCCAAAAAAATGTAATTATCACTAATAACAAAAAAAGTAAGTAAATAAATAAAAATGTTTTGTAGTGCAATAATATATATTTTAAACTCTTTTTTTTTCAGAGTCCAAAGAAGTAAATCAAATTTTCACACTGTATCTTAGTAGCAGTAAATGATGTATAGTACATGTTGAATTACCCATTTATAACTGTATAATGAATTATTACATAATGTGGATAGATATAACGTAAACTTTCATGTGGAATAACTACGCTTTCACGCGCAAATAAAAATTTCTTATTCCGGTCCTGATCACCGATTCTGTCGATTCTATCGGATGTGCTATCGCACTCACATTTCGAGGTCACCGCAGAAGCTGAAAACAGTTCAAAGTGCCGACAATGGAGTGAAACTGCTGGTCTACCTATGCTGTGATATAATTAACTTGTTTTTAGAGTTAGACCTGTTGCGTATGACTATTATTTACAAATTAGGATTTTTTTTAAAAATTGGTTTATATTGACTTATTACAAAATAATTTCGTTTTAAATCTCCGTTTCGTTGCGTGTCACGTCTTAGTATCATGAAAAAGTATATATTTTGTTAATTTTTACAACAATTTTTAATTTTATTTTTGTATATTTCTTTTGTTAAGTAAATCTGGAATAATTTATCTTTATTTGATTGCCTAAAACAAATATATCTTCCACTGATAAGATATTTCTTTAACTATGCATAAGCTTTACAAAATTTTTGTGGCAAATATATTGAGTAAGTTATCCTTCTTATCTGAAATGAATCACGTAAAATATAATTTAAATAATGTTTATTATTGATGGTAAAAATGGTTCATTTTTTGATATTGTAAATTTATATTCAAATTAGATGTCATTGTCGATCTACCTACAACATTATCGAAAATCATCATTAAAAATGATTTATATTAGAATTGCTGGTTTGTTCAAGTAGATTTCTGCTTTATGATAAAATATCCAAAAATAATTTTCTCATAATTTATAGTACTTATTAATAATTTCTATATTTTTCATTAAGCGTAGAAATAATTTATAAAAGAGATACGGATCAATAAAATTATAATTACATAATTTTTTAATTACTTGCTCTTTAAAATTTCGATATTATTTGACATCATTTTTAGAGCTCCAGAATTGAAAGATAAAAAAATATTTATTTTACTATGTTGTACAGTTAACGCGAATTCAGAAATCTATTTTTATATAATAATATCTCTACCCCTCATTCTAATCACAGGGATTAGCCCAGAAGTCGGAGACTTGTGCGGGAGAGGGGGCGGCATATTATTATTAAGCAGGCCGCATTTGCGCCCAGGAACGACTTACGTTGGTAGGCCCTAACCACTATTCAGTGCAGGAATGAGGGAAACCTGGAAAACCTCATTAATTAGGGGGGTAGTCAAATATCAACCGGTATCAATCTCTCACATTGACCCAAGCCAACATTCTTCCACCCTATCATACCCGCAGAGAGGGCGCCAAACCTCTCCACGAATATAGCTTATATACGGTCTACCGGCAGCTGGGCTCGAACCAACTCCGATCTAGTCACCTCGATTCAAGTACTGACGCCTTAAACCGCGCGACCACTGACCGATATACTTTAATACTCTATAGTGACGAGGTCAAATAATAGCGAAACATTGGCCAGACGAAAAATTTGTGTTTATTTTTAAATAATTATTATAAATTTACTTATTGTGTTCATCCAAATAATTTTCTTCATATTGCTCTAAATTTGAACATATTAATTATTATAATTAACAAACACTTATAAAAGCAGAGCTATATTTCTTATGGAAAAGCAAGTCATAAAATGTTGTTATCGCTAGGAAAAAGTTATTAATGGAATAATTTATGACCTGAATTCCCTAAACTTTTCATTCACGTCAATTTCAATGTAATTTCAGCTTGACATCAATACACTTGCTACGCGTGGAACGTTGAGTTTCCTGGTTGATACGTTTGGAACTTATTCGACCTGCCTACTAAAAAAATCGTGAAAGTTGCGACGTACCTACATTAAAACTCCGAATTTAATTTTGCTAGGGTAGAATAGGTCATATAAATTTAAGGAATATTTCAAGTAAAAGCAATTTGATATAGTAATTTTTTAATATGTGACTGAAATTGGTAAAAGTTTCGATTAAAATTAAAACATAATTTAAATTTTTTTTATAAAAGCTGTATTATACCTACAAGATGTTTTTAAAATGAGTTATTCAAAATTTCAGTACACATGGTTTTCCTTAATGATATGCGAATATTGAAGGGGGTGGTGAATCTACATCGAAAATTAATGCTTTATAAGCTATGATCCAAAAATGTTTCGTTACAAAAATATGTGGTGTTAAAGTTTTAGGGAAAAAAAAGGAACATAATTAATATTTTCGAAACAGCTTTAGATATTTCCACGAAATTTGATATGTAGTATTAATAAAGGTGCATATTTTGCAATATAAATATAATTTATATATTTAGCAGTGGCGTGCGCACGAGCACTGAGTTTTTGGACTGCAATGCGCCGCTTTTCATTCATTAAAGGATACAATTTTGATAGAAAACAACAACAACTAACAACATAACACATTAACATAATATTACACCTACCTAAATTAAAACTAATAATTTCTGTAATAATGATAACAAATCATTATTATAGAAATTGTTGAAAATGGCCCCCATTACTTAATATGCATGCTTCCGCTCTCCTTTGCATAAAATTGCGCACTCGTTCAAATATTCCCGGAGTATGTCGTATTCTATCACATGCTGCAACTATTCTTTCTCTTAGTTCTTCTCCAGTGTTAATGGGACTTGTGTACACGAGTGTCTTAAGATGGCCCCACGAAAAATCTAAACTATTGATTTCGAGAGACCTTAGTGGCCATTCCTGACGCCCACCGCGCCCAATTCAATGATTATGATAAATTGTTTGTAAATAATTGCGTACTGTTATACTGAATCAAGCGCAGCTGCTGTTGAAGGAAGGATGGTTGAATAAAGTAATCAGCATAGCATGAGGATTTTCATCCGCCCAAATTTATTGTTATGGAAATTTTGAAGAAATTTCTTGAAAAATTAGCTTCGTCAGTGAACAGAAAATAATTATAAATTACATTTTTATGTTTACAATACAATTAGGTATTTACTTACTAAGTATTGACGACAGAATTTGTTCTATTCATCTTCTACTTGTTCTGCAGGACTACTTTCTGTAACATTAGTATTTCTGGAAAATTCTGCGGAAGATCCAGAGCACCTAATAATTGTAGGCATATTAGTGCCAATACTTGTTTTGCGGTTTCCACTTGTTGGACACTGAATTTTCAATATAGCCTTTTCAGCAACAGTAATGGTTGATTTTCAACCACCATGGCTCTTACATAATATTAGTAATACCTGCTCCAGCGTCTGTTAATAAAGTAGCCGAAGAACGCCGAAAACAATGCCCGGTATATTCCTTTGGGTTTGATAATTTAATATAGTTTGCTATTTTGTACGGAATCTGACCCACCGTATTTTTCCCAACCACTTGCTTAGGACATTTATTATTGTTATAATAAACAAAAAAACTTTTTATATATTTTTAGGTATTAATAATATTGTGTGAAACTAACTACTCAGTGGACAAAAGCCCCAACCTGCGTTGAATTACACCCACAATATCTACCCATATATTCCTTATTATGACTTCATTGATAGGAATTGTAGGAGATTTGATTTATATTAGCTTAAAATACCTTTCTAAAACAGTAAAAAAAACAAAAAAAACGTCTACGTTATATCGGGTTGACGAACAGACGCATATCCAAATATCTTGGTGACTTGTTTTCATTATCAATTATACTAAATATAAGCTGTATTTTAGTCTTGCATTCTTTTTATAATTACTAACAAAGTTTTATCTAAATCCGGAACATCATATATTATTACGTTACTTAACTATATTCTATACAAGTTGCCAACATATGCCAAAAATTAGTGTCATATGCTACGAGCACACTTTCATTGTAGTGTTTCACGTTTTTAAAGGAACATCATTTAACAAAATCATCATGAGTTTTATTGTAAAGTTTTTCCCGAAAACAGTGTTCCTTTCGCTTCCTCTGCCTCTTTAAAAATTTTGGGAATCTGTCATTTTGCTAGAGGGTTTTCGCGTACTAAATATGGCGTGCACGAAGACCGCATTTGTTGGTATTATTCTATGCCCCAACCAAAAATTACTTGATTTTAATTATCGAGATAATTTATTGCTACAAATACATAATATAATGTGTATAAAATTGCGTCGTAATGCGTTTAATACCCTAAGTGTATAATTATTGATATACAGTGCTTTCAAAAAGCAACGAATAAATTCATTACTTTTGAAATTGAGAAGTTTTCAAAAAAATCCCCTGGCACATCGATTTTGTTTAAAAAAGGCACTTTGTCTGAGATATGACGTCATCGATGATTTTTTTAAATAGCAACCCCCAATTTTGACCATGCCATTTGAGAGAGCGTGTCATTCTACATACATACAACATGAAAAATTATGGTGTTACATAACAAAAATTTCAAGAAAATAATGTTTGAAGATTTTAAAATCTAAACGAAACGAACAAGAAACAGAAGCATTTGTGTTAGTTTGTAGAAACTGGGTAAGACGGCCCCAAAATTTTGTTGTAACATTAGGTATGTCAAACTATTTTATTAATTAAAACCACATTGATTCTATCTAATAATTAATGACAATAACGACAAAAGCTGTTGAATTTGAGCTGTATTATAAAATAGGTGTTATAAAATGTTATATATTTTTTCCTTGAGAATTTTTTTCAGTTTTTCAGTGCCGTGCAAAACTGTATTTGCAAATTATTTTCGAACTGCCCTTTCTGTTTACAAAATTATATTTGTAAGACTCCCTTGTGCATTCAAATCATTTTTTTTTTACTTAAGTTATGAATCCAGCTGAAGGTTGGCGGTGAAATTTGCGGACACCCTGTAGATATTAGGCAGCATTTAGCAGCGGTACAAAAATATGGCTGGAAAGGGAAAGTATGACGATTTATGTGTAGTCGGAATAATTCCTTTTTGACGAGCGAAATTTGCGTTCTCGGGGTCTCGCATGAAACGGCGTTGTGTTGGATGTGAACGTCCGGTTTTGTGTTCGAGTGGGGGGATGTTATTCATTGCATCGTCCACGCCACTATTGTCCCACCTGTCCACAACACGCCGCGCTCAATTAATCACTGCCTGCGTGATGGATGAAAATTATTCTGCCCTCTTCATCGAATTTGACAGATTTAACAACAACTAAAGATTCAGTGCGTTAATCTCAGACCGACCTTCGAGAGAAAATTTGCATATGGCCCTTTCACGAATAAATCTAGGTATCCCGATGTGGTCGAGCGGCCGCCTGAATGACGCGGAATCATGCTGAAAACGATATAACAGTTCAAGTCTAAAATGTAATATACTGCGGCTGTTGGTCTTATAGATCGATAGATAAATATTTTATTAATTCCTTTTTAACAAATAACAATGGATGGTCATTTTGCCACTTAGTTGCTACACTAAGACATAGACATAGATAAAATAACATTATACAGTATGCGCCAAAAGTATGGAATAAATTCAATAAAAACAAAACAATTATTTTTTGGGAAAAATCCTCGAACAGGTCGATTTTTAATTTAAAAAATACATATTTTAGCGTAAAATGCGATTTTCAAATGTCATTTGTTTTCGAGTAATGACGTCATCGATTTTTTTTTAAATGGCAACACCATATTTTTTTCCTTGATTCTGAAAGATCGTTTAATTCTCTATCAGACAGTACTAAAATTTTGCCCTCTTACATAGGAAAGTTTTCGAGTAAATGACGATTGAATGCTAGAAAACGTAAATCAATTAAAATAAAGCAAAAACGTTATCAAGTTTAGTTTTTCGAATTCCATAGTTCTTTTATGGATCACATAGGTGAAAATCTTTGCAAAGTGTCATTGTCACACCGACTTTCTAATAAGTATTGTAAGCGACATAGAAATTATTATTCAATTTAAAGTATTATGGCACATTTAACTGTTACTCAAAGAATAGAAATTTTAATTCTTATCGGATGCGGGAATATGACTAGAACTCAGCTGAAGTTTGCGATTTATTTAATGAAAAATATCCAGATCGCCCTATCAGCCAATCAGTAAGGCGGAGTCTAAATTTAGAGAAACTGGCAATGTTGTAAATATTCCAAAACCTAGACGTCCAAGCATTACTGAAAATCAGAAACAGAACATTTTAATAAGTATGGTGGATAATCCTCATAATTCTTCACGATTGGTTGCATTAAACAATGACACTAGTCAGAGCACAGTGCTACGTATCTTGAGGAAGGAAAAATATCATCCCTATAAAATTCAACTTGTGCAGGAACTCAATGAAGATGATCCCGATCGCCCCTTACACTTTTGCGAAATTCTAATGGATTTATGTCAAGGAAATAGAAATTTACTCCGGCAAATACTTTTTTCAGATGAGGCCACATTTTGTCTGAATGGTACAGTAAACCGTCAAAGTTGCAGATATTGGAGTCGGGAAAATCCTCATTGGATGGCAGAGGCATTTAGACTTTCTAGAAAATGACCTTGTTCCAGCCCTTGCAGTAATTTTTCCTAACGATAATGACCCTGACATTCCTGACGATACCATATGGTTTCAGCAAGACGGTGCACCTCCGCACTATGCGCGCCCTGTACGAGATTTTTTGGACAACTGTTTTCCTGGGAGGTGGATCGGCAGACGCGGACCGATAGAATGGCCTGCAAGATCGCCAGATCTTACACCTCTTGACTATTTTTTTATGGGGATACTTGAAGTCAAAAGTGTACATTAATAAACCACGTAATTTAGAAGAACTTCAAAATCGCATTCGGGACGAAATACGCAGAGTTACCCCAGAAATCATTCATAATGTGCAAGAAGAATTTCTTCACAGACTTGCGCATTGTCAAGAAGTTGGTGGATGGCAATTCGAACATTTAATTTAAGTATAAAATTTAATCAATTGTATTTTATTTTACATACCTCAGAATTGTTACTTTTTTATGGATAAAATTTACCTTTTCTAACATTCAATCGTCATTTACTCGAAAACTTTCCCATATAAGAGGGCAAAATTTTAGTACTGTCTGATAGAGAATTAAACGATCTTTCAGAATCAAGGAAAAATATGGTATTGCCATTTAAAAAAAAATCGATGACGTCATTACTCGAAAACAAATGACATTTGAAAATCGCATTTTACGCTAAAATATGTATTTTTTAAATTAAAAATCGACCTGTTCGAGGATTTTTCCCAAAAAATAATAGTTTCGTTTTTATTGAATATATTCCATACTTTTGGCGCATACTGTATACAATATACACAACAGTTTATAATAGAATGCACAAACATAGTTCAAGTCCAATCAAAAGTGAGAAATTCCTCAACGGAATAGAAACAATGTATTACAAGAGATTTTTTAAATTTGTCTTTAAATTTTGTCATGGGTAGATCCTTGATACACTTGTGTAGCTTATTGTACAGCCAACTTCCGGTACTAATAGGAGATAGTTAATAAGTGTTAAATTATTTTTCTCCGTGCAAATATTTTGTCTGTTACGAGTAGAATATCCATGATTATCGGTATGCAATTTTAAGTTGCTTTTAATATTTTGAATATAACTAAGTAATTTATATATGTAGATTGATATATGAATCGACGTCATCATTCTACAGCACCAATATCAAAAATTATTCTTATCACACGCTCTTGTACTGTGAATGCTCTCTTTATATCTAAGCTTCGACCCCAAACTATTATATTATAAGACACTTTAGAGCGGAAAAGCGCATGGTACATGTCCATCATAGCCCCTCGGTCCAATTCATTTTTTAATATCTTAATTGCAAAACGTGTTTGGATCAGTTTGGAAATTAGGCGGTCTATGTGTTGCGTTCAATCTAGACTCTCCTCTAAGACACCTCAATGTGGGGAAAAGTTTTTACTTTTAATGTTGTGGAAAAAAATTGCTTGTTAAAATGTACAGGTTTAAATTAGTCAATATAATATCCAGGTTACTAATACATTATTAGAAATACAGTAGATTTTATTATTAGAATTCAATAATAAATAGGCTATGTGAGTCACATTTTTATTGCTAAATACTTAAGAAGGCCTTGTCAGGAGCAGAAGATGTGTAGAAAGATTTTTTTAGTGGAATTTGTTCATCTATCCTCTAAATGGGAATTATCTTTCTCTGTAAAAGTGTATTGTACCCATCATTAAAAAAGGTATTGCGATGTAGGTAGTTTATTCGTATTAGGAAATATGTTAAATATTTTTGTTGAAAATACTACATTCTTAAAAAAAAAACGAATTTATTATTAAATCGTGTCATAAAGTGGACTTTATGGCACGATTCTGTTACATTACAGTACGGGTACTAGAAAGTGGCTGATTATTAACGATTTTGACGTTCATAATGACAGCATAATGACAGTCGGCTATAAATACCATTCTACAGAAGATAGCTGACTTTATAAAACTGCCAAATTCAGAAAATCAATAGCAACTACTCTTTTTCGATAAATTACTTATTATTATTATGATACTTCACTATAAAACTAGTTACGCTATTTATTGACTGTGTTTTCCAGTATATTTGTAAGTGGTGCATTTTGTATGGAATTTCACTCAGAAATTCCTCTGTTGTATTTCAAAAACCATGTCACTGTCGGAGAACACCTTGAACAACAAATAAAGCAAAGTTTCATTTATGGAATATTGAAATTGTTTCGAAGTAACGCAAACCCGGAGAGTTAAATTGCCGGCACTTAATATTCCGGCCAACTCCTTGCCGAAGTTAAAAATAGTGGAGTGTTTTACATCGGGTTAAAAGTTCCGAGGTGGATATTTCCCCTGAATTTTATTCAACATGAGACCTGGCGCTCTTGTTTTGTGTAAGTTGCGTTACAAATTCGCCGCACGAAGCTAATCAGATATAAAATACAGCCGCAGTTAAATTAACCGTGCGCGGGTAAAGAACTAGATAATAGGGGGAGCATTATAGGAAACGGCGGTGGAACTAAGAAATTAAATTTCTTAATGCATTTCGCAAGAGCAATATAATACAATAGTCGCCACGATTTCCTAGGGATCCCGCAGTAAAACTCCCCCATTAGCGGCTGTGCGTAAAATTGGGTTCAACGCCTTAACTGGAACTGGTGAAGACGCCTGCAGTTAGCAGATTTCACCTCACTTTTGAATTAATAGTTATTTATGATGTGAGTGTTAATGGTGCATTTTTAACGCACGCATGTAAAAGTTTTATCATCAGTGTCTTAAAAACACTTTTAACACAAATATCATACAATATTTTTTATACAAACAGCATTAATAGTTATTTATGCAACAAGTACAAGAAGTAAGTGTTTATTCAGTAAGCACTTTTTGTACGAGTTGCATACAATATTTTTGCAAAAACCAAAAAATGTTTTATTTAGATGACATTAAGTGTAGGAAAATATGACATCGATTTGAACGTTTATGTTTGTCATGATGACAAAACGCTGTAGTAGAATGACAGTTGAATGCAATAAACATTTTATTGCACTAGTGCAATAAAGAACCACTTTTTCCACTAAATATAGTTCAATAAAGTTTCGTTTTTTGCATGAACGTAGAAAAAATAATTAATCCGGGTAGAAATAAGTTGAGTTTTAAATAACACCGTAGGCACTATATCAAATTTTCGAAGTGGGCATTTGCTAATGATATATAGTAACCATGGTGGCAACCATTGTATTCATCATTTACGAAAAGTTTGAAAGCTTTGGATTTTGCACTTTTAAACGTTGTGTCTTTTTACCCTTAAAAAGTATAAAGAAAATATGGAAAAGAACAGTCCATTTAAAGAAATCGATGAAGCGGCCAACCGAGCTACTTTGGACTTATTACCAAGAAAATCCCGGATTCATTATGAAATTGCATACAATAAGTTTGTGAAGTGGTGTGAAGAAAAAGGCGCTCCTGGAAAATACACTGAAAATACATTCTTGGCCTATTTTGAGGAGAAATCGAAGGTTTGGAAATCTTCATCTCTATGCTCTAATTATTAAAGATTAAAGCTATATTACGAATAAATAGCGACATATCTGCTAGCATGTTGCGTTTCTGAAGCGTCAAGGAGAACGTTATCAACCCAAAAAAACCAAAGATCTGGACCAGAGACAAAATTAAACAAGTGCGCACCGGATGACGAGTATCTTGTGATGAAAGTAGCTACTATTTTGGGTAGAAAGGAGCTTTGCCAGTAGACTCTCGACAACTTGGAAATTGTGGGCACTTCCAGTTCAATATTGGTTAAGATATCAGATACCAAAACCAAGGTTCCACGAAATGTCACTATCGTTGAAGAATTTTATTTGGATTTTTACCGGAGATACATGGCTCTTCGTCCAGCAAATGTGGTACATCGGAAGCTTTTCCTAAAGCATGTTAAAGGCAAGTATACGTTTGGAAAATTTCCTGTTCCTATTGCTAAATTTCTGCAACTTCCATATTATAACCTCTATAATACTGGACATTGTATTCGGCGTTCGTCGGCAAGCTTACTGGCGGATAGTGGACCAAATTTAACGACAATTAAGCGGCATGGGGGATGGAAATCTTCAACAGTCCCCGAGGGATACATAGAAGATTCGTTGGAAAGTAAAAATTCGATTGCAAAAAAAAATTGTAATGCTACAAGGGAGTGTAGGGAGGGGAGGGAGTCTATTTCCTATATTTTCATCTTCAATTTTTATTTGAAGTGATTCATCACATCGACAAAGAGAAATCTGTTAATAGTAATAATCTTGTTGAAGAATAAATAATTAGCAGCAATAATGTCGCCAACTTTCAGATGCTCGCCTGCGTGGACACCAATATAAATTAAAAAAGGAATCATTCAAGACACGGGCTAGACAGTATTTTATTAGTAACAGGAACTTTCACTTTTGGAATAATCTGCCCCTTGATGTATTAGATGCTCAATCAATTAATTCTTTTAAAAATAAGATTGACAATTATATGATCGCTTTTGGCTAGATTGGTTTCTCAATTAAATTTGTGCATTTGTCTACTATTTGTAAGTTTAAGTGTTTATTGGTCATTTTGTTACTGTTTGTTAGTTCTCACACCGATTAATTGTAAATGTAAATGTAATTTAATTGTATGTACTTACTTGTTTTTTTTCTTCTTGTAATGGGCATAATAGAACTTTGTCCTCTGCCCTTATTGAATTTTTAATAATAATAATAATAATAATAATAATAATAATAATAATAATAATAATGTATAGCTATAAATATAAACAAACAGTTAATAAACGTTTAACTTATGGGATACGTTCAGTAATATTTACTAAATAATGCATTGGTGATGCGCGTTGGCTTGTCTGCGTATATTTACTATAAAATATTGATAAAAAAAAAATAGTAAGAAAAAGTTTACTTCCCGGCCTAGATCGGAAAAGTAACTGTGCCGTATTGTTTGCTGATGGTTGCTTAGCAACGACCTAAAATGGAGAATACGGTATTTTGGGGTCTGAAACTGGACCGAATAAGACTTTGAATTTAAATAATGCAAAAATTCAATACGGCACTTACAACAAAAACAAAGTTGAATGTTATTTCATCGTCTTGATAGACAGACGTAGTTGGTGGGATTGAAACGCGGAATTTTTCGAAACACTTAGAGTATAAAAGGCACGTTAAAGTGCCATCTATGCCTTCCCGTTCATTAGATATCTAAATACACACAGCGGAGATCCCTCCAGAACGTTGCGCGTATAAATTTATGTGGGTCAATCGTCGCACTCTGTCAAATCAGGCCCCGAAAGCTGTGAAATGTTTTAACAGGAACGTCAACCGTACGTGCGCGTTTCCTGAATATTTGATTTCAATTTTAAATTCAAATAGGTACAGCTAGTGACAAAATGTATACCATATACAATGCGGGGCGCGATGGGAAATTGAAAAGTTATACAGTTAAATAAAACTCCAAACAGGCGGCATCGAGCCGGCGAATTTCTCTCTCCTGAGAACTACTCGATCGTATACTAATGCAATAAAACCTGTCTTTTATGGAAATTATATTTAAAACTTCCAGGGAAACATTGTGACTTAAAGTCTATACGTACCTATTCGCCGGGATATGCATATCGGGTGCCGTTGGGTTTTATTATTTGGACGGAGTCGGTTCTAAAACTTTTATTACTACACTTACGGGAGATGGATGTAAATAAATTCATTCCGCCGATTGATGAAGGTGCTAAAGATGATCTTTATATAAAAAAGGCTTCGGATACTAAGCTAAAAAATCATTTCTTAATATAAGAAAATATGCAGGATATTATTTCAAACCTAAATACTACACAATACTTTCGTCATGAAAAATCGTGCGGAATAGTACACTTTTCCTCTATAAAAAATTAAATAAAAATATATGTCGGAAATTATCGTCTTTATTACTTTGTGCTTCAATTTCTTTCATGCATAATTCATACAATTTCTGTATACATTCTAAGACTTTTCAATTGCTTTTCATGATAACCAAAAACGTTGCGAACTATTTCCCGATCCAGTACATTTACTTTGTTGTTTGTCTTTACTGCAAGTTCAATGAAAAACCTTTATTCAACTATTAATAATACACGATCCAATATACACATGTTTCGGTAATTGAATAGTTACAGTATAATTAGGTATACAGAGCCCGTGGCAGAAATATATACCGCGGAACAGCGAGTAGCAAGGAAGAGATAGTCGCCGTGAGGGATTGATTCTGGAGCCCACGTTTCAGTGTGTGTGGAGATAAAGAGCCCAGGAGCTTCCGTAATTAATCAAGCATCAATCATGTTGCAATAATAGCCTGTTGTCATAGTTCAAAGATGGCGGGGAAAATATAAAAAGTCCGGTGTGCTCTCTTTAACCTGCTAGAACAGGAATATCGAAATAAATAATTTAAAAAATTAAAGATAGGAAAATGTTGTACATGTTCATTCAAGTTTGCTATGTTGTTAAATACATGGTCTCAATTTAAATTGTATTTATTGAAAAAACTGTTTGGTAAAATAAGTTTACATTCTCTAATTTATTATATCTTTTTTATGACTTTATATACACAGTATTTAACAAAAAATTAAAAAGTTTTTTTTATTTTTTTCCTTACCTTATTTATTGAAACTGTTTTGAGAAAAATTTGATATTTATTAACCATATACTCTTTGAGACAATATATGCATAATGTTTAACAAAACTGGACGTTGAACAGAAAAGAGGACGAAATGACGAAGAGATCATTACAATGATAGAAATGACGATAGCGACGTAGATAATAACAAAGATGAATACAAAGTTAATGATAAAATTGACAGTGATGATGAGGATGCCAAAAAATTAAGATGATGATGAAGACTGAAGATGGTAATGATGTTGATGATGATGATGATGTTGACGATGATTTTAGTTAGTGTGATGGCAAATTACAAGTAAAGAAATGAGGAACAGAAGTGGTGAACTAAGCGGAAACTATAGGTTAAAAACTGGTATATATTTGAAAAGAACTTTATAAAAATATAATACATGTCTATTTCTTATTACCTGCTTTATGAAAATGAGCAGAGTTCAAACTTTTCTGTTTAACTCTTTTTTTAATTATCATAGTTTGTGCATAGTCTGCTGCAACGAATTCACGTTTCTTCTCATCTTGACAGAAAAGTCAGTTATTGTACAGAATGTGGCTTAATGTTATTTTAATGGTTAATTCTTAGGTTAATTTTACGTCGAAAAATGTATATATGTTCCAACAAAATTCGGTTTCTATATACAGGGTGATATTTTTTTATATTTTTTTGGTATCTATCACAAATTTCAAAAACTTTTTGACATAACATTAAATAATAAGATATACATTAAAGTACATTTAAAAAAATAATTTCTATACGAACAGTTTTCGCTGAGGAATTAAATTAGTTATACAACAACAATGCAAAAGACTTTTTTGTTGAAAATGAAATGGTAATTACTATTGGAGTAACATTTAAAAAAACAGTGGTGTAACAATATCGTTAAAATTCATAATGTAGCTACATCTACGCCGCTGGTTAGTTAAAAAGTGTGATTGTATACCTAAAATTTAATGTATTTATGTAATATCTCTAACGGTTTTTAAAATTTTTGATAAAAACATTTATATGAACCTTTCAACTTAAAATCAGGCCAAGAATTACTCTTTAGAATATGTACATAATATTAAGGGCGCCGTATTCTTGAAATAGTGTTTTCTACAAAAACAAATAATTAGAGGTTAGAAAATAACAGGAATGTTATCTCATACCACCTATACCACCTGCGAATATACAAGGTGTTTTAGGAGGAGATGTACATACTTCAATGTTATTCTACGTTCGATTTTAAGCAAAAAAATTCCTATGAACTTAGGTCTGGAAACGCTTCGTTTAGGATACAGAGGATGTTAAATGTAAAAGAATTAATTACATATTCTTTCATACATCTCGATTATTTTGAGTTATATTAATGGGATGGGAAATTCAAATTTTATGCACAGTTGGCTGTATCTCCAAGAGGGCGCCACAAGCGGCCACTAGGATCCTTTGAAATCGGTTCAACTTTTTTGTACCACGGTGTATATCATTTCGTAATCGAAAAACATTTTCCCCTGCCTTTTCTACTTAAGAAATGGACACCTCATCCAAAGATGATGATGCATGCAAATTATGTATTAGAGTGCTAATTATGTATTAACTACGTACAAAATTTTCAACCAAGAAATCATGCCAGAAGATTGGAATTTTGTGAATTAGATCAACGCTAATCGTCAACTAGTTCATTTTGGAATAGAAAAACATTTCCCCCTACCTTTTCTACTTAAAAAGTGTACTCCTTATTGGAGTCTCTAGGAGCAGCCGTTTCCGTTAAAAACGTATTAACCGTATTGGAGTGAATCGAAAGTTAGGTTTTGTACATTTTATTTAGATATCTTATTTTTGCAGTCCTCTTGAAACATTCAGGATACTTTGATTAAAAACTAATAGTTAAAGTCTTATGCCTTGATTTTTAGATAAAAGTAAGGTAGCACTTTAAGTGTAGAAAATCTGGAAAAATGAAGAACGTATCTTCATTTTTCCAGATTTCCGTTCCTAAAAACACCACAAAATTAATTATTTTATCATTTTAGGTATACTGTTTGGTTTACGGCTGTTTATTAAGTTTTTAAAATTTATAACTGCATTCGTATAAAATTTATTTTCTTGGAGCTACGAAATATTTGTCTATAGACTCGTTAATGTCGTCTCTTGTTCGACTGATCGGCCCCCCAGTAGCGGCAGATACGCTGGCGCCGAAGTTCTGCAGACTGGCAAAAACTATCAACAAATAGGTTCAGTTGTAACGAGTGGCGCCAGACAGACTGTCTGTATTTCTTCCTTGAAATCGTTAAATCTCCCCCCCTGATGCTGCGGGAAACAGCGGCCGCGACCCGATCTGGATAACTTCTGAATTTTATGGCCCCCGACAAGCTAAATAGAAGAAATTTATTGCCTCGATCGGCAAGTATTCGCTGACGAACGGGTGAAAGATAACGGACTGATTATGTAAAGGCTGTTGAGTAATCAACTCATTCCTCTAGTCTTATCCTTGGAACCGTGAATAAAATAGATGTTTTTTTTTTTGACTATGCATTTGCGTAATTTATGTCCTTGAATAGGTATAGAATAATTTTTTTCTCACAATTTTTTGAAGGAAAATAAAAAGTTTGGTGCTTCGAAATTCAAATTTCTCATAAAATGTAAAAAATAATGGATCCTCGTCGCTTGTTTTGTAAAAGTTTTATGTTATAAACAATAAGGAATTATAAATATAATACGGAAAGCAAATCAATTGCAAATTTGCTTATTTGAGTTGTATTGGTCAAGATCAACATTTTCCGATTACTTATATGTTTTTTTTCTGATCGTAAAATTCATTATGTTGTTTTGTTTGTTTTTTGACAATTAGTAAAGATTTTAACAATATTATTTTTTCCATTTACCCTGAAGAACACGATAAATATTGTCGAAACATCGACCTGATGAAACAATAAGGTTTTGATTGTGTTTTATTTATCCAAAACAAATCAATAAACTAGGAACATTACAACAAATGTTTTGTTTTGTCGTAAGTACTTACATGCAACTCTTTCTTTAGAAACCAAAACAGTTTATTATTAATTTTGTAACATAATAAATACACCATTTTTATTTAAAGTACCTATCTATCATTATTTGAAGAACCTAGTTGTCATTAACAATTTCCTTTTATAACTTACCATTACATTTTTACACCTCTCATTTCAGCACTTATATAAAAAATAGTCCATCATCATAATTAAATATACCATCGGTAGATTAGACGAATATGCTTTTAAATAGTAGTTAGATTTTTGTTTTAATACAAAAAGATCTTCGTCCTAGTTCGAAATAGACGAGTACAGAGAAGCTATAGGGGGCAATGATGTTTATTTCCCATTCGACCTCGTTTATTTCAAAAACTACTTATCACATCGACTTCAAATTTGCTGGATTAACCATAGATCATAAATGCTTCATACAAATTAGACAGATATTGTAATTTGAGATTTGAACAAATGGCCCCATTAACACACAGAATCTGTGCCTTCTAAGACAAGTAATAGTAGTTTGTGTACCTAGGCGGGAAAGTGAACGTTTTCCGGGTTGACAGAAGAAATGGATACAGATACAGGATTGTGAATAGTACAATTATCAAAGGATACCTTGTTTAAATAAACCCAGTTTCTTTGTAAATAAAATTTGTTTGGAAACAGAAATGTTGCTATCAAGAGAATCTTCAACGTAACCTTCCGCTACACTCGTAGATTTCTATCCACCGTCTCTTTTTAGTGCTAATATATCCGCTCCCGATCCAGGAAGAAGTGTGACTGTGATTGATCTGACAGGAGTACCGTCAAATGAAATATTACTAACAAATTTTCAAATGCTTTATTGAAGTATTCAATTAATTTTTCGAATGAATGAGAAAAGTTCAGTTAGTACTGTATGAAATATTAATACTTCGGTTTTTTAAATAAGAGGAAATGCTGTTCAAATTGATACTGCTAACATTTTCAGAAGTCAATGAGGTTGCGTTTCCATTAATGACACTCCCAATAATGTTTGAAACATCCTTCTTATTGCTAATACTTCCTTCAACGTAACCAGTCGCTATAGCTGCCAATTTCCATCTTACTTGTCATTGGATTTGATCTATTAGCATGCCACTATTTGCCATAATGGTAACGGACGTACGTCGAAACACATGTCCAGTGTATTTCTCAGGATCGTCCAATTTAAGACAACGTGCAATTTGCAAGGGACATAATCCAAATGTATTAATACCAATCACTTGATTGATGCACTTCCCTCTATCATACCGTAAGAAAACTAATGATAAATACTATTTCACCAAACGCACATAACTAATTCCATCACTGTCGGCAACAGTAAAACGTCGAGCCTTCACTGTCTTAGATGGTCGGATAGTAATAAGCACTACGCTTCCTTCTTCCTTGATGTCATTTAAGAGTAAGTCGCACAATTCACATCTTGTACAAGAGGCAAAGATACCGCAAATGGCTACCACCTTCAAAAATAAATACGTTATGACCGATGCATCTGTGAAAACTTCCGCAAATCGCATTCCTTGAATACATATGCCTTCTCGACTACATAAGTCTTACTAATTACCTTCATCAATGCAAGCACTTTCACAAATGATTTTAAATCAACCCCTTTGTTTATCCTCAACATTCTTTGCAATTTCGAACGGATAGCCCACATAGTCGACGCCTTGTACAACGCGTTCATCTGTATCTACTACCTTTTGCTCTTCCATTCATTTGATGAACTTGTCGTATTCTTTTTTTTTAAGCGTTTTCCGATTTTTGCGGTATTAATCGCGATTTTGCGATTTACTATTTAAGTAATCAATGTTAGAACTCATTTTTAAACAATATATTACAATTAACAACTGTCGTTACTAGAATTAATCTTATGTGACAGATTAAAAATTAATTTTTGCTTTTCTCATTTTCATGACAGCAAAAAGTATACTGATGTCACATCACGAATTCAACCATTTGAAATTATTACTTCTTATTTTCATTGTTTGTAGTATTAATACCAGTATTTATGATTTCAAAGTGTACCCATAGAAAAAAATAGCGTAAAGCATTCGTGGAAAATTGGTCTTTAAAACACGCGTGATTTATTCGAGCAAGTGTTTTAAAGACCCTAATATCTATTTGTACTTTAATATACTATTTGTTCGCTCCTACTCATAAAAATGCCTATTTCCTCGTCTCTAAAGGCTAAGAAAATAGTAGAAAAGAGTAGAAAGAGAGTAATAAAAGCTTATTATGTATACAAATCGTAAATAAATGTAGTACTGGTGCTTATATTCAATATTTTTATATTATGTATTATCGGTATAGATGAGGTGTACTTTTAAAAAAACTTTGTGTGATCGGACTGTACTAAATTGTAGCAGGTAGCTAAAATTTAATTAATTAAATTAATGAATTATCTTTGTCTCCTAGATTGATAACGATAGGTTCCACAGTAACGTCAATTAAATTGTCGAGTTCCCACATTTTCTTCTCTTCTTTTTGTACATGATGTATACATCTTTGCCAGTTAGCTGCAGTTACCCGTTCCAAGGAATTTTTTAACAAAATTTTTACGTCACTTAATTTAAACGTCGTATTATTTCGCGCTACATCTCCTTTTACCTGCGCCCAGACTAATTTGATTGGGTTAAGTTCACAGTGATAAGGTGGTAAACCGCCATCTATAAAACCACTGGCACTACCTATATGTGTCACTAGTAATCTTCGCCCTTTACCTAAAGGTGCCTTGAACCCTGTTGAATGTCCATTCAAACATGCTTGTCGAAAACTTTTTACATTTTTATCCTGCCATACTTTTTTTACAGTATATCCCTCGTTGATCCAAGTTTCGTCTAGATAATAAATATTACTTCCTTCGTCACGAAATTTTCTAATTGATCTTAAGTAGGATCTTCGCCAACAAATAATTTCATCTTTATCGATAAGAACTGACTTCCTGTTCTGCTTTTCCCAGCAAAAATTCAACTCTCGTAGCACGGCCCATAATTTGCTTCTACTGATTTTTGGCAAATCGTTGTCCTCTGAAAATTCACTTAAAATTTTTTTTTAGGGTTGGTATTTTTTTTTAAATAAAATGAGTGATTTCTGCGAATGACATTTTTGAAGAAATCATCTATAACGACTTTTGACCTTCCTGTAGATGATTTGTGGGGGATTTACAGTATCTTGTTCATTTTTTGTTTCCTTTAAAAGTCTGTAGATAGTCGATTTTCCAATTCCTGTCATTTTGGAACACTTTTCCACGATGTCGTCAACACTGTTGGTAGGATTTTGGTGTTTCAATGCATTAAATACATTTAATATAATAATCTTCTCATTCTGAGACAGCGCACATCATTTCACGCGTTTAGCAGGTACGTAATCTGATAAGCTCGACATTTTACCCAAACAATATTATATCCACTGGCACAATAGTCACTAAACACAAGTCGAATTTTACTCTACTGCACTAGCACGTCTTCGTATATTCAGCTGTAAGACTGGATTGATCTGTCACGATACACTGGCTCCTGCCCTATGAGGTATCCAGTAAAATATACTAATGTACACCCATTACCTGTTAGCATTAGTGTTACCCGATAATTACCTGATACGAAATATTACCACGCCCATAGCCGGTTCTTATCTCGGAGTTTTATTACGCTCTTTCATTTGCAAACAGACTATAGTGGAGGATAAAAAAATAGATATATTGCTATAATCCTAAATATAATACCAAAGTAACCAAAACTCTCCCTTTGTCCAAAGTCCAAACGTTACTGCTTAATTTCCTCCGCGATTTATTCTCGCCTGACGTGAATAAGAGGGTGCACGCCGATCCATTTTAATTCGTTTTATGAAATCCGTATCTTTTTTGCGGAGTTTATCGCCGAGAATATTCCGAAACGGTTCTGATATTTGGATTGCAGGCGAGCCAAGAGTGCCCCCAGCGCGGGAGATTCAGTTATAGCTTCTCGTGAATTGGATTGCGTTCCTTCTACAAAGGGGAGAGTCCACCCGCCTAACGTTAGCTATCCCGGCAGAGACTATCCCGGCCATGGGCGTGCCGTGGGGTCGAATATAAATCCTAACGCCCCGATAAAAAAGTATTGGATCCTTAGCCGTGGACCTGCAGGCAAATTGTTTCATTTGGGTCTGATTTTCAGTCTTGCGAATGCCGAACAGAGGTTTCCTTAATATATATTTCCTTCATTTTGGACGATTTGACATCAACTGATTTAGAGTAAAGCATACTTTACACTGCATTAAGGTGATACAGATTATTAATTTGTAAATTTTCTAATGTTCTAAAAAAATTCAATGTTATTAAATATAATGTACATAATATGTAAATTTACTAATTCTTGTAAAACTTAAATGTAATTATTCGTTTGATGCATCTAAAAAATTATACTTATATATATATATATATTGATCATGAAACTGAAGTACATACGTATATGTACGGTTGTCTTGCAAGTCGTTACAATAATTAGGAGATAATAGAATACTTGATTTTGAGTCGATTGAAACAAACATACCTATATACCAAGTGTTACAATATTTGCGATAATTAATTTTTTAATATTATTTAATTTAACCGTGCTTTTCGACAATTATTAAAGTGTAGTAAAGAAAAACCAACTTTTTTATAACAAATATTTCTATACCTTTTTTATTAAGAATGAATGGATTATTTAAATTATTCAGCCAATGAAATCCATGTCTTCGTTACTTATCTAGAACTTCTTCTTCTTCTTCTTCTTCTTAGGAAAAGTTTCTTGATAAACATTGTAAAAGAGTTTCAAGGTCAAATCTAAAGTCTAAGGTTTCCGTAGATTAAATGCCTTTTAACACACTGGTGGATTAAAATTCATAATTCCACGCTTGTAATTTATAGCATTTCATTTAGAAGTATTATTATTAACATTAACATTTATCTCAAGAATGATTTTGTTATTTTGATTTAAATTCACCGTCTTGTGATTTGCTTCACCAGCAATATAATAGAAATTCAATTAGACCTCATAGATTTCAAGAGAACCATTATCAAAATGCTTCTGGTTTGTCAGCTTCTATTGGCGACAATGTCGTTTCTTGTTATGTGTAAGACCTTGGTAGACCAACAAAAGCTGTTATTGGCAAACTGTAAAAGTGTTGAGGTCAAAGAATCTTTTAAAAAATGCATTGTAATGTTATTTACTTTGCTCATAGTCGTACTGTCAACTACTTACAGTTATTAAAAACAAATACGCCAAACATTCCTAAGATAGAAAAATATTCTCTAGATCAATGACGTTTCAATTACTGCCAGGAAAATAAGTCATCTCTTCGTACGTCTCCCAACAGTACAATGTTTTGTCCTCTGTGCTTTTTTAAATTAATTAAAGTAGTTTTAAGTTTACGTTTAGTTCATTCTTGTTGCGGCGTTTTGCCAAAGCATAATAACATCTCGGAAAGTATAAAACGATTTGTATACACAAGCAAGCTTTCTGTACACACTTAAGAGACACGTATTATTTTTCATTCAAATAGGTTATTGCCGAGCTGTCTACTTATGCATCTGGTACGGGCAATATTATATCCCACCATTATTAGGATTCTTGTTTCTAGAAACTAATATCATCCGAGAAACCAGAGCTTTGGGTAAGAATTCATCTCATTTATTTGACAACAGAAGACTGTTCTCCTTTTGTACTGGTACATCCGAAAGCGGAACAGTGGGATTTTTCAATTCACTACTTCCCTTACCGGGACTGTCACTGCATAATGAAAATAGTTGGTACAAAGTAAAAACTAGCTTTACGTTTTATTCGGCAAGGAACATATCTAGCAGTTAATACATTATTACTTATTAGAAGCTATTTAGAACTTTTTTCTAGTTTTCTAGTAGACTAGATTTCAGACTAAAAATAAAATGCGTTATAGGTCTATTTTATTTTCATATAAATCACTAATCGATGCATAATAATGAAAATTATGATCATCATCATTAGTTTTTAAGTAAATTAAACATACAATTGTTATTAAAACAGAATATTTGTTCTCCATTTTTTTTTGCTTATAATGGAGGGCCAAATAATAGAGAGTGATTCATTCACATCACTTAGATGAACACAGGGGGTGAGGGTTGCAGGGGACAAGATTCAATAGGCGTGTCACTTGAAAAGGGTTCAATGAACACAAAATTACGGGAAAAAAATTGACGTTGAGTGAATCTAGCACTTTAATATTTTACAAAATTTATACTCGCCCGTAGAATACCGTCCTCTTAGACGGCGATAGCCTACCACCACCCACTTACACCTACCTGATGCGCATTCCACGAATATCACATCTTTAACACTTAATACACACTGCACTATTTACACCCACAGTATGCACTACTGGTTTCTAGCACTGTCACTATAATGGTCACATGTTAACACTTATCGTCAGCGACTGTTCATAGAACAGTTGGAAATGGTTTTCAACCACGCATTGCATTTATAATGCCCACATAATATTGAACATGCTTTGTTTTAGATAAAGTGGGCATACTTCTGATGGTTGGAACTTGATTCTAGTGTACTACGAACAAAGCTATTATAAGGTGCATTATCCATACAACTACGACCACATCAGGTTCCCTGTGTAGCAAAACAGTGCCAGACTTTTCTCATCATATGGCCTTCATTTATCCATGTTTAATTAGTGTTTCTATAACATATAATAGTATTTTTTTACTGTTTTAGAAAGGTATTTTAAGCTAATATAAATCAAATCTCCTACAATTCCTATCAATGAAGTCATATGTATGTTCTCTGATACCAAACATCTAGGTATGCTAATGAACAATACCACAGACAAGGTTCTATTCAATAATTATCTAAAGAAAATAATCTAATTTACTCACTCTATAAAAATCTAACTTCACTTTTTTGGCAGTGGGAACACGACAAATTCAACCACAATAGATGAGATCTGACCTATTTCTGCATTTTTAGGATTGCTTCTTCAGGTGGTCTCCTTTAAGTTGAATCAAATATCTAACTATAAAAATTATTATAAAATTAAAATTATTAGAAGTTAAATATCGACAATGACAAAAAAGTGACATCCTGTCAATGAATTAAATATGACAATACCTACTTGAAAAATGTTCACCTTTTATCTAAAAGTTTTTATATATTTTTAGGTATTAATAATATTGTGTGAAACTAACTACTCAGTGGACAAAAGCCCCAACCTGCGTTGAATTACACCCACAATATCTACCCATATATTCCTTATTATTAGCTTTTGTAACATTTTTTTACTGTTTTAGAAAGGTATTTTAAGCTAATATAAATCAAATCTCCTACAATTCCTATCAATGAAGTCATATGTATGTTCTCTGATACCAAACATCTAGGTATGCTAATGAACAATACCACAGACAAAGCTCTATTCAATAATTATCTAAAGAAAATAATCTAATTTACTCACTCTATAAAAATCTAACTTCACTTTTTTGGCAGTGGGAACACGACAAATTCAACCACAATAGATGAGATCTGACCTATTTCTGCATTTTTAGGATTGCTTCTTCAGGTGGTCTCCTTTAAGTTGAATCAAATATCTAACTATAAAAATTATTATAAAATTAAAATTATTAGAAGTTAAATATCGACAATGACAAAAAAGTGACATCCTGTCAATGAATTAAATATGACAATACCTACTTGAAAAATGTTCACCTTTTATCTAAAAGTTTTTATATATTTTTAGGTATTAATAATATTGTGTGAAACTAACTACTCAGTGGACAAAAGCCCCAACCTGCGTTGAATTACACCCACAATATCTACCCATATATTCCTTATTATTAGCTTTTGTAACATTTTTTTACTGTTTTAGAAAGGTATTTTAAGCTAATATAAATCAAATCTCCTACAATTCCTATCAATGAAGTCATATGTATGTTCTCTGATACCAAACATCTAGGTATGCTAATGAACAATACCACAGACAAAGCTCTATTCAATAATTATCTAAAGAAAATAATCTAATTTACTCACTCTATAAAAATCTAACTTCACTTTTTTGGCAGTAAAAAAATGTTACAAAAGCTAATAATAAGGAATATATGGGTAGATATTGTGGGTGTAATTCAACGCAGGTTGGGGCTTTTGTCCACTGAGTAGTTAGTTTCACACAATATTATTAATACCTAAAAATATATAAAAACTTTTATATAATAGTATATTATGCAACGATCATGTATTAATAACCATTACATGAGAGTTGCATACGCTATTTTTTCTACACCCGATAAATAATCAAAAACCATAAATTTTATATTTTTATTGAACACAATAGGTAACAGTAATTATTCGTACGAACTGCATTTTCTGCTTTCTCCGATATGTGTGGAGGAGTCGATGGTAATTCTTCTATATCGCTGATATCAGACATTTTGATAAATTATCGAAGTTTAGCTAGGTATCTACGAAAATTTAATACGTACTGATTTTGACATCTAAAATAATTACATAAGAACCTAGGATAAACGTCAAATGCACAGCATGCTTGATTGAAAAATTATGGGTTTCTATTGTTTAAAAATCTGTATAGTAATGAAAAATCTGTATCGTAATGGGTATCATTATGAAACGGATTATAAAATCTGTATCGTAATGGGTATCATTATGAAACGGATTATGGGCATATAAGTGCATTGTTATAATACGGGTGTAGAAAAAATATATTATTTAATTAGACTTCTTCGACATATCACTATTTTGTCGGTTTCTATCGACATACTCTTTCTATTTCGTTTTATAAAATGAAAATTCATATCACCCATAATTCACAAAAGCATCATTTTAGATATTCTAAGAAAAATTTCGGTCTGTGAGATAGCAATCTGATTTTTTTAATTATCGGAAGCTCATTCTTAAAATACCATCCATAAATTGTTCATCAACCTCTATCTCTTCTTTATTGCACTATATACATTACTCACGACCCTTCTTGATACTGAATTACATATTCAACTGCATCACTTCCACTCATATTTTGTCTCGCGCCCTAATCCTTTCAGACACGTCATCATCCGATATTGCTCGCTTGTTAGAATAGGGCGTTTAGGATTTTGAGAATACGTCGTAGAGCTTGAATTATTCTCTATTCTTAAGAATACAAACACAAAATAACTATTAATTACGTTCACAAGTAAATTAGCTGAAAGATACACCCGAAATTTTCCCACACACACGCCCATGATACCTGGTGTGCGCGTGGTGGTGTCTGTCACGGCATGGTTACCAATAGAAATCCAGCATTCCGATCTGGCGCAAGCGTATTTGTTACAGCAGAAGCTGTGTAATCTGGTATACTTTCAGAAGTATGCGGTACTTAAATTTTGTGAGCGGGTTTGTAACATGAATCACTCTTTATTATTTTGGACCTCGACTATAATGAATTCTGGAAAATTTTCTCTATTCCAAATTCTAAATTATGATCCAAAATATTTCTAATGTGGTGCAAACGAAACCTTATATAACATTTTTAAAAATTAACTTATTACAGACTCTCAAAACACACCAAATTTCAGTACTTGTCGGTTACTTTAGGACATTGTCACAGAATTTACCCCGCTCGCACCCAATTCGACGACTGTGGTATCGCAAAATGCTAGATTGCCCCGATCGCCCTTGCGCGATGCTGGTAAACAAACAAAATAATGCCGTATATCGAGGCGCGACTGGAATATTGAGAATGGATAAGAATCGTTGAAGAAAGGGATCTAGAGCTGCTAGAAAGTACGTAGAATATTCGTTTGGTCTATAAAAGAAGAATAAACGGCCCAATAAGGGAGTCTTGGATCGGAGTGTTTAGTTGGAAATTTCTTAGAGTTTCAAAGTGAAATGGTGTTTATTTGAGTTGTAATTAGTATTTAGTAGTGTACAGAGTAGTTAATAAATATCAGTAAAAATTAACTGATTGTTTTTCTGGCAAAAGAAAAAGTCGGGTTGGGAAACCCGTGACAATATATTACCGAAGTTTGTTTAAAAGAAATTCTCCCCTTGAAAAATTGTTCTTCTGAAGCGCTCTATTATTTACTCTTTTTTTGACGTGAATTTATTCGAGATATAATTATGACATCCATCAGATTAACAATACGTTTATTTTTCTGGCAATTTTACATGAATACTGTTCTCTTTCCATTCCATCAGGACCACATCACAAGCAAGATATTTTACAACTCCCCATCCTGCATATAAATAGCAGGAGAAGTCCTCGCTACTAAATATTTTATAGCACCGACCTGAAAATGATATCCGCGTACGACACTGTCCCCTTTGCTTTATATTTCTTAATACAACTCCGTAAATTGAATCTCCACTATTCAAGTGTGAAGACGAGACATCGGCGATACGGCAAAACAACGGAAAATTGTAATATAAGAATCCCCCTTTTCCTCGCTGAAATATTCGGGACCAAATGTTACATTAAAGTTATAAAAACGGCCTTTTTATTAGATGTAGCCATAAAGTATTGCACGTTTGCACTTTCGTATTGAAGAATTCTAATAAAGAATGTTTTAATATTTTGATTCAAAAGCTTCCCTATGTAACAATGATGAAATGATTTTAATAAAATCTTATATCGATATTCATTGATAATATTTTATTTGAGATGCATAATAACCTGTATTTTTATACTTGCATCATACTAAACGTTGAATTGCTATAGATACATTCAACAATGACATACTTTTGATACCAATTGTACTTAGTCCTTTATTAATTAGAATTCACAATTATAATAACATATTGTGTGTTAGTTATAAGGTCCTTTGTTACAGTTGTGACTTTTTTTTTATCTAAATAACATAATATTCTAATGTTCAATAAAAGTAATATGAACAGAAAACACATAGAACTATCCTGAAAGCATTATTTTACCAACACGAATAGTTATCTCATACTCCTTCATACATTTATAAAGCTGGATCTTTTTTGTTTCAGTTGGATGTGATAACTGGCAGGAATGGTGGACGTACGACGGAATATCGGGTAAGGATGTTTTCTTTATAATTAAACGCATACTATTAACATCGCATGGAACGGACGGAATGGATTTTATTTGACAATTGGCATTTTTCAGTTTCGGCTAGATCTTATTTTTGGTCTTTCGGATGAGAGTACGAGAATTGTTGTCGATACTGTGGAATTTCATGATATTCCGTACTTGGCACTGCCGCCTATCTCTCGCCAGACCTCAATCCAATTGAGCACGCATGGGACCAACTACAAAGAGCCTTAGATTCACGTCAACCAACTGCAAATATACTTCAGGAACTCAGAGGGCTTTTACCATGCCTGTGGCGAGAAATTGATTAAGGGTACTTCAACAACCTTATAGACAGTATGCAAAGGCGTTGCCAGACAGTCATTGAAGTACGAGGAAGACATATCCTGTATTAAACTTTTTTTGTAATCATTTGAATAATTTGAATTTTGTATTAAAATCGCCACAAACTTAAAATCCTTTGGAAGGAGGAACAAAAACTCGTACAAAAGAGTAAACATTCAAGATAGCATATCAAAAATATTTTTGAACAAATGTTGCCAAATAAAATCCATTCCGCCTCTTCCCTGTGATGTTAATAGAATGCGCTTAGCTTAAATCTACATTTTGTACATACCTATATGTTTTTACTGACCCCAGTTTTTCTCTTACCATTTGTAAATATACGTCCAACGATAGCGACGAGAAATCCTATACGTAGGTTTTCAGTTTCAGGAATATGTAAATGATAGTCCTGTAACAAGATATGTACATACAGTACTCTCTAGAGGACGTGATGTCCAGCATGGTCATTTGTGTGGTGAAAAAGTAGAGGGAATATGTAAGCTAAATGAAGCAAGCCATTAAAATATTGCGGCGAAGCTTATTTTAATTTACATCTTTACTCATGCCTGTGTAAAAGTGTTTAGTTGCTTTGAGTACGTGAACTGTGTTCTAAATCTTAATTATAAAGTAAATAATTTACACTATTAATAGGTGTCAAATGAAATTAAACATTTATTAATTAAAACTCATTTATTAAATTCATTGACAGTTAGGAAAAGTGATTTTTCCTACAAGTTGTACACATGATTTTTTTAAATAGTGTTTTGAAAATAGCTCAAATCTCTCTTGTTATCATAATTTTTTTATTGAAAATTGTAAATTTAAAAAATGTGAATATAAAATCCTAAGGGAAATGTTGATATAGAAACGAGTTTGTGTATTAGGTTTTCATTAATATTATTGCCAGACATTTATGAAAAATGTCAGAATCTTCTGCTTACAAAGTTAATATTCATTCTTGTTAAAGAAATCTTTTTGTCAGAAAAACCAAATACATTTATAAAAGTATATTGTTTTCTGAATCTCTTTTTCTGTGAAAAGAATATGTACGATAAACTGAGTACTTAAATTGAAAATTAAAGACCAGCAAATGTGTGACATTTTTCACAAAATTTATTAAATCAAAATAACATAATATTCAAATCAAAAAGAAGTAACAAAGGAAGTTCTCTACTTGACTAATAGTCGGTATGATCTCCACCACGTTCTAATAGCATATTGACACGTCTATGCATTGAGATAATCAAGCGGTTAACGATCTTTTGCGGAATATTTTTCCATTCCTCTTCTGGTTGTCTCGTTTGCAGTCTGAGGTGGAGGCATATGATTATGAATGGCTCTAGCAACGAAATCCCACATGTTTTCAATAGGATTCATGTCAGGAGAGTTGGCTGGCCAATGTAATCTATTGATATGTCCTGCTTCGAGTGTCTCTTCTTGCACGATGTGGTCGAGCGTTGTCAGCCATAAACACCTAATTCATTACGTAGGGGGTAGATAACACAGCCCCACAAAAAAAAAGTTCATACACAAGATAGTGACATATGTATTCCCATGTATTTTTCGACGCTGAATCCGATCCCGAGTTCAGAATTGGGCCTACACGTCTGGAATTAGCCCCAGAGGCCGAAAATGGCCTAAACTTCGGTTCCCGGGATAAGGCGAAGTCGACGCTGAATTTTGGAGCTAAAGCCGGATTTGTGCTCTAAAAGTTTATGGCCAACTGAAATTCCGGGTTTGGGTCCGGGAAAATGACCCCTTGGGGCGGGAAAATCCTGTTTTGGACGTCCCGGTCGCGACTATGGTATTTTCGTGTGTTTTTGAATTCTGGACCTGAGACTGGGTGTGAAAAGTTTTTGGTCAGCTGAAATTCCCAGTTTGGGTCCGGGAAAATGGCCCATTGGGACCGGAAAATCATATTTCGGACGTACCAATCGCAACAGTGGGATTTTTATGTACTAATTCCTGTAGCTTAGACTGTGCTTGACAGGTTTATGGCCATGTGAAATTCCCTGTTCGGGACCGGGAAAATGACCCTTAGGGGCCGGAAAATCGTGTTTTGAGAGATTCCAATCGACCAAAGGCATTCCAAACACGGTATGAGTTATGGAATTTAAAAGTACATGAAAATACCAATGTCTCAACTGAGATGTACAAAACACGATTTTCCTGCCCCTAAGGGTCATTTTCCCGGTCCCGAACAGGGAATTTCACATGTTTTCACCGGTTTTAGCTCCAAAATTCAGCGTCGACTTTGCCTTATCCCGGGAACCAGATTTTAGGCTATTTTCGGCCCCTGGGGCCAATTCCAGACGTGTAGACCCAATTCTGAGCTCGGGATCGGATTCAGCGTCGAAAAATATATGGGAATACATATGTCACTCTCTTGTGTATGAACTTTTTTTTTGTGAGGCTGTGTAATGTACGTAATAACTTGTTCCATGTAAATTTGATTGGTTATATTCTATGGTATGCGAATTAATGGGGTGCGGCGATTGAACATTATTCGACCCCAAAACATTACGGTACCCCCTTCATACGGAACAACTTCACGGGGGAAATGAAGTCGCTGTTGATGATTTGGTTCTCTCCAGACTCTTTGTCGATTGTCATCAGTAACCAGCTCAATTCTGGTTTCGTCTATAAATAAGACTCACCGCCACTGACGTAAAAGCCAATCCCTATGCTCTCACGCCCACAGAAGACGGGCAGCGCGATGCCTTGGAAGTAGAGTGGGAACTCGTAATGGTCTTATAGCACGTTTTGCGTTGTGGAGTCGTCGAATTGTAGGTGTCAACATAACACGACGAAACGTACCTTGAGAGCTGAACCTGAAGATATGCGGTGTCTACGGGCATATTGCACCAAATACAATCCTCCCTTTCATTAGATACTCGAAGACGTCCACTACGTGGTCTGTTTTCCACTGTATCAAATTCTTCGTATCTGTGTACTATTCGTACAACTGATGATCTAGGAATGCCCAACATGTTCGATATCTGATGATTAATATGTTTAGCAGTCATTGTTGCTCGGGTAAACGCAGAAATTTCACGTCCTGGCATTATAATGTACACAAATTCAAAGGAACACTTGGCTGAATATATTGCCAAACTGATCAGATTTGTAAAAACATTAATAATAAAGTAAAAGTTCATGGTCTGTAATTTTTTATTGTCTTTTTTGTTCCCTAAGTGCATGTAAATTTTTATCACATTAAGAAAAACCACTAGTTTTAATCGAATCATTTTATATACAGAGGGTTCAAGACTTTTGACGTTGTGTGTTACTTATGAAGTTACATAGTTTATTTTTACAAATTTTTTTAAAACTGGAAAAGTCATGACAACTTTTCGGTGCTAGCTGAAGTTAAAGAAATATTATTTGCGTTTATCATACAATATAATGCAAATTCAGTTTGATTTTGAAAATAAAATTCTACATTTCCTGGCGAAACGCATTGCTAATTGCCGGCACTAAATAATAAAACAAAAAGTCAAGCACAGATTTCGTCTTCCATAATAGATATTTCCTTTGTTAAGTAGCTTATAATTCCGCATTCTAGGAATTTTAATTGCTTTATATTAATCTATTTCTGTACTCCACGTTACAATATTCCCTTCATACTTTACTAGGAAGATATTCGGACAATGGCGAAAAGGATAATTAGCAAAACAAAAATATAACAATGTTAAGAGCTGCATGCTAAGATAATTAGACTGTACCACGTGTCTCCGAGGAATTGTTTTTTATCTCCAACGTTGAAGTTTTTAATTGAATTAGGAGTTAATGAAACAGAAATAGTTGTGTAGGGTGGATAATTACGCCTGAAGGACATTTTCAGGATGGCAAAAGTAGATGCTGCAGCTGAGGAATTACGTTTTTGTAATCTTGTATAAATGGAGTGGATGAATAGTAGATTTATTTATTTTTAACTTTACTTTGCTTCTATGTAAATAAGGTATACAGGGTGAGTCAGAAGTCAGTAATTTAACAGAGGATTCTTCTTGTCAAAAGAAGGATTTTATTCAAATAAATTTTTGTTTTTTTAAAAAACAATATGCTTGCGCCACTGACTAATATTAAATGTTATCAATTTTTTAAGCCATTTTTTACTACAAAAAAGTAAAGTACCATGCAGCGACTGTGACAAAATCCGTCGTTGCTGAAGATGCTTGGAAAGAGGGACACAGACTATCAGAGGACAGTAGAGTGCTGGTTAGTACCAATGGGTATTACAATCTATTACGGAGGCTTTGGGGATTCTTCAATACCCGAACAACATGAACAGGGACGAATGATTGAAGATTAGTCATACTTGGAAGCCTTTGATTGAGAACAAACAAGTGAACCGGAGCATACCTGAACTAACCAACCGTAACACGTCTGAACCAGTCAACATAAACACTGAATTAGCCAACCATGCTGTTTAACCTGGAGATAAATAACGTTTACGTTTTTGACAGTTTCTTATTAGAAGATTAAATGACAATCTCTATTTTATTTTGTCATGTTGCATCATTATTCATTGAACAACCCACATGTTACCAATATTTGGTGAGGAATCTTCAATGGTCACTTATTGGAGTTGCAAGAACTTAATAATCGCTTGAATGCAAATAGTTAGAGCGGCTTTCTTGAAAATTATTTATGTGACTTACTATAAGACATCCCGTTGAATATTAAACAACAAATGTACTTCCAACAAGATGGTACGCCTCCTGTGAGGTAACCTCCAAGAAATCCCGACTTAAATCCGCTGGATTTCTTATTATGAGCATTTTAAAAGCAATTTATTTATTTCTTGGGTAATACTATCCACATTTTGTACAAAAAGGTTTTCTGTATGATATACAGGAATAATTGCTTTCTGTGTTAAATGTACAGAGTGTTCCAAGCGCCTGTGCCACTGTATTATTTCTTCCAAACTTTTTGTAGGAAGGGAAATTTTTGGAAAATGATAAGTTATTTTGAAACAGCATTTTATTAGTTTTAAAACAGCTGTACATCATTTTAGAGAAAACTGCATTTAAAGTTTGAGTTGTAAATGTATGAATTACTCTACAATCTCGGGTATTCATTAAACAATGGACCATACTTTAAGGTTAGGACAAAAAAAGTGATTTAAGTTAACTTATCTTAATACAACAAGGGCGCCGTATTCTTGAAATAGTGTGTTCTACAAATACAAGTAATTTTAGACATTTAAGAACTGAATAATATAGATTTTAGTAAATAACAGAAATATTATCTCATGCCACCTGCGGATATTCAAAAGTACCGAAGTAAAATGAATATATAACTACAGAAAGCGGTCTAATCAACACAATTTTAGGTACAGAAATCTTTCAAAATACGTACTTTTTAAATTCGACTGTAGATGTAAATATTGTTATAACACAAACTTACATAGTTCTGCATATAAGATTGTTTACTTTTGTTTATAAGTGTGTGAAAATAATGGTTAAAATATGGGGTAAGAAGAGCAAAATATTGTGTGTCATATAAATGCATTTAGAAAATTATTATGCCTAAGTACAAATATTTTGAGAATAGCAACCAACGCTAAAATTCGCTGTCATGTCATAATTTAATTCATATGTTTACGTTGTAGTTTTGTGCTCTTCAGTTTTTAGTTCCTTATTTTAATTTTATACGTTTTATAGTTATTAAATAAAGGAATATGTGTCGGGTACAGATATTTTTCCCGATATTGTTCGTCGGTTTGTTTTTCTATGTTATGAGGCAAGACTGCCGCGGGTGCATAAAAAGTTTTCTATTATCTATTAGTACCTACCCATTTCTCGCGTTCTATTTTCTTATAATAAATAGGCATTTTATCTACCTGTACTTACGAGAAGTGTGTTTTATCGGTAGTGAGTGGTTGTAATGAGTGAATATGTAGTTTTGCCAGTTTGTAACAAAATAATAAAAAAAGGATGTAAAATACTGGAGCTAACTGGATTAACTGTTACCTATCTATCAGGTGTTATTACTAATAAGAATGTTCATTTTTGTTATTTCTGCATTTAAAAACGATGCAAAAAGACGACCGCATGGTAGCTGACATTGTTGACAGATGTAAGCTTTATCTCAGTCGATGCTTATCATAGCCACCGACTTTCAGTAGCAAAAAAGGGGTTTTCTCCATTTTTTAAATATCGAGCTAAAATTCTGAAATATTTTTCTTATTGCCTTTTAGGCCTCCCTGAACACGTGGTTAAAATTTTTGAACTTGGTCATAATTAACCCTGTATTATTTGAAGAGAATTTAAATAGTAAAAGTGGGTAAACAAATCATCAATAATTTTATTTTTGCTATACGCGTTTTATTTTTCGATATTTCTGAACCTAAAAATCACCATAAATTTGATTTAACGGCAAGAAATATGGTGACCGTATATATAAGAAGTTATAGATCTGAGAAAATATTTTTTACAGACATTTTTTAGAGCGTGTAAACTGTAATGATGATGCACACCTTAGCGCACAGCAAACGACTAAATTACATGTCTATCTTTTTATTTTTCCGATGTTCCCCACTTTTGAGTTTATTTCGAAAAATAATTTCTCATGCAGGTATATTTTATAACGCTTTCACCTTTCTGCGAAAGAATAATTTCCTAATGCAAAGGCTACATTATTTATCTCCCCCATAAAACATCATGCATAAGGTACTCGAACTCGCGTAAAGCTTCTTCCAGCGTGTTAATAAAAATGCGCGCGAGGTGTCCGATATAAAATTTTACGTTCAAAATTTGGTACGTGTATCGTAAAGATATAGGCAATGAAATTGAATCCTAGGTGCAATATGCAGGCGTTTTATGACGCACCGCTAGGTCAATATGTCGTAAACGCCATTGGACGTGTTTTGCATCGCAGCCGCTATACATATTCGGCGCTCCGACGCTAATCGCCGTAATCAGATCGACGGACGGGTGCGTTGCACTATGCGGCAACAGCATTTCGGGGACGCCGAGCGATACGGGTCAAATTTAATGAACTCCTGGTGTTAACAGGTCACAGTGTGACTTGTACTTGTAGTAAATATCTAGATTGGATTGTAATGATGTTCATTCTAGAAAATAATGGTGAAATTGCATGATTTTTCCAATTAGGTATTAGGCAAGAAATAATTCATTTATTTCCTAACTAGCAAAATAATTTTTATAAAGATTGTATAAATTGTTACAATAGTACATTATACTATAAGGGAGAGAAATGCGTTATTTTGGCAGAGGTGCAATTTGCAATGCACCAAGGACAAAATAGCATCTCTCCCGAATGATATATACTATTTTTTCCACGGTTTCATTAACTTAAAAACACATATTTTGTCATTATGAAGTAAGTAGCACCAGAATTATTGTATTCGGATTTGAGCATTTATTTAGTAGTCGTTGAGTTATTGTCATAACTACAAAATAAACAAACAAAAAGAATTGTCAAATTAAGGTGCTAGTTTGGTTTAGTTTAAAGTTTGTTTAGTGCACAATGAATAATTGTGAGTCGGAAGAGATTGTGGAGGCTGCAAATATTGCAATAAGCAATTTACTGCCTACGAAGTCAAGATCTTTATACGATTAGCCTACAATCGGTTCAAAGAGTGGCGCGCCGAGAAAAATGTTCAAATATACAGCGAGAATGTTTTGTTGGCATACTTCAGTGAAAATGCAAAGAATTACAAGTCTTCCACATTATGGGCGCAATATTCTATGGTTAAGTCATGCTTGATAATTTACGACAACATAGATATAAGCAAATTCCCCAAGTTGATCGCATTTTTGAAAAGAACCGGTGACGGATTTCAAGCGGAAAAATCGAAAATATTGACAAAGGGTGAAATCGACAGTTTTATATCAAGTGCAGATGACAAAGAATTCTTAATGATTAAGGTAAGATTACTTTTGTTGTTAGGTATTTCAGTTATTAAGTATTTTGATTTTTTATAAGTTGGATTAATTCTGGGGATTGCCGGAGCTTGTCGAACTGATGAACTAGTCAATTTAACTGTAGATATTGAGGATGTAGGCTCTTCCTTGATTGTAAAAATTCCAAACACTAAGACAAAGATTCCACGAACTTTTCTGGTTACGGATGTGGGAAATATGCTTGAATTGTTTCGAAAGTATCTGCCCCTTCGTCCTCCCCACGTCAAGCATAAGCGCCTTTTTTAGTACTACAAAGCAGGAAAATGTAGTTCGCAGCCAGTTGACAAGAATACCATGGGAAAAATTCCAAGTGTAGTAGCTTCGTATTTAAAATTACCTGATGTTGCATATTATACTGGTCACTGCTTACGAAGATCTTCAGCGACATTACTGGCAGATGCTGGTGTGGATATCACGACAATAAAGCATCATGCTGGTTGAAAATCAACGACAGTCGCTGAAGGTTATGTCGAGAACTCCATTGAAAATAAGACCAAAATTGCTAATCAGGTTTTAGTAGATACCACTACTAGCGCAATTACAAAAATTGTAAATGTAAGCGAAAGTAATATTCCTTCTAATATTAATTTTGAAAATTCTACAAATGTAACATTTAATTTAAATGTCAATAAATAATTTCAATGTTATCTTTTCTTTTGCATGAAAAATGTTCTGCATAATGTAAACTCCCTTGGGAGCATTATACTCCCTTGGGAATAATCGACTACTTCTGTTTTAATTTTGATGTCATAGAAACTGATTTCTACACCCGACCGTGGAAAAAATATGTTTTATAGCAGCTTCAAATTGATATAACGTGGTTAAATCCAGTTATACGATATTTAGATAATCGAAAAGGGCCCACTTTTATAAAACAATTTGGTAATGTAACAGTTGTATAAAAATGCATACAACACTTTTAAAACAATTTTATATAGCACTATAAAAACGTTTTGTAATCTGTATTTTGGTATTATTTAAAGAAACATATTTTTAGGGAAGAATATTAAAACTAAATTATTTTAAGATTGGCGTATAATGCAGTTTCATTATTATTTGTGTTTATATTTAAAAGGGGTAGCCTAAACTCAATGGCGATCATTTGTGTAAATGGTAGACAGGTATAATAATTACAATATTATCAGTTCAACAATCTTGTGTTTCAATTTTATTGCGCCGCGAATTTTATTGATAAAATATAGATATGTTTGTAACAAAAAATTATGCACTTTAGTTTAGGCCACATTTTCCTTAAAATTACAAAAAATAAATTTCAAAAATATTAAAATTATGCTTTGTTAAATTCATATTATCATTGTATATTTAATGATTCTGTTTAAGAATAATCTTTCAAAAATGGTAAAATCATGTTTTAGATATAATTTTAAGACTTTCAACTAATTATAAATGGCGACAGTCGCTGATCCGACAAATATTCATTTAAACAAGGCCACTTATAATAAAACGATTTTATTCCACACATTACACTAAAATTAAAGTTAGGTTTAGAATTTTATTACGCGAAATATACAACAATTTTGTTTTCTCAAACTACAGTTTTGTTTTACAACATATTTATAAAATAAGGAGTATTTATATAGATTAAACACAATTATAAAAGTTTTTATAAATAAGCGCATTTCGAAGCTAAAAAATAATGTTATTAATTTCCTTATATAGTGTGTCTCATAATTAGCTGCCATCCCTGAACAGGCCGATTCTATGATCAAAACTAAGTAAAAAAGTTCATGGGTCCGGAAATGCTTCGTAAGGACACAGGGACCCATTGAAGAAGGAGGAATGGAAATCATTTTTTTTTGCAGTATCTCTCAATCGCGCTGTGATAAATGAATGCAATTTGGTATACACAACTAAATTTTGATGAGCAATTTTATGGACTAATCCATTTATTTCCACAGGGTCCATTGGGGTGGGTACGGGGGGGCCCTTGGCATTTTGCGTGTGTAACTTTTTCATCTTTGACTTTTTAACAAATTGGACAGCAAATTCCGTTTTCCCGAACTGTTTTGCGTTAAAAAGGTACTCTTGTTTCAAATCGTTATCTTTAACGGCTTCTGAGAAAATCGCTTTTGAATTAATCCCACTTTGGTCAATTTCATAGTAATTTAAACAAAATTATCAAGGTATTCTTATTTCAAAGTATTGTGAACCCGATTGCCAATTTAATAGTTCTAAGCGAAAAAAATGGAACAGTTTACGGGACAAGAATTAGTTAATATGATATTTATTTATGGCTTTTGCGATGGTAATGCTGCAGCGGCAGAACGCGAGTACGGGAGAAGGTTTCTAAACGGAAGGCTGCCATCAAGGAGGACATTCCCTACAGTATTCCGCAACTTAACTGCAATCTCCACTTTTCGAATGGCACCGGGTCAAGGACGTCCCAGGATTAATAGGGAACCGGAGGTCCTTGACGCTATTGAACAAGATCCTACAACTATCATACGGAACATTTCAAGGAAAATAAATGTTCCTCGGCCAACGGTACTACATATCTTAAAGATTTCCTTAACAGAATTGATTAGGTGTGCTACTAACATTTCAAGTTGGAAGAATATTAAAGCGACAAAGTCTACATGCCTATCACTATTGACGTGTACATGGTTTGATACCAGAAGATTTTGCGCCACGTATGCAATTTTGTCGCTGGATTTTGTCGCTGGACAACGAGCAAGCTTCCAAAATTTTGTGGTGTGACTAAGCTACTTTTACCCGAAATGGAAAATTTTTATAATTCTCATTATTGGGAAAAAGAGAACCCACACGTTGTTCGGAGAACAAACCTCCAGCAACGGTTTTCCATAAATTTATGGGCGGGAATAATTCACGACATTCTGATTGGACCTATTGAAATTCCACATCGTCTCAATTCAAATCTTTATTTAAACTTACTTCAAGAAAATCTTCCCCAAATTCTCGATGATCCGCCTCTAAATTTACGACGTAACATGTTTTTTCAACACGACGGAGCCCCGTCACATAGTGGTCGCAATGTCCTAAATTTCCTAAACGAAAAGTTCTCTGGACGGTGGATAGGGAGGCACGGACCGGTAGCTTGGTAGATAACAATTTGAAACAAGAGTACCTTTTGAACGTAAAACAGTTCGGGAAAACGGAATTTGCTTCCGTACTCGCGTTCTGCCGCTGCAGCATTACCATCGCAAAAGCAATCGGGTTGACAATACTTTGACATAAAAATACCTGGCTAATTTTGTTTAAATTACTATGAAATTGACCAAAGTGGGATTAATTCAAGAGCGATTTTCTCAGAAACCGTTAAAGATAACGATTTGACACAAGAGTACCTTTTTAACGTAAAACAATTCCGGGAAAACGGAATTTGCTGCCCAATTTGTTAAAAAGTCAAAGATGAAAAAGTTACACACGTAAAATAACAAAATATCTTTACATATAAGTTGCATTATTTGGAATACACATTTGTGTCAAAGAATATAAAAAAAATTGTATACGTAATAATGTAATACTGATGTTAATTTGATTATTCACATAAATAAAAGAAAAATACGAATACACTAATTCTACCTTCATGAATTTGGGATTTAAAAATTTGAGTTAAGACAAATTTTTATTTGTCTCTCCACAGAATATTGGAGATAATATTATGGAAATTTCTACATAACGCACATATATTATTTTTAACGATTGATTTACATGCAGATAAATCAAAACCTGTCGGCCCAGTGACTAACATGGCTTTCCTGCCAGAAACATATCTCCGTATCCCCGTGTCCATTTTCTCTTTTTAGGGGGTTATAATTTTAACTGCTCGATAATATTTTTTACATATATATCCCAAATAAAGGGTTTTCGTTTAATTTATCTTTACTGTCAAGTCAAGTGGTTTATGTTTTTTAAAAATTGCTGGAATGTGAAACATATCCTACTTAAACAATGGAAAGTTTACCTTATTTTATTATGCAAATAATTAATATATGTATTCTTCGATCTTGATACTGTTTATAAACAAATTATGATAAAAAGTAATAAAAATGTAAATATGATATTTGCATATCTATGTAGATATTATAATGATGGAAATTTTTCAAGAATGTAGGAAAACAGGTTTTAATTGTTTGCGTTCTTTATATTCATTATGCATATAGTACAGTAATTTGTTATGGAGTCGGCTAGCATAAACCTTTAATTTTATTTAAAGCTCATATATTTTAATAGTTATTTATGTAATAACTGCAAAAAAAGGAAATACGTCAGATCTTACATATAGTGGCCGATTTTTCGTGTACGTAATGTTCATATGTCTCCGTTTCTTAATAAATTTGGGTAGAGTACGCATGTTCTCTAGAAATGCAGGAAGTCCTTCTTGTAGAAAATTTAGATAACTATTTAGGCTGTTCATAAAAATAAGACCCAATGAAATGCCTACCGATGCCGCACCATACATTTACTCCAAAGTGGCCTTGGTTTTGGACTGGATTTACAATGTGGGGATTTTCAATGGACCATTAGTGTTCGCTGCGCCTGTTTGGCAAACCATTACTGACAAACCGACTTTCGTCCGTCCAAAGAAAGTGCCGAAGAAGGTTCTGATCAACTGTTTCTACATTTACTACAATTTGAGCTATAAAATTAAATCTATTTTCAATGTGACGCTCAGGCAAATACTCCAAAATATGAATTTTGTAGTCATGATACCGATTGGTCTTTAAAATCCGTCGATTTATCCAAATTCAATTCCGGCTAGCCTACCGTATAGAATTTAGTGGATTTTGTTTGAAATACTGTAACAGTCTGGCTATATCCCAACAAACATTTAAAGTTAAAATTACGTTAACTTGACCTCTGAACTGGTCAAAAACTTTTCATGACCAATTCCGCATAAGGAAAATTTACTTATATTCGTTGGCCTTTTTCTTTATGTGGGGAAAAAACACTAAAGTAATATGGAAGTTAATAATTGGTCGGCAAGGATTTTATTCCAATAAGATAATTGGACCTAAAAGAAATACGGACCAATTTTATGTTAAAATTTGAACACATTATTACCAAAATATACCCTAATTATGCCCTTTATATGGCCTACTTTTGCTAGAGAGAGACAACATTATATGTTTGCATTCTAATAGCGAACAGGAATAGGAAGAGAAAGAAAGAATATAAGTCAGGCTACAAAGCTACAAGTAGAGTAGGAGTTAGTATATGAGTATTTATAGATATTTAGATTTTAATATAATATAAAGTTTGTATTTTTGGTTTCTATTCAACAAATTGTACAACCCAGGAAATTTTTTCGTATAATATGATGACCAAACTTTCATAAAAATAACGCGCCTTATAAATATACATTTTTACTATTGCTTCTTAATAATATTATTATTCTGAAAAATAACCTAAAATAAAAACTGGATGTATTTCGTGATAAAATGTGTTTAATAATTTTTCGTCATAAATATATTAAATAATATTATCTGCATTAACGTAATTTTGATGAGTAATCAATTAGAAATAATAAACAAAACATCTAGCATTTGTTACAACATGGCCGCTCAAATAACTTTGAAGTCAATTTGTCTCAAGTTTAACCTATAGCCTATACCAATGTTGACGTCACACCAAAATATTAACTTTGTGGTTGAAATTTCCTCCAAATAAAGACATTTTATGGTAATTTATTACCAACTAAATTATTACTAGGTACCTACATATAAAATTCTGCTCTTGGATTTATTTGTGATTGAAAATTCAAATTAAAGCCAATAATATTATGTGTGTGTAATAACAAAAACAAAATAAATATTTTGGAACGGAATTCAATTCAAATTTCAATTCACATGCACTGCTGAATTTGTTTGAGACGATAACAGTGTATAGCAGTATATTATCATTAGCTTGATTTATATAATCTGCAGCGTTGGCTTTGATTTTGGTAGGCGAAATATGAACCCAATAATTATTTTTTACAACTCTGAAATTTTGTGTGGTAAGCCGCCTGTTGGGCTTTATGTTTTGATTTACTCGTACGACAGAAGTAGGTTTTTATTGCAGATCATCAAAACACAAAACAACTTCAACACCCTATTGCATGAAAATATCTATCTGAATACATATAACAAGAAGCTTGCTCCCTAAAAGATCAACATTTACGTCGAAGTATTATTAATAAGTAAATTTGTACCATAATATAGAACAATATTTCTATTAGGTTAATTGAAATGATCAAATATTTCTTAGAAGTTATCAACAAAGTTGAATATATTTTATATTGCAATAAAAATAGAACTTATTCAATTGAAGGATTTAATATGGCAAAAATAACTAGTTATTACCTTATTCTTAACCACTATAGTTGAAGACAAAATTAGTTTTACAATTTTGTAATAAATATGTAAATATTTGCCTATTATAATTATTTAAAAAATCCCTGGATATTGAAGACATATTTCATGGCGAAATTAAGTAAATTATAACTTCTTCTTACACGTTATTTGAATGTTAACATTTGAAAACACAGAAAAGGTAAACAATATGTAATTTCGAACTGTATAAGTTGACATATATTTCGTTTTACTTGGAAGTCATTATATTACTCTTAGTTAACAAATTTCTGACTAAAATTTTGGTATTATAAGATTTTGTAACATTGAAGACTATTTTTATCGCGAAATGTAGTAAATCACGATCAATTTAGGTTCATTTTTCTTGTGCAGTAGTCTATTATGCTTAAATGTTAGTTGGGATTAACATTGTTCCTTACCCTTCGGTTATTTGATTCTGCCGAACAGAATTGCATCTTATTAGAAAAAAGAGAGCATTTTAACAGGGAAACAATTACGTCATTAGTCCTTTCTGTCAAATCTCAAAGATAATACTTTCGATTGAAAATGGAGCTTACCTTATCCCATTAAACCATGCACGTGTCCCAAATTTTATTTTATTTTTTTATATCCTCACAGTTGAGTTGAGACACCCTGTACTTACATGTTTATATTATAATAATATGTTATGTAATATCCAAAAAATATTGAATCCATATTTTTTTTTTCAATATTTGGCGCTACTATAGATACACTAAAAAATAATTACAGTAAAAATAGATGGCAATTTATTTACCATTCATTATTGCTGTGATTTTCTTATAGATTGTGATTTTACAATTAAAATGTAAAATTGCATTGTAAATTTATTTTGAGATGTAATTTTCCGTTTAGTAACTGTAATATTACTTTGTAATTTTACAATACAAAAATTTTTACAATGTAACTTATATAATTACATATAAAAGTACAAAGTAACTTTACAATCAATTGTATAATTACATTGTAATAAAACATTTTTCACTATAACTACAATGTAATTTTTATTTATTGTACAGGATGGTCCAGTTTGGATACTTAGGTACCTATAGAAGGTTTCTCCTATTTTCGGAAAAGACAGAAAAATGTTAAGCAGATGTCTCGGGCTCAATTTTCGAGAAAAGTTGAATTGCGAGAATCACATTTTGATTTGTTTAAAAAATACCTACGTGATGTTTTTCAATTTTGGCCGTTTTGTATGATAACTGTGAAACTTTTCTACTTATAAAATTATTTAGCGGCTTACGCTTTTTTATCACTTCGAGTTTTCCGTTATAACAAACTGTCATATTTTTTTAATCAAACATATGTGTTTTAATTTATTTTTATTCAACTTGTAATTTATTTCATCTTACGTGAATATTTTCGTAATATTTATTTACAAAAAGAATTTGCTAGTATATTTATAACTTAAAAATATTTTTATGCATACCTACGTATTAAGTGTTTCGACATAGATACCTAATAAATTTTTTGAATAGTAATTCCAAAATTAACAGTTGTTACTTACCTTACGTAACAATCATGTCAGGCTTTTCTGTAAGTTTCTCAATAACATCACTGCATCAGGATGTTATTTAAAAAGAAAAATCTTCTAAACTAAATATTCGTTCTATTAAACATTTTTGCACAAATTGTGTGAAAAACATTTACAAAATCGTACTATTCCTAACCGATTATGTAAATTTAGCTCAGTTAGCTAATCCGTAGTTACAGCTATACCTATTATATCTTCAATAAATTAACTACCTTGTTTTGCTTAATTTTTTGAAGTTAGAAAAACATGTAGGTACACCTAAGTGGTACGCTACAAATATAACGAATATATTTTACTTTTTGATAGATTAGTACAAACGTAGGTAATGGTTCATATTATTGTTGACTACAAAAATTCTGGTTTCACAGCTCCAACAATAATTTTACTATTTTTTCTAGTATGTTATGTAATTTTGAATAAAAGTTTATAATGTTAGAATAAATATAGTTAGATTATGAAAAATAAAGTATTAAGGTCTTTCGATATTTTTTATTTAATTTGGTACCTGTACATTTAGGCCATTTTTACAAAACAAGACACTTAATGTTATACAAAACATATATAACAAAGTAAATCTATATATCGTATATATCAAATAATAAAGTTTGTTGTATATGTAAACATAAAAAAATAAATATTTTATAATATACAAACGCGATCTAATGTGTAATTTAGGTACCTACAATTTAAATATAATTCTAACGTAGAAAATAATATATTGTTTATATGTAAGATGAACAGAGTTCAATCTACAGTTGGTATCTGATTTTTGTAGATGCAAAAATACCATTGTTCCTTTGCTTCAGTAATTCTGTATAAAATACATACCTATTACGTTATCTCATATAGGTTATCTTATAAGCAACTCAAGACAAAACTACTTATTGTAATAAAAGCACTCACTAGTCACTCTAGATTTGATTATTTTGCTAGTCACTACTCACTAAATTAATTATGTAAGTACTTAAGTTCTAGGTACATGCTGCATTTGTCGAAATAAAGCATGATTTATTTAGGTTATGTTACAACCAGTACTAGACAAAACTATTTATAGGACCAAAAACACTCACTTGTCACTCTAGATATGATTATATTGCTAGTCACTACTCACTAAATTAATTATGTAAGTACCTAGGTCCTAGGTACACGCTGCATTCATCGAAATGAAGCAAGAAATAATGAAGACGTCACCACCCAACGGTTAGTGGCAGTGCGTTTTAAAATTAGTAGTATCTTCACACACAAATTAAGCATATTTTTACAGTCAATTATATAGTAAATTTGGTATGTTCAGTAATTTTACAATGTAAAAAAGTGGATTTCACATTGCTAATTGTAAATGTATTACAATATATTCTATAAATGTACATATTACATTATAATTACATATGAAGTTTACGGTTTTGTTGTATATTTGCAGTTTTCTTGTAAAATTACAAGCGTCAGTGTAATATCATCATTATTTTTAGAATTATTTTAAGACAATTATAAGGATATTTTTACAAAGTATATTTGTAAAGTTACTGGCCTTTTTTTCAGTGATATCCTTTATTCTTCCAAACAACGCAATGCATATGTTTCCCTTTCAGTTTCATGTAAAATGACTTTTCGATATTGGGACATAATTTTGTCGTACTCCGAACAAAATAACTCTCAATTCGCTTGTAACTGGGAGCGAAATTCGAACACAGCGCAAAACGTGTTATTAATAATTATACAATATAATGGATATAAAGCGGAATTTGCAGCACGTCTATTTACCATTTAAAATCCGATGCTGTGATTGTTAATTTCCACGTTTTAAAATGCTATATCAATTATTGTGTTTACAAGCTAATGGAATTTTAACACAAAATTTGTTCCCGCTTTGTCTCACTTTTTGTCGACCGGTAATGGATTTTATTAAATCAACTTCGTTGATAATTGATTTATATAAAAATTCTTACTTGGCGTCGGTGTTTTGTGAGGTTTTTATTGGGTGCCGGATACTTTATTGGACGCTCGGGGAGAAGTTATTAGCCGGCTGCGTGAAATTCGACACGAATAAAAAGATAATATTTACGAAACGATTTTAATTAAAAATCTTGAATGCGGGCTTTGTACTATATATCATTTTTTGATAGATCTTTACCGCCAAATCTCTTTATTGCAATAATTGATTTCAAAATAATAACAAGCGTGTTAGGAAAAATATTATGTATCTGCATATATTTTCAGAAGAAGAAAACACAAATGATTAATATTAATTTCTTTATTTATACAATTTATCATATAATTCTGAAATATTTAACGTTTCTTCATAATATTTGTTTCATTTACACCAGCAACTTCGCCATTTTCTTGAATATGAACGTAATTTTTATTAATTAAATTTCTTAACTTTATTCTTTACAAGATGTGCTATAAAGTATGTAACCAATCTTTTGAGCATTGCTCATTACATAGCACAGTCATTATATTACGGTGGTCAAGTTGATGTAACAGATCTGTCGAAACCCTTTGATATGCTAGATCATGTTTTCTTATTGAATAAATTATCTAATTTTGGACTAACTACATCTTTTCTTCAATTTTTTTGTATATATCGTGGATTTACATCTTTTCCTTGAAACATTGAACGTTACTGCATGTGTGATTACATTATATGATTATATTTGTAAACGCTACTCATTCAACTTAAAAATCAGTGAAAAATAATAACTGAAATCTATTTTTCTCGCGCGTATTTGCGTCTATGCGGATTGGCCTTAAGAATGGTCCGTTGCGTATCCCTTGCGGTCTGTCATTATACCAGTTTATCTGCCACAGGGGAGTTTAACCCACTTAGAGATATCGAGAGCGATTTCAGGGAGGCTGTTTATTAAATAAAAGAATATCATGGACAAAGCACATGTGGCTTTTTATCTCAGTGCTCATGTAGAAAATCAATTTCCGGGAATTCAACGGAGCGAGGAGGAATTTTATCGCGTCCTGTCAAATTCGCACCGTCGGCGTCGCTTGTGGTGTATCTGGGAGATATTTGCCGATGTGTATAAAGCGGTCATGGTTCGGTTCTTTTCTAGAATCGTGATTTTTTTTAAATTATCAGTTGGGTCTCTTTAAATTGTTTTTACTGTTAGTTCTAGGCAGACATACACTATATTTCTACTGATAAAATAATTTGAAATATATTACAGTGGCAGAGTTACTGGATGGGTATTTTTGAATGGAAAAAATATTGAAGTTTCTTAGCAGCGATTTGGAAGAAAAAAGTGCTATTGTATTTTTTTAGGATAAATAGTTTTAGAATAATTTTATAAAAGCACTTGTTTCTTCCAAATCGATTGTAGATTACGAAACTTGAATAATAATACCAGGGAAAGGCAGTAGCGTATAATTTATGGTAAAAATTATACAAATCAAAATATTTGAATTATCCTATCAAGAGAAATTTGCAGAAAGCTATATATATATTTTAATTTGAACACCCCGTATTTCAAAATCTATCGACTATTCGACAAAACTTTATATAATAAACTAGCCTTATTTTTAGGTGTTCTATCACCTCTTTCAGTATTTACCATTCATATAAAATTTTTTCGAAAAGTTGATAACTTCAAAATTATTGATTTTTATTCCCTTTTTTTTGAGAAAAACTTTTATAATTTTGAAATAATTTATTTCAAATTTGCTACACTTTTTTATTTCAATTCTATCTATAACATTGATTATGGCCAATTGTGCAAAATTATGTTTTTGTTCAAATATCTGAAAATTGAATAGGAAGAAAAATGTACTAGATTTAGAGAAAATTTAGTTGTGCCAGTCGGTAAAGTATGTTAATTTATGTAATACCTGAAAAATGTCCAGGATTTATAGATACTAAATTATTCATAGAATTTCATATGTCTGGTGATCTATGAAATTAACAAAAAATAAGTATAAAGGCATGATGAGAAACGCCCATCGTTACTGAATGTTGTTGTGATTTAATCAATTTTGTACCACTTACTGTTTTCTAGATTTTCTTGCTGTGCATCCTCAAATGAAACACCATGTACCTATAAGTAATAAGAATTCTAAAAATAGTGACATGTTTCCAAAACTTCTTCTATACTGCCCAAATCGTTTTAGTATGTCAAGACAATATAAAATAAAGCATTTTTGCAAAATCAAAAAGTACAAAAACTTATAATTTTTATGTTTAATCCAAATTATACTTTTTTATTACTTAATTGAGGTAATACAGGAAAAGTCAATTATATGTCTGATGTTGTTTATATTTGACAGTTATATGCCAAAAAACGTTATTTAAATTCCATGAATCCTGAATAGATTTCGGAAAACTACAGCTGTATTTCACAAAGCTTGACTGAAACTAAACTAACTAAAGAAAATGTGTCTCATTGTGACGATAGTTTTAGCCTATAAATTTGTGAAAAAAATTATTTTTAAGTGTAAAACTAACAGGTCTTGAGATAATTGGAATTGTAAAACATCCTATCAAAATATCAAAAAGTTTATGTGAATTATAAATAAGTAGCGCACCATCTTATAATAAATATTATGCAGTAATTATAATTGTAGTACTTGTACTTTTATATTAAGAAACCTCTACAGGGTATGGCTTAACAATAAAAAAATATGTTTCGGAATTCTAGCTAGATCTTTAAAAAATGTCCCATTTCCTCTTTTCCCCCAAGAAAATCGGCGCCTATGATAATCATAATCATAATCCGAGATGGAACAAACAGCACATAGGACGAACCATAAATTCCTTTTTTTAATTAATATAAAACGTTAATCTAACAGAAGACTGTTAACATCTTGGGATATTATACTACTAATTGTATGCAATCGATTATTGTTAATATTATTGCTATTATTAGTATTATCTAAATTGAATTCCCAAATAACACAAGAAGTTTAACAATGTATCGGTGTGAAGAACACCTTGCACTTGTGGCCTACAGATAGCGACAGATTCTGTCAAAAATAAAATACCGAAATCGGTGATCTGTTTGAAATAATTTTTGAGTATCTCTTCGTAAATATTGCTCTTTTCGTGTATTTTTATGCATTATATTAAAAAAAACAAGCGTTTCTTGTTCTTGCAAGATTATGTCTTGTATTTTGGTATACGTTGAATAATTTTGTTTAGAGAAAATGTAGCTTGTAAAAGCTCAAATTATGTTTTGACTGTAGTAATAAACAGCTTCAAAAGTAGAGAGAGATAGCAGAACAAGCATCTTTTCCAGAAGCGGCAAATAGTTTTATTAACTTTTATGGAATTTTGTTTTGAGAATATTTAATACTAGCTGTAAAATGAGAATTACATTTAATTATATAATTAGAGAATTATATTTAAAGCGCATTTTAAAAGTTCTGACAGTAGCGTCCTTTAGTAAAAGCTCTACGGCACAAAAACACATGGGCATTTCAGTTAGTAGATAGTGTTTGCTTTAATCCATCGTGACCGTCCTTAGGTCAAATTAAGCGTAAATAAGAAAAAAAACGACTAAAATCAAAAATAACATTGTCTGACACAATACATTTTCACCATTATTATTATATTCTACGATATCGATTTTTACCGGAAAAGTATATTATTAAACCTTTATAAAATGAAATTTTAAAGCACATTAACATATTAATTTTATTGTATAATAGATGTTGATACGGAAGCTCGCTTACCTTTTTAGTTTGTTAAGGTCGCCGTATTTCTCTCCGTAAAATGATCGAATTTGTGGCGATTTTTAAGTACAGAAATAAAACACGTAGAGCAAAAGTAATATCAAAATACAAAATTAAATATATTTTACTTTTAATGATTTTATTAAAAATATATAATTCAATTCTAATGAACAACAAAAAAGAATTAGTAGTAGTAGTACATATTCTAATAAGGGACATAAACTAATATTCTAGTAAATCATAAACAATGAATCAACAAACATTAAGCAAAGATGTATTTAGGCACTACATAATAGGAGTTTATAGTTTGTTTTATTATAATACTATTAATTTTGACATATTTTGTGTAAAACGTATAAAAAACCCATAGTGTATAAATTTATTAACTCGAAAGTTCACACACACACATCCTAAATTACATATTGGAAAATCTCACTTGCACAACAACTTTTTTTTACAGTGTAATAATAATTGATTGATACCAGATTTGAAGATACAGGCTGTATCACATAAGAGGGCTACTCCATGTATCTCGCTTAATATGCGAGATACGTCAAAAATCTTTAATTGTTTTTCTGTTGCATTTTTGGAGGCCTTTATGGTCGTAAAAACAAATTTGAGATCCATGGCCAACTTTATGAGTAATAACAAAAAAAACCTATAAAGTGCCCAAACTTTAAGGCTTTCTAACTTTTTTTTATTTTAAGAGATAGAGAAAACTTATTGGTAATAAATTTTTATTGCAAAATTGATACCTTCCATATAATATAAACAGATTTTTTAAATATCGTATGTGGTTCGCTGCGCCCTCTAGGCGGATAAAAATTTTTTTTATTGAAGCAGGCTATGGCCACAAAACATTGCCTGTTTTTTCGTCTTTCATGCAATATACTACATGTCGCTCGTATCTTTTGTATGTACATATTACAGTTTTTTCAATTTTAGTTAATAAAATGTACCTAAATATTTTCGTGTTGCTCAAGATAATGTAGAACCTGTTTTAAAGACGTCAACTGCAAAAAAATAATGAACAGAATGTACTTTTATATGCAAAATACAGATTTTCTTATAATATTATTTTATTGCTTTTCACATTAGAAGCAATTGGGTCTTTAAAATTATTTTGACACAGACAATGTCATAAAATAATATTATAAGAAAATCTGTATTTTGCATAAAAAAAGTACATTCTGTTTATTATTTTTTTGCAATAGGCGTCTTTAAAACAGGTTCTACATTATCTTGAGCAACACGTTAATATTTAGGTTCATTTTTTTTAACTAAAATTGAAAAAAATGTAATAAATATGAAAGATAAGGGCAACATGTAGTATATTGCATGAAAGACGAAAAAACAGACAATTTTTTGTGGCCATAGCCTGCTTCAATAAATAATTTTTTTATCCGCCTAGAGGGCGCAGCGAACCATATACGATATTTCAAAAATCTGTTTATATCAGATGGAAGGTATCAATTTTGCAATAAAAATTTATTACTAATAAGTTTTCTCTATCTCTTAAAATAAAAAAGTTAGACAGCCTTAAAGTTTGGGCACTTAACAGTTTTTTTTGTTATTACTCATAAAGTTGGTCATGGATCTCAAATTTGTTTTTACGAGCATAAAGGCCTCCAAAAATGCAACAAAAAAACAATTAAATATTTTTAACGTGTCTCGCATATTAAGCGAGATACATGGGAGTGGCCCTCTTATGTTATCTTTGTAAAATGTATAAAATCGCAATGGGGTAAATTTTACTCTTTTTCCGTGCGGACTTCCCTAGACCAAAAATGGTGTAAATTTCCTGTAAAATTTTACCCGCCTTTTCGCTGTGTAGACAAATTTACAAAAATTATCTATAAATAGACGTTGTAAATTAAATCCCCAAGTACTCCAACACCTCCGTGTCTCCCGGAAAACGATAACGACATATTTATGACATCGGGGCCGTATTTGTTCTAGGCAGAAATCGCGGATAAGTTCCGGAAACGGCGCCCGAATGCATACGGAGCCGTGTAACAGTCTGGATTGAATTGGAAAGCAGCGCTAGTGCGAATTGCCCATAAGATATTTACAAGACCAATCTTGGAGTTGGGGAACTCGCGTCTTAGGCGGTTCTATGTTCAGGCTGCGGCCGCATGGATTATGCATGGCCTTTACAAATACAACAACTGTATTAGACTGCAATCAGATAGCTTACACGGCAGAGAAGCGGGAGGGAGAGAGAAGATAGTCAGCCGTTGTGTTTTTGCTCGGTTTCAAATATAATGCACCACTACACGGGTTTTAAATTTTAACTCTAGAAAATGTTTGTATGTCAGATATTCAGAGCTTGGTTTACTCTTTTCTGGGCGTCTTTCCTAGCCCACATAACAAAATTTGGAAAGCATTTCAAATATGAAAGGTTTGTTCCTGCAGTAGTTGGAAACGGTTTGAAACTGTTAGAAATATTCGACCAGTTAAATTGAGAACGAGTTATCAGTGAATTTAACTCAAAAAGTAGTTGGACGGACATGCTGCTGCAGAAACAAACCTATAGTTTTCAAGTTTGATGTTTGTATAGAAGTTGCTGACATTTTCAACATCTAATCTAAAGGGAATAGAGTAATTTTTTCATTACATTTTCTGAATGCTTTCGTAATTTTAACGCGAACTGAAAAAAATATAATTTTCTGACGCCTCTAAAGCCTTCCCTCAAAATCTATATATATAAAATTCTCGTGTCATAGTGTTAGTCACCATACTCCTCGGAAACGGCTTGACTGATTTTTATGAAATTTTATATGTATATTCGGTAGGTCTGAGAATCGGTTTTAATCTATTTTTCCACCCCAAACATTTTTTTAAATTTTTGAACAAAATTTTTATTTTTACTTTTTTATGATGTGGCATTAAGAAATACATACAACCCTTAATTTTCACCCTTCTATCACATTTTAGTAATTTAATCATTTTTAATCCTGGTCGATAACTGATCGATTATCACTAGATCAGTTATCCCGCCAGGCGTCTACCGGTGTCATTTCTCACCACAAACAAAAAAAAATATAGACAGCGTCGGTTCATGATATAGGTCACGTGAGAGGTGCCGCGCTTTCTATGGGCCTAAGGTCCAGAAAATTGATATTTTATTTGCTTTATGTTGGCGGTTGTGCAAATATGATGGCTGCATTGCAATATGAAATTAACTAACTTGCTGTCATTTTGCCAATCACAGTAAACAAATGAGATTCACGCTACAATACAACCAACGTAAATTGTGCTGTTCTTCATATTCTCTTGACTATTTTTCATTTCCTTTTTAAATCTTGCTTCATTTCGTCCAGGCTGTTCTATATTTCTTTCTTTCAATGTTTCTTCATTTTGTCCTGACTATTATTTATTTATTTTTTTAAGTCTTCCTTCATTTCGTCCTGGTTACTCTTCACTTCCTCTTGACTATTTTTCATATTCTCGTAGGTGAGTAAAATTTTATTATAGATACATTTAAAGCAAGTTAAATATAACATAACCATTACTACATTTTTCAATGTAGGTATTTTCAAACATATAATTGATTCATTGTTCAACTTTTATAGAAAACGAGTAACTAGAAACAATGAACACCGAATTAGTATAGTCAAAATTGTTCTTTTTGTTGTAAATTGGTTTAATATGGAACATCTAGAAATACAGAATCTCGTTAGGATGCTCATCGTCTAGATTGGAGACTTAAATTAGTTTTGAACTAATTTAACAACAAAAACTGCCAGAAAGCTTCAGTTATTAGAACTGTTATAATGACAACATAAAAATTACTTATATGATTTATAATAATAGTAATACTCGTGTCACTAAGAAACATACGCACATAAAAATATGTTGCCTACATTACTTTTACACTTTACATACATTAACCTAAGTTCTTCTGAAGCTACCACTTTATTCTTCTGTTGAATGTTTAAAAGCGAGAACGTAATGCGATCTTTTAATTTTTTTAAGTGGATAAAATGCGACTAAAACAAGAATGCAATACGTTTTATCCACAACCACAATCTCAAGTGTGTCGAGTTTAATTAACAAAAAAACGTGAATAATGATTAATCACTCTTATATTGCATTGTCTCAAATTTGATAGTAATACTGTGAGGATACAAAACAATTTCTATTAAAAGTTTATTAGAAAACAGATATCTTTTTAACAGGAACAGAATTTGGATGTGTTTCTGAGAAAAATATAATTGATGACATCATTAGTGGTTTCTGTCAAATCTCAAAGATAATACTTTTGATTGAAAATGAAGCTTATCTCATCTAATCAAATTTTATATAAATTTTTGTATCCTCACAGCATGCCATTCTATTGAGTTTGAGACAGCCTGTATGTACATCATTATACCTTCATAAATAATGTATACAAATATCTCTATTAAAAAATTTCCAAACTTATTTATAAATATTAACCTTAACCATCATTTAGGCATTTGAATACATGTTTGTAAATATATTAAACAATACGCGAATAATTAAATTTGCGACGCAAATGTCATCTGTAGGCCACTAGTGTAAGGTGCACTTCACGCTGATAAATTTTTAAACTTCTTGTGTTATTGGGGAATTAAATTCTGTTAATACCAATAATAGCAATAATATTAACAGTAATCGACGATGTTTGCATAAAATAATTAGTAATATTTTAAACTGTAACTTATGCTTACAGTGTTCTGTAAATATGTTATACCCTTAAATATAACTAAGCTTCGTATGTTCTTGAGGTTTGGAGAGTATGCAACTAGCAATGCAATATTCTACGTTATGTCATTTTAGAACATTTAGTGACTAATTTTAAACGTTTTGTAGTAATTAAATACTGTGAAAATGTAGTTTTGGCAGTGTGCAACGAAAGAACGAAGAACGAATACAAAAGACTGCAGCTAACCGGATTAACTGTTATCTATCAGGCATTATTATTAATAAAAATGTTTATTTTTATCGTTTCTACATTTGACAACGCTTCAAAAAACGACCGCACGGTAGTTGACATATCTAGCCATCTCGGACGATGATTGATAGTCATAGGCGCCGACTTTCCGTAGGAAAAGAGGGCTTTGTCCCATTTTTTAAACAATGAACTAGAATCCCGAAATAATTTTTTTATTGTCTTTAGACCTTCCTGAGCGCGTGGTTAAAATTTTTGTACTTAGGTACAGTTAACCCTGTGTATTTATAAATAGTCGTGGACAAAGTATAATTTATTTATTTATTTATTTATTTATCAATAAGGAAAAACACAACAGGCAAAGTAGCCTAAAAAAGTGTTCCGCCAAGTAGGTAACAAAAGAATTAAAGAAATTGGTGTACAATGTTGGAAAGAGAAAAAATAACAACACTACAAAAATGTAACATAAATACACTTATCAAGTAAAAGAGAAAAAACTACATTATAATTAGAAAAAATAATTTACAAATTTGTAAGAAAAATATTCATAATATGCTTTTTGAAAATACCTATAGTAATATTAAATATATCCACATTAGAAAAGTTTGTATTAAAAAACTTACACATTCTATTAATTGGAGAATTCTGTCCAGATTGAGTTTTACAACAATTTATTGAAAAAGGGTGACGTACTCTAAAATTGCAGGGAGGCACATACAAATTAATATTAGATAAAAGTAAGGGTGAGTCTACATAGCTATGGAGTATTTTATATAGGTACATCACGTGACTCAATTCACGCCGATTCTGTAAAGAGATGATATTAAATTTCTTTTTGATGATTGCTATAGAATTCATGTTATATGCTCCATTGACTTTATAATCCAAGAATTTAAGAAACTTGTTTTGAACTGATTCAGTTCTAGAAATGTAAATATTATACTGTGGGGACCAAATTACAGAAGCAAAACTTAATTTACTTTGCACATATGCCAAATACAATGTTTTCAGTGCCTCAGGTGATTTAAAAGATCTGCTATTTCTTATAATAAAACCTAACATTCTACTGCCTTTTGCAACGACATAATCAACATGTGTATTAAATAACATTTTACTATCAAACATTATACCTAAATCTTTGGTTACAGAAACTTGTTTCAAATTAATTTGATTAAAATTATAGTCATATGAGAATTTATTAATGTTTCTAGTAAAAGTAATAAACAAGCATTTTTCTATATTAAGATACAGTTTATTCACATTACAATATGCAAAAAATCTATCAAGATCAGATTGGACAAGTAAACAATCAGCTAAACTATTTATTTAGGAAAATATCTTTATGTCATCAACGTACATTAAAAACTTGCTATGATGAAAACATAAATGTACATCATTAAGGTAGATAATAAAAAGCAGGGGTCCCAAGTGTGAACCTTGGGGCACTCCAGAAGTAGTTACATAAGGAGCTAAATGAAATCCATTTAACGATACAATTTGTGATCTGTTGAAAAGATAGGACGAAAACCAACGAAGTAGACTTCCGTGCACATCAATTTTCATTAATTTAGCAATGAGTATATTATGATTTAACTTATCAAAAGCTTTACTGAAATCAGTGTACACGGAATCCACCTGTATCTGAGAATCCAGTGCAGACAAAATGTGTTCGGAGTAATTTATTAAATTAGACTCTATGGATCTATTAGGTAAAAATCCATGTTGTTGCTCAATGACACTAGGCTTTACTTTACTAAGGAGAACACTATTTTTTCTAAAACCTTGCTGAATATATTTACCTTACTAATAGGTCTATAGTTAGTGACAACATTTTTATTGCCTATTGAAAACAGGAATTATATAAGCTTGCTTCCATAATCTAGGGAAAACACATTTCTCAAAAGATTTATTAAAAATAATAGTCAATGGGACATGTAAACTGTTCGCACACTTCTTAACAAAAAACGACGGTATGCCATCAGGATCAGCACCCTTATCCAAATGACTCAAAATTTCTAAAACCTGTTCAGTAGTAGCATATAAATTATCAACTAAATAAGGTGTACAATTTTCATAAAAGTTTGTAACATTATCGAAAATAGTTTGACTATATGGTTCAAAAGAATTTTGAAAAAATTTTGAGAATAAATTACTTACGTCACATCCACCTTGAGCAGTGACATGGTCATACATCATAATATTAGGAGTAACGCTACTACGATTTTTGATAGATATGAAATGCCAAAATTTTTTAGAATTACTAGGCAAACTATTCTCTATAGAATGTGTATAGTTCTTAAAATCAGTGTAAATAAGCTGCTTACATATTTTTCTTAATAAACAAAATAAATCATAATGAGTCCGACTTTTATATTTTTTCCATTCTTTATATACTTTATTCTTTTCTAAGATATATTTAATAGTATTAAATGTGAAGTAAAGAAGATATTTACCATTAATTTTCTTTTTTGGAACATGGTTATCAATAATATCAATAATTTTATTATAAAAAGTGTCCACTGATTGATCCACAGATTTATTTTGAAATAAATTGTCCCAACAAATATTTTCCAGCAGACTATTAATAACATTATAATCTCTTAAAATTTCAAAAAAAATATTTGTTACAGATAAAAATGTAAAAGATTTCAACGAAATTATGAATTCAACAGATTTGTGGTGGACATCTTATTATATCTTATATCTTACATTATCATAATATTAACTACTTTTATAAAAATATTTTTTTCAAACACCGGGACGACAGACACATGTGCCGTGTACATTAAAATTATCTAGAGAGAATGGAGTGAACGTGCTGGTGTAGGAAGCGGTGGTAAAAACTGTTTGGAAGTTACCAGTTTAATAGGAGAATAATTAATTAATCTAAGTCGGGTTTATTCAGCGCACACGCGGGATCCTGATAAAATTACTAGGTATAATAATAACGTGGGACCTAGGAGTGACCCTTTTGAAATCCTTAGTTTGTGCAAAACATAGCGGGGGTTTATTATGTGCGCATATTATATATTAAGGGGCGAGTTAAGCGTTTTGTAAAATAATAATGGAATCGGTACCGCCTTGTAAAATAACAATAGGATCTCCATGCTATAACTAATAGAAGAGACTCTTGGAAAATAGCAATTTAATAGTTATTTATGATGTGAGTGTTAAAAGTGCATTTTTAAGGCACGCATATAAAAGTTTGCAGAATAAGCGCAGGGAATTATGCAATTTACATCAGTTCCTTAAAACACTCTTAACACAAATATCATACACTATTTTTCTACAAACAACATTAAAAAGAAATAAACCCGAGTAGAAATAAATTAAGTTTTAAATCGCATCGTAGGCACTATATCAAGTTATTGTATTCATCATTTACATCATTCACTTTTAAACGTTGTGTCTTTTTGCTCTTAAAAAGTATAAAGAAAATATAGAAATGAACAATCCATTTAAATAAACCGATGAAGCGGCCAACCGAGCTACTTTGGACTTATTACCAAGAAAATCCCGGATTCAATATGAATTTTCATACAATAAGTTTGTGAAGTGGTGTGAAGCAAAAGGCGTTCCTGGTCTCTATGGCCTAATTATTCTATAATTAAAGCTATGTTACGAATAAATAACGACGTAGATTTTAAGCTCATTGCGTTTCTGAAGCGTCAAGGAGAAGGTTGTCAACCCAAAAAATTAAAGATCTTGGCCAGAGACCAAATTGAACGGTTTTTGAAGTGCGCACTCGTCGTCATGCGAGTATCTTATGATAAAAGTAGCTACTATTTTGGGAATATTTGGTGCCTACCGTAGAGAGGAGCTTTGCCAGTTGACTCTCGACAAGTAGGAATTTGGGCACTTCCAGTTCAATATTGGTTAAGATATCATATATCAAAGCCAAGGTTCCACAAAATTTCACTATCGTTGAAGAATTTTATTTGGATTTTTACCGGAGATACATGGCTCTTCGTCCAGTAAATCTGGGACATCGGAGGCTTTTCCTAAAGTATGTGAAAGGCAAGTGTACGAAAAACCCTATGGGAATACATTTGGAAAATTTCCTACTGCTATTGCTAAATTTCTGCAACTTCCAAATTCTACAGGACATTGTTTTCGACGTTCGTCGGCAAACTTACTAGCGGATAGTGGAGCAAATTTAACGACAATTAAGCGGCATGGGGGATGGAAATCTTCAACAGTCGCCGAGGGATATACATGGAAGATTCGTTGGAAAGTAAAAATTCGAATCAGTGCCATCAATATCAGCAGATTCTGCTGAATAGAAGCAAAAAGTGAACCTATTGACATATTTTATTTGTAATATTATACAGGGTGATATATATTTTTTGGCAAATAATTTTTAATGATGCGCACACCTCCTGTACTGGTAAATTTCTAAAGTTGATAATTTTCAACTAAATATGCACACCTGATATATGTTTTTAATTTTTGACACGCTGTAGCTGGACAACAAAAAACTTTTATTTTTGGCCTCAGAATACACCCCTGGATTTTTTACTTCTACTCAAGAAATGCCCTGTATAATGAAGTTTTGCTGTGCGGCTGTCAACAATTACTTGCATGTAGGTATGAAAGTAATTTCGCAAAAGACCAATTATCATCTGAATTGGTTTAGCTGTATAGTGTTTTTTAAACAAACAGCCATTAAAGTACCTATTCCCCGTGTAAAATAACAGTCCGGACTAGGTCCGGGTAGAACAACAACGCGCAGTTATTTTCAAATTCGCATGCCGACAAGTTTAAAGAGGAGGCCCGGGGCCGTTTGGATTATGCAAGACCCATACAAATACAGAAACTGAATTAAGCTGCAATCAGCTAATTTACATGACAGAGAATGGAAACGCAGATGGCGTGCGAGCTCCGTTTCTCCTAGAATAATGCATGAGAAGGCGACGGACAACGGCCGGTCCTGCTGTTTATGCATATTATATGAGATGTACGCGACGCGTGCTTTTGACTTGGGCGAGAGAGCCTCTTTGTTTGATTTGCCCGCAAAACTTGGCAGAAACTTCGTCTCGCCTGACCACACACACCTTAATTTATTGTGTGACCTACAATGAAATGCCGATTTCCCTTTGTTTGCTTTGCTTTATGAGTCGCCAAGCTAAATCTGTTATGCCGACACTACACTGGAAAAAATTGTATTTAATAATGGAAGGGAAGTTAAATACATACTTATGGTACCAGTTAAAGTTTGCTTGTGTTAAGAAGCGAGACAATTTGACCGATGGACGACTACTTGACTTAAGTAGGGATCATGTAAAAATAAACATACATTTTTTTACAACATAAGTAAATATGGTGAATTATTCCTTTGAAGAATGCATATTCATAGAGACGCCATACTTCATTCGAATTTCCATTTACTTTTTCATACATAGAGTGTACGTCGCCCAATTCTTCAACTCAATTCTTCAATGCTGCCAACCGCATAACGATATCATTCTGACTGAATGATTACCGCGTGATTTGAATAGTCTTTGAACTTTTTGGTCAGATTTTGTATTTGAAATTCATTTGCATACCTTTTCCCTTCAAAAATTATATTTTGTTTATGCAGATAACAGAGATTCTCAATGTTGTTCTTGAAAAGTGATTGTTTGTAAAAATTTAAATATTAATGCCACAAACCAACACCTACAATAATAAGGGTGTTTAGTTTCAATATCTAAAATTATTTAATAACTTTAATGTATATCTTTATTATATTAGGGAAAAATTATTTGTCTAAAGACAGTTTTTGCTTTCAGACATCTTTAGCTTCTTACATTGTCTTTATTATTTTATTTCTATACATTCAAATTGTAATGAAAAATATATTTTTTTAAAATGATGTTATAAATTAAATATAAAGCATAAATGTGTACTGTGTTTTAATATTTTCAAAGTGTAAAAAAAAATACCTATTCACGCCAGCTGGAACTCACACATTAAAGAAACATTTTCTACAAATAAAAAGTATAGACTGATGAGATGACAAAAAACATTTTGTCATATTGGTTTTTGAAAGGAAGCTTCCGAACCTACATATAAATAATATTGAAGATACTAAAATCGATCCGTTGTGATAGATAAAAGGCAATAATCAGATGTTTTACTAATTAATAAGCAACTTGTAATTAAAACGGTTGCTGGTCAGAATCAAAAGGAGGAGCTCGTAATAGGTAGAGCAACTAATACACTACGTGCCTGTGTTCGCTATTCAGTATGTCAGTATGGAGGCTTGCTTTTGATTTAAAATTATTAAACTTCCTGCTCCTGGCGAATAATAATGAAAACGATACGGAGTCAGGTTGAGGCCCTGCGAATTTCACTATCATTAAGTGTGTAGGTGAGATAGTAACAGCATATAGATTCAATTCTCTGTGAATTTAAATAACGGGACCATATCTAATTGCGACAGATTAAAACGACTTTATTAACTTCCATAACAACTGCAACAAATAATATTTTATTCACTTGTGAATTAAAGTCGAATACGTAATAAATCTTTATAATTAATATTAATATTGTAATTCTTTAAACCTGTGAAAAATTACGCATCGTTATGCCTAATATTACCACAGTCTATTATACAGTCCGTCATCTTCACGTCGGCTCCTTTGATGTCGAGGTCCCAGATTTCGTTTTTTTAAACGACCAAATGACGACTGCGCATTTAGCCGCGCACATTTCGCGCTCAAGGGGCACGGTGATTTGTCAAGAAATAGATTTTCTCCCACTTCGTCGTGTACAAATGAATGTCATTGGTGTTCATTGCGCATTTAGCCGCGATTTAGCCACACCTCTGGAACCTTCACTCGACCAACTGTATAAACTGTGATATTACTTTTAGGTTATTAGCAGCCTGACACTGCAACGCTGTCGTAGGTTACAGTTTTAATGAATTTCTTTAAATTGTTTTCTTCATTAATACTGATCCAAAAATCAAATTATGAACAAATTACGTTACAGGTGCTTTCACTTAACCTTAATTGTACCTTAGTTTGTAAATTCGTAATATAGTTTTGCATATTATTGCAGTTGTATTTATATTTTTGAAATGTATTTTCGTTTTAGACATTTTTTTTCATAAGAGTTTTTTATTTCTTTTAGTCAGATATAGGTATAAGCCCTTCAAATTATGGCACCCATAATCCTGTATACCACTTATCGCACAAATAATAATCATTGCAGCGGTTCGATAACGAAAAAAACCATTTCAAATATGGAATATTTATGTATTTTTATAACTAATACTGATTATTTGTAACCTTTTCCAAAAAATATCACGCACGTTTTGTCTAAGGATGAATCTCTGACTTCATCATTTAATTCTATAATTCATAAATGGATTGCCCTTACGGTAAATACAACACCACTGTGCGAGCAATGTTATTCATGGGACTAATTCCCGTATGCATGGGATGAGACGCGATCCAAATCCGTCCATAAAAAGTTGCCATAAATTTAATAAGCAGCAAGCAAAGGAAAACAATTTAGTATCAGGAGCCGGTTAGCGAGTTTCGGAATTCCTCGGTAAGAATCCGGGAAGAATAATCCGGGGACTGGGCTAATATATTTCGGTATTCCCCAACTCCCAAGGAACCGATATTTTTTTCCGAATATAATATTAAGTCGGCACCGTAGGCAGAGCGGCGGCGGCGGCGGTGGCGGCAAACTATGTATAAATAAAAGGCGGCCCAAGGCTGATGCGGGTACGCCACGGCAAGGCGCTCGGATGCCTCGGAAAGTGGGCTTCGCACAGCACCGTCCGTGCCTGGCGTTCCCGGCGAATTCCTGGCGAGCCGGGAACTTGATATAACCGCATGTATGACCTGCGTGTGTCGGAGTTCTGCATTCCGCATATCTGCATATTATATAATGATGCTTTCAGACTTCGGATCCGGTGCTAAAGGGAGAGTGTCCTTAGAGTATGCGCTCGACGCGACCCTCGAACTGATTCATATAATTGGATTAACACAAGATCATCCTTAACTTAAATTTATTGTTTTTCAAATATCATATCATAAGTGACCACTTATGTAACTTTACGCACTATGTCACGACTAGTGTCATTTATATGGCTAGGAATCTGGAATCTGAAAATATGGGGAGGGTAGCTTAAGAGGCTATATCACTTAGTCCCCATTGGACCCCTTGTACTTTCTCCTATTAGAAGATCAATCCACCTGAGCCGCTAACCAGTCTAATTAAGAATAGAAGGTGATGACGTTGCTCAGAGGGACCTCACAAATGTAGCCCATAGAAGGCCATCGTTCTCTCAACACGGATTCTTCTATTGACGAGATGGCAGTACACTTACAGAGTGCATGGAGTTCCGTCTTCCTGTTCGTAACCCCTACAAAGATGTGTTTCACACTTCCTCCACTTAAGATCAGTAGTGATTGTCTACTGTCTGTGTGGATTCTGATGGTTTTGCACGTGGTAGGTCTACGGACAATATCTTCATTACCCACTGATATTGGATGTGTAGGGATCTGGCATAGATTCCACATCTTGCATCTTCCTTCTTTTCTTATCCGTCTGGGAAGATGTTTATTACATTCTCACTGGCGGTCTCCTCATTCCTGATAAATAAGGTGTGAAACCTGTCAAATGCAAGCTTGGGAGAAATGCTGTCAGTGTCTGCCTGCAGAAGGGGCATCTTCCTGACGACCCCATTCCACAGACAACTCCTACATCTGATATAATACCAGTATTTTTGAGGTGAAGCATGGTTTTCACAGCCACTTCTTTTAAATGAATATCCAAAGATGGCAGACATAGGATTACTTCTACTATGCTTGCTCTGGTGGGTGTTGTTTCACAGCTCCTGTTATGCTCACGCAGGCAATAAAAGGATTGCCTGCGTGAGCATTTGTTTGTCGACTGTTGAACTTTTGGCCACCAGATGATAGCCTCATAGGTTAAATTTAATCTGACAATGTTAATATTCACATAACCTCCTTCGGTTTAATTGCCCATGGCTAGAAGTATAAGTAAGTTTTAAAGGTCCATTGTTTTCAGTAGACCCATTAAATGAATATTGTTCGACATTCTCCGCAGAGCTAGGTTGAAAAAGTCTTCAATATCATCAATTGTCATCTTCACTAGTTCATCGCAACGACATGCTCCAGATAAACCAAATATCAAAAGTACCTGAAAAAATAAGAGTTGCTTAGCACAATATGAAACAAACAAAATGTAATTTTATTACTTTTATCGCCAAATACTTATCATCTGAAGCATCAGACAAAAATGTATGAAATTGTTCCCTAAACAAGACCCTAGATTTCTTTGGCTTATAACATTCTTGTTTTTTTTTCAAAAATACACGTAAATTGTTGTATTTTTAGTGTTCACATTATGCTTTAAATTTAAGACAAACTTTACCATTGCATAACGAGCCCACAAACTACTCTCTTCAGTTCTTGTGTCATTTCCGAATTCGACAAAGGCAGCTTCATATACTACTATATACTATTATTTTCATTATGCTACCAGATATAAATTAAAACGAATGAAGAAATTCAATGCACTCCGCCTGTCGAGAAAAGGTTATGACATCGGGTACCATAAATTTGTGAATTGGGCGAAAGAAAATAATGCAACCGTTTACTCCGAAAATGTGATGTGATCATTATGGGTGCAATATTCGAAGGTGCAATTTAAATTAAATGTGGAACATAATGTAAAGAATTATAATTATCCTAAATTAATTGCATATTTGAAGCGACATGGCGATAACTATAAGCCGAAAGTAACAAGTATTATTTAAAGAAGAGTTTGATAAATTTGTCACCTGTTGATAAATATTTAGCAACGAAAGTACGTACCTATGTTTAAAAATATATATTGGACCAGTTATTTTTATAAAATTTATGTACGATATGTTTAGGTAGCACAAATATTTGAAAGCACAGGAGCGTATAAATGTGAAGAACTGGTTCAATTAAAAGTTAACTATATAAAATATTTAGAAGACTTAATCTTAGTAAATATTTTCAACACAAAAAAACTAAAAAACAGCGTTCATTTACTATATGGTCATTGTCATCGTGTTGTAATGGGTATAGATAAAATTACTAACGTATCAAAAGATGTTGCGCTGTTTTTAAATTTGCCAAATCCACATGAATATACAGGTTATAGCCTTAGAAGGACTTTGGTTACTATTCAGAATATCCCAAACGACACTATTAAGACCTTATGCTTATTTAACAAAATTACCTTAATTTTAACCATAGACTCTTATGTTATAATAATTTTCAGCACTTAAATGATTTTATCCAATGTTGATTGTTGAATATTCTTCAACACCACAAGTAAGACATTGGGACCATAGAAATCTACGATTTAAAACTAGGAATCTATCTGTCCAAATGAGCGCAATGAATTATCGCTGCGAAACAAAATCCGATCCACAAATCATTACTTAAAAAAATCAATTACAAGGATAAATCCTCCCACTTGGCAGCAGTTGTTACGACGTGGCTTTCTTTGGTCTTCTCCCGCCGCCACCTGCTAAGCCGACGCTGATATCTTTTATAGCCTCTCATCGAATTATTGAATTGGGTGTTCTTTTTATTTGATTTCTACCCGTCAGTTACTCCCCGGATTAGATAGAACGTCTCTCTAAGTTCGGAAAATCAAGTTTAAACTATGAGGAAGGTACAAAGCGTCGGAATAAATTTGTACTATTGGTTTTAGTTTACCCTTGTTAATGCTAAATGCAACTGAAAGGATCGCTGGCAAGAGAATTTATTCATATCAAAGAGGATGGTCTCTATACAGGGCCTTTCGGTTTTAAATGAGGAAATTGGATGATTTTTAAATAACGTGCAGCAGAAAGAATGTATTATTTTAATCGAAATGGCGTTTATCTTAGACAACTTAATGGAAAAATAAGCCTGAAAACGGTATTTAAAAATTTAATCTGGTCACGCCCCCACAAACGGACTGTGGCGTCAGACGCTGTTCGCAATAGTCAATTTTTTTTGTGTATATGTGTGGATTTTTTCATATCCCCTTGAAATTCAATGTCGGCAACAGTTTTTGAGAAACATGGAATTTAATATCTGGCATGCTAATTCTCATTAAAAATCTATGGGTAAGTATTTATAAACAAAAAAAAAAAAAAAATTACCTTCAATTTTCGTTAACTTCCGAAACTAAAAATATTTTACATTTGTTATTATTTACTGTTGTCATTATTTGTCCTCAGTTATAAATTCCCAAGTGTATGCGTATAGATTAAGAATCACCCTTCATCGTTGTGTTCAAACTTTTCATTAATATAAATCTTCATAGCTCAGCAATAATATTATAAATAACCCTCATATATGCTCAGTCTTGACTAACTTAATGTACATTTTGTTGACAACCCTCGTAACGCACCTCTCAATGAGATTTCTACAAAAATCACAGCATATATCACTAAACTATTCTATTTTAACATGGTCGAAGGCTCTATATTATACTCTAATATTTTCTTTATTCTACCCTTTAGCATTCATGGCCGACGGGGTGCCCCCGCAGCGCACTCCAGTGCGGTTCGAGCACAATCGCAGAATGATTTATTTTAATAATGTTCCGGAACAACGGTGGGTGTTCCTCCGCACATACGTAGGAACGTGTTTGTGTGGATTTGATGAGGTTGCACAGGCGGCTTGCCATCTGGCGCACAAAACGTCCCGCACTAATGGGGGCGGTTTACAGCGGAGCGTGTGCAGACACAATGCAGACCCATCGGCCCATCCATAGAGCCGCTTGTTGTCTATTCGGACCCATGCGGATAATTTATTAATTAAAGGATTTTGTCTGGAATGGTCGGCTATCAGTTTTTACGCAGAAATGTGCTCCCTGTGTAGTACAATGTAAAACGCAGTCGTATAGAGAGAACGCTACAAGAAAAAAGTAAGTCGACAAAATTTAAGGGATCTACTCAATTTCGTTGTACTTGCAGGGTAACTTTCAGAACACTGGACTATTTTTTTGAGAAATCTAAGACGCCTAATCGGACCTCTCATAGTGTCTTCGTTTTGGAAATACAGGACGATATTTAAAAAAACAGACTACGGTGATAAAAATGGGTGGAAATTTTCATGTTCTGTTATGCTCTTTTTACACAATATTTTCTGTAAAATTTTAATTTACATTATGCAGGTTTAACTATGACAGTGCAAATATTTTAAGAGGGGATAGGGAAAAATAAGAATTAATGGAATCACCCTTCAAAAAAATTCCAAACTTATTTATAAAGCAAAAAAAAATTTTTTTTTGTTGAAACTATATTAAATCCTTATTCATCGCCGTCACTGACCTTCTGTCAGCCGCGAGGTTAGATATATTCCGTCAAAGTCAAAGGTGTCAATCGTAGTGACAGGTCACCGCATTGACACGTGTATCAGTTTAAGCCGCTTTGAAAGAAAAAAATCTTTACAAAATGTTTTCTTGTTTAAATTAAAACCTGCAACGTTTTTTGTATTTGCTGTGGACCTCTCCTTTCCTCGACCGTTCTTTTTGTGTAAATCTAGATACCTACTTGGTTCGGCGGTCATGACCAGGCCGATTACTTACGTCGGGAAAAAAACACAAAGAATAACAACAAAATACATGCAAATGTACACAAATATATAAAAACACTGTCACGCGTTTAGCATAATATTTTGTATACTCGGGAAACGTCTTTGGTATTACGCCGCCACATGATAATATGCACTTGTCACACATAAAATATTATTTCACATCTACAGACGACGTCTGACGACATCTGTAGGTCACTAATGTAAGGTGCACTTCACGGCGTTAAATTTTTAAACTTCTTATGTTGTTGTGGAATTAAATTCTCTTAATAATAATAATAGCAGCAATATTAACAGTAATCGACGATGTTTGCATAAAATAATTAGTAATATTTTAAACTATAACATCACAAGATTACAGTCTTAAGCGAAGCAGCTCGATATTTCAGTGTTACACGATTTTTCGTATTTGCAATTTGCAAATTTTCGCACCATTCAAATACATTTGATTAACGTACAGTTGAATTTAAAGGGTGGGGTTTGAACACGCACCAAATTGTTTGCATTCTTTCCCCGATGATTGCATGGAACACAAAAAACAATAATATTATGTCCCGATTATTGGAACCGCGTGATCAATGAATAGCAGTGTTTTAGTTCGGATTTTAATTAAACAAATCCAAATCATTTAATAACCAATTCACAGCCATTATACATATTTCGCTAAACACGCAGCTAGCTGCTGTTTAGTTTGGGATAATTAAAATTCTACAAATTCGATGGCAATGCGAACTTTCCGTGGAATTATTTGTTACGCCCTTTTAAAAATGTTATGCATTCAATTTACTATAAACAATTTTTTTTTATTAATAAAATATGTACGTTATTAAAAATATTTGTATATTCGATGGATTTAAAAATATATGAACAACCGAAATTTGCGTAGAAATATATAGTAATATAATTCGTGTCTAACGGTAACATATTCAGAGATTCAGTGTGATTCAGAACGTATCCGAAAAACTTTTTCTGATAGATTCCGCGTAAAAAATAGTTCTAACGTTATAAAGGAGTATGTAGTTGGCATTAACGAATAGGGTGGAGTGGGGATATGCTCTCTATAGTAAACGAATGAGGTCAGTAGTGTTGTTTATCTTGGGAGTGTCAATCTTTAAAAATTTTAAAATGGCTCATGTATACAGCGAAACTGAGTTAATCGACATGATTCTCATTTATGGTGAAGTTAGCCACTGTTACCAGCGGATTATCCAGTACGAGTTAGGTTTTATGAGTGGTTGTTGCAGCAGAATGCAAAAATTCCCAATTTACTGCTGGTGTACTAGTTACAGATGAAGCTTTTTTGCTCACAATGGAAGACAAAACTATCGCAATACACACGTTTGGAAACTTAAAAATTCGCATCCAACACCGTTTTTCACTGAATGTTTGGGCAGGAATTGTTAATGAGCGACTAATTGGACCGTTCATATTGTCCAATCGTATGGATGGTAGATATTGTAATCTCGAATTTATTCACAATGACCTGCTCGCCCTTCTAGAATATGTACCCCTAGCTGTCCGACAACGCATGTGGTTTTTACATGATGACATCCTACCTCACTTTGGGCTAGATGTTCAAGATTATCTCGATCAAGTGCACGAGTACGGTGGATGGGACGGGGTGGATTGGTAGCAGACCTCCTCGGTCTGCCGATTTACACTATCTTGACTTCTATTTCTGGAACCATTTAAAAATAAGGTGTATCGTATCGAAATGGAAACCGAGAATTTTCAGAATGCAAACATTTTTTTTAGTAGTACCATTTTTGTACATGTATGTTGAACATCGAACAAGCGAGATGTTACAAACTGCATCATCCAATGTGATCAACAATTAAATAAAACAAATACTTTAGGAAAATAAAAAGAATCTTATATTTAGATTGCATTTTGAATTCTCTTTCAATGGTATTTAGAATTTTCTGTTTTTCGTTGATTTTACCACATATTTATATTTCTAAAGTTGTTCTTAAATGTAGTTTTGAAAGTTAACTCCCTAGAGTGACGATGTCATAAAAAGGTTGTAGCTTGAAGATATGTTTTTCTTTATCGCATATACAGAGATTTAACTAAGTTTAAGGCAAAAGTTACTTACTAAATTCTTAACAATTTATAGGACTCTTCTATAGACTGTTTCAAGATTAACTGTAAACCGTATGATGGTAGGAACAGACATATTTTTTATTAGCTAAATATTACGACTAATTATACAGGGCGTCCGGGAAAATGTGGGAAATCTGTCGGGTGCAGATAGAACATGAAAAAATAAGGTGACAAGTTCCTATACATTTGATAGTAAATGGCGACAATGTCAAAAGTGACTTTAACTTGTCAATCAATTACCTACTTATTTAATGAAAAGAAAAACACTTTATGTAATCATTTTTTATATATTTTTAGGTATTAACAATATTGTGTGAAACTAACTATTCTGCGGACTAAAGTCACGACCAGCATTGAATTACACCCACAATATCTACCCATGTATTCTTTATTATTAGCTTTGTAATATTTTTTACTGTGTTAGAAAGGTATTTTAAGCTAATATAAATCAAATCTTCTACAATTTCTATCAATGAAGTCATAGATATGCTCTTTGATACTAAACATCTAGGTATGCTAATGAACAATTCCACAGGCAAAGCTCTATTCAATAATTATTTAAAAAGAGTTAATCTAGCTAAATTTACTAACCTGGTTTAATGAAAACATTCTATAAATATCTAAGTTCACTTTTGAAACTGTAGGAACTCGAAAATTCAACCACAATAGATGAGATCTGACATATTTCTGCATTTTTAGGATTGCTTCTTCAGGTGGCCTCCTTTAAGTTAGTTAGTCACTTTTAATTTAAAATAATTTTAATTTATTGGTATAATAATTTTTTTTGTTAGATATTTGACTCAACTTAAAAGACACCACCTGAAGAAGCAGATAATTATTGAATAGAGCTTTGTCTGTGGAATTATTCATTAGCATACCTAGATGTTTGGTATCAGAGAGCATACATATGACTTCATTGATATGAATTGTAGAAGATTTTATATATATTAGCTTAAAATACCTTTCTAATACAGTTAAAAACCTGTTAATACAAATATGGGCAATTCCAGTTACAGAATAATATCCGTATGAAATGCGAGGAACGTGTCGTGAATCTGAATCAGAAGCGGGAGAGAGACTGGAATCCAGTGCTTCGGAAAATTGTCAGGCATTTATTGAGTTTTATTAATTTATATAACCGCATGATTTATATTCCTAAAGTCGGGCATTGCAGCGGGTTGACAGGTCGGAGTTTTGAAGTCCCGGTCCCGCGGGACCCCATCCCGCAAAGAACCAGGCCGTATTCCGCACACAGAGAGCCGAGCGCGCGGACTGGCTTATACTAAATTTTTTATTGTTTTACTGCTGTCAGAACTTCCCGGCGATTCCCCTTTTTTTCTGGCGCTGGCTACGTAATCTTGCCGAACTTTTATAAACTTCCCCACTATTAATTATTCCGTTGTTTTTGCGCGGGATACGCTCGCCCTCCGTTTACACCGAAAAGGTGTTTTATTCGATTTAATTAAAACGAAATAAATCATTCTGATGTTGTCTAAATCAAGATTAATTGCCTACTCGAATTGTTTTGGTTTTCCGTTTGCGCCCGCTTTAAAATTTTATTTTTCTCCTATTTATTGTGTGTTAGGTGAACAATTAATCATAATTACAGACCCGACTTTATAATATACATATCTGACGGGGTTCGCTGTTTTTAATAGCCGGTAATTAACTGAAATGCAATAACATTTTTGCGCCGCGCTGTTAATTATGTGGCTGCTGCGTTTCTAATTCGGTATTCATTAATAATCCCATTACATCCGAAAAGGTAGTTGCCGAGGGACAGCCATGTGCGGGATGTAAAGGTCAAACATCAGGTCCATCAGTCTTAAAAAAGTAACTATGTAAATCTTTCCAGAAGATTCAGAACAAAAACTTTGAGAATATGTGCACCCATAAATAAGAAATCAATATCATCTAACAAATTATAATAAAAGCATAATATACAGTCTTGCAAGTCGTTATAATAATTGTAGGAGGTTATAGAATACGTGAATTTTGAGTCGGTTGAAACAAACATTTGTGATAATTAATTTTTTAATATTTTTTAATTTAACCGTGCTTTTCTACAATTATTGAAGTGTAGAAAAAAACAAACCTTTTAATGATAAATATTTTTATACTTTTTTATTAGAAATGAATGGATTATTTAAATTATTTAACCAATAAAATCCAAAGGGGCTTCGTTGCTTACCTAGATCTTCATAAACATGGTTTTTCTACTTTGTAAAAACGAAAAATCAAATTTAAACTTGGATTTTATTTAAACCTTTGTGTGTAGGTTTATTAAAATATTATTAAAAACTTGCCTAAGCAATAGTATATTATACTATAAGGGAGAGAAATGCGTTATTTTAGCAGAGGTGCATGCTACAATGCACCGAGGACAAAATAGCATCTCTCTCGAATGGTATATACTATTTTTTCCACGGTCTCATTAACTTAAAAACACATGTTTTGTCATTATGAAGTAAGTAGCACCAGAATTATTGTATTCGGATTTGAGCATTTATTTAGTAGTCGTTGAGTTATTGTCATAACTACAAAATAAACAAACAAAAAGAATTGTCAAATTAAGGTGCTAGTTTGGTTTAGTTTAAAGTTTGTTTAGTGCACAATGAATAATTGTGAGTCGGAAGAGATTGTGGAGACTGCAAATATTGCAATAAGCAATTTGCTGCCTACGAAGTCAAGACCTTTATACGATATAGCCTACAATCGGTTCAAAAAGTGGTGCGCCGAGAAAAATGTTCAAGTATACAGCGAGAATGTTTTGTTGGCATACTTCAGTGAAAATGCAAAGAATTACAAGTCTTCCACATTATGAGCGCAATATTCTATGGTTAAATCATGCTTGATAATTTACGACAACATAGATATAAGCAAATTCCCCAAGCTGATCGCATTTTTGAAAAGAACCGGTAACGGATATCAAGCGAAAGAATCGAAAATATTGACAAAGTGAAATCGACCGTTTTCTATCAAGTGCAGATGACAAAGAATTCTTAATGATTAAGGTAAGATTACTTTTGTTGTTAGGTATTTCAATTATTAAGTATTTTGATTTTTTATAGGTTGGATTAATTCTGGGGATTGCCGGAGCTTGTCGAACTGATGAACTAGTCAATTTAACTGTAGATGATATTGAGGATGTAGGCTATTCCTTGATTGTAAAAGTTCCAAACACTAAGACAAAGATTCCACGAACCTTTCTGGTTACCGATGTGGGAAATATGCTTGAATTGTTTCGAAAATACCTGTCTCTTCGTCCTCCCCACGTCAAGCATAAGCACCTTTTTTTGTACTACAAAGCAGGAAAATGTAGTTCACAGCCAGTTGGCAAGAATACCATGGGAAAAATTCTGAGTGTAGTAACTTTGTATTTAAAATTACCTGATGCTGCATGTTATCCTGGTCACTGCTTACGAAGATCTTCAGCGACATTACTGGCAGATGCTGGTGTGGATATCACGACAATAAAGCGTCATGCTGGTTGAAAATCAACGACAGTCGCTGAGGGTTATGTCGAGAACTCCATTGAACATAAGACCAAAATTGCTAATCAGGTTTTAGTAGGGACCACTACTAGCGCAATCACAAAAACTGTAAATGTAAGCGAAAGTAATATTCCTTCTAATATTAATTTTGAAAATTGTACAAATGTAACATTTAATTACGGATTTGTACATAAATAACACTCTGTATATCGTAAAATCGTCAAAATAGTTTCGACATAATCTTCGATTCCATTTGAAAATATGATCGCTAGACTACTAGAGCAGTTGCTATAGTACAATGCTATACAAACATTTTAAAATATTCAAAATCTGTGAGCTTTGAATATTAAACCCTAATAATTAAGCTCGGTATTAAATCTTCATAAAACTTCAGTATGTGTGACGCAAATTCTACTGAAAATTCTGAAATAGAAAATCAGGCTGAAGCTGCCTTATGTACATTATTGATTCCTCAAAAATCGACGAAATTGTACCAAAAAACTTAAGCAAGATATTTAATGTGCCGAAAAAAGGTATGTAATATTTTGGAGAAAGTTATTCTAGCGTACATCCGACCACCTTTAAGGTAATTCCATGCTGCGAACTACATTTTTTTTTATGTTCACCTAATGTCCAATTATCCGATTTGAAAGATTGCGTTATTAATATTTATAATAAATAATTTAAAGTTGAGTTCAAAAAGATTGTTGTTGAAATGAAAATCGAAATGTCATTATTTTGCAACGATTTTACGAAAAAATATTTTGAAATTTCTTACTCGTCACGGACAATACACTCTAGTGATAAAATAATACGAAGAAAAAAATGAAGAGGAATAGAAAATAAGTGTCAACTTGTATGTAGTTTATGACTTCTCGGAATTGATTTAATATAGTGCCATAAAGACGTCGTATTAAAATTCAGGGAATATTTCGAGCGCCGCTGCTGAATAACGACCAGCTCCAAACTGGCTTGTAAATATTTCTGTCGGTGCTAATAATGTGATGCTAACCAGTATCGTAAACTATACTTACGACGCTTGGGGACGACACCAGCCCTGAGCTTTAATCTTAGAGGAGGTTTTTCATAAAACGGGCGCGTCTTCTTTTCATAAGTTATAATGAAATTTCGGGGAACACGTGTATGAAAGGGGCCAATTAAATTGTCACGGTCCCGATGCCATATCGGAAACGGGACGAGGTCCTCTACCGGGTGTCCCATTTTAATGATAGAATGTATAGCGTTCTACACAGACATGAAAAACGTAATATTTTAGGGTTTTACGTACGATTGTAACGCATTTTTAAATCTTGACTGTACTTCCATTCATTTAGAAGTTACGTCTTGAAACGCTTGCATTTTAATCGTTAAAATGATACGCGTGGGACAGCGTGTGTCAGTCTTAGCTAGTGTAACACAGTCAAAGCGGGTTGTCGGTTTAACAGGGGGACCAGACTTTCTAGCCATAATTTATAATGAGTTTAATTATGTAAGTAAAAGTTAAGAGGCAAGTTTGCAGCCAAAATCACTCAACAAAATAATTTATTGTTTTTATTCAAATCATCAATATGTATAAAATCAACAGACTCCATTAAGTATCTCGGCATCTCTACGGATTCCCATTTAAACTTGAATACTCAAACAAAAAATATAGTTAAAAAATTAAACTACATACTATTATTACCCAAATTTAAAAACCTAAAACACATACTTGACACAACGTATTTAAGAGTTCTGTACTATTCGCTGATTCAGTCTCACTTTACATACGGCATTATAGCTTGGGGTGGCGCTACCAGTACATGCCTAAAAAAAATGTTGAGGTGATTCAGAAATGCATACTGAAAATCATATATGGTAAAAAATATATATACTTATCCTACGGAAGAATTGTTTGCAGAATGTTTTTCACTTTTCTATTTTGCTTTTTCTTCTAAAGTATAAGGATTCACTTCGTATTGAATAGCTTGTCTATTGTCAATTAGTATATTAGTTAGTATATGTGTTATTTTATTTTAAAAATGTACGTGTAAGTATAAGATCGTGTAAAATGTTTATTATATTGGATTGGATAAATCTCTACAACACTTCAAATATCCCACAGGTAATAATCAAATTAATTATACATATTTTGCTCATTTCAATCGAATTAAGGTCGTTACGGTACTGCCTGCAAGGACAATTAATAGTTATTTACCTTATGTCATTAAAGTATTTAATATACCATTTTCCGGCCGTGTATCGTACAACGTTTTATTTCATACTGTGTTGTATTAAAAATTAAATATTAATGTTTTATTTTACATAGCCTGCCTGTGTTAGCGTGGTTTCGATTTTTATTTTATCGCATAGCTTTTGATTTAGCTATTTTGTGATAATTTTCGTAAAAAATGGAAGAAATCGAGCTAAAATGTGCTGAAGCAACCAATAAATTGATGCCTACGAAGTCTTCTGCTCGTTATGAGAAGGAATAGCAGGATTTGGATATCTCCAAAAAGATGAATCCTGCGACAATGTGGTGGCTTTCTTAAAAACGCAAGCAGTTGGTCATCAGGCAAACAAATCAAAAGTTCTAACAAGAGAAGAAGTTAATAGATTCATGAAGGAAGCCCCATCAAAAGAGTATCTTTTGATGAAGGTAAACAAGTTTAACCTTTTCATTAGTTTTAAATTAAACAATGTGACTCAATTTGACAATCAGTAGCTCTTTTCCAACACGGCACCTGACTAGTTTGAAACCTGTCCGAAGCCGTCAGTCAGTTTAATATTTGATACAACTCCGCTGCAGTAAGTCGGTGAACGATTTGGCTATCCACTTGGGACAGGTTTCCAACCAGTCAGGTGCCGTGTTGGAAAAGAGCTAGTATTAAACCATTTTCTCTATTGTTACAGGTAATCGCAATGATAGGCATTGCTGGTGGTTGTCGGCGAGAAGAGTTATACAATATGACCCTAAAAGACATTGAAGATTGTGGCACCAAACTAATTATAACCATTCCCATTTCTAAGACGAATTGTAGTTTTAAAGATAAAATATTTTAAAAATGTGAATATTGTGTTTTTTATAGCAGTCCGGGAAGTAAACATTTTTCGGACTCAGTACTGTAATGAATTATTTCTCAGACTTAAATGAGTCCGGGAAATAACTCATTACAGTACAGTATGAAATAAATAACATTTTCATGCTGCACTAGCTACTGTATTCGACAGTAAAAACGACAACTCTTAGTTCAGAATGTTATAACTGATTTATTATGTTTTTTAGGGAATATTTAAATAATACAGGTCAACTTAGACCGGGTGCATTAAAAGATTTCTATTAGTACCTAACTATTTCTTTCGTTCGATTTTCTTATAATATGCATTTTATCTAACTGTACCTACGGGAAAGTGTGTTTTGTCGGTAGTGAGTGGCTGTAATAAGTGAAAATATAGTTTTGCCAGTTTGTAACGAATTAATGAAAAACAAATGCAAAATACTGCAGTTAAATGTTGTTACCTATCTATAAGGTATTATTACTAATAAGAATGTTAATTTTTGTCGTTCCTTCATTTAGAAAAACTGCAACATCCGCTATATTATATTAAGCGTTTTCGGGATTCTAATTAGCATGCAAGGCGATACATATTTTGTATAACTTCTCGTGAACGGAAGCACGTCCCATTACAAAAACGTTAAGGACGCGACGACTCGTGCGAATGATTTAGCCAATTTAGCGGAAATATTCTTTGACACATAAACAAAGTTCCCCTCATTTTTTTCCTTACAGAAATTGTAATTGGCGAAAAAATACAATTCCTTCACTTTGTCAGCGAGTATGTATTTCTTTGAATAAATAAAATGTGTTTAATTCAGTTCATAATATTTGAAATAATAAAGTCACTGTACACATTTTATGTACATAACAATAATAATAATATATCTACTGACTCACTCTAATCACGAGGATTAACCCAGTCGGGAGACTTGTGCGGGAGATGGAATGGCATATTATTATTCATATATAATTTTAATTTAAAATATATTTATTTGATTGCCCATAGCTGAATAAATATAAATTTATAAATATAAATCGAATGTTTTTTGCACATTTTATCATTTTTTGTTAACCAACGTAAGTTGTTCTTTTCCCGACTTCTGGGCTAAATCTCGTGGTTAGAATAAGGGGTAGAGATATTATTGTTTTTGTTATCTAGAAAGATTGCAAACACACATATTACTTTTTAAAGTGAGAACGCATTTTCCAAGTGGAACTACATAAATTCTTTATTATATATAAACTCCGGAAAGCTGCATAATTGTTAAGGGACGATAATAACCGCCAATAGTGTATTAACGTTGCAACAATATTTTAATTATACATTATTTCTATATTTAGCAGAGCATGACCTTTTATATAATGAAAATATGACGACAATTAAAAATACATTATAGCAAATTGTTTCATAAAATAATTTGATATGAACCATTTCTAGAACGCATTAGAAAAGGTTAAATATTGAAATTCAAGTTCCCTTTTAAAAGTGAAATAAAATATATGTAGAAATTTTACATGGTTCAAGATTATACAGTATGGCAACCACTGTTTGTCATTTTTCATTTGCCATTTGCGTCAAGTGCACTGGAAGGTGTTTATTATTAAAACATGTCGAAAAGAAATCATACAACGTTAAATTTGCAACAAAAGCATGAAAGAATTAGATTGGTGGATTCCGGGGAAAGTGTCAGATCAGTTGACGGTTAGTAATGGAAAATCTACCGTTTCCGATATCTGTATTTATACTATAAGATTAAGTGCATATCCAGCAATGGAAAAAGCATTATACATATTGCTGTAAAAAAAAGATATTGAGTCAGAAAAACAAATAAATATTACTGATTTTTTTAAGACGGTTCCAAAGTAAGTTACATTTGTTTGTTTAGATTTTTAATTACAGTAGAATATGTACAAACTGTTGACGTTTCTCTATTTAAAGTTTGAAAATATCTTTTATTGTTATTTTTTATAAAGGATTACTTTTGTGTTGTTTAATAAATGTTTTATGAATTATTCTGGATTTTACTTATATCGTAAAATTATGCTTTAGCTTATATTCAGTAATCCGGACAAATCACTTATCTGGACCCCCCCCCCAATTAATCGTCCACTGGAATTTACAGTTATCCGCGAACAACAATTTTTCAGATGAATCCAGGTCAGAGAGATCATTAATGAAGAACAGAAATAATAGGGGTCCTAGATTAGATTCTTGCGACACACCAGAAGAAGGAATAAAGAACGAGAGCTAAAATTTAAATAATTGACTTGAAATTGAATCTGAATAGGACTGAAGTTCTCTATTATCAAAAATAATATTAGGTGGGATTCGAGAGACACCTTTTTCTGAATAAAGTTCCAAAATTTCTTAGGATTGTCAGACAATGACTTTCCAGAATCAGCTATGAACATTTTATAAGTATCGTTGATAACACGTTTACTATTGGTACGAGTCGACTAATTTTAATTTTATATTCTTCCAATGTCATCAGACTTTAAGTTGTGATGTATATGTATTCTATTAATGGAAAGGTATATTTTTATCGCATTTCTGCATATTGCTTTTAAAAGGATTTTTCAGAGAAACTACATCTAATTCTTCAAATATTTAATGTCTTTATATTTAATAGTTCTTAAAATATCAGTATTTCTTGAAAAAATCAAGAATAATATTAACACAAATAGAAATGACTGTAAAACAGCTGCTCACGGTGGTAAGGTATCTGCATCGGTACCTGCACATACCCTCCTACGTAAAAATGTATAATATCTACAACGAACGAATTATTTTTACATAATATGTTCTCATTGACACACACTTTGTTTTTTTTTTGTGTTGACAAGCTCATATTTTGTTAAAATATTAAATTCACTCAAGATTTAACATGATGTCACCCATAAATGAGTTTAGAAAGAATTTATACCATATCATTATGCCTGCATCTGTGACAACTAACATTTGCATCTAGAAAAAAATCTAGTTATGAAATAAATTGCATAGAGACCTGCCCAAACAAGATTTGTAGCCTATAGCGTTGCCGAAAGATTAACTATTCCGCTGCTAGCAATATATTCTAATTACGTGGAGCAATTGGGAGCTCTAGCGAGTTCTGTTGATTACCTGCGATATCCTGGAGTGTCATCCACAGCGGCTCATATTAGAGAGTGAATACAGGCAGAAATTAAAGTGACCTTTTTGTTTTCGTTGCATTGTTCAGTTGCGCGGCAACTGTTAAAATAATTAAATTCAGTTCAGAGGTGGCAAAGTCAAAGCGCAAGTTTTTCATATCTATTAATGACGGAAATTCTCATGAATTTGTTCGTAGATCGGAAACGGTTTGGCTGTCGTTATCTCAGCAGGTGATAGATTCAATTTAAGAAAGTAGAAGAGTAAGTTTTGTATAACATAAGACTTAAACTCAATCGTTCAAATATTTTTATTTAAACTAATAGGAAGTAGAAAATCTACACAATTTGGCAATGTTACATACTCTTTCAAAAATACTTGCATTTATGAGTATTTGATGTAACGCATGAAATGTCATTTTTAGTTAAAATATTTTTAACAAACTAAGCTCTACAGTGTGTCCCGTTTTTCAGGTTAACACCTCTAGAAATGTGAGAAGGTTGTGGAATTTCTGCATTTTTCTAATCGTCTTATGCGAATTATTTTATGCGGCTACAGTTAAAACAACAAGGTACAAACAATATTAGATAAAATAGATTTAAATTAACCTTTTGTAATTTTTTTATAACAATTTAGTATACATAATTCATTACATTTATACATTTATGTACGTTAATAATTTTTGCTCTGGGCGCAATTTAAAGTGTATGTATTTAAATCAAAATTCCAATTACTTATGTGCTTCCATTGCGGTTCTGTGAAAAAGATCGATGTATTACATTGCATTGCATTACAAGTATTGTATTTATGGATTTGCATTATGTTGTGTTTGTTTTGCTCTTTTGATTTGAGTAACAGAAAAGTGTATACTAGTGTAAGTAAAATAACGCTTGTTTTAAATCTTGCCAACTTTGCGCAATTAATTTTTATTGATGTCAGGAAGATTATAGCAGGTTGTGAAAAATTAAAAAAATATATTTTTAATCATAATGAAAATTTTAATTTGAAAAATTTTGTCTGATTTCACAAAAAAATGTAATATTAATTTAAAGGCGGAATATGTTCGAAAGAACTAGGATAACTTCATACAAAAAAAACACACAATAAATTTAATTAATTGTTTAGGTTAAAAAGGCCTTACTTGCTTGATAATTCTTGTTTTACATCCTATAATTTCTGAAAGTACTGCACCCCAGTCGATTGTGACGCCGCATAAACGACGTTGGAAACGATATGGACAGCAATTAAATGTAAATGATGTGTCTGAAAAAACAAATGGGGAAAAAGTACTTCAAAATCAACTTAAATACTGTATTGGATAACAGATAGTAGTCGCTTTCAAAACTTGAATATAAACAAAGTGAAAAAACAAAAAATTACAGAGAATACTAAAAAAAATTTGTACCTAGCCATGAAAGAGACAATAGAATGTGTGCTATCTAGTAGTGTTCAGTCGTGCCAATTTTTTTCTACGTGTTGTGTATTTAAAAATATGTACCAACGAATTATTATTATATGTGGTGACAAAAATTCCTAACATTTTAGACAGTTGTGGAAGAGGAAACAATGGGATCATTTAGCATTTTCCCCATTACATTTCCTCAATAATTTTGTAATATTTGTGCTATTTTATTTCATGGGCCCAAAAGCAAATAAATATGTGTGTATTTCGTTATTTTTCAATGCGGTTTTGCAATCGATTAACGCGCTAATTAAAGAAAAAAATCCAAAAAGTACCACAAATAGTCACAAATATACGTGGGTAATGTGTATGTAGTTTTGCTGTGAATGAAAATACGAATTAAATGAGCATGGAAGCATAGAAGAACTAGCATTGATATTAAACAATATGAGGAAGAAAGATGGGACAGAATTCAAAGAAGCAACAGTAACTGTGTAGAATGTTTCGTGCAAACTTTTACAGGAGAACTAGGTACTATAATGACTATAAGATTATGATTGACCCATTTAACAGCGTAGTATTTAAATCTACTCGAGATGCTCGCGATGTAACTACAACTAGAAACTACAAACAGTTCCATGTAAACGTAACACCAGTTCAGTTTTGTTAAGTTTGTCAGAAGGAAACCGAATAATATTGTTCTGGGATGAAAATACCCCTGAAGGTCTTATGAGTAAATTCTACAATATTGTTCTTGTAGAATTAGCGTGGAGAGAAGGTGAGGCAGATGCTTGTCTCCTGGATTTTTTATAAATGGAGAAAAATAACAATAGCTCTCCAGCAAATAGCAATGAATATAATCGGGTGTTCAGTAAAAGCTGAAAAGACGGTTCAGAAAGCTGTATAAATAGCAAATGGTTGATTGCCAAATCAAAGCTGCCCTGTATGCCTTTTTCATAAACTGATATCAAAACGAGGCGAACATATTATATCATCACGGAAATTCTTAAAACTTAATCGACACTGGAAAATGGAAATTGGAAGTTGATACGACAATGTTCCTGTTGAAACTAAATACTATTAATGGATGTACTAAATTATCTGCTGAGGCAATTATAATAATAATAATATAATAATAATATCTCTACCCTTCATTCTAACCACAGGGATTAGCCCAAAGTCGGAGATTTGTGCGGGAGAGGGGGTGGCATATTATTATTAAGCAGGCCGCATTTGCACCCAGGAACAACTTACGTTGGTAGGCCCTAACCACTATTCAGTTCAGGAATGAGGGAAACCTGGAAAACCTCATTAATTAGAGGGGCAGTCAAATATCAACCGATATCAATCTCTCACATTGACCCAAGCTAGCATTCTTCCACCTTACCATAACCTCAGAGAGGGTGCCAATCCTCTCCACGAATATAGCTAATATACGGTCTACCGGCAGCTGAGCGCGAACCCACACCGATCTAGTCACCTCGATTCAAGTACTGACGCCTTAAACCGCGCGACCACTATTAGCCTGAATTTAAAGGACGAAAGAATAACAAACCACAACCAGGTCAAATGCTGTTAGCGAATCGGCAAAAAATGATGTGCAAGAACAACAATTGCCGAAAATTACTGGTCATAACAATCCAAATTCTATAAAACCGTACTTAAACATCGACCAAGAACATCACAATAATATCGTATATACTATGCGTGGCAATAGATCTTCTATAGTACATCGAAATGACTCATTTTGACGTCTGCAGCTACAATTATTTTTTGTCAAACTTTGCTTTGCAATGCATGGTTACGTCGTTGAAAACACAACGCTGATAGACCAATCAGAATTGAAAGACACCTGGTGTTTTCACGATAATGCAAGCTGTCTTTGGATTGTGATTGAGATTATGTGAAATAGTCGTACATTATCAATGTCCTAGGAATATTGTAGCTGAAAATCATATAGCAGTTAGTTAAGTTTCAACGCAAACGGTTTTTGTTGCTAAAAATCGACGAAGTTAAATAAGTAGCAGGTTTATTTGTCCATTATGGATAATCTACTTCAGAAAATCTCTTTCCAAACATTCCAACTACTGCTTATTCTCCATATTGCGCAACTTTTCCTTACTGATGAATCGCCCATAATGAAAAATCAATTTCCGTCACCGAGTGCCTCATCCGGATTCAAGTTTTAATCCCGAAGGTAAATTCGTCTCGTCTGAAACGCTGCGGAATACTATTAATTCGGTTTGATCGCGAAAATTAAATGGATGATTAATTAGGTGCCTATTACATTAAAATTAAATCAAAGCTACACGTCGCTTTATGAACGCCATTACCCTGATACGAATGAGTCAATTCGACGTCGCGGGAGGCACCTTTGTCACATAATTGTCTGAATCGAGTCGGATATTGGATATCAGAGCGGGATAAGATGGGCGCGGAGGAGGAAAGGATATGAAAAAGAGCAGCCAACGTTACCTCGCAGGAGAGAGAGTAGTCTCCCGCGTGTCTTAACGAGCTATTTTGCCGCCCTGCTGTCAACTGCCGACTGTAAATTTACTAGTTACTTTGCTACTCTTACTCGGCACTCGGCGGAGGCTGCAGAGATTTAAAGGGAGGTTTTTATTAAGGAACCTCCGCGATTTCCCAGAAAAAACGTGTTATCGTCTAACGACTTTCACAAATATCGGATGTTTTACTTAAAGATTTGGCAATGATTCTTCCCTTTTATCTAATCAGGCGACTTGACTTCCGGATTTCCTTTGCTGCATTAGACTTCAGCTCGTATTTCTTTTGATGTTCTGCATTTTCTAGGTATATTTTCTTTTTGGCTTGTAAGGCAATCGTCTGCTGAATCGCGTCACATTTGTAATACTTCTCTGTCAAATCAGCTGAATTTCAATCTAGTATTGTGTAATGTACTATACTGTAGTGACTTCAGTGTTAGTATTTAGAATAGTGTTGTATACGAGTAGTACAAGTGAGATACAGGCATTATTATACATAGCAATATAATAAAAAATGCCATTATCCCACTTGTACTATATAAAATTTTATCTAGAACTGTTGCCTTAATTATTGGACTTGAAGGTGCATGCAGAGTGGCCGAGTTAACTAATTTGCTGTTAGAAAACGTAAAACATGAAGGAAATATTTTTCATATTGTCGCGAGTTTCTCCAAGAAATTTCCAACTAAGCACTTCAATTCAAGACTGATTGACTCGGCCGTTTATTCTTCTTTTGTAGACCAAACGAATATTCCAGGTATTTCTAGCAGCTCTAGATCCATTTCTCAAACGATTCTCGTCCATTCTCAATTTTGGAGTTGCGCCTCAATACACGGCATTATTTTGTTTGTTTACCAGAATCGCGTAGGGGCGACCGGGGCAATCTAGCGTTTTGAAATACCACAGTCGTCGAATAGGGTGCGAGCAGAGCAAATTCTGTGACAATATCTTCATACAGAGGTGATAAATGCATGAAACTTCCTGTTGTAATGTAATATTTTTAGTGTAATGTTAAAGAAGATTGCTTTTTTCTCAATTTATCACAGCCTTTACAACATTCAAGGCACTATATTTAACGATGGAAAATATCCTTTTTTTTAAACACTGCAGGTTTAAGATTTTTTAATAAAGAATGTGACAACGTTAGTTCCAAAAGTATTACGCTCACATTTTCGTCACAAATATGGGAGATGTGGCGCCCTCTAGGAAATACGTCGAAATAGACAACAGATTATGATTTCCAAAAACATCTATTCTCATTTTCTTTTAATGTGATGCAGTCAAATATAGTGTAATTATTACAAAAAATCACTTTTTATATTCCAACTTTGACACTTTGTATCTTTTTTATTATCAATATTTTATTAAAACATATTGACTTAAATTGTAATACAGGGTGGCCATATGAAAACGAAACAGAGCCATTTTGAGGAACTGCGTCTAGATTGTAGAAACACGCTCAGACCCATCGATTTTAGATTAAAGGGGGACATTCTTTGCTGGTATTTTTGACTCTGCCACTTTTACCCCCAAGCAAGGGTAAGCGTCACCCCAAAATATTTAAATGACATTGGGGGTTTAGTAATATTTATTTTGAAAGCTCTTAAAATTCTCTTTACAACAGACTTTAATTTTATAATTCCGCCCAATACTTACTTACATTACAAAAAATTTACATTTTAAAATTTAAATTATGTTTTGTTGCTTACTTTCTACTTAGTTGATTAAATGTTCAAACTGATGACCGTCCGCTTCTATACAAGAATAAAGATTTTGTTCGAAACGTTCGCACACATTCTGAAGTATTTCCGGAGTGATTCGACGGAATTCGTCGACGATTCTTTGACGTACATCTTGCAGCGACGCTGGCTGTGTTTTATAGATTTTGCTTTATAGGTATTCCCACCAAAAAAGTCAACGGGCGATATATCCGGTGATCGTGGAGGCCACTCAATGCTGCCTCTTCTCTCAATCCAATTCCGTGGAAAACGTTGGTCCAAATACTGACGGACAATTAATAAATACCCCTGAAAGAACGCCCTTCTTGTCTGATACTGTAATAAGGGAAATGCAAATAAACGCGGCCAAACAAATACTCAAAGGGAAACGTCTTTATGAAAAGTCGTACACTTAACGAGCTTTGCTAAATAAAAACTCCTGACTTTATATTTACACAATAAAAACGGCGACCGGGACATCGTTTGTTACCGGAGCTTATGACAATGGTAGTCTAAAACAATAAAGAGTTTGTACAGCTAAGTAAATAATGCGCTCCTTCAAATCAATTAAATTGATGGCATACATTTTTAACTAACTGCTATTGTTTGAGTTTTTTAATATAATTATTTAGCCAGAGAAGGCATCGATTAGAATTTTACTTAATGGGTGCCTCGCCGACAGTTACTGCTGTGAAATATTTTGTGGACAATGTCGCCACTGCGGTAAAATTGTTTTTTTATTTAATTAAGAGCGAATAGACATTTATTTTATGGCGTGGCATTCCGAATAGCACGTGAAAGCTATTTTTTTATATTTAAATCATACTAATTAATTAAAATCCACAGATATTCAAATCAAGTCACTTGCTAACAAGAACACAACATTTAGAAAATATTTAAGTTATTAAAATACCTGAAGATTCAAAAAGCTAAATATTTAATTCAATTATTCAAATCTTAAAAGGTAATTCAAAGTTACGGCGTAAAAAGGAAAAGCAATGTTTCTATTAAATAGCTTGGTGTGCCAGGAGAAAACAATTGTTCTTACTTTCCATAGCAACCGTAAATGTAGATCAACTGTTAAATTATATGTTCGAATTTCAGTTAAAGTGTAAGGTAAAGTGCAAATATTTTCATTTTCTAAGCCATTTTTGTTACGTACTGAACGGCTGTCCTCTGTTTTGGCGAATGCGCTCCCTGCATACTTAAAAGTGTTAAGATTAATTTCTCTAATTTTTAGAATGTTTATCAAGAAATTTTTCCTAAGAACTGAAAGAGCATTGCTTAGGTAAGTGTTTTAATAATATCTGAATAAACCTACACACAAAGGTTTAAATAAAATCCACGTTTAAATTTGATTCATCGCTTTTACAAAGTAGAAAAACCATATCTATGAAGTTCTAGGTAAATAACGAAACCACTTTGGATTTTATTAAGACACTCTGTAACATAACGGAACGTCAAATATGAAGGCCTCTATTGTGGGTGTAATTCAACGCAGGTTGGGGCTTTTGTCCACTGACGTTGAGTGAGAAATTATAGATAGAGGCGCAACCTTAATGGCGAAATGCGTATACAATCTATAAGTTTAACACCCTGTATCTTGAAAACAAAGGCCCTAATAGAAAATATCTATAGGGCAAAATGTTTTTTAAAGTCGGACACGAAATAGAGGCCTTCATATTTGACGTTCCGTTATGTTACACCGTGTTTTACAGTAGGGGTTTTTTGGGCTCGAGATTTGTCCTTCTGTCGAGAACTGTTGTTAACGACAGTCAATTTTGAGTATTATGTGTGATTCAATGGTTTAACCAAGCAAAGAAAACCTCCGTGAACAATAATTTGTCGATAAAATGATGAATCTTAGAACCAAAGAGCTGCTATTACCTAATACTATATCGGGCCCAAAAGTGTATACGCATTTTGCCATAAGGTTGCGCCTCTATCTATTTCTCACTCAACGCCACTGAGTAGTTAGTTTCACACAATATTATTAATATCTAAAAATATATAAAAACTTATACCACTTATTCCCAAAATAATAACTCTTACAGTACGGTAAAAATCAGTTTCTGTAAGCAAATTTTAGAAAACGATTGTGTAAAAATAATTTTGCACCTTCTTCTGACACTATTTCTTTTTAAAAAATCGCGCTCCTCAGACTGCTATTTCAAAGATAGGTCGGACGGCTGATCGAAACGGAATCCGTTGTAGTTCCGGTTAGAGAATGTAAGGTTGTTGCATGAGCAATGGGCATATCTCACGTACTGCGGGCTTGTTTATGGCCGCACGGACTAATCAAAACGTGTTATTGTGGAAATAATGCAGATCATCCAGCCGTGATCCCATCAGCGATCGCGCCGCGTCGGCAACGGTAATCTGGGTTGCGATCACTCCACTTACGTTCTCCACTTTTAATTACGGTCCGTATCGCCTGCGGGGCCGCTCCTGCTGCGCTACAGTGTGATCGAGCCGCAGGAATATCGAACCAAAACGCCTTCTTCACCTGAACACGTTTAAATTTATGTAGTCCTAGGAAGTTGACTGAGTGACTGACTTTAATTTAAATCAATACGGCAGTCATAGACATATTAAAAAGCAGTAGTAATTTTGATTAGCAGTTTAAAGGACTTACTCATGTGGTTACTATCTTTTATGATGTTCTATATTCTATAATTGAACTTCATGTTTATTTATTTATCTACAACTGCTTTATAAGAGCCTCATTACAGCATTTATTTTGGACTTGAATGCCTCTAAATCACTCATTTTTAAATACAGTTTAAATGGTTCAGCTCTTGGCTCAGTTGTCCAATTCACCGACCTAGGCGTTACTCTTGACTTCCACCTTAGATTCGATGTCCACATTGCAACCGTCTGTCGCAAAGCAATGAAAACTGTTCATTGGTTAGATTATCTAGCCCATTTTGATTATTGTTCCTCCGTCTGGAGTTCGCATTATTTGACTTACAAGCTGAAATTAGATGCAGTACAACATAACTTCCTCAGATAAGTTTCAGTTTTATAATGATTGCATTTATATCAAGCAATTCTTGCACATATTACTACTCGTAGAAAGCGCAGGGACATGATTCTCTTATTAAGATTATTGATGGCAGATGCAGCAGTCCTAAGATTCTTTCGAAAATTAACTTACCCGTTCTGTCACACCCCACCCGATCAATATAACATTTTCTGTGCCTTTCCACAGACGTAACTACGCTTTTAATACATTTTTCCGTGAAACATTGAGATTAGATAATACGTGGACTCATGTCGAATTGTTTGACTTTTAACTCAATAGATTTAAAACGGAACTCGTTAAATTCGATATTCATAGATATTTATCTTTTCCTGGATACTAATTTTTGTGTCTGGTCTGATGTTATAGCCTTTTTGTATTTTTTTTTCTCCATGTCGTTTGATTTTATTTTAGTTCTAGATTGTTTCCTACATGTTTCACATTTCCTATCTTCTTATTACCATTATATTAACAATTATATGTTATTTTTACTAAATTAGACTTGTCCGTAATAAATAAATAAATAAATAAATAATTTAATTAAGGTGTGTCAAAGGAAATTTTAAATCCCTTAGCAACAGCCTTAGGATTTAAATCTGATTTGGTTGAAATTCCAATTCAATTGATAATACAAGTTACAAATCCCATAAAAAGACCTATATTAATCTTCAAGCTAGACGGAATCCAAGCGCAGTTCTCTAATCGATGCCAATACAGCCAAGGTGTGGGTTCCAAATGAGATATAAGTCGCGATGAGAGGAGCATTGTAGGGAGTTTGAGCATTGTTTTACGTGATTGCCTTGCAAGTGGAAGCTTCAAAGGCATTCGATCTGCCGGTGCACGAAGTCTGACTCCCTGCTTCTGATATACCTAACCAATATACTTCATATACCTGACTCCCATCAAACTTAATTAACTCCCGGCCTATTTTGCTCTCGGAGGTTAATGGAAGAGTTACCATGGCGGCGTTTGTAGACATCGCTAACGTCTCTGTCTCAGAGTTTGGATAACAAAGTGCTAATAGCATCGTTTTCAATTTTTTTTTAATGTGAAACTTGCTTCATTATTTGTTTTTCAATAGTTTACTACCAAAAAGGAGTACAAAATGCTACAAGTCGAACAAGAGAAAGTTTTAGGCAAAACAATTCAGTCTTAGTTGAACTGCTCTCTAGCGGTTTGCTAATGAATCAGTTGGATAATTATGAGAGAATCTGGTACTCAAAATCAATATAAAATATTATTACAGTTAGATAAACATGAGTGCAATCTTAAAAACTACACAGTAAATTGTTTCTATTTTTTTATAAGAATTTTAACAATTAGATAAAAAACTTTGCCTTCAATATCACATGTTGTCAGTTTAAAAAGTTTGGCGACAATAAAAGTTCAACGCAAAAATGTTGTTACTTGCTCTCTCATAAAAGCGTCTGTAATTTTCAGCTTGTAACCAGCACTATTTCTTTTAAGAAATGCCCTCACTTCATAAACTATCGACGACGCCATAGTTTGAGATTTTTCTCCTATATACGCAAGAACAACGGGTTGTGATATTTTATATATATATATATATATATATATATATATATATATATATATATATATATATATATATATATATATATATATATATATATTGTTCTGGAATATACTTACAAGCCACCCAAATTAAAATAAAAATGGCACATCCAAGAAAAACCTACATGGAACCAGCATCGTAGCGATACGATGACAAATGTCAAAAATAATTTTAAATAAAGAAATTCTCTACACAGAAAGGCTTAAAAAAATGTACAATAGAGATGTACTAAGCTAATTTGTTATGGAAATTTAATATATAAACATGCAAAACGTAAATAAGAATCTAAAATGTCAAAATTTTGAACGTAACGTAATGAAATTACTTACTTGAATATAAAAAGGATATTTGTATAAAGCAAATTTATTTCTCGTAATTAGACTCTAGGCTGAGTTCTCTCACATGTACAGTTTCAAGTTTGGTAGTGATTTGTGGGACAAATCGTTGAAATAATTTTCTGAATTTGACAGCTCGAAAACATTTTTCAAATTTCGTTTTTTAAAAAAAGGTAATACTCTTGTAAATATGCTCAGGAAGACTCATTCAAGTTCTAGTTTATCCTTTTGAATAGATTGGTTCAATGTGTAAGTTTAATATATGAAAAACATAAAATGATAAAAAAATGTTTGACGTTGGAATTTAAATGTAAGAATTTAAGCTAAAAACCTATGAAAATAGTGATAAGAATATAGCAGAGACTTGTATAAGTGTGAATATAACAATTTTAGTCTAGTTTTAGGACATAAAAAGTGAACTATTTAGAATTAAGGACAAAAATGTGTAAAACGGACACAGTTAAAAAGTAAACGATATGGTCACTTAGGCATATCAAAATGATCAGAAAGACATGATAAAAAAGACTACAGTGTTAGATTTAAGTTTTATTTTAGTATAAAGACACAAATTTCAAAAATTAAAACCAAAAATTCTGTTGCTAGGAAAACATGTCAAACTTTCAATTGTTTTGAGAAATACTATAAATAGTCAGACCTAGATCTGACATGAGAGCTGTTCAATTTATAAAGCCAAACAGGTAACATCTCCTGCTAAAATCAAAACAATTGAATAACTCGTTTCCACAACAAAGTAATTACTTAGTGAATCTTATAAAAGTCAAAAGTGTAATTTTATAGTAAAAGTATAAAGTGCAAGAAGGCAAATAAAGCCATAGTGTTAATTGGAAAAAGTCTACAGTAATAAAAGAAATTCTTATAAAAAAATAAAAAAGTAACCTAACCTCCATAGCCAACGTGTGCCAGGGGGGTAAAAATAAAAAACCAATATATATATATATATATATATATATATATATGTTTTCTGAGAATACCAACAACAAACACTTCATAATTTTTTTCATATATCGTTCTGAACTTTAATATTAGAAGTTCTAAAGTAAATGTTTTCGCTGACTCTATTAGTTTTTCTTCGTTCATAATTAACGTTATTTCAGAAATTTTCGAAAATGATCTGTTCACGATTTTACAGTAATGGCGACTTGAATAATCGAAATTGTTACTAGACCCTGACTACCTAATTTTTGTTCTAATTTTTGCTAGTATGCATTGTAATTGACTAAAATTATTTTGTTTAATGTCAATGTTACTGCTAATAACAATAAAAATGTAACATTCATTTTCCAAATGGTATTTTAATTTTTATATTAAAACACCAAAGCCAAGTTTACGGAATAAATATATTTCTGTAAACTTTACAGCACTAGTGCGAGGTTATTTTTGGAACTATAAAATTCCTATTACTAAATGAAAGTAGATAAAACCTTTTTTGCACTAGCGAGATTTTTTTAATAGTCTGCGGTTCGTTACAAAAAATTGTCGCTCGTGCAAAGCAGTCGATTTATGTCATTGTTGTATACATAGATAATTATTTTGGACTTATAGAATTATATTTCCCTACAACTTCTTTGACTTTGAGTTTTTTGGAACTTTCGTCTAGTTCATTTTACAAAGTACCGTTTAGCTTTTTGTCTCCACCGCGTATCACCCAAACCCGATTCGAACCGGGACAATAAGTCAATCAGTTAAATGGTTTAGTTTGCAAACTCGGCTCCCGTGCCGTAATGAAGCCGTGAGCCTCTTTACCGCGTTCCGCTGTTGTTCAAGTGGGCAGAAAAAAGACGAATCATCCGAAGAGACAAAGGCGAGGGCGGACGCCCAGCCTTCAGCACGGTTCGCTTGCTCCCACTGCCCCATTTCGTCCCGTCTACCCCAAAAAATAGGCCAGCAGGGAACGCGGAATGCCGTTGCTGCTCGTCAAGAAGCCGGTTCCTTCGTAAGGTTTCTTCGGCTCGATTTATTTGGTTTAGGCATTGCGTATAACAATTATTTGTAGCTTAAAGTATAACAATTATTTGTAGCTTGACTAAACTTGAAATTTGATTTCTGATCAAAAAAACAAAAGATCTTTTGATTTCAACATAGTCTTGAAAACTAAAGAGGAACCTATTAGATCGATTAATTTTCAGTTTTTGAATTGTAGGGTTTTGTGAGGAGGTCCGAGCGGTCATTATTTAATTTAAATTTAGCAAATGTCACATCTTTTAAATGTTTAGTAGAGGTTATTTAATTGTTTTGCTTACCTATATTTAGCTCTCTAGTCCACTATTTTGAGCTCGCTCGCTGATACACTTTTAAGCTAATTTTTACTGATTCTTAGCTACCTCCTACACTTTAGCGGTTGGTCTTGACTTTATACAAATCTAAAATATTTGACACTATCTACCCTTGATTTCTAGGATCAGTACCTATTTTCATCGTGACTGGTATTAGGATTTCGAATACTGTGCCATTGAAGGTGTCAGATGGCTGGCCACATGGTCCGAAGAAAGATTCAAGGTATTTGTTTCAGATATTTTACACATGATCTCCAATTTACAAAAACTGTTCCTACGAATTATTAGTTGAGAGGAAGTAATAAATTATTCGTTTAAATGACAAACTGGGCCTCTTCAATTGACACCTTCATTTAAAACATCACCCTTAACACTATTATTTACGTTTCGATCCTAAACTAACCGTACATTTGGGCGTTTTTACAAGAGTAGCTTAAAGAGCTAGAGCACTTAGTCCCATTGGGCTCATTGTACTTCCTCTCGTTAGGAGATTAGCCCTTAACTTAGTCCCATTGGGCTTCTTGTACTTCTTCCTGTTAGGAGATTACCCCTCATCATATTAAACATATTAAAGAGAAAAAGGTGACGATGTGGCTCAGGGACATGTCTCTAATAGAGGCTATAGAAGACCATCTATCTCCCAGCACGGCTTCTCTTGTTGACGACGGCAGTGCGCTCATAGAGTACATGAAATATTGTCGATATTTTCAATCGGTTTAAAGAATGAAATTCCAAAAAATCTTTTTTCTAAATGCTCGTTACTTTATATCTGCTGATGATACCTTTACGATACAGTTAATAAATAATTTACTTTTGCTGAATTTTATACTACACAAATGATGTGTTATGGCTACTAAAGATACCAAAATAGAGCCCTTAATAGTTGTTATTTAGTTGATTTGTTGGAATTATATAAGTATTTACGATGCCGATTTTGATCGTATAGTTGCTGTATAAGCTGCAACAGTATGTTTGTGATTTATGTTGTTTTATAAAATTTTCTTCGGAAATGTCTTGTAGCTGTTATAAAATACCAAATTGCTAGTTGGGTTAAATACAAAGCAACTAAAAGGAGAAATAGAGAGTGGTAAATACAGTATGCGCCAAAAGTATGGAATAAATTCAATAAAAACGAAACAATTATTTTTTGGGAAAAATCCTCGAACACGTCGATTTTTAATTTAAAAAATACATATTTTAGCGTAAAATGCGATTTTCAAATGTCATTTGTTTTCGAGTAATGACGTCATCGATTTTTTTTAAATGGCAACACTATATTTTTTTCCTTGATTCTGAAAGATCGTTTAATTCTCAGACAGTACTAAAATCTTGACCTCTTACATAGGAAAGTTTTCGAGTAAATGACGATTGAATGTTAGAAAACGTAAATTTTATCCATAAAAAAGTAACAATTCTGAGGTATGTAAAATAAAATACAATTGATTAAATTTTATACTTAAATTAAATGTTCGAATTGCCATCCACCAACTTCTTAACAATGCGCAAGTCTGTCAAGAAATTTTTCTTGCACATTATGAATGATTTCTGGGGTAACTCTGCGTATTTCGTCCCGAATGCGATTTTGAAGTTCTTCTAAATTACGTGGTTTATTAATGTACACTTTTGACTTCAAGTATCCCAATAAAAAATAGTCAAGAGGTGTAAGATCTGGCGATCTTGCAGGCCATACTATCGGTCCGCGTCTGCCGATCCACTTCCCAGGAAAACAGTTGTCCAAAAAATCTCGTACAGGGCGCGCATAGTGCGGAGGTGCACTGTCTTGCTGAAACCATAATATGGTATCGTCAGGAATATCAGGGTCATTATCGTTAGGAAAAATTACTGCAAGGGCTGGAACAAGGTCATTTTCGAGAAACTCTAAATATCTTTGTCCTGTAAGGGTTCCTTCAAAGAAGAAAGGCCATACTATTCTGTCGTCAACTATTCCAGCCCACACATTTAATTTCTGAGGGTGTTGGGTATGTGCCTCTGCCATCCAATGAGGATTTTCTCGAAAAACTAAACTTGATAACGTTTTTGCTTTATTTTAATTGATTTACGTTTTCTAACATTCAATCGTCATTTACTCGAAAACTCTATGTAAGAGGGCAAAATTTTAGTACTGTCTGATAGAGAATTAAACGATCTTTCAGAATCAAGGAAAAAAATATGGTGTCGCCATTTAAAAAAAATTGATGACGTCATTACTCGAAAAAAAATGACATTTGAAAATCGCATTTTACGCTAAAATATGTATTTTTTAAATTAAAAATCGACCTGATCGAGGATTTTTCCCAAAAAATAATTGTTTCGTTTTTATTGAATTTTTTCCATACTTTTGGCGCATACTGTATAACTAAATGTCATTTAAACTAACTTGGAAAGTATTTATAAATGTTATATTTTTAAGTTTTTAAATTTAAAAGATAATATGCATAATTTTGTACCTACTTAATGATAAATTATAAAACTTACGTACACAACTCGATAAAATATTAAAAGCGTATTATTTGAAGATAGTACTCACTACTTTCATGCACAAATATTTCTACATAGCACATGCAGAAACTCTGACGAAGTTTTTGTTAGGACATAGAGCAGTTGGATTATTCCTGACGATCTCAACGTCCAAGAAGGCCCTTTTTCATAAATTTTCGTCTACTCGCGGACTGTGAGGCGTCGCCGCCGGGTAATGGAAATACGCCGTCGTCCGTATAGTTAAGAAAAATGGTCCGGAAAGAAGACATCGCGGCTCCGGCGGAGAATAGTGGACCGAACGCGACTCGTGTCACGCCCGTCCGTTGTTTTCAAACTCATTACGGTGTTTCCCAACTTACTGACAAATGACGTGGATTGTGAAAAATGAAGTGGGAACGCCGACAACTTGATAAAGGGGCTGTTGACTCGAATTGAGACTCCTAGTTCGAGGGGGAAACGAAAATTTCCATCATGCAGATCAACGCGTCCGTCTTTGTGTTGGCGTTTCCTTGCTTGCGCGAATATTCGGGTAGAGGTATTATTAAAATGGTTATTATCGTATCAGATAATGGGGCCAGGAGGGAGACGGATGGGATTGTTGATTTCCCTGCGAAGAAATACTGTTTTAATGCCTACCACTGGAATTCTAAGTAAAAACGTATTAATATTATGTAAACGATAATGAATGTAATATAATAATAATATTTATTATTACCATCTGCTAGTGCGATTATTAAACATAAAACAGCAAATAGATATGTCGATTTGTAAAAACTAGATAAAGGTAAAGCTGTTTATAGGCCATTTAGGCCCAAAGCTTTTTTTAAAGAAGCAAGCGAAAGTAAAACATGCTAAGTTATCGGTTGCTAAGTATGAAAAACGTTCGTGCCCTGGGCAACAAAAAAATAAAAAGTTCAAGTTATTAATGTCAAACGTTTATTTAAAGCGGAAATTAAATGCAAAATTAAAATTGTTGTATATACAATCATTTATAATAATAATTACACTCATTAAAATGAATTTTGCGGTTTCTTTTGAACTGCTGACGTATTTGTAATGAAATGTACTTTAAATTTGTAACATTAGTTATCAGTTGTTTCACTCACCAATAGAGATTTAATGAAATTTCTACTAAGAACTTCCAGAATTTCTAAAATTGTTTTGAGTGAGTGTCATTATTATTGCGAAAGCATGTACCTGAAAGATTTAACGACAAATTTTGATTGAAATCCTACTCTAAAACAACGTCACTGAAAATGTTGTCTTCTTTGTCGATTTGCGCACAATTCTTATATATTAAAATGATCATTAAATTCTGTTTCTGAATGTTTGCTTTGCTGACTAGATATCGATTTTTCGGGCATGATTTTATTAGCATTCTATTTTATAGGTCACTGAATCTGCCATATATTCTTCCGTTACATCTGATGACTTCAGTCCCCCATGCCTTTTCATATGTCCACACCTGGGGCATTTGCTAGTAATGTAAAGAACGTTCTTCAAACGCGTACTGATTTGGGTTTGAAATTTTAAGAAATTTTGCTATGTCGTACGGAAATTTTGAAATTGTATGCTTTCCAACCACCTGATTTACACATCTGCCACGCTCGTACCGATAAAAGAAGCGTCCATCTTGACCCTCTTTTGGTCGGAGTTGCATATAACGATTAACAAATGTTACCCAATCGTCTGTTGCTACAAATCTTCTTTGCACATTATTTTTTGCAGTAAAAATCTGCACTAACATGTCGCAATTTTTATACTCCACGTCCTTCACTGTTAGATTATATAGCTCCTCAGTTCGGCATCACTTTTTTCATTAAATATATTTCATCAGGAGCTTCTAAAAGAAGCTTTGATATGTCATCCTTTGTGAATACCTGAGATTTCCGAGGTTGACATCCGTCATTTTTCCTTTTTATGAATGTCTTCAAGCGGTCAAATTACGAAATATCTTAGTTCTTATTTAATGAAAGAGTCAATTTCAACATTAAATATTCTGGCCATAATGTAGCAGGGGACAATGTCATTGATTTTTCTAAGAAAGATACCAATAATACATCTTCCGTTATTGTGGACACATTTTTCGTTGTACACCATTTGATGAAATTTTCATAGACTTAATTGTAACGATATTTTTTTAGAATGGTTTCTTCAATGTAATTATTTTTTAACTAAATTCTAGCCAAATATTAAACTTAAAAGACGTTTATACTTATCAACTTTATGTTGCAGAATAATTATTTCAACTGCCAAAATTAGCTATTTATGATATACGTGTTAAAAGTAAGATTTTATTTTGTGAGTGAAGACTTCACGAACAAAATAAAATCACTTTTAACACGTATATCATACACTATTTTTTCTGCAAAACAATCAGAAGAACTTTAAACTTAATAAAAATAAGAAATCAAAAAATACCACACAGATCGTAATGTTTATGAACCAAAATTTTCGTAGCAACCAGTGCTGTTGTTAGTTATGGAAAAAACGCAAAAATATTGACAGCATTTTCTAGTAATATTATAAGTATAATGAATAATCTAGATAATGAGCGTAACGAATCCATCCCTGCTGAAATCGAAGAAGCCGCCAGTCGAGCAACATTGGAATTATTGCCGGCAAAATCAAAGGAACAGTACGAAATCGCTTATAGACGCTTTTCGGAATGGTGCAACATTAAAAAGGTTCCTGGGAAATGTAACGAAAGTGTTTTACTGGCATATTTTGAGGAAAAAGTCAAGATATGGAAATCGTCAACGTTGTGGTCAAATTATTCCATGATCAAAACTATGTTAAAAATAAAGCAAGATCAGGATATAAGCAAACATTATAAACTTATTGCTTTTTTAAAACGGAAGGGTGAAGGATATCAAGCAAAACAGTCAAAAGTTTTGACGAAGACGCATATCGACAAATTTCTCACTGAAGCAGAAGATGAAAAGTATCTGATGATGAAAGTCGCAGCAATAGTGGGTGTCTTCGGGGCGTGTCGCCGGGAGGAATTGTGTCAGATGACCTTCGACAATATCGAATATTTGGGCACTTCGGTTGTTGTGACCATACCAGATACTAAAATGAAAGTGCCTCGGACTTTCAGTGTTGTTGGTGAATTCTATTTAAACTTTTTTAGAAAGTATATGGCACTCCGGCCACCCAACGCTGGCCATAGACGACTTTTTCTTAAATATATGGAGAATAAATGTGTGAAGAATCCAGTCGGAATTAACATGTTTGGTGAAATGCCTGCCGACATTGCAGAGTTCTTGAATCTACCAAATCCTCAACTCTACACCGGACACTGTTTTCGTCGTTCATCGGCGAGATTGTTAGCAGATTCTGGTGCAAATGTTACTACCATCAAGAGACATGGAGGATGGAAATCTTCAACGGTAGCTGAAGGCTACATTGAAAATTCACTGGAACAGAAGAAGGAAATTGCGTGCCAAGTTCTTCCTACTGCTGCAACTACTAGCAAGACCACCAGTACTACCAGTAGTATTTCTACAGAAAATAGATGTGTCACACATGTTGACAGTAAAACCAACTTAAGTATGATGGCCCCTCAGGGAATTACAATTTCAAATTGTTCTAATTTTACTATAAATGTTAATAGTAATAACTAGTTAAAATGTTGGTTTGTACTTATTTAAAATAAAAAGTTGTTCATGTGTTTGTTAAAACGTTTTATTAATTTTCAAAACAAAATTTAAATAAACTTTGATTTACTTTTAACACTATTATTAAAAGTAACTTACTTTTAACACGCGTCTCAAAAAATTACATTTTTAACATAAAAAATGACAATTAAAAAGCCCACTTTTAACAGTTTTGTAGAAAAAATATTTTTTGTTGACATGAATGTTGTCAAAGTAATAAACCGCCTTATACCCATTTTATTACGGTCTACAGAGGATTGGTAAATATTTTTGATTCAATTGTCTGAAGTTTTTCTTTTTAAAAATACATTTAGATTTGTAAATTTGCTAATGCCTACGTTTTTGTTCAGATATTTACTCCACAAAGTTGACGGCCTTAACATACTGGATAGCTTCAAGAAATAGTAGGCTAGTACTACCTTTTCTGCAAAATTCTCAATATGCTTTTCTTTGGCCCAGGTTTCAAAGTTGTTGTAGGAATTTTCACATAAATTTTTCGGTGTTTCAGGCACTAACGTGGATAGTGCAGCTTTAGAAGCTTGTTCAATATCCAAAGACTCGTCATTATCGCTTATTTTTGGTGATTTTCTCGCAAAACATTGAAGGAAATACGGCGACGTGCGACGTTTGAACTTGACAGAACCTTGACATTAAACAATGCCTTAGAAGCAGATTGCCTGTCCACTTTTAAAAATACAAATAAAAGCATGAAAATATCAAATTCCCCGCTTTCACAAGAAATTTTGTATGAATTTCGTCGCAAAATCGATATGTTTTAAGCATTCGACGCATTGTCCAACTCGATTTTAGCCTCGTTGGACAATTTTGCATCCCGGAATTAAAATATACTAGGTTTGTTCCTGTAACAGTTGGAAACGGTTTGAAACTGTTCAAAATATTCAACCAGTTAAGATGAGAATGAGTTAGTAGTGAATTTAACGCAGGACATTTCTGATAGTCTCAAACGGTTTCCTGCTGCAGGATTAAACCTAATCTTTTCACAACTTTTTACATAAATAGCTTTTTTCCACGGTCGGGAATAGAAATCAGTTTCTATGACATCAAAATTAAAACAGAAGTAGTCGATTATTCCCAAGGGAGTATAATGCTCCCAAGGGAGTTTACATTATGGAGAACGTTTTTCATGCAAAAAAAAAGATAACATTGAAATTATTTATTGACATTTAAATTAAATGTTACATTTGTACAATTTTCAAAATTAATATTAGAAGCAATATTACTTTCGCTTACATTTACAGTTTTTGTGATTGCGCTAGTAGTGATCCTACTAAAACCTGATAAGCAATTTTGGTCTTATTTTCAAGTTCTCGACATAACCCTTAGCGACTGTCGTTGATTTCCAACCAGCATGACGCTTTATTGTCGTGATATCCACACCAGCATCTGCCAGTAATGTCGCTGAAGATCTTCGTAAGCAGTGACCAGTATAACATGCAGCATTAGGTAATTTTAAATACGAAGCTACTACACTCGGATGGAATTTTTCCCATGGTATTCTTTCCAACTGGCTGCGAACTACATTTTCCTGCTTTGTAATACAAAAAAGGCGCTTATGCTTGACGTGGGGAGGACGAAGGGACAGGTATTTTCGAAACAATTCAAGCATATTTCCCACATCGGTAACCAGAAAGGTTCGTGGAATCTTTGTCTTAGTGTTTGGAATTTTTACAATCAAGGAAGAGCCTACATCCTCAATATCATCTACAGTTAAATTGACTAGTTCATCAGTTCGACAAGCTCCGGCAATCTCTAGAATTAATCCAACCTATAAAAAATCAAAATACTTAATAATTGAAATACCTAACAACAAAAGTAATATTACCTTAATCATTAAGAATTCTTTGTCATCTGCACTTGATAGAAAACGGTCGATTTCACCCTTTGTCAATATTTTGGATTTTTTCGCTTGATATCCGTCACCGGTTCTTTTCAAAAATGCGATCAGCTTGGGGAATTTTCTTATATCTATGTTGTCGTAAATTATCAAGCATATATTAACCATAGAATATTGCGCTCATAATGTGAAAGACTTGTAATTCTTTGCATTTTCACTGAAGTATGCCAACAAAACATTCTGTATACTTGAACATTTTTCTCGGCGCACCACTTTTTGAACCGGTTGTAGGCTATATCGTATAAAGATCTTGACTTCGTAGGCAGCAAATTGCTTATTGCAATATTTGCAGCCTCCACAATCTCTTCCGACTCACAATTATTCATTGTGCACTAAACAAACTTTAAACTAAACCAAACTAGCACCTTAATTTGACAATTCTTTTTGTTTGTTTATTTTGTAGTTATGACAATAACTCAACGACTACTAAATAAATGCTCAAATCCGAATACAATAATTCTGGTGCTACTTACTTCATAATGACAAAATATGTGTTTTTAAGTTAATGAGACCGTGGAAAAAATAGTATGTACCATTCGGGAGAGATGCTATTTTGTCCTCGGTGCATTGTAGCCCTCGGGCTTCAAATTGCACCTCTGCCAAAATAAAGCATTTCTCTCCCTTATAGTATAATGTACTATCATTGTGTTGCGTAAAAAATAACTATGAATTAGCTTAAATACTTTTACAATGCAGCAATAAATAACCCATAAAGTATTCCATACGTGGTTTTTGCTTACGACCGGAAGCGGATATAAATCTCAATACCAGTACATTCCTTTGCACTTTCGGAGCCGATTCAATAAACAAACCGCAAAGCCCGCCGGCCTTAGTTGGATAAAGATGAAATGTTGTTTTTATCCGTGAGGAACTAATGTCAGAGGAGCGTCGGAATCTATACCATTCCGTTTGATTTAAGCCGCTTTCAGGCAGATTACCCGGAGAGAGCGGCCCTTCGAGGAGATGATCCGGCCATAATTTAAGAAGTGGGAACGAGTGACTAGTGCTCACTCCGCGGAGGAGCGGTGTCTCACTTTGCGGCTTTAAAGCGCTCAATCTCAGTCGGCTGCGACGGGATCCTCCCGTAGACCGGCTCATCCCGGATCTCCCCTTTATCTTAGCGCAAATCACACGATCCGCGCCTCCAAATAGCTTTATTTACTTACCGGAATAACTCCATTGCCGCCGAGTGCTTTTTTATCGCGCAACTTTCCCTGACTTGGAGCCGCGCGTGGGGTTCCCCGCTGTAGAGCATCCGAGAGACTTGTTATCGTTTGTCAGGCGTGTACAGGATGATTTTTTTATCATAGAAATGCGTTTTTCTTGGGTGAAGCGAAGTGAGCCGTTTCCAAACAGAGTTTGTTTGGGCTGACTAGAACCTTGTTGTCATGGACGCGAAATTGCGAAAACTATTGTGATTTTCACAGATCCTGATTTAAATTATTAATGGCGGGAAAGTCAACTTTCCGCGAATTTCGCAAAACAGAAATATTATCGCCAATTTCATCATTTTGTGGGGTTAGTAAGTTTAATTTGAGCTTGTGTCAACACGATAATAGCTATTTATGCAAAATTCGCTAAAAGTCGAATTTTCCAGTCATTAAACAATTCACGCGATTTTTGCGCCCATGAAGAGAATGCTTAAAACTTGAAATTAAGACAGATAACAAAACTATAACTAAACGACGTTGAGCGTCGTGATGCTTCATTTTTTTCTCAGCAGCATACCAGTTGTATGGATATTAAAAGCATTTTTCATATTACGCATATTTGTTTTCAAATAACTTTCTTCCTTTCAAAAGATGCAGACCACTTACTGTGTAACTGGAATATTTCGTTTAGCACATCAATTGTCGTCAATTTACATGAGTCAAAAACAGTAAGTACTTTTAATTAATTTTATTTTAATCACAATCATATATAAAGTAACTTTTGAAGAAATCAAGTAACTTAATATATTATACACCAAAGTAGAGAAGTATGCCATTATAATAGCACGCTTCTCTACCGTGGTTTATACATGGTGTTCAGTAAAGAATGGGCCAAACTTCAGATGTAGATAGTTTGGATAAAAACAAGCTTACAGGGTGTCAAAGTTGAAAAAATAAATCACATTTTCTTTATTATTTTTCGATCTCATCGACCGTATTTTATGAAATTTGGTATAGGGGGGTTTCTTGGGACAAGAAATTCGAATATGTTGACGATTTTGGTGCATCTGCTAGAGGGCGCCACCAACGATGGTTTGGACCCCTTTAAATCTCTACGACTTTTTTGTGCTGTATCTGTATCTCATTTTGGACTGGAAAAATGAAACTTCTTTCCTATGTTTTCTAATTAAAAAAGGTACACCTTGTTGATGTCGCTAGAAGCAATGGTTTCTGAGAATAACGCATCTAAATCTCCATGCATCCAATTTATCTAAAAATAAAGTCAACTTGTGGTGTAGTAATGGGCCATACTCCAACAGCATACTACTGCGATCAAAATAAGTCGATTTACTTTAGCTTATCCTAAAAAAATCCACAAATGTGATTTATTTCTTCAACTTTGACACCCTGTATCTTTGTTATTATTGATTTTGGTGGATTTTTGGATTTTTTAGAATAAGCTAAAGTAAATCGACTTTTTGGTCGCAGTATGTCAAAGTTTAATTAGTATCACACATTGAATTACTTTTGCCACTGACGAATTTACTATTTCTTGTAACTCAGGTCTGCTAAGGATATTGCGCTGAATGTAAAGGACAAAAGGATGACAAATCATTCAACAAGTCAACTGCTGTTAGCGAATTGACAAAAAATGGCATGCAAAAACAACTATTGCTGAAAATTACTGGTCCTAGCAATCCAAATTCTATAAAACCATACTTAAACATCGAACAAAAACACTACTATTAAATCGCAAATACTATGCGTAGTAATAGGTCGTCTATAGCAGAAAAATATAGCCAATCTAATGTTACGTTAAATTTTAATAACTGTACCTTTCTATACCAGCTGTACTTTTAATAAATCAATATCTAGTTGTTTTGTTGTGTTGTGACTTAATTGTTTTTTTTTTCAATTTTCTGACCGAATATCTCTCTGATAAATGCCTCATATTTTTGTCAAATTGTTCAAGCACTTTGCTTGGTAACGTGCTTTCGATTGCCAAGTATCTCGTACTTTATCGATATTCTATATTATAGCTGAAAATTGCATGATAAGAAAGAAGTTTATACGCATTAAGGCATATTCTGAAAGAAATCTTCTAAATCACCAAATATTTTACAAATTACATACACTATCAATCAGCACTAAATACAATTACTGTTAACACAAAATGAGGTGATATCTGCGCAAGATAAAGATTCTTAACAACTGCTGATGTACATTTTTTCTATTAAGTAGAATAAGACAGAACCATATTTTTTTAAATTTTTACTTTAGTAATACCTACTGTCTCGTTACATTTTATTAACTACCAAATATTTTTAACATTGCAGTCATACTTTATTGTTTACGTTTCATGTCTCTCGATGAGTATAGGCCGAATTACGAATTATACAAACGCACGCTCTTGTTGACAATTCATTTAATCCTCACTAATTAACATGTTTACAGAATGACTGACATATATGTAACTTTGTCTGCACGCAACTATGCTAATCATACATAAATGTTCGCATATGGACGCATATGCACGTCTCAAGACTACATATGTGTCTGTAAACGCCTTTACTTTTATTATATTTTTATGGCTTAATAAAATTATTTGCGTAGGAAGTCTGTTCCGGATTCCGTACTTTATAAAATAAAACCAAGTCAGCTAAAGCAAAAATGGTAACTATACCCAAAATGCTTGATACAACGTATATTGTGGGAAGCAATCATTTACTGCGAAAATACTTAAGGAATCGTTTTGTCAACATAAAAAATACGCTTTCTGACATAAAACCCAGAAATGTCAACTATCTCATCAACGAGCAGCAGTATTATTCTCTAATGCAGGAAAAGCTGATGTTGCAGAATACTCGATAAAAAACTTTAAGCACACCACCAGCTTAGAAATAAAATAAAATAGTCGTAAAATGTCAAACGTTTGTGTATAAGTGAATATAAAGGAATTTACCATTTTGCCTATTGTTCGACGGAAGAAAAATAATTCAAGCCTCTTTGAAATATTTTTAAACTAAGTAAATTTCATGCTGAAAGTAATGGTAATGAAAGCGATTTTGAAGATGATGGTTTTTATAAAAATATAAACATATTTTTCTACAAAACTGTTAAAAGTGGGCTTTTTAATTGTCATTTTTGATGTTAAAAATGTCATTTTTTGACACGCTATCAAAGTTTATTTAAATTTTGTTTTGAAAATTAATAAAACGTTTTAACAAACACATGAACAACTTTTTATTTTAAATAAGTACAAACCAACATTTTAACTAGTTATTACTATTAACATTTACAGTAAAATTAGAACAATTTGAAATTGTAATTCCCTGCGGAGTCATCATACTTAAGTTGGTTTTACTGTCAACATGTGTGACACATCTATTTTCTGTAGAAATACTACTGGTAGTACTGGTGGTCTTGCTAGTAGTTGCAGCAGTAGGAAGTATTTGGCACGCAATTTCCTTCTTCTATTCCAGTGAATTTTCAATGTAGCCTTCAGCTACCGTCGAAGATTTTCATCCTCCATGTCTCTTGATGGTATACTCGCGTCAAGAATTCAGACGTCTTACGTCACGGCTGACGTTACACAATTGTTTTTATTTTCAACGTAATTTTCGATATTTGGTCGCATTAAAAACGATATTTTTTTGCAATTTAGTGCAAAATATAATGCAAACTTTTAGTGTAGTATATAGTTTTATTACTATCAGTTGCAGTTTCTTAAATATTTTGATGGAAATATAATGAATTATTCATTTGTTCGTATGACGTAAGTCGTCTGAATTCTTGTCGCGAGTATAGTAAGATTTGCACCAGAATCTGCTAACAATGTCGCCGATGAACGACTAAGTTGGATTCTTCACACATTTATTCTTCATATATTTAAGAAAAAGTCGTCTATGGTCAGCGTTGGGTGGACGGAGTGCCATATACTTTCTAAAAAAGTTTAAATAGAATTCACCAACAACACTGAAAGTCCGAGGCACTTTCGTTTTATTATCTGGTATGGACACGCCCCGAAGACACCCACTATTGTTGCGACTTTCATCATCAGATACCTTTCGTCTTCTGCTTCCGTGAGAAATTTGTCGATATGCATCTTCGTCAAAACTTTTAACTTTTTTGCTTGACATCCTTCACCCCTCCGTTTTAAAAAAGCAATAAGTTTATAATGTTTGCTTATATCTTGATCTTGCTTTATTTTTAACATAGTTTTGATCATGGAATAATTTGATCACAGCGTTGACGATTTCCATATTATTATCTTGGCTTTTTCCTCAAAATATGCCAGTAAAATACTGTCGTTACATTTCCCAGGGACCATAGACCTTATAAATCATGGACCGGCCCTAGAAAGAGAGGTCCGCTGCCCTGATGTGTGCAAGAGGGATGAAGCTAATCCGGGCAAAATCAGATGTTCTATGACAGAAAAATATATAAACATAACCTGACAAAACTTTTCCTGTTACTATTGTTAATGATTTGTGTGCCTTTTGTGATTTAGTTGTGTTTAGTGTGTTTATTAGCAATAGTTTTTAAAGACTCATAAACTATGGTGGAGTCGGTCTGTCACCGTAAATGTCATACGTCTGTTATTTATGGTTTTTGTTTTTTTTCGGCCAATGATCTGTGGGTTTTTGCCCGGACTAGCTCTATCTCTGTCGCACACATCTGAACATCAACGATTTGTATAAGCAGAAAACGGTTTTGGGCGCGTCCATGATTTATAAGGTCTATGCCAAGGACCTTTTTAATGTTGCACCATTCCGAAAAGCGTCTATAAGCGATTTCGTACTGTTCCTTTGATTTCGCCGGCAATAATTCCAATGTTGCTCGACTGGCGGCTTCTTCGATTTCAGCAGGGATGGATTCGTAACGCTCATTATCGAGATTATTCAATATACTTATAATATTACTAGAAAATGCTGTCAATATTTTTGCGTTTTTTCCGTAACTAACAACAGCACTGGTTGCTTCGAAAATTTTGGTTCATAAACATTGCGATCTGTGTGGTATTTTTTGATTTCTTATTTTTATTGAGTGTAAAGTTCTTCCGATTGTTTTGTAGAAAAAATAGTATATTATATACGTGTTAAAAGTGATTTTATTTTGTTCGTGAAGTTAAAAAACTCGCTACGCTCGTTTTTTAATCATCTTCACTCACAAAATAAAATCTTACTTTTAACACGTATATCATAAATAGCTATTTTTACGACATGTCTTAATTTCGCCTTATTTCTCGCCATAAAACGATCAAATATGTGGTGTTCTTTAGGTATAGAAAGAAAAATAAAACTTGTAGAACAGAAGTAATATCAAAAAAAAAAATTATTGATGTTTTGTTTATCAACTTTTACTATTTAAATTTTCCTTAGATATTATAACTTTTAAAATGCATTTGTAAGACACATTATTCTAACCCCACGTTTTAACAATTATTTTCACATACTTATAAACAAAACTGAACAATTTTATATGCCGAACTATGTAAGTTTATGTTATAACAATATATACATCTACAGTTGAATTAAAAAAAAATACGTATTTTGAAAGATTCCTATACCTAAAAATTTGTTGGTTAGACCGCTTTCTTTTGTTATACAGTGAGTCAGTTTTTTGTAGATAAACTTAAACAGAAGATAGAACACATGTTTTTAAGAAGAAAAGTTCCTATAAACATGTCGTAGAAGGCTTCGTTTCCGAGATGTTGAATATAATTTTTTGTTCTCGAATTTTCATTATAACTTATAAAGGAATGCTAAGATTTTTCTCATATTTGGGGGATAATGCCTATTAATTAAGGGGAATAATACAAGCGATAAGAATGTTCAAAAACATGCACAGTGGCGGAGTGGAGGGGATGCTCAACCCCATTCTTAAACAGAACTTCTACGCCAATGACTATTTTTATTATCTTCATACAGTTTACCAAAAATAATGTCCCTTCTTCTGTTTCGAAATTCCTGTACGTTTCCGAGTTATTTAATATCACAATTACTATTTATATTGTTTCTTTAGGGCTAACTAGAAAAATAAAGACAAGAACACTCGTTACAACATTCCCGTGAGAAATGCAGTTCAAAATCAGTATAAATGTAGACATTAATTCATAATTTTAAGCGGGTTAGTAGAATCTTCGTTTTAATAAAGACAAATAAACTGTAAAAATGAATTTATTTCTTATCTGTATATGTTTATAAAATCAAAATACAGGGTATGAGAGAAAGGACTACTATTATTTTCACATGTGATAGATTGGATTTATACATATAAAATGAGACTCCACAGATCGGAGTGGAGTACGAGATTTTTGTTATAAATTATTTTTTCCACTACGAGCCTATAAGCTCACTATTATCGACCTGGATAAATAATGATGACTTTGATTTATTAACCAAGGTAAATAGTGAAAATGACACTTAATAATTTTGATACTTGACAGTTATAGAACTACAGAACCACAGCACGCAGAACGTGGACGTTATGAAACACGTTTTTAATAGGGCAATCCAACAAACTGTCAAATCACTTTAAAAATGACGGCTGTAGGACAAACAACTCGACATATGACAAACAGCTTTTGTGTAGAACTTTTAGTTATTGGTCTGTGTGTAGAACTGTGTGTTTTGCTCATTATATTTTATACCTATTTCGGAATACCATGTATAATTCAGACTATCATAATGGTTTTGTTTTGTTGTGTTATGAATTGTTGGAGTAGAGGACAGCGAGAAGATCAAATTAGATTTTTTAGGATTCCTGCTGCATTGAATTATAGACAGAACTGATCTCAATGAACTCTCATATAAGACGGCAAAAGTGGCTTAGTGCAATAAAACAGCAAGACCTAACTCAAGAAAAAATTAAATACAGTGTACAAGTTTTAAATATATTATTTATAAATAGGTACCTAAGTTCTTTTTTCTCTCCAACTAGTAGCATAATTACAACCCCGCCAGCCGTAGCAATTCAGGGTCCTGGAGAATACTATATATAATATTAATAAAAAAATATATTGATAACAATATTGGCAGTTATATATAATTAATTAGTAAACTATTACAGAGGTACGTAATTTGATTTTAACAATTATTTATGCATAGATACATGGCAGAATTTATTTTCAGTTAAAGAAAAATTCTGCGAGGGCTTGAAATTCTTAATAATGCCACTGTTTCCAATTCACATATGTTTGACAAAAATTATAAATAATAAATAAAAGTCCATTTGATAGAAAAAATCTAAAATATATTTAATAAAAAATATTAAAAATAAGTTATATATACAATTCTAAAAAAATTGGGTACATAGATAAATAGCACAAAATGTTTAATAATCAATTGATTTTTTGATATTTTAAATAATTGCGGCATTGCAATAATAATTTAAAGTTTGTTACAGCACAATAAAAAACATTAGCAGCAGGGAAAATCAAAATTTAATGCACCAAGTTCATTTTTAATTAGTCAACTATTTCTTGCCTCGGCCCATTTGAAAGAAAAAATTTGTAGATATACCGAAGTGCAGTGAATACTGAGAATAATAATAGTTTTAGGAATATTCAGCAACTAGAACGTTTTACCTAAAATATAAACCCACTTTTTCTTATTATAACTGAAATATATGAGAACTAGGCTCATATTACTCTTTCTAATATGAGATATGAAAGAGTTGCTGATCTGGCAGGAACTAGGGGGCCCCACTAATCGCAGGACCCTACCAAGTGCCCAATGGAAAATAGAGGCCTACATAGGTAGGTATATATTACTTTAACATATAAATATTGCAGATATTTAAAACATTAGCACAACACTACATTTTCGTTTAGATCTACCCATCTTGGTCTCTGACAACGTTGCAGTGGTAATTTGATAACCCAAATGCAATGTAGGAATCTAATCAATATGTAAGTTATCTGTAAAAGCAGCCGGTTTATCTGAAATATATGCTTTTAAATTGTTGTATATAACTTTTTATTAACTAACACTGTATTTAATTTTTTCTTGAGTTAGGTCTTGCCGTTATATTGCACAAAGCCACTTTTGCCGTTTTATATGAGAGAGTTCATTGAAATCAGTTCTATGTCTATAATTCAATGCAGCAGGAATCCTAAAAAATCTAACTTGATCTTCTCGCTGTCCTCTACTCCAACAATTCATAACACAACAAAACAAAACCATTATGATAGTCTGAATTATCCTTGGTATTCCGAAATAGGTATAAAATATAATGAGCCAAACACACAGTTCTACACAAAATCACAAATTTCTGCTTGTCATAATATGTCGAGTTGTTTGTCCTACAGCCGCCATTTTTAAAGTGATTTGACAGTTCGTTGGATTGCCCTATAGATAGAAAATATCCAAACATGTGAACAGATAATTATCAGCACCACGAACTTATCATTTCACTTTCCATGATTTACAGCTTTAAATTAAATTAATTGCAAATTTCTTTGCGCGAAATGTCAAATTAATTGCAAATTTATTTGTGTGAAATGTCACAAAGTTTGTTTTCAAACAAAAGAGTACCCACTTGATTCTTGCACATGATATCAGCGTTTTTAGAGTATTTACTCAAATTTCATGAAACTGTATGTCAATTATTGAAACTCGATTTAAGGTGTAGTAGCTAGTAGTGGAAAAAATACTATATAAACCATGGCAGAGAGAGAGTTCATTGTACTTAAAAAATACTAAATTGTTTTCAATGAAATAATGTTCCTTTGATATATTATTATTGGCAAAAACATATATCTTACACCATAAACCTTGTTGTCAGGAAACGCGCAAAACATAAGAAATAAAAAAGTTTATAAGGAAGTTATTATATACTGGTTGGTATAACCTCACAACTTCCGTAAAACAAACTGTCCTGTCTGAGTATTCACACGCCATATATGGCCCGAAACTTTTTCATCTTCTTTATATCCGAGGCAACTTATCGAAGAATTCTTACAAGCAACTTTTTGAATTAAAAAAGCATGATATATTCATACACATCCTAAAGACATTTTTACCGTCTCTGATGAAAATTTGGCCGGGAAAGTTTCCAGATTTAATCCGAGTTGAGAAGTAGAGTTTCCGCCGTGTTGTTTTATTATTTCAGGCAAGTTTCAGGTGCGTATATTGAACCTGAAAAGTAATTTTCTGGGCCTTTATTCGACTTTAATGTAGTGGAGCGCTGCGGCCGCTTTTATGGGTCCTCCGAGCCGCGAATATAGCAACAGGCTTAGTTAACTAGGTGATGCATTTGCATCCAATCACGTCTGATTTTGCACAGGGTGATTAAAACACGAAGTATACGAACATTTCAAGAAGATATACCTAAGTCTTTAAGAACTGGAACACCTTTTAGAAAAGTATATTTACTTTCTGTTTCTTTAATACTACTTTTACCTAAAGTTGATGATCCAGTAAAACTTAAACAACTCAGATCAATTAGCATCCTCTCGATTTTATCAAACATTTTTGAAAATGTTATTTATTATCAACTCCGCGAATATCTTGAATCATAATATACAGTATGCGCCAAAAGTATGAAATAAATTCAATAAAAACGAAACAATTATTTTTTGGGAAAAATCCTCGAACAGGTCAATTTTTAATTAAAAATATACATATTTTAGCATAAAATGCGATTTTCAAATGTCATTTGTTTTCGAGTAATGACGTCATCGATTTTTTTTAAATGGCAACACCATATTTTTTTCCTTGATTCTGAAAGATCGTTTAATTCTCTATCAGACAGTACTAAAATTTTGCCCTCTTACATAGGAAAGTTTTCGAGTAAATGACGATTGAATGTTAGAAAACGTAAATCAATTAAAATAAAGCAAAAACGTTATCAAGCTTAGTTTTTCGAATTCCATAGTTCTTTTATGGATCACGTAGGTGAAAATCTTTGCAAAGTGTCATTGTCACACCGACTTTCTAATAAGTATTGTAAGCGACATAGAAATTATTATTCAATTTAAAGTATTATGGCACATTTAACTGTTACTTAAAGAATTGAAATTTTAATTCTTATCGGATGCGGGAATATGACTAGAACTCAGCAGGAAGTTTGCGATTTATTTAATGAAAAATATCCAGATCGCCCTATCAGCCAATCAACAGTCAGTAAGGTAGAGTCTAAATTTAGAGAAACTGGCACTGTTGTATATAATCCAAAACTTGGACGTCCAAGCATTAATGAACATCAAAAACAGAACATTTTGATAAGTATGGTGGATAATCCTCATAATTCTTCACGATTGGTTACATTAAACAATGACACTAGTCAGAGCACAGTGCTACGTATCTTGAGGAAGGAAAAATATCATTCCTACAAAATTCAACTTGTGCAGGAACTCAATGAAGATGATCCCGATCGCCGCTTACACTTTTGCGAAATTCTAATGGATTTATGTCAAGGAAATAGAAATTTACACCGGCAAATACTTTTTTCAGATGAGGCCATATTTTGTCTGAATGGTACAGTAAACCGTCAAACTTGCAGATGTTGGAGTCGGGAAAATCCTCATTGGATGGCAGAGGCACATACCCAACACCCTCAGAAATTAAATGTGTGGGCTGGAATAGTTGACGACAGAACAGTAGGGCCTTTCTTCTTTGAAGGAACCCTTACAGGACAAAGATATTTAGAGTGTCTAGAAAATGACCTTGTTCCAGCCCTTGCAGTAATTTTTCCTAACGATAATGACCCTGACATTCCTGACGATACCATATGGTTGACTATTTTTTATGGGGATACTTGAAGTCAAAAGTGTACATTAATAAACCACGTAATTTAGAAGAACTTCAAAATCGCATTCGGGACGAAATACGCAGAGTTACCCCAGAAATCATTCATAATGTGCAAGAAGAATTTCTTCACAGACTTGCGCATTGTCAAGAAGTTCGTGGATGGCAATTCGAACATTTAATTTAAGTATAAAATTTAATCAAATGTATTTTATTTTACATACCTCAGAATTGTTACTTTTTTATGGATAAAATTTATGTTTTCTAACATTCAATCGTCATTTACTCGAAAACTTTCCTATGTAGGAGGGCAAAATTTTAGTACTGTCTGATAGAGAATTAAACGATCATACTGTGTATTACGTAAAGAACTGTCTGGATTTCGCAATGGTTACAGTTGTACCACAGCATTACTTAAAGTAATGATGACATTCTTAAAGCAACTTTACAAAAGCACTTGATACCACTCATTATGATTATATTATATTCTTAAAAAAATGTGTATAGGTCCAAATGCTCTCAGCTTAATAAAAAGTTATCTTTCTAATCGCAAACAAATGGGTAACTTAGATAATAATCTACCTAGTTCCAGAAAAGTGAAATCTGGAGCCCCACAGGGGTCAGTACTTGGTCCTCTGTTGTTCACTACGTATACTCACAGATATCCTAAATGCATTATATATTCAAAAGTTCATATGTATTTTAATGATAATCTTTTCCTTTCATTTTCTGAAAGTGACACTGTATCAGCAATGGAAAAAGTTCATTATAATTTCACTAAAACACAATCTTTTCTTGAATTCTTCTAAATCGAATGTTGTCTTATTTGGTAGTGAGCCTTCCTGTATTCGAATAAAATCACTTATTACAATTCATATTAATAATACTTATGTATATTGAATCAACTAAAAACTTAGGATTAATAATGGATGGAATGTTTACAGCGTGCCTATGGAAACCTTAACCGATCCAAAATCGAACCTTTATTACCTTAACAACAATAAACTTCATGGACAATTGGATTTCAAAATGATATTTTATAAATTTAATAACGTAACAAATGCGTTAATTGAAATTGTTTTTATTTGGTTCAAAGGGATGAGACAAACACAAAATAAAATGTCATTTTTGGAACTTATATATACTACTACTAAAAGTAACATGTGTATCAAGTTTTTTGTAGCAAAGCAAAGGAAACCTGGATGAGAAATTTTCAGTGGCATACTGTAGGTTCATAATATAAAAAAATTGTGCACGAGTATCCGTATTACAGCCGTATATCACTTAATCTTATATTTTCGGTGTTGTTTGCAAAGTTTGCAGCTAGTCCCCATTAAAGACTTATAAACTCTGCCGTAATAACATCCACAAGGTTTAAGTCTCTATTTAAAAGTTGGAAAAACTCCTCCACGGCACGTTCCATAACTTTTCTAATTATCTTATAGACACACCTAGTGGATTACCATTTTTCCCAGCAACATCTTTAATTAGTTTCTTGGCATCTCGGGGCGTCGTTACTTATTGAAAGGGGTGCTTAGCATCCAATGGGCCGGCAAATTAGGACTGTGTTGAGAACTGTATGAACCGCAAGGATTAGGTTATGTTACTGTTCAGGACAAGCGATTGAGAACAGAGTTGTACTCGGTTCACTGTCGTAGTTATCATTTCAGTTATTTACTATATATTGTTCGTAGCACACATTCATTATCTATATAGTATAAGGTGCAATCAACTTTTCCTACTGTCTATCAGCAGTAGGCATCTGACAAATCATTTTCCTTGTACAAATTACTATGAAAAACACGTAGTATGTTACTATTTAGTTATTTATTCAAAACTTTTCCGAAATAAAATTTAGGAATGTCCAACATACATATACAAATATGGTTATTCAAAAAAAAAAAAAAAATCTGCTCATTCTGAAAATTATTTAAAAATGTTTAGTTCCACGCCACTGGAATTTGGTCTACTGTAATGGAGTGACAATGCAAACTGGCGCAATGTCACATCGCACGAAAAAAACCTCAGAAGAAAACATTTGCATCGTTTTTACTTTAAAATAAATTTAAAGATAGATAGATCTGACCAAAGTGACGTGTCTTTAAAGTGAATAAAATTTTGTTACACTAATTTTGAAATTACTACTATTAGAAATATGAAATTTATAAAAAATTAACACATTACAAAAATTGCTCCAAAAATTTGTCCCTCGACTTGTACACACATTTGGGCACGCCTTATCCAATTTTTTCCATACTAAAACGAATGTCCCTCTTAGTTATTTTTTTTATAAAGGCAAATATTTGCTGCAGCTGTGATACGCTTACACAAATACTCGACGGTTTCCACTTCGGTACAGTACATGTCATTTTTTAAATAGCCTCACAAAAAGAAGTCAAGAGGGTTGAAATCGGGAAACCGTGGAGGGCATGGTACCGGTCCACCCCGTCCAATTCACCATACTCTGTGCACTTGACATCTAGTCGAAAGTGACGAGGTGCCCCATCATGTAAAAACCACAAGCGTTGTGTGTGTTAAAACCAAAAAAGTTTTTTCCTCAAGTTTATTGAGACTGCTTTTGATATTTTATTGCCATTTTGTAGACACCCACCATGCGTGGAAACACTTTTTTTAGGACAAAAATGAATTTTCTACTTTAACCAGTGACCTCCATGTAGGCATAATAATAAATGTTTGGATAGGAAAAAACTGTACGCCTCTGATTTTTTAAATTTTATTTTAAAAATCGCGATTTATTTAGTAAAACGATAAATTCAAAATCTTAAACCTAAAACAAGACAAAGAAAATACAAACAAAATAAAGAGCCCAAGTTATGTATTTGCAGTAGTTGTTGAAAGTATCCTCCACCCATACATATGCAAACATCTACTCTTCTTCGCATAGACTGACGTACATTTTCAAAAATTGCTGGGGTGTCTCTTATGGTTTGGCAGCATACTATCATACGATTTCGTTAACTCTTCTTCGGCTTGAATCGACACTGCGTACATTAAGCTTTTCAGATGACCCCAGAAAAAGCAGTCTAAACTATTAAGGTCGGGAGATCTGGGCGGTCATGACTGCATTCCTCCACGGCCTATCCATCGATCATGATAGTTATGATTTAAAAATTCACGCACCCGTAAGCTAAAGTGTGGAGGCGCACCATCGTGCATTAGCCACATCTGGTTTCTGAATAAAAGAGGAAGGTTTTCAAGCATTGGTGGCAGATCTTCTTCTTCAAGAAAGTGTAAATACGATTGTCCATCTAATCTTCTTAGGAGAAAAAATGGGCCTATCAAATAATTGTCAATAATACCAGCCCAAACATTTAATGAAAACTGTTGATGATTTGATTCAACAATTGCAAAAGGATTTTCATCCGCCCACAAATGGTTATTATGGAAATTTCGTATTGAGTTTTGAGAGAAACTAGCTTCATCGGTAAAAAGAATGTACTTGTCTAATAACGGATTTTCCAGCAGCTTTTGAAGAAACCACTCACAGAAATTAATGCGCAACGGGAAATCTCTAGGGAGTAATGCCTGGACTCTTTGAATGTGATATGGATATAACAAATTTTCGATAAGAATTTTCCAAACAAGTACGTGTGAAACATTCCCTCAATTTCTCCTCAATTTCATGTAAAATTTCTTCTTCAAGTTCCGGTGTTCTTACTGTTTCTGTCTACTTTTAAATTTCCGGTTTCGTGAAGACGTCTATGAATCCCAGAAAATGTTCTCGGATCGGGTAGTACGTGATTTGGATACCGCTCTTGGTATATCCTCCTGGTTTTGTATGCATTTTCGTCGGCAACCCCATAAGTAAAATTCATGTCAGCTTCACCGATTGTAAAATTTACCATTTTTTTTTGAAATTTTACCTCCTACTCTAATAATAATTTTTGAATAATGAAAAATCAATGTCAACTTTATTGCGAAAAGAAGCGTCAAAAATTATGACACTTTACCCAGCCTACTAATTTTTATTTCATTTGCTTTAAGAGGGCATTTAATGAGCTTACCGTTTTTTCTATTCAAATATTCAATATCATGCCTACGAGAACGTCATTTGTGAAAGTAGAAAATTAATTTTTGCCCCACAAAAAGTGTTTCGACGCATGGTGGGTGTCTACAAAATGACAACAAAATATCAAAAGCAGCCTCAATGAACTTGGGCAAAAAAACTTTTTTGGTTTTATTTTTTTTACGTGAAAATAGTGCGTCGTACGAGAGTAAGTCAAGGGACCGAATTTACTGTAAAATAAATGGAGATTTTCAAAATAATTTTAGTTTTTAGAAAAGGCAGTGGCGTACCATTTTTTTCTTCAAAAATGTTTAGTTCAAACTTCGTACGGACGTCATTGGCAAAGATTTTTAAACATTTTTTACATCAAACAATGCTCCTTAATGATTAATAGGTGTGTACAAAATTTCATAAAAATATCTGAAGTGATAAGAAAATTATAATAAAAAAGTACTTAAATTTTTTCTTAAAACTGTAACACTCTGTAGCTAAAAATTAAGAGGTTTAGGACATATGTTGATATTAAGTTTTCTTCTTAAAATGACCGAAGGATTCACACCATTAAGTATCGGCATTCAATTAATAAACACCCTGTATATTAAATGAAAAACATGCACTTAGGCCTTCACGTAACCGAATTTCGAACTGTTGAACATATTGTATTATATTACACAAATAAATTCAAATTACAGGTTTTCATCAAGGCACAATATCGGTCTACGCTGACTACAATGCGGGCTATGATTAATAGTTGGGTAAATTGGTTTAATTCAAACCGTTTGACGTGAATGCAAGTGAAACTGTCTTTATTTAATTCACCCATGAAAGTAGTGTGTTTAATAACTTCCCATTGTTGAATAAACAGTGTATTGATCAAATAAATGGCACACAATCTTTCAGATATCAAATAATGGAAACATTTTATAGATGCGCTAGATATTTTATACTAATAGCATTTTCTTCCAGCAATTTCAAATGTAATCCATAATGATTCAGTTAACGTATACCTAATTATATTTATGTACCATTTCATTTTATAATCAGTCACGAAAAGTGAAAAATTTGATGAAATGAACAGTGCTATTTAATTATCTGTGAAATGACCGGTTTCAGTCAATTTCAGAAGGGTAATTTTACAACACACTGAAAGAAATCGACCAATAAGATAATTTGAACAAAAACTGCAATTTTCGACATTGTACTACGAGATTTTCAGAATAGGTTGACTTTAACCGGATTCTTTTAAATTGTTTGACGAACTGCATTTTTTAAGCAAAAAAACACAATCATACAAAATTTCCAGTCTGCTACGTTAAGAGTAAAATTTTAAAAATTAATATTAGCGAATAAATCTGTGCATGCCGCTGGATTCAGCGTACCTCAAAATAGATATGTACTAAATTATATGAAAAAATAAACAATATATACTTACTCATTTTCATAAATGTATGCTAAAAGTTTTATTATCTATTAAGACAAAATGGGTCACTCAATCAAACATTCAAAGCACCGTTTCGTTCTTTCCAGTTCAAAATACAAATAATTTCAGACACTTAAGAACTGAATAATATAGAGCTTAGCAAATAACAGGAATGTTATATCATGCCACCTGCGAACATTCTAAGGTACCGATGCAAAACGGAGATACAGAGTGTTTCGGAAATGAAACATAGGATTCCTGAGCCGATTTTAGAGGGGGTGTTTCATGTAAAGAAAAATAAATTTAGCATCCCCTAAAAAGTTACAGCCCTTAAAAATGAATATAAAGTGGATATTGGAATCAAGCTTCCATAGGCTATTTTAAAACCGGCTCAAATTAAACAGTCCAATGTTAAAAGAATAAAATAATACACCCCTTGTACGTTTATTACCATACTTAAAAATTTTGAAGAAAACTATTTTGTCTCTACACAAATTATCTTCTAGTTTTCGTACAAAAAATAAATTAAAAGTCAGCATCTCAATCCTATGATTCTCCGAATGATATTTTCTGTAATAGATTCCTACTACAATTTTAGTTGTCAATCGTTATTACCAGTTTATTTAATTACTTTTTGCCATTCTTATGATAAGTTTTAACTGGTGTTTTGACACTGAAAACATCGAAACTTAAGAAAAGAAAAATTAAGAAAAATAAAAAAAAATATTAGCATTCAAATTACTATTAGTATTTTAATCTATGTTTATTGCTTCTTTGCTGTGTCAAAGTAACAATTCGTTAAACATGCAAATTCTATTTTATCTTTGCTCATGCTCGCCGTATTTATGCAGGAAGCACGATATTTATTTTCTATACAGAATAATCCTTGATGCACATAATGTTAATACCAGTAGCTCAATAGGAAACACAGTAAATGAGGCTGCTCTCTCTGCAGATTGTCGTGCATTTCAATGCGTAAAATCTCATAGGTGATTAGTAATTCCTATTTTATGCTACTAGAGGATACATCAAAAGCAGATATTTAAATTATGTCCAATTAATTAAATATAAATGTTACAGTAAAACAGATGGTTAACATTAATTTAGATGAAGATGAGATAGTTATACAGTGTGTCCGGGAAAATGTGGGAGTGTTTATATTTTTTTTTCCTAGAGGCAGATATGTATCCCTGAAGGACGCAGCTGAAAATCCGTTTTTCTTAAATAACTTTTAAAGTACTTAATATAATTTAATAAAAATTTAGTGTGATGGACACTAGTAAGTACCTCTTAAAATAGTGTTCTTGAAAACATAAATATTTAGCTTTTTTAGTTTACCAGGGGCGGGCTAAGCATTACAACTTAATGTTTAAATTTTTAACACCGTTTATGATAAAGACTAAAATAATAAATCTGGATTGCTTCAAACTTAAACCAAAAAAAGGTAGTATTGTCGATAAAATGAACCGGTTCAGTAACTTTGTATATTAGCCAGTTACTTTACAGACTAACCAATTTTACATTTAGCCGTAACAGATATAATTGGAAAAATTAGTATAATAAAAGTTAAAGCACATGAACTATTAATAAAAAGGTATAGTTTTGAAACTATGTTGAAACTTTGCTAAAATTGTTTTCTATTTACGTAAAATATACATCTTCTATACGAATTATTGAATAAGAAATGTTTCTTCTATACAGTTATACAGCTACTTGAGTTAATTATTATTGTGTGTAATATTTCTTTTTTTTCAGGTATGTAGTGCTGTTTTACATCTAGGACTACTTACTCCTTCGCAATGCTTGTACTTATCTAAAACATAACTGTACCAAATCTCAACATGATTGGAAGTTTCGTTTCTTAATTATGCCCATAACAAGAAAACAATTTATTTTTTAAGCCCTGTAACTTCTAAACGAGGCACGTTTGAACTAAGCTAAGTTTAACTAAATCAGTTCTAGTTGATCACAGGAAGCTATGTTTAAACTGGGTCCCATTACTTTCCAGACACCCTGTATATATGTTGCTAACAATTTGAGTTCAGATTTGTTTAATATCTGTATTATACATATGTATATTGCGTGAAAACACATTTTAATGAACTTATTCGCGAACAATGAATTGTAAATATATAAACGCATAAATATTTTTGTTGCCAAGTTGCCTCAGGCACTTGCTATAATACCACCCGAGCATGTCAGTCTTCTAATTATAGTTATTTTAATCTCGTTTTCTTCTATTCATGAATTTTTCATACACATAACAAGTTGCAAATCTGTAATGATAACAAATCTCATTTTTTTGTACGTCGTAATTAAAAACAGTTCCCATGTTGGTTGGGAAAGGAAAAGTTCGACTCCTATAAGAGATAAATAACTCCTACTCGCCTGAATTGGTTTCCGAAGTTTTTTCATTAGGACAGAATTACCTTTCAGGGGATTTAATAATTATCAGTCTACTTACAACTTGTTGTAATACTATTAAACATGGTTTAGAGTCATCTTCATTAAAACTTTCGGTTGCGTTTTAGGGCTGCGCTCAAAATAATTTGTACTTTTTATTTGTGAAACACTGTTCAAGAATAAAAATTATTATTATTTATATTTCAATACACCAGCGGTGATCCCACTTCCCGTGCTCTACCAACTGAAGATCGACTGCCGATCATCTGTTTGACTGTTTGATACTCCGTGTCCTGTGAAACGATTATAATAGATGTATTCAGGAATTCAAATTTATGAATTACACTTACCAATATCTGAAATTTTTTATTTAATTATAAAGTATGATTCATTACTAGATTTCGATTATACCAGGAACCATCTACTTTAGATCTAGTTTTGACTACTGATAAAAATCTCTTTTCTTCATTATCTGTTAATTTATCAGTGGGTAAATCTGATCATGGTGTTATCACCACTGCTATTTAAGTTTATGTGGATGATCCTGGAAAGCTTGATTATTTTAAAAGTCTAACAGACTACAAAAGGTGACTCGTGACTTTACAGGCTATAAACTGAAATGTGTTTTTTGCAATACTGATCTCCAGAAGTGTTGCAGCACATACTAGAACCAAGAAAACGTATTTCAACAAATTGAAGCCTTGGATAACGTTCACTGTCTTGAATAAAATTAAACGTAAAAAGAATCTCTGCAATTAATGATTTCTGAGAAAAGTTTCGCAGATCATTAATTCATGCCGACTTCACCAATCATAAAAGCTTCTCCAGTAGACTATCCGTCGAAATAACAAATTTACGACATAATTACAAAGCATTCTTGGCTCAAAGTCGATCCCCAAAGAAATATTTCAAATACATTAGGTCATCTCTAAGGCCAGGCTCGCACGGACGATTTTACGATCGACCGATTAACCAATTGGGTAGTTAGACCTGTACTTTATATATGGAGAGCGCACATGAACGATCGCAAAATCGCCCGATTTGAAAATCTGTGTCTGGACACAGATTTCTGACCCGATCGCGATCGCCCGATTGCATTAGCCCAATGTATTTCAATCTGGGCGCGCGAACGCATATGTTTTCAGTCGACCGATTCACGATATACTAGGTGCATGTCTGTTGTTTCGCTAAAATATGGAAATTGACACAGAAACATTAATAAGATTGGTAGAAGTGCGACCTGAACTGTATAATAAACAATTAAAAGGCTATAGCGACCGTAATAAAAAAACAAAAACTGTGGCTTGATGTCTGCGAAGCTATGGTTAAGGATTGGGGACAGCTATCTCAAAAATAAAAAACAGATCAAGGTCTAGACCAGCACTTATGAGAGGATGTACCCAATATCGCCTTTTTCATTTCTTTTCGCGAAATCTAATAATGAGAAGGGCAGAAATACAGGCAGCCTTTATCAAACCCATTTTACAACTGAGCAGAAAATACGAAATCCATTTTGATCGGCCGACTGCCGATCGTTCGTCCGCGCTGGGACTAATCGGCCGACTGCAAAATCGTCTCATGCGCACGTAAAACTGTGATCTGGCGATTGTGATCGGTTGATTCGATAATCGTCCATGCGCGCCTGACCTAAGTTCTAAATTCACGACACCCTTGTTAAAGAAACCCGATGGTAAACTATGTAGAAATGAGGCTGAGTCGGCCGAAGTTTTATTTAAATTGTTTTCACAAATGAACCTACTTGTGCCAACCTTCCAATTATATTAAACTCGTGTGTAACCGACTCTCTAATCACTATCGATCTTCTAAAATCGCCCAATGTATAAAAAAAAACTAAAAAATGGTTCTTCTCCTGGGGTCGACCAAATCGAGGTAAAACTGCTCAAGGAATGTTGTTCCCAAATTATTTTTCCGTTGTCAGTGATTATGGACACTTAAATACCACACTCTACCTACGATTTGAAAACGTGTCTCAGTAACTCCGATATTTAAAAAGGGTGACAAGTTGAGTAGTGAAAACTACCGCCCAATTAGCTTGATTCCTACAGTAAGCAAAATTATGTAATCAATAATACGGCAAGAAATATTTTCTTTTCTCTTATCCAATAAAGTAATTCCTGAGTCACAGCATGGTTTTGTTCCTGGGCGCTCGGTAACTACGAATCTGCTGCAGTGCACGAATGATTGACGTTATATATTTGGACATCGTCAAAGCGTTTGACCGGGTGCTTCACAGGCGAGCGACTCCTTCACAAACTGAACCACTGTGACATTCGTGGTGATCTTCTTCTGTGGGTTGGGGCTTTCCTCAATGACAGAACCTTTAGTGTGAGGGTTAGTGACTACCGGTCATCAGCACGTCCTGTTCTTAGTGGTGTACCCCAAGGCTTTGTATTTGGTCCTCTGCTCTTCTTAGTATATACCTACTTCCGACTTTCTCCTTCTCATATACATTCCAAATCTGCATTTTTTGCGAACGATACCAAGTTCTATGCCAATCCCTTGACAGACCATAACATCCTTCAGCGTGACCTTATGAACATTTCCAAATAGTGCCAGGACTCTGATTGCTGAGAAATGTTCTGTTCTCCGTTTTGGCAGGAACACCTTGCTTCAGTACTCACTACTAAATACGACATTAAAATCCGTTACCTCACAAAACGACCTTGGAGTATTAATTTCGCAGAACTTGTTGTGATCTGAACATATCCAATCCAGGTGCAAAAAGGCAAATTAATTGGTGTACCTTTTGAGGCAGTCATTTACTGGAGCAGATCTGGAAACTTCTGTGAGACTATAAACGTATTATGGCAGACCGCTGCTTGAATTAGCTGGTCCAGTGTGGAGTGCTGATCTAGTAAGGGATCAGAAATTATTGAAATTATTTACATTTAGAGCGTTTCATGGTTTATTTAAAAATACTTCTGTTGCTTCCTCGCTTTATACCCTGAGTCCGGATAGTCGCTTGAGAAGACATCACCTGAAACTGAGAACGGAGAGCTTCAAGACAATCGCCAATCGTTTCTACCAAACCGCGTGTTCTCAGTATAGAATTATCTTCCTCCTTCCGTAGTTACTGCACCCTCCAGCAATGCTTTCAAGAATCGCCTGGATGCTTGGCGGAGCACCTGGTACGATCGATGAACATTCCATTTTTAAACATTCTATTATTTATCATTTTCTTTTTCCTGTTTTTTTTTTATTTTTGGATTTTGGGAGACGTAATTAGAAGCAACGTCATATTACTTAGTTCATTTTGACGGCATAAAATGTATTCTACAGCAACTATACTCAAGTGATGTTACTTCTATTTTATATGCTCAACGGATATTTAACGATCCTAGAATTCGCGAAGATTTATCATACATACATTTTAATTATTCACGGATACCTTCAGTCTGCGAACGAAATGAGGGCTTTATTTATAACGATATAATGTACCAGTTCGGCCCTGTCATGTCCCTAAGTAGGCCAAGGTGAAACCATCATGGAAGCTATTTGAATATGTGTGGTATAGAGCATCTTAAGCAAAACTATACTATATGCAGTTCGGTATTAGTTCCTCTATTTAGATCTTGTACATTCACGTATGAAACGGCACTAATGCTAATTACCTAGCGAATAACTAAATATTAATGGAAACGAGGCACTGCAAGCGTGTGCCTGCTCGGCTGGGGTTGTAGGTTAGAGGTCGGCGGCATAGCAGAAGTGTATGTCCATGTTTGAATCATGCTCTCGCAGCTTTGTCGGGAGGTAATGTACTGCGAAACGCTTGTAAGTCCGACGATATGACCATAAAGTATCATAAAATATCTTATAACAGCATGTGCTCCCCCGAAACTTAGCTTTCGGGAAAATACGGTGTTCTGAATTCTTTTACGACTTTATTACGGCGCGTTCGCTGCATTTAAGCTTTGATTCGGCTCTTTCCTAATAAATACGTTTATGTAAAGTTTGATTTACAAGTTTATAAAAACTTTGAGACGTCTATCTACAAAGTTGAGGTATAAGAATAAGAATTGCTTTTCTTTCGCGCTTCAGCAGGTCGGTATAAAGGATGTCTTAACTTCCAACACAAACTGTTGCTAAAGCAGAGATTTAGTATGTAATACCTTGATAACTTTGTTTTTATTTTAATAACCTCCTTCCTTCTCGTTTTTTGGTTTTTTATTTGAAAGTGTATTTCTCGAGATATTAGACCATTTCCATAATTGTCCTAGGATATCAGGATAAATCGTTTTTTCCGATTATAGCGCCATCTATCAACAATTTGAAAAACACTTATTTTTTCATGACGAATCCAAATCTGCAATAAAACATTGGGGTTCCCATTTAAGATTTCAAAGTTCCTCCCCCCCCCCAGGGGTTGGGGGTAGACGGTCGTGTTCGGTGTCATTCGATACATTTTTTTAAAATATTGAACACGTGTTTTTTACGTTTTCGATCCGATGTAAATTTTGCGAAATATTCGACCGTCCCGCTTCTCTTGGTACACGCTGTATATACCTAACAACATGTATATACCATTTTTTTATTGGCTTGCGAACTTAATTCATTACTTATTTTCACCCTCTATAAGCATTTTGCATATAGCTACAAAACCAATAACCAATATTGCACCCTTATCAAAACCAGCATAACTTAATTTTTGTAACAAAAGTTCAAAAAGATACTAAATCAAATGCTTTGCTTTGATCTAATAATACCACTACCGTCGAAAATGATTTATCGAATGACTAGCTATATCATCAATAACGTTTAACATAGTAGTAATAATGGGTTATTAACACTAATTATTAAAAAATCGATTTTATTTGTTTGTTGTGTTTGTCATCTAGTGTTTCTCTTTAGTTTTAATTACTTTTTGACAATTTTGTTAAACCAGTGACTACTCCTACCCTGTATAACTACGTCTCCTATATCTTAAACTATACAGGGTTAACTATGACAAAGTACAAAAATTTTAACCACGTGCTCAGGCACGTCTAAAAGACAATAAACAAATTATTCCAAAATTTTAGCTCGATATTTAAAAAATGGAGCAAAACCTTCTTTGGCTACGGAAAGTCGGCATGATAAGCATCGACTGAGATGGCTTAGATCCATAGATAAAGCTTACATCTGTTAACTACCATGCGGTCGTCTTTTGCAACGTTTCTAAATGCAGAAACGACAAAAATTAACATTCTTATTAGTAATAATACCTGATAGATAGGTAACAGTTAATTCAGCTGCAGTATTTTGCATTCCTTTTTCGTTATTTCGTTAGAAACTGGTAAAACTACATTTTCAGTACAACCACTCATTATCGATAAAACACACTTCCCGTAGGTATAGTTAGATAAAATGCTTGTTTATTATAAGAAAATCGAACGAAAGGAATGTGTAGGTACTAATCGATAATAGAAAAATTTTAATGCAACCGCGACACAAATTGCTTTATTTAATAACTATAAAAGGTTTAAAATTAAAATAAGGCACTAAAAACTGAAGAAGAACAACGTAAACAAAGGAATTGAATTATGACATGACAACGAATTTTACCGTTGCTTGCTGGTTGCCTACTCTGACTGTGTAAACGTGCGGCGAACGGGTCGCATAGACGGCGTTAAATAAGGATTTAATATAATATTGAAACAAATTTTTCTCGCTTTATAGATAAATTTGGAATTTTTTTGAAGGGTGATCCCGTTAATTCTTAATTTTCTCTATCCCTTCTTAAAATATTTGAACTTAGTCATAGTTAACCCTGTACAAATAAAGAAACGTTTCAAACCAAAACTCACCTAAATAATCAAGACCAATACAAGCGGTTATGCCTTACAAAACCTTAAATATTCAAATCCCGTTCCCTGATATACTCCTTATTGAATACCGGAGGAGGTATATATACCGTTTTGATGACTCCCATTGATTGAAAAAGTCTATTTCCTCTCATCAAAAGAGAACTCCCCTTTGAAGTCTGACTCGCAGGATCGTTACGATGACGTTATTTTAGCAGTGCCCGGCAGTTAGTTTCCAGTTCCTTTTAACTTTAAGAAACTAGATTTACGGACGGCCGACAAAAACACAAAAAATATACCTAAACAACTTTCCGTAAATCACTATTCCCTTGTTCCTCTCTCCCGGCCCCAGGGCTGCAGCCCGGCACATTAGAAGACCTGCAACGGCCCTAGTGGCTCTTGGATAAATAATACAGAATATAATACCGTGCGGGCCAAAAAGTATTATATTTTAAAAGTATTTGTGTGACCCACGTTATTATTTTTGTATTACTGGCGTGATAATTGTTGTTTTGGTATTTGTTACCGTTACGTTTTGGTTGTTATTTAAGTATTGTTGAGAATAGGTACATAATTTTATCTAAAACTGCTTTATAAGAGCTTCATTACACCAGTACTGGAGTACAGTGACATATTAGCCCACTAATGAAATATTTTAAAAAAGAGATCACTGATTAATGGTTATTTTTATTAAGAACCAATAGGTTTATTAATTTCACGATTTCACGACAATTTAACTTAAATTAAATTGAATTTCTTGTTAATATTAACAACACAACAATGGCAATTCGTAAGATTAATACTATATGAAGGCAGCTGGTTTGTATTTGTATTAACAATGCTTAAATTTTCTTTGTAAGCACTTGAAGTAGCTTCGATGATGGCAATCTTTCCTCCAAGAACTTTTATAGCGATTTGTTTCTTGTTTTCAAGAGGCGTATCAATATAGCCTTCACACAAGGTGATGGACTTCCAACCACCATGCCGCTTTATCGTTAGAAGGTGAGAGAAATGCGTTATTTTGGCAGAGGTGCAAAAGAACCGGTGACGGATATCAAGCGAAAAAATCGAAAATATTGGCAAAGGGTGAAATCGACCGTTTTCTATCAAATGCAGATGACAAAGAATTCTTAATGATTAAGGTAAGATTACTTTTGTTGTTAGGTATTTCAATTATTAAGTATTTTGTTTTGTTATAGGTTGGATTAATTCTGGGGATTGCCGGAGCTTGTCGAACTGATGAACTAGTCAATTTAACTGTAGATGATATTGAGGATATAGGCTCTTCCTTGATTGTAAAAATTCCAAACACTAAGACAAAGATTCCACGAACCTTTCTGGTTACCGATGTGGGAAATATGCTTGAATTGTTTCGAAAATACCTGTCCCTTCGTCCTCTCCACGTCAAGCATAAGCGCCTTTTTTTGTATTACAAAGCAGGAAAATGTAGTTCGCAGCCAGTTGGCAAGAATACCATGGGAAAAATTCCGAGTGTAGTAGCTTCGTATTTAAAATTACCTGATGCTGCATGTTATACTGGTCACTGCTTACGAAGATCTTCAGTGACATTACTGGCAGATGCTGGTGTGGATATCACGACAATAAAGCGTCATGCTGGTTGCAAATCAACGACAGTCGTTAAGGGTTATGTCGAGAACTCCATTGAAAATAAGACCAAAATTGCTAATCAGGTTTTAGTAGGTACCACTACTAGCGCAATCACAAAAACTGTAAATGTAAGCGAAAGTAATATTCCTTCTAATATTAATTTTGAAAATTGTACAAATGTAACATTTAATTTAAATGTCAATAAATAATTTCAATGTTATCTTTTTTTTTGCATGAAAAACATAATGTAAACTCCCTTGGGTGCATTATACTCCCTTGGGAATAATCGACTACTTCTGTTTTAATTTTGATGTCATAGAAACGGATTTCTACTCCCGACCGTGGAAAAAAGTATTTATACCAACAGGAAGTTTTTCCACCTCTGTAACCAACAAAAAATCTTCCATGATCGGCATGACTAGGGCACAGGGCGAAGTATTTTCATATTACTTGGACCATATTCATATTTTTGATTCGGCAGTGATTAAAATTTTTCGGAAAACTTTGGTTTTCATATCCGGTGAAGATATGAAAAATGGGTCCATCATTTTTTACGTTTTCTAACAGCAAATTAGTTACTTGTAATATATTTGTTTAGGAATTTCCCTAGCAATACAGCCGGTTCCATAAGTGAAGTTCTGAATACAATAGCATAATTATTTCTACATTGCTGGAGAAATATTAAACGAAGAGAAAGAAATAATGTTCAGATGAAAGGAGTACTTTGAAGAGTTGTTAAATAGAGAGAAAGACAACTTATGACATAATTTCAGACGAAAACCTAGTGGAACCGATTTATATGGAAGAACTATCAGATACTATCAAAAACTTAAAAAATGGAAGAGCTCCAGGCTGCGATAAGGTTACAGCAGAAATTATGAAAAATATGGGACAGAAAGGAAGAGAAATCCTGTTGAAATCATACAATAAAATAACCACAGAAGAAAAATTTTCAGATGAATGGCGAATAGCATTGATAGTACCAATTTTCAAAAAAGGTGATGTAAGAGACTGTGGAAACTAGAGGGGTATAACACTATTGTATACTGCCATGAAAATATTTGAAAAAATAATAGAAAAAAGAATAAGAAGAATGATGGAACATAACTTACATGAAACACAGAGCGGATTTAGAAATGGAAGAAGCACTCAAGACAATATATTTATAATGAAGAAGATAATAGATAAATCGATACAAGAGAGGAAAACACATGTTTAACATTTATAGATTTGGAAAAGGCATTTGACAGGGTACCAAGACAAAAATTATAGAACATTATACAAGAAAGAGGTATTAGTAGTAAAATAATAAAAATAATACGAATCATCTACAATTCTAACTTGAATTATGTAATAAATAATAATATGAGGTCAGAACTGTTCGTGACCACTGAAGGTTTAAGACAAGAAAAAAGCTTGAGTCCGTGGTTATTTATCATTTTCATGGATGAGATAATAAAAAAATGCACATTAAAATCTAAGAAGTCAGCTATAGGCCACGTACAACTACAAAGAGTGGAAATTTCTGAAGAGACATTTGCAGACGACATTGTAACAATAACAAGAAATGAAAATGATTTATATATGGAATGAGGTACTGGAAGAATATGGAATGAAAATAAAATGGAACTTAATGTAAAAATCCATGACATAACAATAGATCAAGTAGAAATATTTCAATATTTAGGCGTAACAATAAGCAAGGCAGGACCACAAGAAGCGGATATAAATAACAGAATAAAGAAATCAAATAAACTATACTATGCAATGAATAACAAGTTTATAAGTAAACAGGAAATGTCAAGATCAACAAAAACTAAATTATTTAAGTCAGTGTACAGACCCATATTAACATATGGCTGCGAAACTTGGGTTTTGACAGAAAAACAGAAAGGTATGCATGCAAAGTGAACGTTGCATGCACCTCCAAGTCCAATAATTAAGGTTACCTTAAATTATGCATTTATGAATTTCAAATAGCAAACATTTTTTTGTTCTTACCTTTGTTAGCAAGAATTTCGTGTCATCGGCATCTTGTAAAAATTTTGAAACATCCTCTTCAGAAAAGCAATTAAATTGTTGAATTTACTGATGTCAACATGATCTACTAGACGATCTACTCGACTAGATGATTGGTACTTCTTGGATAATTCTTCAAAAAATGCTAATAATACCTTTTCTTTTGCTTCATATTTTATATTCTTAGATGCACACCAAACAGTGAATCGTTTATAAAATTGGTCGTACTTGGTTCTCGATTTAACTGCAGTTGCAGCAGCTTTTTCAATTTCAAGAGGAAAGTTTCTGAATCACTCTTTATTTCAATCAACACCACTATTTTCACTCAATTTTGTTTATAACAAGTTTGACAGGTTACCATAACAATGGCTTTGCTTCTTGATTTTTAATCAAAATTTACAAACTGGATCTGATTTTGGATTTTTCTCAATTTAAGGCAGTTGTAGATAAATTTTTTTTAAGTTCCATATAAAATTTTATATAGTACACGTGGGATAACGGCATTTTTTATTATATTCGTGAAATTACACCCACTCATGTATAATAATGCCTATATGTCACTTACTTAACTATTATGTCAAATCTCAAATAATTATAATTCTGGGTGCATGATTTATATTATGGCTACTTGTAAAACCAAATTGAAAAAAGGAAAGTGGCGAATCTATTACTTTCCATATAGTGTCCCAAGAGAACCTTATTTAAGAAGACAGCGGAATGGAAGGTGTTAAGATGCAATCAAAAAGACTTTTTATCTAGACATAACCAAAGAATTTTTGTAAATAACTTTTATAGAAGAATAAAGGTCTCTTATTATTCTATTTTAATTTAAAACTAAAATAAATCCTCTATTATATTCTATAATTTATGCAAAAAAATAGAAATACATATTATAGAGTTTATTTAATGTTTCGGAATAAATTTAAAACCACCTATTGGTATTTTCTAGATTACAACTCAGCATATTCGATTCCGGCAAAGTGCTATTGTCATTTCGCTTTTAGAGGTGACAATTTTAATTTAAATTGCTCGATTCAAAACCGAACCCAAATAGATGTCGATTATTCAAAAGGTATAAATAGTTTATTTGGCTGTAAAGTGAAAAGCTTGCAATATAATCAAGCGCGTTCAGCAGATAAGTTAAGGACCTAAATCGATCATTTTGTCAGTTCGTACCTTTTTAATAGTCCCTAATTTGAAATGTCGAATCGCTGCAAATGGATTGATTTTCTTACTAATACATGATCAACTTCACTTTTTATAGAAGAGTACACGAATAGTTATATTAACATTCTATATTTCTGACACATTATACAATAGAATTATTTAAATAAACGTAGTAAAATTAAAGTTAGATTTGGATATATCTCATCACATTTGGAATGATAGATATTTTAAGGCTGGTTTCGCAGTACAGTGAAATTTAATAACGCCCTACTGTACTGTAAGGTACTAAATATTCACTTTCCTTCAACTCATGGTGTGGTACTCTATTTTTATTGAAGGAAAATGTCATTTTATGTACCACATTTTATGAAAACCTACTAGTTGAAGGCATATTAGTGCCTATAATTTCTTTTACTATTTCCGGTTTTTTGGACACTGAGTTTTCAATATAGCCTTCAGCAACAGTGGTTGATTTTCAATCACCAAGACGTTTAATATTTGTTATACCTGCTTCAGCGTCGATTAATAAAGTAGCCAAACAACGCCGAAAACAATGCTCGGTATATTTGTTTGGGTTGGCAATTTAAGATACTTTGGTATTTTGTACGGAACCTAACCCAACCTATTTTTCCCAAGCACTTGTTTGAAACATTTGTTATTGCTATAACATACAAAAAAACGTCTATGCTCAGTATCCGGTTGACACATATCTTCTGTACATGTCCAGATATCTTAATGACTTTCACTACCAGTTATACTAAGTATTCACTGTATTTTAGTCTTGGATTTTCTTATTGTTACTAGCAAAATTTTATCTAAATCCTGAATATCATCTATTGTTGTATTACGTAACTCTTCTCTAAGACAAGTGCTAAAAATTAGTGCCACCTAATTAAAAAAATAATAGAATTGGTTCATCATATTTTTATTCAGAATATTTTTTTGGAAAAGAAGAAAATTTCGTTTTGAAAAGTAATTTATTTTATTCATTTGGTATGTATTTATTTTCTCAGTTTTTTTTTAAATTTTTTGTTGTTATATTTTTATAGTTTCTGAAGCTGAGTGTTATAAAAATAAACCCGAAACGTAAGTAAACAAATTTTTTTGGAAATTTGTTTTTTTTTGTGTTTCCACTGTTTTGATCTATTATCTTAGGAAGTGTATTTTTAAAAAATACTACTAAATATAAAAAATAATGTAGGTATATTTTATTTTACATTTGGAGATGACAACTTACCTGTCAATTTCCTCTCTAGTCAGTACTCTTGACTTCTTCGGTTTGTAACTACAATTTGTTTTAAAAATGTTATTAATCTTGAATATTTGCTAATGTCTATGATGTAAAAGTACCGTTGCTTCAACATTGAATAATACGACCACAAAAAGGACGGCTTACAGTTCTCACATTTTTCCAAAAAATATGCTAGGAACACATTATCAGTGTGACTTTTTTTTATTTTCCCGGCAACAGGTTTCCCTTCGTTTCCTCCGCCGCTTTAAAAATTTCATGAGGCGTACCTACTCGGAATGTCAGACTTTTATCGTACTAAATATGGTATACATGAAAACCGCGTTTGTTGATATTATTACTAGGCATCCGTCATGTAATCTCTTGCGTCATAATGCACTTAATACTCTAAATGTGTAATAATATTATATGTTCTTCCATTTAAAATAACGAAGTTGAACTGCCACATTCATGACAAAAAACCTTCGTATACAAAATTTCAATTTAAATTGATGTTTGAAATATGCTCTTGTCGTGGCGCACCCTGTATTATTTTGAGAATAAATATTAGATATTCAATTTTATTGCAACGTTTTCACATTTTACGCTTTTTTTTAGTCATACTTTATCTTTAGTACCCTCATTTTCGTGTCACAGAATGATTTTTTGGGGGTCGTGACTGATCAACTCTAGCAGGTTTAAATTCCATTTCCCTGGTATGATTTCGGTATACATGGCCGATTGTGGGGAAAACTGAAAATTCTGTGTGTTTAGGGAAACCTATTGTTTACGAACACGCGATGATATACAGCAGGGGAGAGCATCTCAGAGGCATATTTCATCAATTTGGATCCGGATTGCCAGTTTATTTCGTGATAAATCGATTCATTAGCATACCTTTCTTTTTTTAACAGAAATAACAACTATGCCGTATAACGCATAAAACCATTTCCGATTTCAGTTATTATTACTTTAATTACTGAATATATTGTTGAATGTAGCTTTAACATAATGAAACAAACAAATCTGATTAAGATAGCAACTAACTGTTAAATTTTTAAAAATATTCAACCAACGTTAAGTATATAGTAAATGGATTTTGAGGATTTTTTCTCACATTAGATTACTTTGCTGAGAAACGTAATATGCCGTAATTAAAACGTTCATAGACCTCTTTGCTTTTGAGATACAGGGTGAAATCTAAAAAAGTTGCTTTTAAGTCATTCTTGGTATCTCAGAGAATAGCTGACATAACGTAATGGTGAATGTTGCTTCTGATAGTTTTTTACGTGAAGTTCAGTGGCACACTTGTAATATAGGGTGACTCTTTTCAAAATATGACCTAAGCATACATTTCTTTAAATGGAACACCCTGTATATTTTTATGCCACTCAATTGCATTATTTTCTTCCTTCACAATGATATGTAATAGTTTTGGAAATTAAGGTATTTTCAAAACAAGTTAAATTAAATTTGAAAATAAATAAAAACAAACAAAATAATAATTAATAAGAAGAAAATTAATCGACAATATCATTTAAAAAACTATTGAAATTTATTTAATGTTGAAAAAATATTTAGAAACTGTTCAAATTTTTTCTCTGGTGACGATTTTGAATATAATTATGAAAATAGTCAGCATAAATAGAAGTATGTATTTTGGGTTTCCATTTTTTCAATATTAATGAACATTGTATACAGGGTGTCCGGAAATTATGCGTCAAGATTGCAGAAGATAATTCCTCACAAAAAATTAGGGTCACAATGTCCTATAACAATTTTTCGAAAAGTCAATATTAACGGAGATATTTGTAAATAACTTCTTAAGAAATCCAAATATTTACATAAAATTTGTAAATCGGGAATTTTTGCGGACGAGAAATATGTTTCTAATATTGACGTCACTAGTAGAGGGCGCCAGTTGTGACACATCATGTTTCTTTTAAATGACAGAACTTTTTTGCATCTTAATGTATTCATCTGACTATCGAAATAATCGATTATCCTACCTGTTTTATTTGAAAAAGGTATACCTTGCTGAAGTCGGTAGGAGTAACCATTTTTGAAATAATCCCATTTGAAACGCTCACTACACAGTAAAAACTGTTTTGGTTTCAGGTAAAGTGCCTTTTCTGCTGAAAATACAGCAAAATATTACTTGAAAAAGTTATTCAGAATCGTAAATTATGAAGACGTGCAAAATTTCAACAAGATCGGCGAGGTTTGATGAAACCATTTTTCTACAAAGCACAAAGATTTTTTCAAAGCAGGCCGATTCTTTTAAAACTTTGCACATCTCCATAATTTGCTGTTCTGAACAACATTTTCAAGTAACATTTTGCTATATTTTCAGCAGAAAAGGCACTTTACCTAAAACCAAAACAGTTTTTACTCGGTGCACTGAATATTTCAAATAAGATTATTTTGAAAACTGTTATTCTTAAGAACTTCAATAAGGTATACCTTTTTCAGATATAACAGGTAAGAGAATCGATTGTTTCAATAGTCAGATGGATACACTAAGCAGCAAAAAAGTTCTGTCACCTGAAAGAAACATGATGTGCCATAAGTGGCGCCCTCTACAAAATTAGAAACATATTTGAATTTCTCGTCCGCAAAAAAAACCGATTTACAAATTTATGTAAATATTTGAAATTCTTAAGAAGTTATTTATAAATATCGAAAATAAAATTTTAACTTTAACACCCTGTATCTCCATTAATATTGAGTTTTCGAAAAATTGTTATAGGAATTCGTGACCCTAGTTTCTTGTGAGAAATCACCTCCTGAAGTCTTGACGCATAATTTCCGGACACCCTGTATAGTATTATTAATTATAGTGCTAATGAACCGCTAGATACAGTATAATAGTATATTATGCAACGATCATGTATTAATAACCATTACATGAGAGTTGCATACGCTATTTTTTCTACACCCGATAAATAATCAAAAACCATAAATTTTATATTTTTATTGAACACAATAGGTAACAGTAATTATTCGTATGAACTGCATTTTCTGCTTTCTCCGATACGTGTGCAGGAGTCGATGGTAATTCGTCTATATCGCTGATATCAGACATTTTGTTAAATTATCGAAGTTTACCTAGGTATCTACGAAAATTTAATACGTACTGATTTTGACATATAAAATAATTACATAGGAACCTAGGATAAACGTCAAATGCACAGCATGCTTGATTGAAAAATTATGGGTTTCTATTGATGAAAAATCTGTATCGTAATGGGTATCATTATGAAACGGATTATGGGCATATAAGTGCATTGTTATAATACGGGTGTAGAAAAAAATATTAATTATATATTATATAACTTAATTGTGTAAACTGTTTATTTTGCGAAAAGTTTTCTTTAAGTAACTAAAGTAGTGTTCATGAACCAATTCTGTATAATTATATAAAAATGCATATAAGTGGCGCTCTTTACTAGTGACGTCAAAATTAGAAATAAATTTGAATTTCTCGCCCGCAAAAACCCCAATTTACAAATTTTATATAGATATTTGTTATCTACAAATATCGAAAATAAAATTTTAACTTTGACACCCTGTATCGTTATTGTTATGCGACTTGGGATATAGATATGTTAGGTTATATAGATTTATTGTTACCTAAGGAATCTGTGGTCTCATTTTTGCAACTTCATTTAAAAACACCCTGTATATGAAAGACGGCAGCTTTTTCTCAGTGTATCTATAAATCCGGATAATTTCGAGTTTCCTTCCCATAAATACCTTCTAGTTAAGGTGAAAGGTGACGATTTTAATTTACACCGCGCGATCCGACAAAACTTCCCCTCTAGTTCGACGACTCAAAAGAAGAAATAAATAGTTTATTCTGGCGTTGTATGAAAAGCTAACATTTCATTACAAAAGTTCAGGTAAATTCGGCAGACGAGTTTAGTATTCATACCGCGCATTTACTAACCCCAGTTTGTCTATCTTCTTCTCTAACTTCTTTAGTCGGGTTATCGCTCAAAATTCTCCGCTCGAACGTAACTAATTCAAGTTTGAGACTATTGTTCTGTGCCTTCTCTCTCGGAAACTCCGCCATAACTCGTCGGGAGAATTTGTAACTCTTGAGCGGCGGCAGAACGGCGCCCGAACCGTGCCCGGCGCATTGTTTATCGCTCCACTCGATGATGTGCAAACTGTCATCGGGCCCATTCCTTCCGAATTTACATCGAAGAGCGACTGGATCTTCGGCGCCGCGACGACGCTTTTCTGTAACTTTTGGGGACGGCCATGCTGAACAACTCTTTAAATTTGCGAATGATTGAAAATTATACAAATTAGATATGAAAAGACTTGATTCAACAGTAATGTCTAAAATGATGTCTAAAGTATAAGTCTTTCCAAAGTCAATTGACGATTGAATGTATGGGGATGAATTGAATATAATCCTTAGAACGCTAAGTTAATGTTTGTAAAAATCGAGGTGCAAGCATACGAGGTGTGGCAATAGAGCATTTACATTAACTCAGTGTCATTAAATTCCAATAGGGGCGTCAAAGTTAGGTATTAATATTAAAGTTCTATGGTCTAGTTCACGAGTCTATGGTTCAATAATTTTTTATTTGAATTCGTGTAAGACAAATAGTGATTGTAAATCTAATTTGCATACGTATTATCAAAATAAAACTTGTACAAGTACAAAAAGTATTAAAATCTTATTTATGTTAACCTCACATAACGGTATTTATTTGCATTTTACATTAGCAATTTGGAAAGAGAAGTAAAACAACGTTATTTAACACAGAAATTATTAACGTTGGAGTGCCTAATGAATTTCCTGGTAATTCTTAATTTAAACCTCTTTGTTTTTTAAAGAATTGAAATTTTATAAATCACGAATCGATAAAAAAAAGGGTTAGTTGTCGCTCAAATTGCAAAAATATTGCATGTAATATGCCTAGTAAATAAAAAAGTACATTAAATGTCCAGTTTCTGAAAAAATACGAATAATATATAAAAAAATAAGTGTTTTAAATAATACATGTAACATATATAAATAATAAACATATGCAGTTTTTATTTGGTATTTTTATTAGAGTACAAGTACAATACAGAAAAAGTTGAAAACCCTATTAGCTGTTTTAAATGGTTTTCATTTAAAAAGTTGAGTGATATTAGTTGTGCCCTTTTGTAACTAATAACATTTTGAATCGCCATATCGTAAAATAACTTGTTACTGCTAGATGCACTTGATATACGCTCAGGATTACCGGTCATCCAAGTAATTTTCGTATCATCACATTTGATTCGTGTCACATTTCTACTTTTTTCCATCTGCAAATTTGCTCACATTTTCATCTTGTTTTCGCCTTTTCATGTATCTTTTCATGCGTTCATTATTTTTACAGTATTGGTATCGTATTTTCGTGTACGGGTAAATATAATGTTGAAACAGCTGTTTTTTGAGAATTTTCCATTGTTCTAAAAATAAGAATGAAACCTTATCAAATAATGCAAAATATACACTGAAAATAGATAATGTATGCTTGTACTTACCCATACTAGTAATAGTATAACAATTTTCTATGAAATGTTTTCAGCAGATCTTTGTCTACTGGATTGGTTTCTTGCTGGACTCAATTGCTATTAACCATTTTTTTTCAGCATTATTAGGGAACTTGCGAAACAGGAACTCTTTATTTTTATTAGCAACAGATAAACACTGCGGTACACAACAGTTCTATGGCATGTTTTTTTACGCAAATTGAAAGACAACAAAAATTAAATAACAAATATTTGTGAGGTTAGATTTAATACCTAACATTGATCGCAGCGCCGCCTACATGTAAATGCTCTATTAAGTTCGGAGAATTTAGATATAACTCGAAAACTCGCAACACTGCATCCTTCGTCAACGTTTTTCTAGAGAGGGGGGACCTTCCTTTTAGTTTCAGTCCAAGGTTGAAGACGAGAGCACGTGCTTGGTTTGTATTTTATATGTATTTTTTGGAAGCAACTTTTTTAGTGGCGTCGTGAAAATGAGTGACTCAAATTACAAGCAACCTGTTGTGGTTCAATTTTTAGTGAAATCTGGCGAAAAAACCTCGGAAATCCTTCTAAAATTGCAGGTGGTGTATGGAGACGAGTGCATGTCGAAAACACGCGTGTTTGAATGAGTAAAACTGTTCAAGGACGGGCGTGAATCGGTAGAAGACGATCCACATGAAGGAGCTCCCGTCACCTCTCGTACTGACGCGAATTTTGACCGTTTGCGTGCACTGATCACGTCTGACCGGCGCCTAAGCATTCGTGCGTTGTCTGACGAGTTAAACGTCAAGATATTACACGAAAATTTGAATATGCGAAAGATTTGCGCGAAGATGGTGCCAAAAGTTCTCACCCGTGAACAGAAAGATATGCGAAAATCGATCTACGAGGATTTGTTGCCCCCCATTTGGAGCGACGGTAGAGACTGGATGAGTCGGGTAGTCACTCGAGATGAGACCTGGATATTTGAGTATGACCCTGAGACCCGTAAACAAAGTCAACAGTTGGTGGAAAAGGGTGGAAAGCGGCCAACGAAAGCGAGGATGTCCAAGTCACGACTGAAGGCAATGTTGATCGTTTTTTTCCTGCCGGCCAAACAGTGACTGGACAGTTCTATGTTGGCATCCTGGAATGGCTGCGGGCCCGCGTTTTCCGTGGGCGACCCGAACTCGCCGAGATCGACTAGATCGTGCACCACGACAACGCGCCAGCCCATTCCTCGTTCATTGTGCAAGAGTTTTTGGCAAAAAAGGTATTCCAACGTTGCCGTACCCACCCTATATTGGCCCAATATTGCCCACTGCGATTTTTTTTATTCCCCAAGATTAAGTCGCACCTCAAGGGAATTCATCACGGCGGCGTACAAGAGGTCAAAGGAGCTGTAACCGTGGTGCTGAACGGGTTAACTGCGGAGGATTACCAAGAGTGCTGCCAGTTGTGGGAGCAACATTAGAATCGTTGTGTAGAGTTAGAGGGAGACTATTGTGAACGTTGAAAATAAAATTTTGGCGAAATTTAATTTGCTTGTTTTTTCATTGACAAATTCCCGGAACTTAATTGCCACACCTCATATTCCTACAAAGGTTAAAATCAACATCTTATCTGTACTGGTAATTTATAATATCCAATATTATTCATATTAAGTTTATTAGTTTACATAACTATTCACTTGTAGTATTGGCATACAATTGAATAATCAGCAACCGCTGTAAATGTTCAGGTGTTGTTAGGCTGTGACGTTTGTAGCTAATAATCTATTTCGATTTCTAAAACGCGTGTTCAACGTCCACAGAGGTCACTGGGGCATATTTAAGGTATTGTTCCACCTAAGCGGGATTCTTCTGCAACTCTATAACAGTAAAATTTATAAAAACAAAAATGATTTTAATAAAAGTTGTCTGGAATCATGTGGGTCATGTAAATAAAATATTTTCATCTTTACAGGGTGTTCTATTTTTCGTGGGCGCTACATAACTTTGTTATTTTAAATGGAACACCCTGTGTATTATTGCATTTTTAAATTCCTTGGTTAATATTAGGTAGAGTTTATTAAATGTGTATGGTATTTAAAACTTACCGTTTTAGAGATATTCAGTTTTGTTTGAATAAAATCACGATATCAGTTCTCTAAATGAGGCTAGATAGTATCTAAACCGTAAGTTTTAAAAACCTCCAGTTTTCACAATTGGTTTTGGCATAAATTACTGTAATTTGTCATCTGTGAGCAAAACGTGTACGTTATTCACACTCAAAAATACTGAAACCTACATTTACACGCATCGAAAACATATTCACTTAACAACTTAACTGGTCGAATACTTTTAATAGTTTGAAATCATTATTGATTTGATTTTGATCACCATCTTCGAACAGTTATTCGAATCATTTGGATATTTAGGACATTACAATCTAAGTATATTCAAGATTTTTCCTTACATGTTGTTAATTTGAAATATATTCAGTCATTTCCACAAGTAATTAAATATTTTATGGTGTTTACTATCTATCGATCTATCTTAACATGACTAATGTTAATAATACTTAATAATTCATTGACATTCAGAAAAATAAAATTCTAATAAAGCGTGTTATTAGTATTTTTATAACTTTCAACGCAATTTTTCCCCTTCTAGAACTTGGAATGTAATAATTGCCAGGTTAGGTAATATACAGCAACATTCAACAATTAATGCTGTTTTCTTTCTTTCAATGATGTCTTATAATGTTACTTTACTTACTTCTCATTTTTATACCACATAATATATTTTTTTCATATCTACATGCTTTATTTAAATCAAGAAAAAGGTATTTCATCAATCAACATTTTCGAAATCTCATCATTATCATTATTATTTTAAAGCTATACACAGATAAGTACCCATTTATTATTAAAACTTTAATTTCGTAGAAAGACTCGCAATTACCTTTGTACTGTAAAATCAGAGATTATCAAGCAAATTTGGAAGAGCGGTTTGTTACTATCGACTTCCACTTTATCTCCAGTTCTTTATAAAAAATTCCAACAGCGTACAGCAGGATTAAAGTAATGACTTCAGGAAAACCAATCCATCCTTCAATATCCCATTTATTTTGAAGCATCGTAGGCCTCTTCGCGAATTTTTCATTCTGGAATCCTAAAATATGAGACTAACGAGGCAATAAAAAGAGAATATTTAATACAGTGGCATATACTTAAATGTACATTCATGTGTTTTTTTTTTCATCAAAACTAGGTCAAAATTTTCACCTTTAATAATGTAGAATATATTTAAAAAATGTTTATATTGCCTGGCTACTATAGTATCCAGCCCGACGATTTCAAATATTGAAAATCGATTACTTATAGTATAGTATTAACGTTTTTGTGATGCAGGTGTTTACATTAGATTTTCAACTGTCAAAATGGCTTACGTGCATGGTAACTCGGAGTGGATGGATATCGTTTTAATTTATGGTGAAGGGAAAATGCTTTAGCAGAACGATTTCCCGGTAAACATGTGCTAAATGCAGTTATTTCTACCGCAGTGTGCAGTGAGTGCAAGTGTAGTGCAACGCAGGTGTGACGCGGATAACTTGCAACCGAATCATGGAAGAGATGGATGTTCAGAGCGTCCACGGCGTATTGCAGCAGTGTGGCGTATCGGACACGAGGCTCAATTATATCCGTACAATGTACAGCGTCCAAGCATTGATACTAAGGGATTGGACGAGGAGGACCTGTACCTTTGGACTTCTTTTTGTGTTATCACACCCCAAGTGCACACTACTGATGATTTATGCAATCGTATCATAGCTGCTGCCAATAACTTATACGTTCAAAAGAGTGAAGAAGCAGAAACATTTGTTGTTTATAGAAGCTGGATAAGACCAGAACAATAGTGGCAAAACCAGTTTCATTTGCTGTATAAAATAAGTGTTATGTTTTTTTTTTCAATTTTTTTGTCCGATCGCCGATTGCATACTTTGCCTGGTCAAGATTTACAGTGGACCAGTTTCCAGTGTCGTGGAAAAGTGTATTTTTAAATCATTTTCGAACTGCTCTTGATTTTTTTACAAAAATTTATTTGTAAGAGTCCCCTCTACATCCAAAATTTCTTTTTTAAATAAATTTTGAATTACTACAGAACTAAAAAAATATTTTACACTTCAAAAAGCAATTTTCATTAGAGTTGTATCGTTACATTCTACTGTTATAAAAATATAAAAACGTTTCATTGTATTTTTAGGAAAGTATTTTATAAATACAGAAACAAATGCAAAATAAAAAGATATTGTAAAGGAACATATTTACAAGAAAATGTTCCAATTACCATGAAATCACGTAGGAAAGTTACAAAAATTGAGAAAATACCTGTACTAAAGGCATCTTTACAATAAAATTGTAAAGATGGCTTCATGTCTAATTATAAGGAGTAACAAAAATATAATAATTGTACACTGCAGCAGGAAGAATGCAGCAGAAGCATTGACATTATCAAAATTATGATAAATACAGGGTGTCCACCTGAATTTTTAAATACTTTGGTCATTGCTCTTTAAAAAAGCTACTCAACATTTGTTTCGATAAAATTTACCGTATCCGAAAAAAAAAATTATTGTGTAACACGTTTGACTCGATTTTTTTTTAATTTTCAAGTTTATTAACATACACTATTTAAACATAATAACTAATGGAATAACACAATAACTAATAATACGTATTAAAATAATAAAATTTGTTATTGCTACATCACATTAATGCTGTTATGCATCTATCTTATGGACAAGCAGTCTGCAAGTATGTTGAGACAAGAAGAATTTATTCTGATACAATTCCAAATCGACGTTTACCGCACCGAAGAACTTTTGAAAGCTTTGTCCCTTAAAAAATGTAAAAGCTTTTTTTTCAAAAACGGTCAATTTTATCGAAACAAATGTAGAGTACCTTTTTTAAAGAGTAATGACCAAAGCATTTAAAAATTCAGTTTTCACCTCTATAAAATGTCCGTTCCTGACTTCCCTGACAGTATAAAACATCTACTGTAGTATGGTTTTATGAGCCTTTATGGCCTACATAAAATATAAAAATTTCATTAAATTATGCAGGTCGGTTCAAAAGTTAGAGCCGAAAAGGTAAATCGCTGGGTACCCTTTAGGGGCTCTGTATCTCCGTTAACGGGCACTTTAGGAAAAACAATTTTATGACAAACTAGTGTTATTTTGACCTCCCCTATACACTCACGAAAGTATGCCATATACTTATCGGACACCCTGTATACATCAAGTTAACAGCTAGTACACATACAAAGTATTTATAAATTGTCAACTGAATACATAGTTTTGACAGATTTAGACAGAATCAAGTTAATTAATCGGAATCTCGACAAAAGATGTTATCATTTATAAAAAAATAAGAATAGGAGCGGCCCCAAGTTAGATCCTTGAGGAACATCTGAGTTTGATTTATACTAACTCATCAGATATAAACCCACAGTACTTTACAATAAACTCTTGAAGATATGTTACTGTTAATGCAATCACAGAATCCGCAACCCCATATACACATTATGGTCAACCTTATCAAAGGAGGCCTTGCCAAAATCAGTGTATATTGTATCCACTGCGAGGACTGCAATAGGTCTATAGTTTTCAATATTTGATTTATCACTCAATTTATGCATATTTATTTAGTAAATAAATATGTTGCGAATTCAGGTAACCCCATTCCAATTTATAAACCCCACAAAATAAACGACAACCCATTTCCATTGACTAAATTTGAAAATCTTGCCGTCACCGAACCGCTCACTTTTCTCGACTGGTTTGCTCTCGGATTTACAGTGAAGTAAATTAAATAAGACCGCCTGTCACCAAAAGTGAAATGATATAAAGCAGCAAGCCATACTCGAATACTCTGTTCTCTACATTTATAAAATTTCCAACGGTATAAATATTCATGGCTTCATTTGTGTTGCCCTTATTTAATTAAATTTTAAAAATATTTCTCCCCATTTTTCAGCGTATTTCCCGAAACTGGCAAATGGTGCAACTCAGTTCGGAGATGGTTCTGTTATGGATTAGTCAACGTAGTCCTGAAACAATCACTGGTTTATATTAATTCTATAAATACAATAAGTGCTTTGACATTACCATAATTTAGACCACTCCTTTTATGTGATGAGATCCGACATGATTTTTTGCCTGAAGTCGTAAATCAACTTGACAGGTGCGTTACGAGGGATGTCAACTAGTTCCATATTATATTAGCTACAGCAGAGGATATACGAGGGTTATTTATAATAATGATGTTCTAGATATCAAAATTTTTCTAATACAAATTTGAACACTGTGATAATAATAGTTATTTATGTATCAAGGGAGTTATGGGGATGTTAATTATCGGGGCAACAGATTGCAATCCCGAGAGACGTTAGTTCCAAGGGACTGTTAATTTGCGTGAGATTATTGTTGTGTGAGTTCATAACAGCATTAATGCGGTAAGTAAAAATCAGTAATTCTTTTCACCAACAAATGCTGGGCTCATTTATTGTAAAAATTAAAGGTACAATTTATATAATTCTTAAGCGTAATAGTTTTTATCTGTTGCTTTTACAGTAATTGAATTTTCTGTATTATTTTTTGAGTTAGATATGTTAGGATTAGAATAAACTTCAGTAGTTCTGTTTTCAAACACTGGAATGGAGTCAAATTCATTGTCACTGCCGCTGTTGGCATGTAAAATATTATCAGCAAACTCTATTTCTACGTCGTCACGCGTCACCAGAAGACCTAAAATTACATTTTCTGTTAGTCAAATAATACATTAATGTTATCACTAAAACCTCTAACCCCGACGACGTTTGAGTGCCATAACAACTCCAGTATTCGATAACAAAGTCGCCGACGACCTTCTAAAAGCATATCCAGTATAGGATTTTGGATCTTACAGTTTTAAATATTCAGCAATTTGTTGTGGTATTTGTCCCAATGTATTTATACCCACAAGTTGATTTACACATTTTCCCTGACGAACTGAGTAGAAAAATCGACGAGAGTTAGTCTCCTTAGGTCTTAAGCCTGTATATTTTCGAAAAATCGTCAAAAAATGGACTTGTTCATCAATATGTGTTTTGGTATCAGATACTTTAACAATGACAACTGAACCCTCCTACGCCTAAGAGCCCCAGCGACTCCCATTATCATCACTGCTGTTGATCGTACATAGAGCATAGAGTACTCTGCCTATAAGCTTCCCGGAGACTTCAATCTTAAATTTCTCTGAACAAAATAAGCCAGCAAAGTTTTTTCAAATATCTCCGCTTTCTTCTCATTCAACCATTTCCTGAAGGCATCATATACTTTTTCATACCTTACCTTTGATTTTGTGGGAATTAATGACCCACAACCTATTTGATCCGATACTTCAATGTCCGAATCTACCTCTGAATCGTCTTTATCAGCCATTATAAGCTCAGTTTTAACAACAAAACACAAAATTGTTCAAACTTCAAATTGTTTTTTTGGTTTCCAACAAAATAAATTCAAAACACGCTATATAGGCCACGCTATTTCAGCAATCAAAATAACTATACGGTTGTTAAGTGGCTAACAGAATCGAGGAAAAGTTTGAAAACTCGAGACAAAGTCGAGATTTTTTATTTTTCGAAATAGTGTAATATACTATTGAAAAAATGCCAACCAAAATTGCTAGTGTTTTGGGTGTGCCAGATCCAGAAGTTGGATATTGTCTGCTGAGGACTTCCGCGGCTGCGGGGCAATTATGACGACATTGAAGAGACATGATGGATGGCGAAGTTCCACGGTAGCAGAAGAGTATTTGGCCGACAGCATGGAATTGAAAACTAAAACTGTAAGCATGTTGGCTGGCATGTCACATGAAAGAAGTAGAACATCAACTTCGGGTTTGAGTACAGTCAAAGGCAGTGACAACAGTTCAACGGAAAATTCTTGCAATTCGGAAAATAATTTCAGTGTAAAATTCGACAATTGTCAGTTTATTTTTGTTAGAGAGTTTATAGTTACAGTAACTAAGAGTTTATTTGTTTATAATGTATTAGTATGAAATAAATGCTTTAGAATAGCTTGATAGAGGAGAGAGATCCAACTGTCCAATATTTAAACTGTGACATTTTGATAGAAATTAATCTTATATAATAATAATCTTATAATTCTTCAAAATTGCTGTAATATTATTTTTTGTCATTTAGGTTTAGTGACTTGGTAATACCCTCTACATTTAATACATGAAACGATTCATCAACATAATATATCTATAAAATATTAACACGATCGGTAAGGCTACTAACAGAATTGAAATATATTTATTGAATTATAGAACACAGATTTATTACAGTAAATTATATTTGTATCGATATACCAACAAAATACATTTATATATGCGCAATTTATTCAATATAAAATAACAAAGGACTTATGGCTATATTAATTCGAATGCCAGCTTTCGCGCGAATGTACCGAAAATAGACGAAACAGAAATGGAAATATAACATAGTAATTTTGTTAATTACAATTATTTGAAGACATGGCTTTGAAATGAAGATAATGGGGAAATTGCATGATATTTCCAAATACGTGCAGATGAAAGAATCTATTATTTTAATCGAAATGTTCCAACAACAACAAGAATCGGTTCCCAACCATCCAGAACTATTCAGTCAGTTCAGTTGTTAATGTACTTTCGACGAATGCTACGTAAAACGAAGCTGGTCAAACATTTTTGACAGTTCAGAACTAGTTCTCGACGGCTGTTGGAACAAACCTTATAAAGTTTCATCCACAATCGCAAGCTTAATTAAAGTTTAGCTAATAGGAAAGCGACATTTTTAACAACAAAAAGACTGACTTACAAAAATTGAGTGTGAATCGGAATATCATGATATGCGCTGATTGCTATGGTGGATTTTAAAAACTGGCATTCTTAGATAAGTTTGCGGCTTATTCCTGGAAGCCTACTATTTAATTTCCAAATTTTGATCGGGCGCAAAGCTGTGTGCTAGCGTGACTGGCGGCATTGTTGTCACGAAATCGATAATGTGCAAAGTGTCAACGTATACGGCGGGGTGTTTATTTGTAAATGCACGCGATAAGGTCGATTTGCTTAACCTACGGCCCCCCCGGAATGTTTTTCTTCATGCGAACGCGCGCTCGTTAAGATAAACGCGCGGGATGCAAAATGGACTCGAGGACGATCGTCTGGGAAAGTGTAAGACGGCCTGATTTTATCACTAAACGAGGCCCAGGTTCGGCCTCGCCCGAAACTATATAACTTTATGCTTATGGGAGCCTGCCAGCAACTTGCACGGTTCGAGATCTTATCTGCCGTCGAGGATCAGGATTGGATTTGGCCTCGTCGAGGAGCGTAATTTGCATTTCCAGAGCTGCACAGAAAGAAATGTATGTTAAATTTTGCTCCAGTTGCGCATAACAGTACTCCAAATTGATCCTAAAATTGTGACAGGAACAATTTGTATAAATAAGTATCACACACTTATGTGATACTTATTCATTATGCACTTAATATTGTGCAATTATTTCTTATAAATTATTTACACATTACCTAAATTGAATTTGTGACAAAATAAATTTTTCACTTCAAAATATTACGTTTTAAGGGGGCCGTTTTTATACGCGAATTTTCAACGAATTTCATAGCTGTTTGTTGGGACAGTCTATAAAAAAATCTGAGTAACCTAGAAAGAATATCTTTTCACTATGTCAATTATACAAGTTTTCTCTAGGTTATATAATAGTTTCCAGGCTGACAAGTCATTTAGAATAACAAAAAAGCATGATTTTCAACTGTTATGTTGTTTTATAAAATATCCCGAATTTTACAGGTGTACTGCACATTGAAATAGTTATTTACGTTACAAGGCCGGGAAATGGTATATTAAAGTACAAGTCTAGATGTTTACGGATGAGGCGACGAAGGAGCCGAGTCAGGAATTTCTAGACGAGTACTTTAATGACATTTCACGGCCGTGTATCGTACAACGTTTTATTTCATACTGTGTTGTATTAAAAATTAAATTTTAATGTTTGATTTTACATAACCTGCCTGTATGTAGGTGTTAGTGTTACAGGTTCTTCAGACCAAGGAACAAACTATATCCACCACCACTACCATGTCTAGTGAAGATTTTGTCCCTAACGGTATTCCTGCATTCAGCCTGCAAGGAAATTCATATTGCACAGTTACTGTTAATTATAATTATAATTAGTTTTTATATGCTTGATTTTGTAGTTTTAAAGATAAAATCTTTTAAAAATGTGAATATTGTGTTTTTAAAGCAGTCCGGGAAGTAAACCTTTTCCGGACTCAGTACTGTAATGAGTTATTTACCGGACTCATTTAAGAATGGACTTAAGTTTAGTATGAAATAAAAATTGTTTACGATATTATAAAAATTATCACTTCCCGCAGAATTAATTTAAAAAACTAGTAACACTTGAATTAATGTAAATTATTAATTATTTCTCACGGTGTCTGGAACACAGTGATAAGGTACATTTCACGGTTTTTCATGTTCTCTAGCGCATTTTCCCCCAAAAAGTTAAAGGAAATGATTCAATTGCAGCATTATATTTTTGTATTACGCTAATAAGAACCTCCACCTACTGGGTGAATTTTATTTGTGCATCTCTAAATACGATTCATTGTCCTTGAGCCTTAAGCCAATATGCCTTAATCATGGGCGCAGGTAGAAACAAATTTCAGGGGAGGGCAACAAAAATAACGAGTAGAAGAGGGGAAATAATTGTAGGTAATTTTTGTATAACACTTTTTAGCTAGCAAATGTTCGAAAAATTAGCACATACCTTATATTTTCGCTGGTAATATAGTGAAATATATTTTGTATGTATCTGGATGAAAGGCCCGGAAACTTTTAAGGTACAAGTAGTCACGCGATGGATGCATAAATTGTGCTAAAAAAATGGTTATCATCAATAACAACGGTCCTCATAAAGTTACATAAACCTCTTATCAAATTAGTCTTGTCTGCGGAAAAAATGTAACGAGCTTCAAATGCTTTTAAGCACGTTACAATTCTTAGTGAAATTTTGGAGATATTAAGAAATTTTACGGATTTCAAGTCGAATGTGTAGCATAAATTATGTTTTTTATTTAAGCATATCTATATACAGGGTGATTCATACCTTATCTCTAGAATGTACAGGGGACTGTTACAAATACAATTTTGTAAAGAAAAGATCAGAAAGAGCAGTTCAAAAATAATTTAAAAATACATTTCTGCACGACACTAGAAACTAATCCGAGCAATCTTCGCTTCTTCAAATCAGTTCGCTGATTTGACGCTTGCATTTGAACCAGCCAACTAATGTTTGAACTTTAAACACAAATATAATTATTGTTATAATAACCATCATTTTTATTTATAAGGCTATTTTGATTGAAATATGACATTATATTTTTTTTCAAATGCTAACAAACCCGAGGTAGATCTATGTTCATATAAGAAAAAATTTTGATATAAACCTAGCTACCAGCTGCCAAAGTGCGTTGTTGGCATTTAGATATTTAAACATTTATTAGTATTAAATACACGTGTTACACGTCAGAAGAAAAAGGAAATATATTCAAGTAAAATACAAAATATAAATATTTAATACTAAAATAGTCATAAAAAATACACATAATAAACATACATAATAAAAGACAAACAATAGATTCACATTAAAATAAGAAATAAACACGTATATAAACGTCATAATTTATTGAATTAAAATATTGCAAATAAAATATGCAAAGCCTCAGTTAAGATTTCATGATACAGTGAGATCACTGTCTAAAATTTGTTGTACAGTATAAAATGCATTGTTCTGAAGGGAGCAATTAAAAAACTGAATTCCTAGATAACATGTGCCGTTGTGTGTTTTACTTAAATGATGAAAGTTGGTGTTTATATTATACTTATTTGGCAACGGACAGTGTACATATCTTCATGTTCTTTAATATACAAAATTCATTGGAGCATATAAGTACATGGCACAGTTAAACAGCCTAATTTCACAAACTGTCTTCTACAATCATTCTGTATCTCAAACCCGATATTTTAGGATCCAAATGCACGCCTAGAAATTTCACATAATCGGAATTATCTACTTCGTCTAAACTACGTATGCTCAATATCATCTTTTCGGTCATAGCTGCACTAAGGCATAAATTATTTGAGGTGAACCAATTCAATGTGTCGTCTTCCACTACTGGAACGTCTAACATCAAATTATGCAACAACTTATTAGATAAGGATAAATTAGTGTCATCAGCAAAGAGAATCGTGAGTACGTTATTTCGTACGCTGGTTGGAAAATCGTTAATATACAATAGAAATAACAGCGGTCCTAGGACAGAACCATGAGGTACACCGTAATTTAAGTTTAAAATATTTAATTTGTTATATAGTACGTATGGTTGTCGATGGAAGAGGTAAGACTTCAGTAACGTGCTTTCAGGTGTAAAACCATAAAATTTCAATTTATCGATAAGTATATCGTGACATATACAATCAAAAGCTTTAGTGAAATCAAAAAACACATATATTTACCCTCATCGTATCCATTGTTTACACACACAACGTCAAAAGTCTTGGACCCCCTGTATATAAAATGATTCGAGTAAACCTAGTAGTTTTTCTTAATGTGGTAAAAAAGTACATGTACTTAGGGAACAAAAAAGACAATAAAAAAATTGCAGACCATGAACCTTTATTTCATTACCAATGTTTTTACAAATCTGGTCATTTGGCAGTGTATTCAGCCAAGTGTCCCTTTGAATTTTTGCACATTATAATGCCAGGACGTGAAATTTCTGCATTTACCCGAGCAATAATGACTGCTTTATATGATGCAGGACATTCTAATCATCAGATATCGAACATGTGGGGCATTCCAGATCATCTGTTGTACGAATAGTACCCAGATATGAAGAATTTGATACAGTGGAAAACAGACCACGTAATGGACGTCGTCGAGTATCTAACGAAAGCAAGGATCGGTATTTGGTGCAAATGTTCGTAGACACCGCACATCTTCAGCTTCCGCTCTGAGGGCCCACTTTCAAGTACGTTTCGCCGTGTTATATCGACACCTACTATTCGAAGACGACTTCACAACGCAAATTTACGTGCTAGAAGACCATTACGGGTCCCCGCTCTAGTTCCAATGCATCGTACTGCGCGAGAGCATAGGGATTGGCTTTTACGCCAGTGGTGGTGGGTCTTATTTACAGACGAATCCAGAATTGGGTTTGTTACTGATGAGAATCGACAAAGAATCTGGAGAGAATCAGGTCATCAATAGCGACTTCATTTTCCCCGTAAAGTTGCTCCGTATGAAGGGGGTACCGTAATGTTTTGGGGTGGAATAATGTTCCGCTGCACTCCATTAATTCCCATACCACAGAATATGACCAGTCAAATTTACATCAAATAAGTTATTACGCCCATTATCTACCCCTACGTAATAATTTAGGTGAAAATTTTGTTTATGGCCGACAACGCCCGACCACATCGCGTAAGAAGGGATCAAGAAACACTCGAAGCAGGACATATCAATAGATTAGATTGGCCAGCCAACTCTCCTGACATGAATCCTATTGAAAACCTGTGGGATTTAGTTGCTAGAGCCATTCATAGTCATCCTAAGACTGCAGATGAGTTAGTCCTGGCGGCAGAAGAGAAATGGAACAATATTCTGCAAGAGATCGTTAACCGCTTGATTATCTCAATGCACAGATATGTCAATGTGCTATTGGAACGTGGTGGAGGTCATACCGACTATTAGTCAAGTAGAGAACTTGCTTTATTACATCTTTTTGATTTAATAAATTTTGTCAAAAATGACACACATTTGCTGGTTTTTAATTTTTTAAGTACTCAGTTTATCGAACATATTCTTTTCACAAAAAAAATATTCAGAATACAATATACTTTTATAAATGTATTTGGTTTTTCTGATAAAAAGATTTCTTTAACAAGAGTGAGGGGGGGGTCCAAGACTTTTGACGTTGTGTGTATATAATAATAATAATAATGCCTTTATTAATGCGTGAAAAAAAAAATAATACAAAAGAAAATAATTCAAAGGATGGCGATATTCACCATACGGTGCTCTTCCATATAACCATCCAGAAAATTAAGAAAACATAACATAACAGAACGTACGCTACTGAAAAATTAAAAATAACATATAACAAACCAATTACAGTAATTTAAATTTAACATTTTTTTTAAGACTTTTTTAAAACTGTGAACAGACTCGAGGGACCTGACATCATTAGGCAAGGAATTATAATTTTTTATAACGTTATAAGTAAATGACCACTGAAATAGAGCAGTTCTATGCCTTGGAACACAAAACTTGTAACGATTACGAGTGGGTAATTGATGAACATTAAAATTTGTAATAAACTTTGAGGTTAGATATTCAGGTTTATGATTGAACAATATCTTAAATATGAGGTCAACTTATCTATTGCAAGTGTAGTTGACAAATTACTCCTAAATCCGAAATGGTTGAGATAGGTTGGTAGGCTTCAAGAACACCCGGTATAAAACCAGGATAATTCAGAATTAATCCGAAGATGTTGTAGGCGTACAACGGTTTAAGCAAACATGATGTTTAAAAAGTTACTGCGGCTTGATGCTTTATCTTAGAAAGGATACGTACTGGCATAACATAAACGGAATTGCTATTACACCTATTGTCAGAGCTCGACTTACTCTACCAAGCATGTCGTATCGCGGGCTTTATGGACATTTGATCTGCAATAAATAATTCAATTATCGGATTTAGCACCGATTTTAATGCATTAATGCGTGCTTTGTAGAACGTTTACATGCCTAATAAACCGGCTATGTTTTGTTTCTCCCTTTTAATATCCAAAATCAATTTGAATTGCCGGCGTTAAATTTTTATCGCGAACAAGTCGTTATTAAACGCCCGCGGAAGGTTTACGCCGTTTAAAATTGACGTTTCCTCTATCTAATCTTCTTCTTTATCGGTTTGATAGAGCCGCGGCTGACGCAATTATCTTTAGGCTGTTTGACTTGAGGAAAATAAAGACGAGCTTAGCTGAAAATTAGTGTTTAAAAAATGGTAGCAAATTTTTGAGGTTTTATTCATACTTTACGAAAAATTAAAGAAGCATCATGAGCTAAAGAAAGAGATATATTGTCCTTCTTGAGTTCTTTTACTACATATGACATTTAGAATATTGATATGGAGCATCGAACTTGACAAGGGAAAATGATCCTTTGATTTCTAGCGTAAAATGCTTAATAGTCAGCTGTCGACAGTATTATTGTCCCAAGAGTATAAAATTGAAAACATTTTTATGATTTATTTCCATTGGAATGTATTCATTTATAATTTATGTTACATTTCTGATAATATTGATATAGGTACCTACGTTGAATTTTGCAGCATCTGCACAATATGCATTTAAACATGTATTTTTAAATCATCTTCAGAGACCCTCATACTCTATTTTACGCCACAATTAAACCATACACATACTTGAAATGTATCTTACAACATTAATTACAACTGCACTGCAATATCGATAACGCACATGATTGTATAGACAAGTCGACCATTACTGGATCGGGACGCTGCAGGCACATGCGTTGAAATAAAGCTAGCTCTGTAAAAATACATAATATTGGCTATTTTTATTTTACTTACAGAACAAAATTACAATATACTCTGTGAGTAACAGGACTATTACACGCTTTAGGTATTATTTCAATTAACATTGTAAATTTCTATAACAATTATAGTAAAAATATTGTATATATCAATGATTTCTTCGAAACTTATCAGACAATTTTTAGAGTGTAAACCTAATAACAATTTTCCCAATTTCTATGTTCATAATTGTCTTTTAATCGCCACGTACAAATGCACAATTAAAAACGAATATATCGTCGTCTGTTTCACTTGTTTGTATTGAAATCCCAATACATATAGTGACTGATTTATGATTGGGAATATAGGTGAACCGTCACTCGTCGGTTAATATATAGCCATTTGACACTAGGGTCGAACCACCCATTCAGATATCACATTAGCAGCTCATTTTCGACCCAGGTAGTCATGCGAGGCATGATTGAATGCCCATCCGGGTAGCTGTAAGGAAAAGTAGTCATTAACTGGGACATACGAGTATAAATCAATTACGAAAGGAAATGAAAGCCCACAGAAAATTACAGGCAAAGTGTTTCCCTTCTGAAAATCATGCCTTAATTACTAATAATTTAAGATTCTTGTCATTCTTTAAGATACGATCAAATTATTTCTATATTTTTCAACATCAAACGTTAGCAAATAAAGCTATTGTTATCTTTTATTAATTAAATGGTTGGAAAATGAAAAAATATCGAGAAGTGTGTACATGCGCAAAAAATAACGAACTCACGCACATTCGTAACCATTCTTTGACAAATTTATGGATGGATGGAGCAACAACAAAATCAAAAAGGTAGTTCTATAGGATAAAACATTCGGTTAGAAAGGAAGTTTGGATCTGACCTCAAAACTGTTCGTACACGTTAAGGTACACTCAATCTGGTCTCATAAAACATGTAGATAAAATACCCATTTGGTAAATATCCGCTACAAATTCAAGAAGCACATCTCGAACAAGATCACAAAACCAAATTACTGCAGCATCTAATTCTGGATGAACAAATTAATTGTAGATTTAGTTGAAGAACTCTACTGGAGGTAACTCAGAGGGTATTTTAAATTTAGCAAGTTGAGTTGAGTTAACCTACTTGGACCAGTTTAAATTGCTAATAATTGTTAAAGTATCGTTTCGACTAGTTGCACTGGAACACCATCAATATTGTAGAGCTAGTGGGGACTGTGAAGTCTAATACGAAGGGCAATACATTTTGATTTGTTGAGATGAAATAGCAAGTCTGAATACTATTTGTTTACGTTGTTTAAATCTTGTTAAAATGATTAGGAATTTGTCAACAGATTTGAGAATATTTCAGTGATATGCAAAGAATGCATGACCATTCTTCAGATGGTAAGGTAGATCAACAACATGAATGATTTAAATGTAATGGACTCAGAATAGACCCTTAGAGTACTCCAAGGATAACATCAAGTAATTGAGAGGAATCATGCGAAGGCGACACGGAGATTACAGACATCAATACAAATAGTCAGATTAAAATATTTTCTGTACTTTATCAATTTAACCGCTATGCGAGGATTAGTTCCTATATCTTCTGTGGTAGAGGCAGCGGCATATTATTGTTGACATTTTTATTTTAGTTGCAAGACGAATATTAGTTCTTCACTTTTGTACGGTAGAAGGGCGGCATATTCACAACTTCTTTTTAATCGCAACATGAGGATTAATTCTTAAATTCTTATAAGAGGTTATTGTTTACGTATTGTATTGTATTTGACACCTTAATACATTTATAACATTTTTTAAAAACACTTTGTAATAGTGTTCCATTTTGTTTCAGGGCCGGCATACTGGGGGTTGATGAACCCGCAGTGGAACATGTGTTCAAAGGGTCGAAGGCAGTCTCCGATAAACATCGAACCTGACAAATTGCTGTTTGACCCCTTCCTACGACTTATACACCTGGACAAACACAAAGTAAGTAATACTGTGGTGAGCAGTGAATCGTCATTCGGTTTCTAAATTTTCGCTATTTAAATAAACTTGTTTTTTTCTGAATTTCCTCAAAGTTTACCTAATTCTTTTCCATGTTTTCCTACAGAGTTTCCATGGGTTTGTGGCTGATACAGCACGCTGTCAGAAGCTATTTATATGTGGCATAATTCGAGTTTTTCTTTAGTTTAATTGGGAATTTTCACTTTTCATTTCTCTTCATTAATTTTCATTTTTCACTTCTGAAAAAAGAATAGATTAATTGTGTCAAAAGGATCAGCCAAGGGTTATTTTTGAAATTTCGTTTGCCTAACCAAAAAACCTCACACTGAAAAAGCAGATAAGTAAAAAATCACATCACTATCGCGCACTTACGTATTTTTTTAACGTTACGAAAAGCTCTGTTTTCGTTCTCAAAAATTGCAAATTGAATGTACAGGGAACTCTTACAAATTCAATTTTGAAAATAAAAATCAAAAAGAGCAGTTAGAAAATGATTTAAAAATACACTTCTGCACGACACTGGAAACTAGTTCACTATAAAACCGTTTAATTAATAAAATACTTTCTACAAACTAACAAATATTTCCGCATCTTGTCTGCAAAAGAAGTCCAAATGTCAGGAGTCAGGAGATCGTGACCGGTCTTCCTCGTTCAATCCCTTGATATTAATGCTAAGGCACACTGTATATGGTACGGATATAATTTTAAGCCTCGTGTATGATACACCACACTGCTGCAATACACTGTAGACATTCTGGACCTCTATCTCTTCCACGATTCGACTACATAGCTGCATTTGTTAAAATTTCCCGTGTCAGGTCCGCTTTGCACTACACTTGCACTCACTACACACCGCGGTAAAACTAGCTGTATTTGGCACATTTTGACGATGTTGTCGATAAATTTAAAGTTGCCATACAGGTAAGCCATTTTTGACACTTCAAATTATTCACTTATTGATATTAATTTTGTAGCAAATAAATAATGAAAAAATGCTAATTTGACGAGTATATTTTATTTAGAGATATTCATAGCAACCTACTAGGTAATGTGTCAATACAAATTAAAAATACAGAACTTATAATATGTTTTATTTTTTTCCTCAATAACGATGCATCCTACGAAAAAATTGAAGAGATCAATTTCTTTCGAAATTGATGGCGAATTTCTAAAAAAAATATTGAAACTGGAAAAAGTCAGTGATTGACCATTTTTTTTATTTTAAAAGGTTGTGGCATTCTCGCACGAACGTCACTGGTGCAAGTAGAAATAAAATGCACATTTATCCCTCCACAGCGTGTTTCAAATTTTGAGTCAATATCTTTAACACTCTTTGAAATAATTAACAAAAATAAATAACAAAATTAAAATTTAAACACTTTGTATCTCGGTAACGAAGCATATTTCGACCTACATTTATATGAACTTGTTTTCATAAAATAACTTCGGCAACCACCCCCTAAAATATTTCGCACTTATTTACAAACACCCTGTATCGAGTTGCACAAAAGTCGAGATTAAGCTCGCCCCCAGTAAACTTATCTTCTTTAAAATTATTCCGCACGGACTTGATTACCGTTTGTTATAGTCGGGAGAGCATGTGGGGAATAATCCAATTCCAGAAAGAAAGCGCGCAAAGCGGCGTGCTGTTGACTTGCAACGGGAAAAATATATAACTGTAATTAAAGAACATTATTTATGGATCGTATTTCGTTGACAAATGGCCTCTTAAAAACTCGAACGGGGAGATTGAACGATAACATTTCAGCTTGCTGTTTTTCGAATAATTGAATTTTTTGTCCGGCGCGCCTCGCTTTGAATAACAATGTCTGAAGTGTTTAGCGGACGTGGGGCAAAAACCAAATGCGACTGTAAACTGTGTATAATGGTTTCGATCATTAGTGGCGGGCCGCAAACGCGCACCGTGATTGGATGATAGATGACCCCGAGTCCGTGGAGTATTTCAACTTACTTTTACCGCCATCATCATTTGTCATACATCAAATATTCACTATTCGCCGATGCCGTGTATCGCTTCGAGGTGTTAAATCATTCATGGGGCGGCCGAATTCGATCACCCATCATTTAATTAATAGTGCTCGCCGATTTCGATGCTTTCGTTCCGAGTCATTACGAATTTATCAGATTTGGATAAAAAATGCCGAGTATGGATATGCAAGGTCATGTAGTACAGTCGTACTTGTCTGACACAACACAGTTTGTTCAAATCCACGATCACAAGTCTAAATGTTTTTCTCAGACCTCTGGAGTGCGTCAAAGCTCAATTCTCGCACCACTTTTGTTTATTATTTTCATACACGATATTGCTGATAAACTAGACATCAAATTTCTCTTATATGCTGATGACTTGAAAATATTTTGTATAGTTGACTCTCTTCGGGATTGTACAAAGCTACAAGATAACCCTGATTCAGTTAACACATGGTGTACTCTTAACCAATTGCCCCTTAATATTGGTAAATGTAATGTGATGTCTTATAGTCGTAGGATTGATACTATAATATGTGATTATGTTATTCAAGGTGTTACTTTAGCAACATCTTACCCACTTTAACCCACCAAATGTCAAATAATGATTGAAATATGTTTATTTATGAAAATATTAATGGCCATCTCCTCCCCTTTGCGATTCTTATACCTCAATAATAAATTGCAAATATAAACCAGATTCTCTACTCACAATCATAGTTATCCAGAATTTGGTCATTATCCATTTTTACTACACTCCAACGTCAAGTGTATTACTTAAAGAAACCATTAGTTTAGTTCGATTTTAGAAGATGCAAAAGTATCTCATATTAACTTTCAATTTATGTATATTGAAATTACCAAATCCCTTCCCACAAATATTATATGTTTTGGGGACCAATTTCGTGAAGGCACGGCTAAATATACATGATGCTGTACGATAAGTTTACAGTATCTTCGATTCTAGAACAGCTAACTGATCATGGGGCTGAGTGTTTGATGAAGCCTCCGGAATACAAAAGGGTCAGAGACAGATTCAGGAGTTGGGGCTAATATATAAGATTAAGAAAAGAATTGAAATCTGTCTTGATCTAGCCATAGATTGTCAAAGAGAATATAAATAAGGTACTTTACTTAGATGTCTTAATATGGGTAAGAAGTTAAGAGGACGTGATACTAACTAGGTACCAAACCTGAAAATTAACAGGTCAACGACTAATGGGTTAGCAGGTTCTTTTACAGCTTTACCAGACTTCAAATCTTCCTGGGAAATTGCTAGTCACATAATTAATTAAATAGTTTTGACAATAAACATCTGTCCAGAGCAAAATCGTAGACAGATAAAGCTAATAGTAAAAAAAAGTTAAGAAACATCTGAATATTGATTTGAAGAATGAAAAGAACTGAACTAAGATTTTGGAGAGATATATATAAAGCTGTAAATTATGCCAAGAACTGTTAAAGCTGGGAAGTTTAATTAGAAAACTAAATGTAGGCGAAAAACTTTTAGATCGTGAAAAAGGGATATTTACTTGATATATTTACAGTATACAATCAAAATTTAAAAATAATATGTCTCCAACTATTTATATGATGATTCTCTTTTTAAAATAAAGCATTTGGAAAGATATTTCTCGTTGGGAAACAAATCAGTTTATTACAAAGTATGTAGATACGTACAACAACTATGTTGCGATCTATCCTCGTTGCAAAATGCGAGACAATCAGTCGCTCTCTACAGGCGTGGTGCACACAATGACATTATCAGCAAATGAAGCGAAGATTATCCTTCAACTTTCATGCCATACATTACGCACGTCAAAAACTAATTAGTATGTTTTCAGGACAGGGATCCGCACAAAACTAAATGAAAGAGTGTGATTTATTGTTAATTAAAAGTTGGTGAATGACAAAGAGTGCTGGTGGCAATTACATTCGAAACTTTCCATCCAGCGGTTTTAACAGGTCTTTGTCGTGCGGATACGGAATCGACGTAAAAATGGGAATCGCGGTAGCGGTGACAACAATTATTTGAAACGTATAGGAATTATTTAAAATTGGCAAGCATAAATTAAATAAAGTAGAAGATAATAAAATAGAATTGAAAGCTTTATTTTCATCATACATTACAACTTATAAGCACTAAAAAACAGCTTATATAACAATCATCTATACATATATAATACAAACATATACATTATTATTTGTTTAATCTTGCTCTTGAAACTTGCAGTTTCTTATATACAAAACTCGAAATCCTTTGTTTTGATCGCTAAAGTTGTTTCTAAGAATTAAAATAATTTTGTCCACTATACTGTCAAATTGCCAATTGTCTTCTTTTATTCACAAATATATGAACCGTTTAAAGTGATACTTTATGATAATAATGAAAAAAGTAGTAAACCTATAATAAATCAAATTTAATTCATTTACTTATTGACAATTACATTTATAGTAATAGACATTTCGTTTTTAGTTTTATCATTTTTAGCTTCCTTTCTGTTAATAACGACCGTCCTAGCATTGTTGCGATCATTTTCGGAACGCATAACATCTGCCGAAGTTTGTGAAATTCAACATCGACTGGGCCGTCATTTGGAATTTCTGAAAAATCAGATTTAAGGAATGAATTATCGACTGACAATTATGTATTTGAACAAAAATTGTCCAATATAAATTATAATTTCATAATAATTGTACATAATAGAGACAACATCCTGCAGTATATATACAGTTTTGCTGAACTTTACAGTAAAAATTTGCATACACATAAAATTTGTCAACTAATCTGTGTGAGTGAATAAAGGTCATTGAAATACATGCAGAAATTTCGACTTTGGCAACTGTTATATATATTAAATTGAGTTAAGTCTCACGGGAGGAAATCGTCGAATCCTGAACGTTAGGCGACCTATTTCATGCAGAAGTTTGCCCTGAATACGAAATGACCCTTGGGTTAATGAATATTTGAGAGATTTTTATATTTTAATGGAAAAATACCAGTTAAGTATAACATAGATCAAGAGAGTAAAACAGTTGTGGTGTGGTGGTGGTCCATTCTCGTTCATGGTCTTCAAATGGAGAATATTTAAATTTAAAGTGAGGTTTGATCGGAGAAAATGGAAAAACTGTAAACTAATAAAAAATAGAATGTGTTAATTAATTATCACAGTAATTTTGTATTTCTTACTTCTTTATAAAAATGTATTTCATTTGTCTGTTACCACTTCTTAAGTTACTATTTTGTGGCTAATAATAATGGTTTTATAATCTTGACTTTACATCCTATATTCGATATGATTTAGATCTGGTAAACGTTAGGGACGATCTTCCTTTCCCGTTTTCAAATAAAACACCAGTTATCACAGGAACTAAGCCAGCTATTGTCTCACCCTACTCGTAAATATCTTTTTTATGAATCGTATAGCACGCCTCATCGTATTATTTAAAAATATTCAGTTAAAACGGACTCTATATATTACATTCGTTCCACCGTTACTTACACCTCCTGAAAACAATAAAAACTCGAATCGTTACAGGCGACTTTATAGTTTCGCCTACTTAAAAGCAGAAAGCAGAATAAAGGATTGGCCTCCAGGGGTGGTAATAAAAGGTTATTACTATTATTGCGTGCGTGTGAGTAATGTTAAATGGCCTGGCATCGCCACCCGGTCAGATCTCGTTATAATTAATAGGAATATAAGGACTCGCCCGCCGAAATGCTGTAGTAGCTTTATGGACTCTCGACTCGAGTGGGACGCCACCATAACGCAGTCCTCTTGGAGACTGGGTACATTGGAGACTTGAAAAATGAGTGTATTATACTAGATTTTGCCAAAAGGGGGTGGAACTTTATTAGAGACATTGATGTTTGCATGGGAAGGAGTTTTACTGTGTTGCTGTGAATATTTCTGAACAAAATTTGTTTTTAATATACAGTGTCTCCCGTTTGTTTCCGGTTAACGCCTCTAGAAATGTGAGAAGGCTGTAGAATTTCTACAAGCCATTTTTTTACTATTAATACCCTGAAGGGAAGTTATATTCTACTAACCATTTTATTGATGTGACAGAAGCCGGGCGTACTACGATTGCGGTCGTTTTTTCATAAAGTGATCAAAATACACATATTCCATATGGGGTGTCAAATTTCGAATAATTATACAACTAAAAATTACAATAATATCAAAGATTGCCACGAAAGTAAAAACAAATACCAATTGGACCAAAAAAAACACATGCACTACGAGTTTAACACTTTTAATTGCAGCCACAGTAAAAATAATGAATGTACACAAAATGTAATGAATACTAAATTGTTAAACAAAAAATTACAAAGGGTTAACCCAAATTAAATGTTAGTTTAGTAAAATATAATCTTCCTTCAGGGTACTAATTGTAAAAAAATTGGCTTACCGAAATTCAGCCTTTCCAGAAAACCTGAAAAACGGGACACACTGTATGTATATAGGTGTAATTTTAAATGGGGGTTAGTTTCTTAAGGTTAATATTACGTATTTTGTAGAATGCGCTACGACAATACCCGGCTTAACACTAGTGTTAAAAGTACATCAAAGTTTATTTAAATTTTGTTTTGAAAATTAATAAAACTAACAAACACATGAACAACTTTTTATTTTAAATAAGTACAAACCAACATTTTAACTAGTTATTACTATTAACATTTATAGTAAAATTAGAACAATTTGAAATTGTAATTCCCGGCGAAGTCATCATACTTAAGTTGGTTTTACTATCTATTTTCTGTAGAAATACTACTGGTAGTACTGGTGGTCTTGCTAGTAGTTGCAGCAGTAGGAAGTATTTGGCACGCAATTTCCTTCTTCTGTTCCAGTGAATTTTCAATGTAGCCTTCAGCTACCGTCGAAGATTTCCATCCTCCATGTCTCTTGATGGTAGTAACATTTGCACCAGAATCTGCCAACAATGTCGCCGATGAACGACGGAGACAGTGTCCGATGTAGAGTTGAGGATTTGGTAGATTCAAGAACTATGCAATGTCGGCAGGCATTTTACCAAACATGTTAATTCCGACTGGATTCTTCACACATTTATTCTTCATATATTTAAGAAAAAGTCGTCTATGGTCAGCGTTGGGTCGCCGGAGTGCCATATACTTTCTAAAAAAGTTTAAATAGAATTCACCAACAACACTGAAAGTCCGAGGCACTTTCGTTTTAGTATCTGGTATGGTCACAACAACCGAAGTGCCCAAATATTCGATATTGTCGATGGTCATCTGACACAATTCCTCCCGGCCCCGAAGACACCCACTATTGCTGCGACTTTCATCATCAGATACTTTTCGTCTTCTGCTTCTGTGAGAAATTTGTCGATATGCGTCTTCGTCAAAACTTTTGACTTTTTTGCTTGATATCCTTCACCCTTCCCTTTTAAAAAAGCAATAAGTTTATAATGTTTGCTTTTGTCTTGATCTTACTTTATTTTTAACATAGTTTTGATCATGGAATAATTTGACCACAGCGTTGACGATTTCCATATCTTTGCTTTTCCTCAAAATATGCCAGTAAAACACTTTAGTTACATTTCCCAGGGACCTTTTTAATGTTGCACCATTCCGAAAAGCGTCTATAAGCGATTTCGTACTGTTCCTTTGATTTCGCCGGCAATAATTCCAATGTTGCTCGACTGGCGGCTTCTTCGATTTCAGCAGGGATGGATTCGTTACGCTCATTATCGAGATTATTCATTATACTTATAATATTACTAGAAAATGCTGTCAATATTTTTGCGTTTTTTCCGTAACTAACAACAGCACTGATTGCTACGAAAATTTTGGTTTATAAACATTGCGATCTGTGTGGTATTTTTTGATTTCTTATTTTTATTGAGTTTAAAGTTCTTCCGATTGTTTTGTATAAAAAATAGTGTATGATATACGTGTTAAAAGTGATTTTATTTTGTTCGTGAAGTTAAAAAACTCGCTACCCTTATTTTTTAATCATCTTCACTCACAAAATAAAATCTTACTTTTAACGCGTATATCATAAATAGCTATTTTGATAACAGAAACTTTAAAAAGTAGTACTCTCAAAATAGTGTTCAATTCTAAGCAACTTTTCTGGTATAAACAAGCGCAGTTCGATATTTCCTGCGTGCCCAAAGCGCATTTTGAAGCAAATGTTTTCGCTTTTTTTTCAATTATCCATTTTCGACGATTTTTGTTACGAGAGTGATACCCGAAGTGCAGCCTTAGTGAATTAATATGTAAAAGGGCTCAAGGGTAGCAGTCTGGCAAATAGTTAGTCACTTACAAGGCGTTTATGGTACCCTATTATTTTATCATAGAGACTGTGGAGTGAATAAGGGGAGGGGGTGGGGTATTTGAGGTTCCGTTTATGGTCAAATCGACTGTTTATGACCTTTACTTACTGGCGAATTTTTTTTTCGCAGTAAAAGGAGCCGAAAACCGGCCTTAGAGGTCCTCCTCCTTTATAACGGTACTGGTCGAATATTTCTGACAGTTTCAAACTATTTCGAAGTCCTTGCTTGAACAGACCTATTATATAAACACTATTTGGCAAATATATTATGACATACTGCATATGTAATCATGGTCTTGCGAATGTACCAGTTTAAATTAACCCGGAATGATATTTCTGTCAATATTTGGGTAGACAATTATAGATTTTCAACAATTTCACCAAAGTGACATAAGGGGCCGAAAACCAACCTTAGAGGCCGTCCTCCTTTGTTTTTAGCAAACATTATGCAAGAAGTACTTACTTGGACGAACGTTTTTGATAGATTAGAACCAGTCTGGATTTCTTACTAAAACAGACTTATAGACCAGGGTCGATAATTTTTAAAACCAAAAAAAATAATAGTAGGATGAAACCCATTGGAAAAGGAAGAAAATACAACAGAAAGGAAAGGAAAAATAATTTACGTGCGATCTGAGGCCGGGAAGTGGAAGGGGGTGAGTTTTTAAGGGTAAAAAACGGTTTACCTCGATTTCTGGCAAAACTACAAGTCCTATGGAAAAAAGTTAAATAGCAAAGTTATAGGTAATTATATTTACACTGTTTTCACATAACTTCAAAATTTATGTGAAAAATTCAAATAACTAAGTTTTTGGTTTTTTATTTTTATCTTTTATAAAAAATATTTTTTTTTACGATATTTGGTTACCTTTTTATGTCCCAAATACACTGTAATTTTTTTGATTTAAAATATTTATTTTTTCACCTTATTTTGACTTAATATCGAAAAAACACCCTAATTTTCAATCGAAAATTCTCACGTCAAAATATCTGTTTTTTTAAAAAAGTCGGTGGGCTTCTTGTTCGTTGAAATCTCTACTTTCTGATGGTGTAAAAGAAACGTAAAAAGTAAAAATCCATCTTCCTCCCTTTTTACATTTTGAAAGTTTAACCAACCTTTCTCCCCCCGGTTTATTTAAAGCTTCTGACACAAACAAGAAACTACAAATGTTATGTTTCAAATTTAGCTAAACTTCATAACAAAATCGTATTACTTTTTTTCTAGTAGATGACTGACTGAGTTATTTTCTAATTTAGAGTTTATTGGGATCACTACTAACGTAGCCAGTGAGATTAATATGACCCTTCCTACGTAACTCGACCCTTTTCCCAATCCCACCACCATTCATCGACTTGATCAATACCTAAATATTATTGCTTCCAGGTGAGCGGAATGCTGCACAACACCGGCCAGTCGCTGGTGTTCAGAGTCGACAAAGACACTAAACAACACGTGAATATATCAGGGGGACCGTTAGCGTATCGCTATCAATTCGAGGAGATATACATCCACTACGGTACGGAGAACCAACAAGGATCCGAACACCACATCCATGGATACTCGTTCCCCGCGGAGGTAGGTGTAAAAATGTTTGTAACATTAAGGCGGGTATCCATTTGTTGCAAAATCACGTATCGTATCAACGTATCGTATCAGCGTTTCTTTTCATTTTGGTACAATACGCTGCAACGAGTCAGTTTTTTTTCAGCCTAGATTCACTGCGTATCTGTGTATCAATTGCGCGAACGGGAGGGATACGATTTGGGTTGTGCGGACCTTAGTTTTTTCCACATCTCTGCAATGAATAGACCTCAGCAAGATGCAAACCACCGCGTTGGTGGATGTCAAAGTTGTACGCCAGCAGGGAGCAATATAGTGGAACAAGTTTAATGGCTGACCTGAAGTTCCAAGCTGTATGGCGGCATGTACAAGAACTTCACTAGAATGCATCCTACTGATTTTGAATTTTTGTTGTCATCGATTGAGCACACAAAATATATTTTGTTTTAAAAAGCGAAATATGCAACGACCAGTTGTGTCAACAAACGAAAAACGGCCGTCCACACTGTGCCTGTCTCGTATCGTATCATTTCTTTGATGTGTCGGCGAAAAACCGACAATTGAGCGATCAAGTCCGTTGCGTTTTTTTTTACCTATTTTGATACGTTACTACGCAACGATTGCCTGTCTCCACTGATATGATACCTGATTTTGCAACAAATGGATACTCGCCTTTAGGTTGTGCTGAACGGTTCTCATATACTGAAGAAAGGCCAGTAATTTTACAAATATACTTTGTAAAAATATCTCTATAATTGTCTTAAAATAACTCTAACAATGATGATGATATTACATTGACTCCTGTCAATATACAATAATCTCATAAATTTCCTATGTAATTATAAAATAATGTGTACATTTATAGAATATACAGGGTGTTAATTAAGTATGTGCACAAACTTTAAGGGGTTAATCTATGATCATGATCATATAAACATGGATCCGCAACGACTTTCTTTTACGGATACAGGATGTTAAAATTTAAAAAAAAAATCAAATTTTTGGATCTATTTTCGAAGTAGTAAGAGCTACTTAGTTCAAACTTGGCACACCCTAATAGGTATTAAATTATTTTTGATTTAGCCATGGGCGCCGATATGGCTATCCTTCACAATTTTTCCAAAATTCGAAAGCTCTGTCGATTGAACCAATTAAAATTGCACAAAAAATGAAGGGCGCGTGTTGAAATATTGAAAGACATTTATTTTTGTAATTAATAATAATGATGGCAATTTCAACAAGTAAAAACTAAAACGTAATTTAAAATTAGTAGTAACAATTGCTAGAAACTAAACAGCAATATTTTGCTAGATTAAGTACTGGAAATGACCTCCTTCAGTCTCAATACAACCGTCTAATCGCCTTATCATTGAATTACGGATTCTTTCGAAAATACCTGGTGTATTTTGGATTATTACACATAAATCCACTATTTTATTTCGTAGGTCTTCTTCATTTTGAACAGCAGTTTTGTACACCAATTATTTAATGTGTCCCCATAAAAAGTAATCTAAATGATTTAAATCGGGCGACCGAGGAAGCCACGGTTGTGGACCTGCTCTCCCAATCCAATGATTTTGGTAATTATAGTTCAAAAATTGACGCGCCTAGACTAAAGTGTGCTGGAGGACCGTCGTGCATGTATCACATACTTCCTCTAAAAGTTCAGGGATAATAATTATTATTGTTATCAAGTCTAGGTGGAAGAAAATAAGGCACAATGAGGTTGTCACCAAATATTGACAGAAAATTATTTTCTATCATGACGTGTGGATTATCTTCGACCCATACGTGATTATTATGAAAATTCATAATTGAATTTCTAAAAAAACAAGCTTCATCCGTAAACAATACTTGACTTATAAATGAATTTAATAAATTTGTTTTGTTACTACTGATTTCATTTCTCCGCAAACATTTTTTAAAAATATTTATTTATTATTTTTGTTTGTTATGTTTTCTGAATAAAACAGGTAATTTAATGTAGTGAACTTAGCTAGTAAAATTTTATAAATGCCTCAAGTTACATAAATGGTAGGAGCAAATACAAAGCATGTTATTTGGAATCGGTATAAATACAATAAATCAGAAAACATATAGGTTTGCTTTCTAAACGTCCTGTATACATTATTGTAGCTTAAGCCTACCTGTATTCCAATTAACTTACACTAAAGTAGTCTTCACAAGCAAACAATGTTGCAATGCTTCCTTTCGTCGCGCTTCGTCACCCTACACCACATTTTTCTATTAATTTTTTTGGCACGGTGAAATATTTTTATTAACTCTGCTGTATTATACACGTGGAAACGACGTCTGACGTCACAGGTCAGACGCCATTTCGATTACAGTAGTACAATTTTTCTTCTGCATGTCCCTGGCAAAATCATGCAATTTTCCCATTCACCATGACGCGCGAGTTTGTTGTTAAAAAAGATTTCTCAAAATTTGTGCGATTAAGAGGAGAAATTAAATGGAAGATACAGCAACACCTTGAGAATAGAGTGGATATGGAACAACTCTAAATAATAATAAAAATAAACTATAATATAAATAATAAAAAAAACTATACAATACACTAAAAGTTTGCATTATATATTGCACTAAATTGCAAAAACTGATTGTTTTTAACGCGACCAAATATCGAAAATTACGTTGCCAATAAAACCAAATGTGTAACGTCAGCTGTGACGTAAGACGTCTGAATTCTTGACGCGAGTATAACTCCATCTGTATATAAAATAAGTATCAAGAGTGCTAGTGTGGAGCATTTTGGGACTCTTCATTTTACATTGACAGTATATTAGAATATGTCCATATCTATAGAATTCCATGCTTATTTAATTTTGTAAGCATAATTGAGGAAACAATCAAGAGAACATTCCAACATAGTTGTTACAGCAACCATACGATGTTGTTACACAAGTAAACGCGGAAAAAATTAAATGATGTACTAAAAAGTATAACAAAAATTAAACTCGATGACGGTTATATGGTAGTATACTAAAAATATATAATGAGCAAAAAATATAAAACTAAAAAGCGAATATAATTCCCTTATCACTTTCAATTAAAAGTGCTTGTTATTTCACTATGGGTTTGTAGAAACCATATTTCAGGTCAGCCGTATTTTTGCAGAATACATTTACACAGATTGGATTCGTTTATTTAAAATAATGAGTTGTATGTTTTTTTGTAAAATCGGAAAGAGAATGAGTGAGAGTTTTTCTCATCAACTAACGTATCCAAATAGAACCGTAACAATGCTACTGAAGAGACCGACGAAGCATATAACGGTTGTTATTTTTAGTAGCATCATATACTATTCAGGTACAAGAAAGGAAATAATGGTGCAGTATATTATTTTACTTCGCAATTATTTGTTTTAAATATAAAATCTTGGTGATTTTTCAAATAATAAGGGAGATGATCGTGCAATACGATTTCAAAAATGTTGCTAGAATTTTCAATTTAATTACAATTACGTTTTTTGAATACAGGGCTAACTCTAGATATCTGCCAAATGTCTGGATTCTTTTAAAATAAAATGTCACAACAATCTACGAAAAAATGTTACGTTTATTAATTGCTAGCAAACCTCATTTTTGGTAATTTCAGATAATATCTAATTATAGTCTGTGGTAAAGTAATCTGAGATATTTATATTACCGTCATTTACAGAAAACGACTGAGAAAAATAGTTTGCAAGTTCGCTATGTCAGAAGGATTTCTACGTTCACATCATAAGAACATGTAGAGGGTACAGATACCGAAACGAATGTACTGTTTATGATACCATAATTTGTTAAAATTTTTATTTATTTTATTGGTAGGATGTGTTAAAATAATATGAGACTTAACCTAAAGACGCTGCCAACCAACATTGTTTTTTAAATTTGCTCATTGTGTGTCTTCATTCATTTCATTCCCACAAATATGAAAACTGACAAAAAGAACCATGTTTCGCCCATTGAAATGATCATTTGATACATAGTGATTTTCCGCGTTGTTATGCCGTGACCTCGGTAACAGGTCGCTGCCAGAAACAGAGTTAAAATGATCAGCATCAGCCGGTATTCTTTTACCTGTCCTGGTTGTTCTCGGGCTAGGCTCTGTAGGAACAGACCCGCTGTAGGCCAATGTTGGGGATGTGCATTTTAACTCTGTTCACGGCATAACAACCCGGAAACTCACTATGTATCAAATGATAGCACCGGCCATGCAAAAAAAACCACTATGAAATGTTGATCGTTTGTTTATTTGTCCGTTTACTACTATGTTGGCATATTATAGCAGATGTTCACCTAATCTAGGTCGGTGTGAATTATAGAGAAGTGAGTTGCATTTACAAAATGATTTCCCAATGTAGTTACGCTCTCTGCCAGAAACTAAGTTTCATACAGTCTACGAAATTTAACTTCACAAAGTTGGTATAAAAAGTTAATACCAGGAAACAATGACAAGTTATTGAAGTAATGATTATTAAAATTATGTTATCGGGTTAAAAAATGCAATCACAGGTCCATATTTGTGTTATCGTAGTAGTTACGAAATTTTAATATCAATTCTCCCTTCGCAGGAGATTCAAAACGGCTGGCGAATCGTCGACGTATTAACTTTTAACCGACCCCTGCCTGGGGTGGAAAAGTCGTATCATTTATTTTGAACTACATGCCACTGATTAAGATCGATGGTTTAATGACCCGTTACCAGCGAGCGTTTCCTGGAATATTGTATTCCTAATTTTACAGTCAAGGGTGATATAAAAAATGCGGCGGTTTTCGCATGCCACTCGCACAGAGCCATTCAAAACTTTTAAGGCATATTGGAAAATTAAAAAACATGCGGTGACATTTATGTGCCCTTTATATTTTTCTTATTACCTAGAAAATGAAAAATACTTATTATTTAAAAGTTTAAAATGTCAAAAGTATGGGAAGGTCTAGAAAGACAGGAAACCGATTTTGTTTACCCGACCTTTTAAATTGAAGCAAATCAACCCATATCCTCCGATAATACGACGCTCTGTGTGCAAACTTTTATAAAAAAAAATAAAGCAGTTATTTATCTATTTGAATTTGCATTCCAAAATTTGTAATCAAAACGGCACATTATATTTCATCAAATAAAAAGGTCAGAATACTAAATAACAGCCGAATATACAAAATAAAATTTCAAATAAATACACGCACGCACGCACGCACGCACGCACGCACGCACGCACGCACGCACGCACGCACCCACGCACGCACCCACGCACCCACACACACACACACACACACACACACACACACACACACACACACACACACACACACACACACACACACACACACACACACACACACACACACACACACACACACACACACACACACACACACACACACACACACACACACACACACACACACACACACACACACACACACACACACACACACACACACACACACACACACACACACACACACACACACACACACACACACACACACACACACACACACACACACACACACACACACACACACACACACACACACACACACACAAAGTTAGATTCAGACGTACAAGTTATTGCAGTAATAATGACACTCAAAACAATTTTTTTATTAACTTTTCGTTAGATCTCTATTGATGGGTAGAACAATTAAGAACTTATAGCAAAAGTTGAAAATATTCACCAAATTCGTTTTACTCGGTTGTATCATTATTATTGCAATAAATAGTACGTAATCAAGCACAGCGTTGACGTTTTCATAGTTTCAAGTTTTTCTTTAAAATAAACAACGACTTCTAATACCTTAGATATTTTTTTGCGAACACCAACTATCAAATACTTCATATTCTTTTTCGTATACTGGTCTGAACTTACTGGTAGAATTTCTAAGCAAAATGCTTCCACTGACTCCATCACTTCGGCAGGAAAATGCATCGATAAAATCACATTCTTCATCACACCCTGACAGCCACTAGTTTTTCCAAAATACTAACATTTCTCATAAAATTTAATTAACTAGTGGTATAAACAAATAATCAATACCTTTGAATCAATATTTTTGTAATTATACACAACCTTATAAAAATTTTCCTGTCACCATCTATTTCCTTTAATAGCTATTAATAATTTATATTATTCAATTATTAATTATTTTAAGTGTTTAAAGCTCAGGCACAATTACAATTTCGCGTGTCTTTAAATTAGATTTTAATCGAGGCATGTTAAATCACTTTTTAATAATCTCATGGAAGGATCTATATTAAAAATTAAAAACAATATAATGTCTCACACGACAAAAGTAAAGTTTGGCATTCAGAATTTTTTTTTCTGACGTCCCATTAACCATGCCGCATTTGCGTGCGGCGTAAAAGTTACATCTACTTGACCTAAAATATATTTGGTTAACAAGAAGAAGGGTAGAGAATAACAAGAATAATATTGTTAAATATGAAAATGAAATAGCTCGAAAAATAACTTTTTTGCAAATAGTACAGGTGATATAGCAATCAATATTAATAGTGATCGGTTGGTTTAAAAAAGTAACATTCAGCCAATTACGTAAAATAATTTTTTCGTTGGTAAATAAAGTAATTGATGGGGGAAATACATGATAAATTTTTAAAAGATTAATTTTGTGTTATAGGTCATGTAATTTTGCATTTCATTAACTCTTCACTGGAAACGAGAAGTTTTCCAAATCGCTTCAAAACTAGTTCAATTACACACATTCCTAAAATTAATAATAATATTTAAGCATGCAACTTTCGTCCAATAAATACATTATCGACACTTAAAAAGTTTTAGAATTAGTAGTTCATTAACAAATAGTAGAATATTTTAATAGTAACAATTTATTCATTGGTCAACAATCAGGATTTAGAAAAAAACACTCTTGTGAAACAGCTCTGCAGTATATATTAACAAGTTGGAATCAAATGATATAGAAGAATAGAACACAAATAACTAAAATTGGTTCTACTACTTCGGACAAACTTATAAATGACTGGAGTTCTACAAGTGACCGCATTAGGGCCGTTGCTTTTTATAATGTACTAAAATGATATCAATTTCGTTGAAGGAAACCATTCAATTGGCTTGTTTGCAGATGCAGATATTAAAATAATAAATGACACTTTAGCAAGTATAAAATCATATTTACGAATTAATAAACTTAAGTGGAATGTTAGTAACGCTATGATATTAACCGCTTCTTATAAGCATAAATAAATTAACGCTAATTTGATTAACATCATAATAGACAATGAAACGATGAAATTTGTTGATGAATTTAAGTACTTGGGGTTTATTATAGATTAAAGGATACAATTTTGCAATAAATCTAGTTGGCCTGGAATGTGTCACTTGCTTTGCGATTTGACATTTCGATCAACTTTTTGTCATTGAAATCTGTTTACTGTGAATATATTATTTTTGCAAACTCGATAATAATGGTGAACTATTCAAATGTGGAAATGGTGGAAATGCAATACGTGTATGGCCCAGCCGACGGTAATGCAGAGCAAGCTAGACGTATTTATCACGAGAGATATCCCAATCGTGCTTGCCAGATAGTCGCACTTTTTCTAATATTCATCGTCGTCTTCTTGAAACTGGTAGTATCCTAAAAGGTGCATCTGAACGTAGACCTCGAAATGTAAGAATACCCGAAATTGAGGAGGAGGTGTTGCACATTATCGAAGAACATCCTGAAACGAGTAGAGGAAGATCGTTAGAAACTTAAATTTGTGCCACCAAATTGTTTAAAGACTTATACTGGATTTTTTGTTATATCCTTATCATATTTACTACTACTACAATACTTCTGATTAAATTTTCAGCTCATCTTTATCGATCCGAATAAACGAAGTCTATTCGGCCCATAAGAAAAAAAAGTACACAATTCGGTTCCATTCGTGCTGTACATGTTACGTAACATGGATTTAAAATGCAATATACACACGTAACGACGTGAGAAGGCGCTGAAAGCTACAATATAAAATCACTCTCGGCGAATTATAGGTACTTTCCTTAAAATGCTAGTGACTTGTACGCCAAGGCGGAAAATGCTATAACGAAATCACAACATGTAGAAATTGAGGTGTTATGGGTAAATCGAGTTATGTCTCCATTCAATCGTCTTATTTCATTCCGCTGTAAAATTGAACAAATGCGTTTTTTCTGCGGTCGGAATAACAAATGCCAAATTATTCGATGCGCTCTACCCCTCGAAATATATATCTGTAGTTATGTTCGGGGCGATTTTTTTATTAGGGAATACAATTTCATTGTAAACAAAAAAATTAGTAGCGTATTTTGCAATTATTAGTGTCATATTTTGTTTGTACATTTAATTAAAAGATGATGAAGTAATTTAAAAAAATTAATAATTAAATATTTATATATATGCTAATAAGTATGCTTTTAGGCGATGGTGCAAAGTATTTATTTTACACTGTTCTAGGATTCGGTCGTTGTTTTTAGGGGTAATGGTTTTCACACAATATACTATATTTGACATTTTTCGTCTGTATAGGTAATCTTGAAATAACATTAATTAATGTACGAAGGAAACTGAATGTTTATTAATGTTCACTTAACTGATTTATCACAGTGCTATCATTATCACTATCACTGCACTCTCATTATAACTGCATAAAGAATATGCTTTTATTATAATTTACTTAAATGTGTTTCACCAAAAATATACAAGACACTAAAACAACACACTAAACACTACCCGTGAAAACAATAAAACGGTTTAAATAATTTTCATACGTTAGAAATGCGTTAGGCATTGCTTTACTTAATACATAATTTCAAATTAAAAAAAAAACACATTAGTAGATGAGCTGTGCCGATTCTGCGCCAGGTCATTGACCTCGGTCTATAAATAGAAATCGCTGATGCTAGCATCCGGTCCATTGATCTTGGAACCACGTGATGTCTGGACAGCATCCGGTGTCAGGTTCAAGGCCACCGTCTGTTACAGGTTATTGACCTTAATCTATAAATAAAAACCACGTGATGTCTGGACAGTATCCGGTGTCATATTCAAGGTCACCGTCTGTTACAGGTTATTGACCTTAGTCTATAAATAAAAACCGCTGATGCTAGCATCCGGTATCAGGTTCAAGGTCACCGTCTGTTACAGGTAATTGACTTTAATCTATTAATAAAAACCGCTGATGCTAGCACCCGGTGTGGTTCATCATTTTTAAAAATATAAACCACGTGATGTCTGGACAGCATCCGGTATCATATTCAAGGTCGCCGTCTGTTACAGGTTATTGACCTTAGTCTATGTGACACCTAGACAGCATCCAGTAACAGATCCAAGGTTACCATTTGTTTAAAGTTATTCACTTCAGTCTATAAATAGAAACCTCTGATATCACAATCTGTTGTCAAGTTCAAGGTTACCGTTTGGTTTTATGAATGTATTATTATTATTCAGTATTAAAAATATCGATAGCAATGTTTTTTATAGCTGTAGGCAGATGATTAAAAGAAATATTTTCTAACAAAATTTCTTTATTACAGTTATAATAACACAAAATAAAATTGAATCTATTATATTATATATCACAGTTTTCAGAAGGTGACCATTGTTCAGTCTCTAAAGATGCAAAAGTTTCTTATAATAATTTTTAACTTACATTTATTGGAATAATTATGAAATCCCTTTCCACAAATATGGCATGTTTTCTTTTCAGTTGTATCTTGCCGGTATCAATATAACCTCTTGAATGTGGTTGGATTTGCTCCCTGCGGGACGTTGTGCCTACCGCTTTTTTTTCAATCGTTAGCTTCTTCATGAAATCTGTCTTTAACTACCCCTTTTTAAAAACCCTTAATAAATCAGTCTCTTAGTAATTCGTCCACCTTTGAATTGTCGCTGGCAATCCACAACGCATTTCAGATATAGATTAAAAAATATTTTACTTTGCAAGTATGAAGTCACTCAATGGCTGGATTCGAAATCAGTCGAACAAAAAAAAACAGTGATACATTGCTTGAGGTTATGTATTAAAAATTAACTTTAATATGTTGTTTGAAAAATCATAGTTTTTCGTTATTTTTCATAAAATAACTAAAGGAAATAATTTCTGTCTTTTTCTAACAGTGTACAATGGTATGAATTTGTAAAATGTGGATAACTGTATATTATAATGGTTTTAAGTCGACTCATTATATTGCTACCTCAGGGGTTCCTCAGGGTTCCATACTTGGACCCCTTTTTTTTCTTTTATATATTAATGATTTAAATGATGCAATTAGGTCTTGTAGACTCTTTTATGCTGATGATTTGAAATTGTATTCTGTTATAAATAGTTTAGAGGATTGCTTGAAGTTACAAATTGATCTTGATCATATAAATTCTTGGTGCTTAAAAAACACATTGTATCTTAATCCTTCCAAATGTAAAATTCTTAGTTTCTCAAGAAAACAATCGCTTTATGAATTTGTATACAGCATTGACAATAATAATTTATCCCGTTGTAATTCTTATTTAGATCTTGGAGTTTTGTTTGATGCTAAATTAACATTTAATGATCATATTATTGAAAAGACGAAAGAGGCATTGAGATTTTATGGTTTTATAGTTCGCAATTGTAAGCAATTCTCAAATATTGAAGCTATTAAAACATTGTATTTTGCTTATGTTCGCTCTAGGCTTGAATATGGTGCTCTGGTATGGTATCCTTATTACAATATTCAAAAGTGGCAAATTGAAAGAGTCCAAAAAAAGTTCTTAAAATATTTAGCCTACAAAGTTGATGGGATTTATCCTGAAATTGGACTTAATTACGACATTTTAGTCAGTAGATTTGATGTTGAAACTCTGGATTCTCGTAGAATTTGTATGTCACTCACATTTTTATATAAGTTATTGCACAGCACCATTGACTGTGCTGATTTGCTTGCTGCTATAAACTTTTTAGTGCCTAGGATAAATTCAAGAAGTACTAACACCTTTAGACTTGCAACGCCAAATACTAATATTTTATGTAAATCACCGGTTTATATCATGTGTGACAATTTTAACACATTGTGTAACTCGTGTGATATATTTTTTTGTTCTTTACATACCTTATTGAACGCTGTAAGGCAATGATTATTTTTTATTTGAGTGTTTCACTTTTGGATTAAATTTATGTAATTGTAATATTAACACACTTGTATAAGTATATTGAGGTATATCTGCTTATATATTCTGTAATTTTTTTTTCTCTATTTTCTATTTTTCTTGGTTTATGTTTCTTAAGTTGTAATATTTTGTAAATTGCCCTGTAAATGGGAATCTGTTGGGCAATAAAGCATTATTATTATAACTGTTTAAATATTTGTTTCTTCAGCAAGTAGGTAAGTTTTATCCACGTTTATGCATACTTTTTGGAATCATTGAACAAAGTAACTTTGCTAAATACTTTAACTGGTAGTATTGAACTTGCGTAAATTCATTTTTTAATCGTTTATGGTAAGGTCAGTGAAGAAGTTAAAATTTGGCGCAATTTCACTTTACTTATCTCTTAAAAGAAGTGTCTATTTTTAAATTAGAATCAATCGCAGATTTAATTTACGTTAAAGTACAAAAATTATTTATTTTATAGGCGATATGGCAACCCTGCCTTCAGCAGATCATATGGTTTATTAAGTTAGGTCAGCGGTCTTCAAAAATACCAATATTTCACAGCCATCCCATGAAATTTGGATCATTTTAATTATTCACAAAAAGTGTCAATGACAGAAAAATTATAAGAGATAGGTATAGGGAAATGTAAAATTTTACATCAGTTTTGATTAAATATACAGGGTGTTCCGTTTAGGATGATCAAGTTTTTTCGGTTAAACAAATTCGACAATAAATGTTCACCACCCTGTGTAAAATTACACAGTTTTTAAAATATCTGTAACAAATGATAAGCATCCCCTATTTCTCTTTTAAATGTCAATATTTCAGTTTGCACGTTGACAAAAAAAATAGGCAATTCTGAATTAGGCTGTCGAAAATCAATGTTTTTAATGGAATTGAAATATCTTTAAGACCATTAGATATAGATATAAGGAAACTCGATAAAAGCCCCTCTAAAATTACGCACAGAATCCAAATATGCAAAAATATACAAGGTGTGCCATTTAAAATAAGTAAGCAGACGGCGACTTCCGGTATAACCGGAAGTACTACAAGAATGGCATTATTTTATTAAAAGAGAGCACCCCCGCAGTAGTTCCTGAAATATTCCAATGGGCCGTCATCGTGAGACAGTCTGTATAACGCGTTGAATATACGAAGAAGGTTTGGGCGTGAACGTGAAGCAACTCCAGCGCTGGCACGATAACTTCACTTTCGGGCCGAGCCCGTGCAACATGTTAAATTTCACACATAAAGTTCTCTCGGGTTCGTAGTAAAAATGTACGTGCTGTATCGATTCCCAAACTTAGGTGATTTATTTAAGATGGATAGAGATGCGTAGGATAATACCGACGTCAAATACTTTCCCAAAATAAATAAATTCCGGCCGTATGGGAAAGCATCTTACCTGACCGAAACACTACATCAAACTGTCCAGAAACTCGGATGTCTTGCTTAACATTCGCTCCGCGTATAAAAATAAGTTTCGGTTCTGCATTCCGGGCACTAATATATGAATTTGAGAGGAACTTTAAATAAACTACCCGGAATAAATCCATTTAATCCGGGAACGTTATGGGTATATACGCACTCACTTGCTTCCAATTTTCTTAAAACCCTGGAGGTTGTGTGGCTTCATACTTTGGCCTGTGTCGCGGGATTATAAGATTATAAAGAGTAAAACAGTCGCCCAATAAGAATATCCTATTTTCCAACTGATATAAAGCATGTAAATGATATTGTTAACAATCCTTATTTTATTTGTAAGTACAATCTATGCCATTGAACAGGCTGATTAAATACGTACACTTCGGACATAATAAAGACAGGAAATCTAATTTTTTTACAGTTTTAAAATAGAGACGAATCAACCCATAACTACCGATAAGATGGCGCTCTTGGTCCTCCTTGGTTTGAGCACTAAAGCCAAACAGCGTTGCCACGTCAGGACAACATACATAATAATACTTCAGCGTGTTCAATCGCATTTATTTTCCGCAAATTTGGAGATCACACCACACATATGAAGGGATGATACGCGAAAAGAACAATGCAATGCAATTTACAGTACCTGCACCCATGATCCGTTAATTTATTTCAGATTGTTTTGCGTGTCTGTCGCAATGGCTAATTTTATTATTGATATCGCGACGGCAATTTACAGGGTGTGGACTAAATAACTTGAATGTGCTAAAAGTTGTTTTAAATTTAGTTGAATATTCCAACTGATTTCAAAATCAAAGTGCTGCTGATTCTAACCTTAACTACGTGTTAACAATATTCAAAATAATAAATTTTAATAACCTAACATTCAAAAACAATTATGTCTATATCTACATTTGTTTTTATCAACAAACCTTTAAATCACAGTTAACATTAATACCACACGAAATCTATAAACATTATTGTATGGTATTTATGACAGTATGATGTAATTGGATAAACTCAGTTCAATATCTTTCACCTTTAATAGTTAGAGCATTTTTATAATACGTTTTAATCATTTTTACGCGCTGTAAAATTCAGAGATTTTGATACAATTAATTGTAAACAAGTGTCAAATATGATACCTACCAATAGATCACTGCAAATATAATCATAGATAGGATCACATAAAAATAGGCCATTCTTAGATACTGGAACTACAACGTAGTTTTAACTAATGATGATTAGCAGCCTTATGTATGTTCAATTTGTTGTCGATAGCGGGAAATTAGAGGCCAAATTTCAAAGAAAACAACAAATTTTCTAAAATTGTCGACGTTTCGTCACTTATCATGACATCCTCAGGACAATTACAGATTTAAGTGCTTCACTGTGTTTTCCGAGTCTCGTACATAGTATGTCATATAACAATCTTGGACAGTATAGATAATTAGAAAATAACGTACACATATATGAAGAACATGTATTAAAATATAAATCAAATTGACTGGAACTACAACGTAGTTTGTTGCTTTCATTTGAACTTTATTTATTTACAATTTGGAGATACAGAACTAAAAGATTACCCATTACTTTGCTGTTATACTAATACTGACCAGTTTGTATTTGTTTTCTTATACTTGTCAGAACACTTATTCAAAACATTTTTGAACCAATCTCTCTGATTTGAGTTCAGGAATCTTCAAATTTCATAATCTTCCTCGTACAACAAACACTTGTATTTATAGTTGATGCTCTTATATAAAAAAGTATGCCACCACCAAAACCCTCGTTATTTAATAACCACACCTCCTATCTCGAGCCAGGAAAGTATTTATAATGCTTTAATTTATTAGGCTATTACCAACGCTAATGGACGATAATGTTTGCGTGTCGTTCTAGTAGTTTTTAATGAATTTTTGGTATTTCTACAATTTAGTTATCAGATGTTCTCCTTTACACGTTTACAATCCACATAAAAATGTTGGCTTAGCACTAGTTTCATTCATGTAAAAGTATAAAGTTAGCCCCTATAGTAATAATGGTGTAATAATTCTTAACATTAAGGATTTTATCTTTACTATATTGGATAGATAGGAAGCGTTTTTAAAAAAGATACAAGTTAAAGCACAGGTGTTTAAAATGTCCTCCATGAACATTCCGACATACGCTGCCATAAGCAGAAAAAGTTTGCGTTGAACATTCAATACTTTCCGAGGTTATATTTTGTATTTCTGTTCTATTTCATAGCTGTAGGTCTTTTAAATTATTTTATTAAAATAGATCCACGATTTTAATTAACCTTCCAAAAAAATGCAAGGGTGTTAAATCAGGTGTACGTGGTGGCTATTCAGTTGGTTCAAATATTTGCATATATTTTGGAATTTTGGAACTCTTTACTATTCGAGATGCTTATACTATTTTTTATAAGAATACAAAGGTGTTGACTAACAAAATATCTAGAAAATATTAAAATTATTTTTGTCTCGTGTCTTGTATATTCACTAAACTAAGTAGGTTTTGTCGTTACAATGGATACGCTTGTAAATTTATTTTTAAATGTGAATATATTATATTTGTCAAACGAGTGAGTATGAGTATTAGTGAATTAGATAACGAAAGTAATTCAGATATTAAAGACGCCTGGGGTATAGGATGTTCTTCAGTGATTCCTGAAAAATCCAAAGGACGTTACGAAAAGATAAAAGGCGGTTTAAAGAGAATTATGGAAAGAGCATAAATGAAAAATTCTTGTTGGCATATTTTGTGCAAAGGAACCAAAAATTAATATCTCCTGACTGAGTATTCTATGTTAAAAGCAACAATTTTTTTAAGCGATTCTATTAACATTTCTTCTACGCTGATTGCATTAAGAGAAAAAATATTAGACATAGTCCAAAAAAGCCAGTGTTTTTATCAAAGAAGTAGAAGAAGAACAAATGACCAAGTTTTTAATGGAAGCACCAGACGAAACATTTCTGATTTATAAGGTACGTTAATATTAATTTTTAGTAGTAAAAACTTAAATCCAATTTCTAAATATTTGTAGGTCGCAATGATATTAGACGTTTCAGGACCTTGTAGGAGGGAAAAGCTGTATAATATACGCATTCAATATATTGAAAATCGTGATTCATATATAACTGTGAAAATTTCGAATACCAAAACGCATGTGTAATAATTGTATGTTTCATTTTAATATACAGTATGCGCCAAAAGTATGGAATAAATTCAATAAATACGAAACAATTATATTTTTGGAAAAATCCTCGAACAGGTCGATTTTTAATTTAAAAAATACATATTTTAGCGTAAAATGCGATTTTCAAATGTCATTTGTTTTCGAGTAATGACGTCATCGATTTTTTTTAAATGGAAACACCATTTTTTTACTGTTTTAGAAAGGTATTTTAAGCTAATATAAATCAAATCTTCTACAATTCTTATCAATGAAGTCATATGTATGTTCTCTGATACCAAACATCTAGGTATGCTAATGAACAATTCCACAGACAAAGCTCTATTCAATAATTATCTAAAGAAAATAATCTAATTTACTCACTCTATAAAAATCTAACTTCACTTTTTTGGCAGTGGGAACACGACAAATTCAACCACAATAGATGAGATCTGACCTATTTCTGCATTTTTAGGATTGCTTCTTCAGGTGGTCTCCTTTAAGTTGAATCAAATATCTAACTATAAAAATTATTATAAAAATTAAAATTATTAGAAGTTAAATATCGACAATGACAAAAAAGTGACATCCTGTCAATGAATTAAACATGACAATACCTACTTGAAAAATGTTCACCTTTTATCTAAAAGTTTTTATATATTTTTAGGTATTAATAATATTGTGTGAAACTAACTACTCAGTGAGTAAATTAGATTATTTTCTTTAGATAATTATTGAATAGAGCTTTGTCTGTGGAATTGTTCATTAGCATACCTAGATGTTTGGTATCAGAGAACATACATATGACTTCATTGATAAGAATTGTAGAAGATTTGATTTATATTAGCTTAAAATACCTTTCTAAAACAGTAAAAAAATGTTACAAAAGCTAATAATAAGGAATATATGGGTAGATATTGTGGGTGTAATTCAACGCAGGTTGGGGCTTTTGTCCACTGAGTAGTTAGTTTCACACAATATTATTAATACCTAAAAATATATGGAAACACCATATTTTTTTCCTTGATTCTGAAAGATCGTTTAATTCTCTATCAGATAGTACTCAAATTTTATTATTTTCTTTAGATAATTATTGAATAGAGCTTTGTCTGTGGAATTGTTCATTAGCATACCTAGATGTTTGGTATCAGAGAACATACATATGACTTCATTGATAAGAATTGTAGAAGATTTGATTTATATTAGCTTAAAATACCTTTCTAAAACAGTAAAAAAATGTTACAAAAGCTAATAATAAGGAATATATGGGTAGATATTGTGGGTGTAATTCAACGCAGGTTGGGGCTTTTGACCACTGAGTAGTTAGTTTCACACAATATTATTAATACCTAAAAATATATGGAAACACCATATTTTTTTCCTTGATTCTGAAAGATCGTTTAATTCTCTATCAGACAGTACTAAAATTTTGTCCTCTTACATAGGAAAGTTTTCGAGTAAATGACGATTGAATGTTAGAAAACGTAAATCAATTAAAATAAAGCATAAACGTTATAATGTTTAGTTTTTCGAATTCCATAGTTCTTTTATGGATCACGTAGGTGAAAATCTTTGCAAAGTGTCATTGTCACACCGACTTTCTAATAAGTATTGTAAGAGACATAGAAATTATTATTCAATTTAAAGTATTATGGCACATTTAACTGTTACTCAAAGAATTGAAATTTTAATTTTTATCGGATGCGGGAATATGACTAGAACTCAGCAGGAAGTTTGCGATTTATTTAATGAAAAATATCCAGATCGCCCTATCAGCCAATCAACAGTCAGTAAGGTAGAGTCTAAATTTAGAGAAACTGGCAATGTTGTAAATTTTCCAAAACCTGGACGTCCAAGCATTAATGAATATCAGAAACAGAATATTTTGATAAGTATGGTGGATAATCCTCATAATTCTACACGATTGGTTGCATTAAACAATGACACTAGTCAGAGCACAGTGCTACGTATCTTGAGGAAGGAAAAATATCATCCCTACAAAATTCAACTTGTGCAGGAACACAATGAAGATGATCCCGATCGCCGCTTACACTTTTGCGAAATTCTAATGGATTTATGTCAAGGAAATAGAAATTTACACCGGCAAATACTTTTTTCAGATGAGGCCACATTTTGTCTGAATGGTACAGTAAACCGTCAAACTTGCAGATATTGGAGTCGGGAAAATCCTCATTGGATGTCAGAGGCCTTACAGTAATTTTTCCTAACGATAATGACCCTGACATTCCTGATGATACCATATGGTTTCAGCAAGACGGTGCACCTCCGCACTATGCGTGCTCTGTACGAGATTTTTTGGACAACTGTTTTCCTGGGAGGTGGATCGGCAGACGCGGACCGATAGAATGGCCTGCAAGATCGCCAGATCTTATACCTCTTGACTATTTTTTATGGGGATACTTGAAGTCAAAAGTGTACATTAATAAACCACGTAATTTAGAAGAACTTCAAAATCGCATTCGGGACGAAATACGCAGAGTTACCCCAGAAATCATTCATAATGTGCAAGAAGAATTTCAGGCTGGCGCATTGTCAAGAAGTTGGTGGATGGCAATTCGAACATTTAATTTAAGTATAAAATTTAATCAATTGTATTTTATTTTACATACCTCAGAATTGTTACTTTTTTATAGATAAAATTTACGTTTTCTAACATTCAATCGTCATTTACTCGAAAACTTTCCTATGTAAGAGGGCAAAATTTTAGTACTGTCTGATAGAGAATTAAACGATCTTCCAGAATCAAAGAAAAAAATATGGTGTTGCCATTTAAAATAAAATCGATGCCGTCATTACTCGAAAACAAATGACATTTGAAAATCGCATTTTACGCTAAAATATGTATTTTTTAAATTAAAAATCGACCTGTTCGAGGATTTTCCCAAAAAATAATTGTTTCGTTTTTATTGAATTTATTCCATACTTTTGGCGCATACTATATATAAATAGATAGCATCGTTGTTACTATTTATTGGGTATTTTTTCACAACAAATAATATTACTTACTGTTCAGTCCTGTCAAAACCAGAACAGTGAGTAATTACTTACCGACGCGTTTTTGCTTGACAACCAGTAAATATAACATAATGTTCTAAAACTAAATATGGTAAACAATCGGAAATAGAATGGTCATACAAAAAAATTTATAAAAAATAAAAAAAAATAATGCATACTTATTTGATCGATACATAGCGCAATTTTTGCGTTCCGTAACAAATCTCACTGTCGTTTTTATGTTCGGAATAGGCCGCACTCAAATATTTATTAGGAATGAGCTGCGCAATAAATATAATTTATGAGAGCGGAGTGTACCAAAATTGGAGCACACTGTACCGCCTTTTGAAGAGCAATATATATATCGGAGGAACGGGAGGCTGCAGGAGGCCTAAGCCCGCATTCGTCTTCGCGGATCCGAATGGGTCTTATTGAATTTCTTGAAAAGTCAGCGTGATGGACTGGGATATGTATCTATTCTGCGTTATTACTTTATTCCCATCGATTTAGCTCCTCTTTTGTGCCGCACACAGACTGTATATACATACATATTCCATTCGCCCGCCCAGAGACATCCAAACAACACATAAATATTAAATTCTTTTCCGTAAATTCCTGATAGTTTTATTGCCGAGCTGAAGTTAATGGCATTACTTGAATAGGAATGATTGTGCTCGGTACGGTGCACCCTCCGCATTATATTTCAGCGTTTATCTGAAGAGGAATTCTGATTTCTGGGCTTCTACTGCGCGCAGGAGACTCGTCTAGACAAAGAAAATGTACAGAAACTGAACTAAGAAACGGGACAGTTTATACTTATTATACAGTATGCGCCGAAAGTATGGAATAAATTCAATAAAAACGAAACAATTATTTGTTTGGAAAAATCCTCGAACAGGTCGATTTTTAATTTAAAAAATACATATTTTAGCGTAAAATGCGATTTTCAAATGTCATTTGTTTTCGAGTAATGACGTCATCGATTTTTTTTTAAATGGCAACACCATATTTTTTTCCTTGATTCTGAAAGATCGTTTAATTCTCTATCAGACAGTACTAAAATTTTTCCCTCTTACATAGGAAAGTTTTCGAGTAAATAACGATTGAATGTTAGAAAACGTAAATTTTATCCATAAAAAAGTAACAATTCTGAGGTATGTAAAATAAAACACAATTGATTAAATTTTATACTTAAATTAAATGTTCAAATTGCCATCCACCAACTTGTTGACAATGCGCAAGTCTGTGAAGAAATTCTTCTTGCACATTATGAATGATTTCTGGGGTAACTCTGCGTATTTCGTCCCGAATGCGATTTTGAAGTTCTTCAAAATTACGTGGTTTATTAATGTACACTTTTGACTTCAAGTATCCCCATAACAAATAGTCAAGAGGTGTAAGATCTGGCGATCTTGCAGGCCATTCTATCGGTCCGCGTCTGCCGATCCACCTCCCAGGAAAACAGTTGTCCAAAATATCTCGTACAGGGCGCGCATAGTGCAGAGGTGCACCGTCTTGCTGAAACCATATCGTATCGTCAGGAATGTCAGGGTCATTATCGTTAGGAAAAATTACTGCAAGGGCTGGAACAAGGTCATTTTCTAGAAACTCTAAATGTCTTTGTCCTGTAAGGGTTCCTTCAAAGAAGAAAGGCCCTACTATTCTGTCGTCAACTATTCCAGCCCACACATTTAATTTCTGAAGGTGTTGGGTATGTGCCTCTGCCATCCAATGAGGATTTTCCCGACTCCAATATCTGCAAGTTTGACAGTTTACTGTACCATTCAGACAAAATGTGGCCTCATCTGAAAAAGTATTTGCCGGTGTAAATTTCTATTTCCTTGACATAAATCCATTAGAATTTCGCAAAAGTGTAAGCGGCGATCGGGATCATCTTCATTGAGTTCCTGCACAAGTTGAATTTTGTAGGGATGATGTTTTTCCTTCCTCAAGATACTGTGCTCTGACTAGTGTCATTGTTTAATGCAACCAATCGTGAAGAATTATGAGGATTATCCACCATACTTATTATACTGTTTCTGATTTTCATTAATGCTTGGACGTCCAGGTTTTGGAATATTTACAACATTGCCAGTTTCTCTAAATTTAGACTCTACCTTACTGACTGTTGATTGGCGGATAGGGCGATCTGGATATTTTTCATTAAATAAATCGCTTGATAACGTTTTTGCTTTATTTTAATTGATTTATGTTTTCTAACATTCAATCTTCATTTACTCAAAAATTTTCCTATGTAAGAGGGCAAAATTTTAGTACTGTCTGATAGAGAATTAAAAGATCTTTCAGAATCAAGGAAAAAAATATGGTGCTGCTGTTTAAAAAAAAATCGATAACGTCATTACTCGAAAACAAATGACATTTGAAAATCGCATTTTACGCTAAAATATGTATTTTTAAATTAAAAATCGACCGGTTCGAGAATTTTTCCCAAAAAATAATTGTTTCGTTTTTATTTAATTTATTCCATACTTTTGGCGCATACTGTATATCTATTTACTTACACAGGGTTAACTATGACTAAGTACAAATAATTTAATAGGGAATAGGGAAAAATAAGAATTAACGAAATCGTCCATCAAACATTGTCCAAACTTATTTATAAAGCGTAACATTGTTTTTTTTTCAAAATTATATTAAAGCTTTATTTATCGCCGTCACTGGCCTTCTGTTAGCCACAAGGTTAGGTATATTCGGCCAAAGTCAAAGGTGTCACAGATCACCTCTTTGACACATGTATCAATTTACATCGCCTTGAAAGAAAAATTATTTACTTAATGTATTTAATAATTTAGTGAGAAACATTATATGGTAGCACAGAGAGGCAGTACCTACCTTACTGATATTTATTTCCAGGATTGATATTTGGAGAATGTTGAATCATTTTCTGTTCTCTTACTTGTTTACTGGCTAATTCTCCTCCCCCCGACTGTTGTTGTTGTTTAAAGCAAGGTACTTACTTGGCCCTACGATCATGAACAGGTGAATTACCTCCGTCGGAAAAAACCACAAAGGATAACAATAAAATAAACGCAAGTGTACACAAATACATACAAACACTGTCACACGTTTACACCGCCAAGACATTATAACAGTTATTCAATGTGGTTCAAAAAGTATTTAGCATAATATTTTGTCTATTCCGAAAACATCTTTGGTATTACGCTGCCACACGGTAGAATGCATTTGTTACTTTCCATAAATCAGCACCTTTTCCGAACAATTAAATTTGTGAAACTAGTAGTGTGAACTAATCATCGTATGCGATATTTTTTGACAGCAATCTAATGCAGTCGCCATCTGTACGCCACACTGCAAGGTGTACCTCACGCCGATAAAGTTTTAAACTTCTTGTCTTGTTGGGGAATTAAATTCTGTTAATACTAAATATGCGTCATTTTATTGTTTTGACACCATTCAGAATTGTGCAGGTTGCGTTGAACAAACATGTACAGGTGGCAGGGCCATGCCTAGCAACGACGCATGACGGATACAAACAATTTTGAATTCTCGTTCAATGCTTCAAATTTGCGGCTGAAAAAATATTGTCAGATAGCGAGAGTGAAGATTATTTGTCAGATGGAACTCCACCAGAACTAAAACAAGCTGCTGAAAAAGCAGAACAAAGTTTACTTCCTGAAAAAAGCAGGGGGCGTTACGAAAAAGCCTTCAAGGTTTACGAAAATTGGTGTTTAGAAAAAAATACTAAGAATATTGCTTCAGACTGTTTCTTGATGGCATATTTTAGTGACATGGCAAAGCCCTCTACTCTTTGGGCTATCTACAGCATGTTACGGGCCATGCTAGATTTACGACAGAAGATTGACATATCTAAATATAACAAGCTCCTTGCTTTTTTGAAACGCCAGAATATAGGCTTTAGGCCCAAGAAATCTACTACCTTTACCAGACAAAATATAGAGGATTTTCTAAGCAAAGCACCCCAAGAATTCCTTCCTATCAAGGTGAAATTTTCTTTTTAATTTTTTCTGTTTGGTTTTAATTATTTTTTATAATTATTTTAGGTTGCGCTTATAATAGGTATATCTGGAGCATGCCGCACTGATGAATTATTAAAAATGAAAACTAGGCATATTGATATATTAGAAAAGAAAATTTCTATTGAAATTCCGGATACAAAAACTTATAAAAGTAGATCATTCATGATCACTGAAATAAACTGGATAAAAATTGTGAAAGAATTTATCCAAGTACGGAAAGATATAAAAAATGAAAGATTTTTTGTTCAATATCGATCGGGAAGAGCTCGAAATCAGCCTTTTGGATGCAATTCTATCTCTAAATTTCCTTATAAAATAGCCCGCTTTTTAAAACTTCCTAAGGCAGAAACGTACACAGGTCATGCTTTTAGAAGAACGGCAGCTACGTTGCTGGTTAATAGCGGAGCAGATATTCTTCAGTTGAAGCGCTTAGGGGGCTGGCGGTCTAGTACAGTTGCAGAAAGTTATGTGGATGAATCTGTAGCTAACCAAACTAAAACCGCAAATATGATATCCTCAACAACTCTGTCATCGTTCTCCTGTACCAGTTCAAACGCTCTACCTCCTGCTGTTAACTTCACGGGATCTGACAGTGGACATGAAATAACATTTTCTATTAATGAAATTTCAAATCATCAGGGAGGTCTCTTAAATATTTCGGTTAAATCCTATAATAAGTCAAATATTACCATTAATTTTAATAAATAATATATGATAAATTATTTAAATGTTATTGTTGTTAATTAATTGTCCTGTTGTTTCTATATAAGAATTTGTTCAATAAATATATTACTTAAATAAATATTTTGCTTTATTGAACGAGTGAGGGAAATGAGTGAGAGAAATGGGTGAGGGAAATGGAAGAGGGAAGTAGACGTAGGTAATGTGACAAACCTTCAATGACATTAGTAATGTCAAAATTACAGGTATGGTTGTAAATAAAGTATATTTTTTCAAAATTTAGTACTTGTGTTTTAGTACTGTGTCTGTATAAATCTCGTTCAGTGTGTTGTATCTCGCTCCAGACAATATTTGAGGGTAGCGATGCAATATCTAACACAAGCAAACATCGAAATGGATTTTGAATTAGTGTCACTGTGATTTATTATCTATTGTACATTTCTTGGATGCGGGAAATAAAATATGCATTATATTCAAATGTACTGCACCTAGGAAGCGAATATAACTGTAATATTTGATCTTATGCATTGATAATTCTCGCAGTGCGATATCGTCCGTATTTCTCAATAAAACAATAAAATGCCTACTCCGAGAAGAATAGAACTTTACATTGTGAATCATTTAACTTTAAATTTAATGAATTAGTTAAGATCCAAATTGTTTTCATGCATTTTGTACAAATGTATCTTATAGCGTAATATTTCATGAATGTTATTCTATTTTTTTTTTTTTATTTTAAGGAAATATTCAGTTACTAAGAAGCAGTTTAGAAAATATAATTATATACATTATATAATATAATTATTTAATTAGGAGACTGCTGTCACATTGGTTTTATATATAATGTTAGTGGTTAAAATGCAAATAGAAAGATTTATTGAACTTGAAATTTTATTAATTAATTAATCTTTACAATTAGCAACATAGTCGAGGCAATGAAGCATTATGATAGGAAATCTTTTAGGATAGGACGTATCGGAATGCGGTTTTTCGCATTCGCTTGAAAAAATTATTTATATCATTCGTACCTCCTTTGTACCTATTACAAACCGGAAGTTGCATTGCTGCAGCCAAAAATGCATGCAAAAAATGCATCTTTTGAGAAGCCTTTTGGCAAATTTAATAACTTCGTAAATAAGAGTCAGAATTGGCTCAAGTCGGGTACCCGGGGGTTTTCAAGGTCGCTGATCACGATTATGATGTCCAAATTAACCACCCGAATACCTGGAGCTCAGGAACGCCGACGAACGTCATCTCCGGGGACTATCCCGAACTTTATGCGAGAAAGGATAGAAACTGTAGACCCGGGGGTTTTTTGGGTCGCTGAATTCGAATATACCATCGGCGAACACCCCACGGACACCTGGTGTTCGATTTCAGCGAGCCAAAAAACCCCCCGTAACGATTTTCGGGTGGTTTTTTTCAATTATGTCTGGAAAACCCTCGGGGATGACGTTCAGGGCCAGGTTAGGGTCCACCAGGTGTTCGGGTGGTCGTTTTCAACATAAAATTTGGATTCAGTGCACACAAAAGGCCCCCATAACGATTTTCGGTTCGTGATTGTCGATATTTCCAGAAAAATTCTCGAAGATGACGTCTGCGTCCAGGTTGGGGCCCACCAGGTGTCCGTCGGGTGTTCGCAGATGGTATGTTCGAATTTAGCGACCCAAAAAAACCCCGGGTGCCCAGTTTCTCTCCTCTCTCGCATAAAGTTCGGGATAGTCCCCGGAGATGACGTTCGTCGGCGTTCCTGAGCTCCAGGTGTTCGGAGGGTCAATTTAAACATCATAATCGTGATCAGCGACCTCGAAAACCTCCAGGTACCCGACTTGAGCCAATTCTGGCTCTTATTTACGAAGTTATTAAATTTGCCAAAAAGCCTCTCAAAAGATGCATTTTTGCATGCATTTTTTGCTGCAGCAATGCAGCTTCCGGTTTGTAATAAGTACAAAGTAGGTACGAATGATATAAATAATTTTTGCAAGCGAATGCAAAAAACCGCATTCCGATACGTCCTATCCTAAAACATTTCCTATATTTGGCCTTTTTAGTGCTTCATTGCCTCGACTAACATTATTCAACAAATTTGGATAACTTCGCCCACGTTTATTGATTATCATATTTTCCTCAAAATAGTCTGACTACTCCATTACACTCACCTGAGGCTCAATTTTGTATGAAGATAGCTGTTGGTTACTTCATTTGTGTTACACAAACTGTCAGGAACATGGCCTTCTTTAATCGTAGTAGATTTCCACCCATGAACCACCGTCTAGTATGGTGAAACGTCTGTAGTCAGATACAAAATAGCCCAGAAAGTGTACATCATTCAATTGACACCGGCCGTGAAAACTATCGTTTTCAATTGGTAATTGCTACTTACATTTCATATAGTATAAATAACTATTAATAAAGTTATAAACATTTATTTATTATTAGAATCCCTAGATACTAAAGCAAAACACTTTTTATTCAAGCGTGTCACAAAAGTTCTGTTTGCGTCCAAAATAAATTAAAAAGTTCATGTTGCGGGCTTGATTTAGTACACTGGTCGGAATACTTTCGGGATGACGCGTTTTAACGAAAACATTTCGAATTTATTCTAAGTAAAGCAAGAATAATAACTGTCAGCAGTCACAACTGTAATATATTTTCTTTTAAGAAACTGCTACGGACTCTTCTGGTCGGGTATTAATATTCAAAACACGAATTATGTCGTTTTTTTTGTCGCTCAGAGACTCAAGTTTGTTTAACCAAAAATGACTAGAATCAGTTTGGAACAGTGGTTTTCAAAGTATGGTCATGGGAAATTTTAAAGTTTTCTAAAATAACTTACACATATTAACACAAAATCATTTTGTAGTTTCAAGAAAAAAATAATAGGAAAGTATTCAATTCCATAAATACCGAGTACTCTGATAAAAAATGATTACTTGAATTCTAAAAACAACATTGAAAGAGTACTTGAGTACAAAAAATTTCCTATGAACTTTGGTCTGGAAACGTTTCGTTTAGGATATACAGGATGTCAAATTTAAAAAAAAAATAATTACATTTTCTTTAATAACTCTCGTCTACTTTGAGTTAAAGTCATGAAATTTTGTATGCGGAGGTTTCTTGGGATGGGAAATTCAAATTTTATGCACAATTGGTGCTGTATCTACAAGAGGGCGCCACAAGCAACCATTGGGATTCTTTTAAATCGCTTCAACTTTTTTCATTTTGGAATAGAAAAACATTTTTCCTTAACTTTTCTACTTAAGAAATGTATACCCTATTGAAGTCTCTAGGAGCAGCGGTTTCCGTTAAAAACTCATCATCTTTAGATGAGTTTAACAGAAACGGCTGCTTGTAGTGACTTCAATGATGTTTTAAATTGAAAAGGTAGGGGAAAATGCTTTTCTATTCGAAAATGGCATACACCGTGGCACAAAAAAGTTGAAACGATTTAAATTTCAGGATCTTAATATGGCTGCTTGTGGCGCCCTCTTGGAGATACAGCCAATCGTGCATAAAATTTGAATTTCCCGCCCCAAGAAACCTCAGCATACAACATTTCATGAATTTAACTCAAAGTAGTCGAGAGTTATTAAAGAAAATGTAATTATTTCTTTTAAATTTGACATCCTGTATATCCTAAATGAAACGTTTCCAAATCAAAGTTCATAGGAAATTTTTTGCTTAAAATTGAACGTAGAATAACGCACTGAAGTATGTACATCTCCTGAAACACCCTGAATACATAATCTCCTCTTTGATTACGGGTTCGGGTGGACTAAACAGAGCCCAAAAAGTGCAGTGAATATACCTCACTGTGCCTTTAGCTGATGTCCGACGCTAATCATGATTCGGTGATTCTCATATGAGTCCTGCTACTTAAATTAATTGCATCTTACAAATTTAACATTCCTGATTAGCACATATGGTATAGAGAGCGTTTCCAGACCTAACATACTGAAGTATGTACATCTCCTCCTGAAAATAATTCTCAGTTTTTTTTATCTTATGCAACGTATTGGTTTTATTGCGGTGTAAAATTTTGTAACCTACGTAGGGTTTTTTGTTTGTTATAAGGTTGTAAAAGGAAAAAAACTATGAAAAGGACTGAAATTAAAAACCTAACATTTAGCAATATGAGTTAAATATAGTGCAAGAGCACGTGCGCTTTAAAATTGTGTTACATTTGTTAGCAAGTACTTAACTTTTAACAAGAAAATGCTTTCTTCCACTGAATAACAATTTTGTGCTACTTCATTGCCCATTGGAAATTTGGAAAGTTGAAACGTATCTTCAGCTACACTATTTTGATTAAATATACGCTGAGGCGTGTTATTCCTAGGACGTTCAAGACATATCTTGGCTTTCCTAACGTTTCCATTCAACTCCGCACAGAGAACTTTAGAAAGGAATGTGGTCGGGATCGATTTTAAATAATACACTTAGCCATGCAGGATGAAATAAGCTCGGTTCCTTTTCATGTATATAAAATAGTGCGCGAGGAACTCCAGCAACGTATTTTCATAATAAAAGTAAGCTTTATTCATGGTGACAGCCATAAAAGAGTTTTAAGTATGTGGATCATCGTGATTATGTCGAGCATAAAGAGTTTGACCCCGTACATCTTCTTTAGCACAAAGACTTGCAGTAGGCTATAAATATCAATATGACTCGCGGAGAGGTAACTATTTATCCGGCATTTTTAGTTTTAAGTTGGAAATATGTTCCAGTAATAACTTGAAAGTTGTAGTCTAGTTAAAAATTAAGTCGGTGGTTGTTCGACGATTTTGAGAACAAGGGAAAGACTACGAATCAAGTTAGAATGATTAAATATTCGAAAATTTTTTTTTGTGAATGAAGAATTTCGATATTACTCTTTTAGTAGTAAAAATGAAACATTAAAAACATGAAATATTTATTTTAAAAATGCAATTAGGTTTGTAAATTTGCTAATATCTACGTTTTTGTTCAGGTAAATCATGGTGCGGAGCATCGAATATTTGCTCCAACCAAGTTGATGGCCTTAACGTACTGGATAGTTTCAGGAAATAGCTTTTCTGTAAAATTCTCAATATGTTTTTCTTTGGTCCAGGTTTCAAAGTTGTTGTAGGAGTTATTCAGCAGCTTGTTCAATATTCAAAAACTCGATTTTTTCACAAAACTTTGTAGAAAATACGCGACGCTCAACGTTTAAACTTGACAGAACATTGACATGAAACAATGCATAAACAATGCCTTAGAAGTAGATTGCCTGCCCATGTTTCAAAATATTTAAAAATACAAGTAAAAGCATAAAAATATCAAATTCATTGTGAAATTTATGTGTTTTAAGCACTCTACGCATTGTCCAACACACATAAATAGCTATTTCCGCCGATTGATCATTAAAGGCATAATTTAGTGACAGCTGGCAGGTACTAAAGTGCCATATTTACTACCTAGGCATTAAAATCATTTTTACTGTAACTAAATTAAACATTAAAATTTGTTCTTTAACGAAAGTAATTTTATTTATTGTGAAATTAAAACTGTTGTTTTGAAACATTTACTTCCTCTATGTAGGTTGAAGTGTTTTCACTAGTAGATGTTTATGAACTGATCCTCAATCTAGCCTTCAGCTACCGTTGAAGATTTCCATCAACCATGCATTTTAAAGTTGTAATATCAGCTCCTGAATTTAATGATAGTGTAGCTCAAGCTCTACGGAAACAATGTCCGGTATATACATGAGCACCCTTCAATTTAAGAAACGTAGCAACTTGTGGCATTTTTCGAAATGTATGGATTTCTATTAATTGAATATGTTCTTTACCATTTGAATATTTTTAAAAATCTATTACTACCTATTTGTGTAGATCTTGTGGTATCATATTTTCGATATGTCTAAATATTCGCTTATAATAATTGTAAATATAATATTACGAATTGAACAGCAGTCCACTACATTTACAATACAATTAGGATTAAATAAAAAACTGTACATCTTTGTATTTTACCTGCAGTAAATCATAATAATATTATGCCAAATATAATAAACAATGTTTTCTGTATTTGTTTAACATTAAAAGGTATCAAAACTTAGTGGAAAAAAAACAAAGAATCTTGAATTGTAAGTTGAAAAGCTCATCTGATAGTGGCATACACTACTTTTGAATGTTGAAAGTCTGTGCCATGTAGTTCTGTTACCTTTCTACCTTCCCTTACATAAACGTAGAGGCTTTCAAGAGCATGAAGGCATTTTTATGAAACGGATACTGTATTTACTTTGAGAATATGCAACAGGCTTAAATGCTAGTTACAGGATTTGGCTCGTAAATCTGGTAATATACGTTATATACTGAATAAATACACAACTACACAACTGTATAGGTTTACATATAGACTTTATTGTTTAACTCCATTACGTACGATGTAAAGTTTAAATCCGTGAACAAATATTACACCAGGAACTATAATAATTATTTTCGGCTATACGTGGTGATTACCCAGGCAGAATTTCAGGGGAACTAAAAAACTAATTTTCTATGCAGACATCATTGTGACGCTCCAAATTTCTTTTATTTTTTAGCGAAACAAGAAGGTGCTGTATTTATTGTTTTAGCAAAATGCAGCATATTTGGCGCATAATATGTAACATTGTTAAGAACAAAATCAACGATAATATACAGGGTGAGTTTAAATAGTGAAATTGCGGAATTAAAAAAAAAATGTAAATACAGCATATCTTTTACCTCGTTGTCCAACAGAGATATACAGGGTGACGGAATTTATTTTGTGTAAAGAAAGCGTTTGTTTAAATTAAACATTATTTTCTTTTTAATGATACAGTTCTGGTGTTGATTCAATTATTATATTCTATCATGAAACAATATTTGTATATTTCAATTTTTTTCCCCAATTAAAGATCTGCTTATTTAAGTCAACAACTTATTGCTTAGGAATTTCAGGAAACAACTGCGGGAAAATGCCCCGACCGCATTGAATCACACCTGAAAAATATATAGCAAATAGCTAACATATGCCAATTTCGAGTTTATTAGTTCTCATCAGTACGCCACAGGTGAGTGGTGAGTTAACAGACTACTAACCTTGGCTGTTCATGTCTCTCAAACTCGACATACCTGAGTACGCGAAATATAGCACAGCTACGTCTAGTGGGCATTTATTGACAATTATTTTTTGGTTGTAGGAAACAAATACTTTTTTTTTAGTTTTTTTAATTTACGGTTTTCCAAAAGATTATGTCATCTAATAAAACTTAATTTAAAAACTACAAAAAGTATTAGAAGATTACATATTTTTCTTTTCCACATCCCTATATTAAAAATACGCATTTTTGAATCAAATAAACCCATTATTTGATTAGACATGCACATTTATTTGAATCAAAAATCATTTTTTTTATTTCAAATTGTTATTTTTATACAGATTTGAACATATTGCTTAGGGAAATGAAAAAAATATATTTATTTGGAAATCATTTTTAAAAATTAAGTTTTCGTAATATGTTCAACTGGAATAACTACTTATTTCATTTAAAGATATAATCGTCAAAACAAGAAATTTTCTAACCAAACAAATCAATTTATTTTTGACAAAAAAGAGCATTGCACCAAAATAGATTTATTTTATTTGTTTAATTTTACATTTTTTAATGTACACTTCTCATAAACTATATCTACAGAAAAACGGCGCGTCTGACGAATTTTTTACCAGAGTAAAAACCGCATGTTTTTTACCTTGTTCAATGGCGTGCCAAATTCTCAAATGGTGTTGTAACCCCTTACATCGACAATACTTTTTATAATTTGATTTTGGGTTAGTCCACGTGATGATGCAGTAATAAGTATTTACCTACAAAATTTTAAGAATGTGACTTTTTTCATTATCTAGAAAACGGGTAAATTAGATTTTTCCCCTAAACTTGATCACCCTGTATCTCTGTTGGAGAGCGAGATAAAAGGTATGTTGCGTTTGAATTGTTTTCTTGAAATTTCGTAAGGAATCTATTCCTGAAACTTGACTATTTAAACTTAACTCACGCTGTAGATTAACTTTTGTTTATTGTTTGATACATAGAGATTTTCCGGGTTGTTATTCCGTGACCTCGGTAACTGGTACCTGCCAGAAACAGAGTTAAAGTGCACATCGCTAGCATTAGTCGGGATTCTTTGACCTGCCGCCGCTGTTCTCGGGTTAGGCTTTGTGGGGACAGACCTGCTATCGGTGTCTCTAGGCCTGCCCATATATGGATTTCGACTTTTATTGTTGGTATTATGACTCCTACGGTGGGAGCCGTTCCCCGGATAATGGTGGTCTTGCGTCCCATAACCGCCTCTGTAACTGGTTGCATCCCATGCTTCTAAACGTTTCGCCGCTCTTCACTGTCGGCATCTTCAGTAGTGATTCCGCTAAAACTTTACCGCGACTGGGAACTTTTTTGTTAATCTGTTTCCCTCAGTCTGATGCATTCAGTTTGATTTAGTTGTTTTTGTTTGTGTGTTGGTTTATTTCAATGTATTGTTATGTGACTATTATTTTCTTATAAAATCTGCTAACAACAAACAGAATATAGGTACTTTTTGATGTTCACATTTAAGTATTTGTATGTGTATACAGGGTTAACAGTGATTAAGTACAAATATTTTAAGAAAGGATAGAGAAAATTGAGAATTAACGGAATCACCCTTCAAAAAAGTTCCAAACTCATTTATAATGCGAATAATATGTTTTCCAATATAATTAAATATATTAAACTCTTATTACGCCGCCAATGCGTTTCCTTCGCCGCACATTTGAAATTTACAGAGTCAGTGTAGACAACCAGCAACACAGCGGTAAAATTCTGCAACTGCAAATAAACGACCGCATGGTAGTTGACATTGTTGACAAGTATAAGTTTTATCTAGCCATCTCAGTCTATGCTTATCATAGGCGCCGACTTTCCATAGGATAAGAGGGTTTTACCCCATTTTTTAGATATCGAGCTAAAATTCTGGAATCTTTTTATTGTCTTTTAGGTCTCCCTGAGCACGTGATTAAAATGCTTGTACTTAATCATAGTTAACCCTGTATAATTTTTGTCGCTCAATTTTTATTTATTATTCAAATTTAATTCGTTATCGCATCTTGTTGCGGTTTATTAAGGATTATTTGATTTGTAAAATCGCGATGGAATCAAATATTACAATTGCGCGCTTATTAGGAACTCAGCGAAATAAATCTTCTTATTTTTTCTGCTATTTCGCGCGAATCCTCCGACCGGCGTCGTCTTGCAACGGCGGATATAATCCCGGCATCGGATTAGTTTCACGTTTTGCTGGTGAGGATCAGGGATTCGCCCTGAATGTAATTCGACAGGAAAATGTCCCGCGGGAAGGGCTCCATCAACAATCACTAATCACTGGCGACGATAAGTGTGAGAAAGTAGAAAATGGGAAATTTGAACCTCGATAATAATTTCTCCCCTGGGGATGGGATTTTATTAGCTATCCCGCCCTAACCGGGGTAAAGTTACCGCGATTATAAATTTATTTTAGCACTTTATTTATTTTTTCCGTGCGGCGGTGTTTTTTATGGGAAACCTAGTTTCTGCACAAACGTTAATAAAATGCCAGTGTTTTCTCACTTTATTACACTAGGACACTTCTCGGGTATTATTGAACAATTTTCCTGTCTGTTGAGCCCATTTTTCAAGATTCGAAAATATATCTTTATGGGGAGTCACTCAATTTGAAAATATCCTACGATATTCTTGAACACTTCATCTACAGTTTCCTAGCACCAGAAACATGCCAACTTGTTCTCTGAATGTAAATTTTAAAACAAATCCTACTACTGACTTTTTGATTTCTTCTAATAAACACTATTAAAATCTTATTTTAATTAATGCATTTTTTCATGAAAACCTTAAAGTCTTTTAAAATTTAACAAGAGTAAAGGCTTGTTTTAAATTAAATTCTGCGGAGGATATTATCATTCTTCTTAAATTCGATCAATGGGAAAAAAGGGGCTTTTATAATCAAACACATGCCTTTACTTACTAAATGCAAGTTTTGTTTAAAAAATGGCCCCCAAAGCTTCACTTTCAAAAACTCAAGTATCTACAATGGGTTTAGTAGTAAAAATAGAGTGGATTTTCTTGAACTAGTTAATAAAGTTCAACAAACTACACAAGCACAAAACACTTTGTGAACTTATCCCTTCAGTTTTGGACGAAGTTACGCATATTTTATACAAGCATAAATTTACTATCTATCGTGTAGGCACACGCGAATAACATTTTCTTGATAATCCTGATGATCCTCGGTTTTACCCGGGCACTTTTGATACTTTTAGAAGACGTTTTTATCTGTCAATGAAAAGGTACATCAAATAGCACAACAATAAATATTAACAATGTTTTGTAATGTATATTTTATTAAAAAATGATCTCATAATAACATATCTGTGTAGTATGAAATTAACTTTTATATATTTTTTTATTACATATCTGACTGCCTTTGGCTTTGCACAAAGGATCTCTTATTTCCGAAGAAAAATTTCCATATTTTTATGCTCTGGCGCTGCAAATGATATGGTTCCCCAACTCACAGCTTGCTTTGATGTAGAAATATAAGGCAATTTTCGCGAAAGTTATAGTTATTTAGAATATTGGATATTTTTTCGTCCTAATATAATTGAAAGTCACACTTTTTTGTCACCGTATAGATTTTTCCTTCGTACATTATTCCAATGATATTTTAGAACACCAAGTTATAAGGTATAAATCATGTGTAAATCCTCAAAGGCCTGAAATGAAGGAAGTATTTTTGTCTCATGAAATTTTAAATAAAAAATTTTGAAAAGGATACTTTTATTAAGGAACTGTTACACAATGGAAAAAATCTAATCTTTATTTAGAATAATGTATGTTATATACTTATAGGAAATAGTGAAACTAAGTAGAGTTGAAATAAGTATATTAATTTTGATACTAGTACAGCTTTTTTCCGTGTATTTCTAGATAACATACAGAGTGTTTGTGAACCTTAAAAATAGCTCTGTATATTGATATTTTTTTGGTTACAAATACGGATGAGTCAATAATTATCTATATTATTCATGTTTTTTTTCAGATACAGTTGTATGGATTTAACAAAGAATTATACCACAACATGTCTGAAGCACAGCACAAATCCCAAGGAATTGTGGGCATCTCTTTAATGGTCCAGGTGAGTAAATAGAATAAAAACTATATAAAGATTCGCACGTTTGTGGAAAATCAATGTAGTGAGAAAACCGAATAAAATATATGTAAACTGGAAGTTTTAATGAGGAGCATTTTTCTGTTTGCTTTCAGTAATAACCGCATTCTCCACCAAAAAACCTTTTACCGACTACAGAAATGATCGTTAAAAGTTCATCTCGTATCCATCTATCAGTTTTAATCAGTTATCCTTAAAGAAAGTTTTAGTTGAAAAGATACGATATTATTTGCAGGCTGGCAGATGCTTTGACGGTACAGAAAATGACCTTAGTTTACTTACAGCTAATAACTATATTCAAAGCTTTTAGAAAAGATAGGAAGTTATTTTACACAAAAAGAATAGGTAGCTTATTATATTATATAGACTTTTTTAAACAGTTTTAATTATATGAGGACCACAGAAACCATATTTTAGACATACCTATTTTCATTTTTTTGTGAATTTAACACTTTCAAAATATAGATTTACAAATACTACAAATAGTCTATTGTTAAAGTAATTTAAAATGGAATGATACAGGAGAATAAATAAAACAAAACGCCGTTTCCAGAATAAAATCTATTTGTGCTTATTTTCCTTCAAAATACTTAACAGCGCATATGAAGTGTTTCGTTTAAAAATCTCCCAGGTTATCTTACCTTTCTAATAGATGTCGTGGTTTTACTTCAATTAAAATTATAGCTACATCTGGAGTACCTCAGGGTTCAGTTCTTGGCACTCTACTATTCGATATGTTCATTAATGATATCTGTGAAAGTCTTCGAGCCAATGTTCTTTTATATGAACAAAATGTATTTGTAAAGTGTATGGTTTGCACTTATCAGCAAAAATGCAACCGCAATGATTTCTCATGCCGTAGTTTGATTAATTTCCACTGCTAAACCAGGACCAGCTTTCCACTCAGATGTAATTCTCACACTGGAAACATTTCAGTTTTACGCAGATTGTTGAAGACTATCTGGAATACATTTCTATCTGACAATCTTCCGTTCGGGAAGCGACATCGATATTCAGCAACTCCACGATTAGCGCTACCATTGCAATACCCATAAATAAAAATAATATCAACATCTTCTCGATGTCTAAATTTTGCAGGCATTACGAAATTATGTGTGTACTATACCGACTAAACGAACGCACATATAAAAATAAATACGACAGTTATAAAATTAGTGTTTAAATCACAAACGTCAAAATAAATGAGACAATTAGGAATGACTAATGTGATATCAAAAATTATAACAGCTTTCGCAAAAATAACAATAAAAATATTTTCACTGCTATCTCAGTAACCGTTGATATTCGACCATATGTTTATTAGGCTTTTTTGTTCACTTTTGCCCCTTGAACACTCTTTTGGAATATTGGGAGTTCCCCCAATCACCCTGTATAACAGATTTGCAGTAACCCTTGAAAACCGATCAATTTGAACTACCCTGTATATATCGTTATAAATTAAACATTATCTCTATGAAGAATATACTCACTTTTCACGTTATTAAATAAAAGTGGAGTGCTATGAGATGATCACAGTAATCGTTGGCCGTATGTAGGGGGAACGACAACTATTAACAAATAATTTCAACGGACTGCGGCGTATAGTGTTTATTTCGGGGCAGTTACTTTTTATGGATAGCGCCGGAGACAGTTGAGCGTTTATTTCGGCCTTGCCGTATTTTATGCAGTGACCACGATGTCCCGACAACTAATATTACACAGGCCATGGACAATTCCGAATTCCTTTGTTTAATATCGCGCAAAAATTTATTTGGATGGTCGCGTCGCCAACCACAGCTGCTGCAAATATTTAAATTCTTCTATTGGATTAATGGTTTTATGCCCGGTGGGTAAATAACTATAATACAGTGTGAGTCAGAGAGAATGGATCAACACTAAGCTGGAGAGACACCAAAATATTATGTTTGAGCTCATCATGCCTTGTACGATTGTCGCTGCTTTAAGAAATACAGGGTGTTCAAGGTTTAAATTTTATTATGATATTTCTCAATAAGAGTTAAGAAAGTGTTAATAATAATAATAATAATAATAATAATAATAATAATAATAATGCATTTATTGCACAACGGAACATGTGTTCCAATTACAGGACAAAAATGTAAAACTTAACATAACACACATGATACAAAACACAATATTAAAATTAATCACATAGACCAGCATTAAGTTTCAAAGTATCATATTATTCAAACAATTGGATCGGTCAGTGATCGAGCGGTTTAAGTCGTCAGTACTTGAATCGAGGTGACTAGATCGCCGTGGGTTCGACCCCCACAGCTGGTAGACCGTATATAAGCTATATACGTGGAGAGGATTGGCACCCTCTCTGCGGGCATAGTAGGGTGGGAGACTGTTGGCTTGGGTCAATGTAAGAGATTGATACCGGTTGACGTTTGACTACCCCCTAATTTGAGGTTTTCCAGGTTTCCCTCATTCCTGCACTGAATGGTGGTTTGGGCCTGCCAACGTAAGTCGTTCCTGGGCGTATTATTATTACTAGTATGTATGCGCGTGTACTACAGGATAAATTTCATCCAATATACTTGATTTAGAAGGTGGGTCATAGGCGGAGGGTAGTCAGGGTTCAGTTTGGCATAAAATTGACAAAGACATTTTTTGACTATCTTAAACGAAAGAATTAAGCACACTCGAGAGAATTTCATTTACAAATTGTTTTATACAGTAACGCCACATAAATAAAAAAGAAAATAAAAAAATATATAAAATAAAAGAAAAGAAGAAACTCGATTACAAAAAAAATAATAAAACTGACGAGGTCTGATAAAACGCCTTGTATAAGTTGTACGAAAATTGTGAGTGTATCGTCCATTCCCAATTACAAACGGGTCAGCATCTCAATGAGTTTCGTAGCGCCCAACTACGATAACATTAGCCGCGAACAATAGATGGCGCCATAACAAGGGGCACCGGTCACAGCTTCCCTTGATATATTTGACGCGGTATCTTCCGCATGAGCGGCGCAGTGCCGTAAAACCCATCCGAATGCTCAGAATGAGCCGTACAATGTTCACAATATGCTAATCTGTCCCGACATTACTTTCCGTCCTCCTAAACGTGTCCGTCCGTTAAAATTGCTAATTCTCTTTTAATTCCCACTATTCACCGGGACCATGCTGGATATTTTCGTACATTATTTGAGGCTAATAACACGAATTCCTGCACGACATTCGCCATGACGTGCGCGATGTTGATGTTTCTTTTGTTTTTCGTTTTGCATTTCTGTAAATCGGGTTAATTCTGGGGTTCTTGGATGAATTCGTGTAACTTCGTGTAATCGAATCAAAAAAGTCTCGGCCTCATCCATTGTCACAATTGATGAAAAGAAAGTTCCAATCATTCCTACATCACGTGGCACATTTTTCACATTCAAGACACCATCACCACATGTCTCAGTGAACTGGTGATAAATTTCAATGGGTTCAATGGGGTCAATGGGTCGATTTCAATTTTGCACCACGCAAGTGAATAAAAACGAATGATTACTCGCTGTTCTTGTGATCAAAACGTCACCATTTTAAGTGTGAACAATACTTCTCAATTTCGTTGCCACAAAAAAACTTTCTCAAAAAGATCTGGACTGGTCCATTACATTCGCCTGCTGTTTTCATGACAGTAAGTCAATTCTAGATAACGGTTTTATTTATATTTATTTGTGTGCCCAATTGATCCAAATGTGTAAATAAATAAACGAAAGATTACTGTTTATTTATACATTTATAATTTCGTGTTTCTCACCTGCGTAGAAATTGATTAACCAGTCTATAAAAACTTTTCGTTTCTCCAGGGGTCGCTTGATTGACGTAGGTGTATCCAACATAGAATTACAATCGAGGCCAATATCAATCTGTTTGCCATAAATCACTTTATCGTGACAGAAGGGAGAAATCGACACGGCTATTTAGTATTTAAGTAAAAGTAAAGGTGTTGGTAACTATGGCCGTTCGTCGGAAACGCTGAAAAACTTTTTATTGTTGCGTAATGAGTTGAGAAATATACTACGGGCATTGTTGCCTTTTAAGTATTTCAATTCGTTGTTGTAACAAAGTACGCATTATGTCTATACAGTCTTCTGTGATAGTTAAATGTGTTTATATAAAAAAAACATTTTGTTTGTTGCTTTGAACGCAGTTTTATTAAGAGAGAGGATAAGTTTAGTTGAACTTAATTGCCAGTAGATTTATATAAAAAAAGTCATATTAAACACAAAAATGGAAATGTAAAATACTAAAACGAAAAATAATAACGCTATGGATCAGAACATGACATTTCTATCTATTTTTTTCACTGAAACAAAATTTAAACTCAGTGCATATGCCAGGATTTTTCTCTACAATCGAAAATTACCTTCCAATATTGAAAAAACTATAATTCGCTATCAAATACCGAAATTATAAGCTCAACAGTCAATTTTTTTTACCATTTGATGCTAACACTATATCTTTATTAATTCAGTATAACAAGATCTAAAATAATTTTTACACATCAAGAATATAAAACGACTCTTCTTTACACGAAGAAGTGAGTAACGAAAATCTGCGGGTGCAAAAAGAAGCTTTATAGGTATATGAGTTTTTTTTTCAATACTTTGGTTTCCTGATATAAAAAAATAACTCTATTTGTTGATATCATTTTGCAAATGAACGTTACATTTATATTGGTATTGGCAGCGAATAGACATTAAGCAAAATTATTTCAGTCAATTAGGAAATTACTTGATTTTCCAAATATGTGTTATAGCTCTGCATAATTTTTGTTATACGTCAATAATATCGATAAGATTTTGTCAATTTCATATCACTATATATGCTGATGCATCTTTAATTATTTCTAATAAATCTGTTGACATATTGATAGAGAATTGCACTAAAATAGTGAGAAAATAAATAAGATTGCATCCTGTTCAAAAAATTTGCAATAAATTAAATATAAATATCAATAATGTCTCTTTATGCTCGAATACGGATATTGTCAAATTTTTAGGTTTAACGGTAGATGTAGATTGGAGGGGTCATTCAAATTGATTCTACTTGAAGCAGAAACATAACTTTTGACATCACACTGCCAAATATTTTATTTCTTTGTTATAGTAGTTATAATATTTTGTTTTGTTTTTGAAGATATGATGCTTAGGAATTATATGGACCTTATATCTTGGGTCATTGTAGGAGGGGGTTCTTTCTATAAATTTTTTCTATTTAACCCTCCCTGACGAGATAAGGGCTTCTAAAAAATTGAAAAAATGTATCTTTTAATTTTTTTTCTCAAAAAAACGGTTAAACTTATAAATCTGAAAATCGGTAAAAACATTTAGCTAATTAAGTTGCATTGTTGGCAAACACCAACCTCTGAAGGCTCAAATCGAAAAATTTTATAGAAAGAACCTCCTCTACAGTGACCCAAGGAACACGGCATCCAATGGAACGCATGCCATTATGGAACACTCTGTATATTCCTATTAAAATACATTTTTTTTTGTTTCCGGCTTAATATTTCTTCTGCATCAGTAAATTCTTTTCGCATTTAATACTCACAAAAAATTACATTTTTTATGTAAGAAACAATTTTAATCGAATTTCAAATATTTTTATTAAAAGTATTAATTTCTGAAAACTAATTTCGAACAATAGCTTCTAATGGAACCCTTTGGAAATGAACACTCGCCTTTGAGATAATTTCCAACCCCTGCTGTAACATTACCAGTGTTGTTTCAAGAACTTATCTACATCTAACTAGCGATAAATATATTTTCGCAGACTGGTGGGTTCATATGTTTGTGTTCAATTTGGCTGACATGCATTTAACACTCCGGTTCGGGCTATTTGATAAACCCTTCATGTGTTGTGGAGTAAATATCGATCTAGTGCTAGTATTGCGCTCTGGAAATAACCTTTCCGAGAATTGAAAAAAAAACCGTATTTTATGTATCCTTACGAGAGTGTCACGGCCACAAAGGAAATACCTTTTTTGCATATTACACATGCATAATACATTTGCATATAATTTTCCCGGTATGATTGTAACTGTCAAAACAGTTTGCCTGGTGAAGGTCGGTGTAGACACTTTGGGGTTGCAGGGTTAATAAGTATTGTTTGAAATTTGAGAATCGATAAATTTTAAGAATTAGTTAACTGTGTGATCGTATCAATGTTTTTTTGTCTTTGAAAGAAGCGCAAGCACCCCCTCATATACTTCGAGGAAAAAAACCTACGTAAATTTTGTCGAAACATCAGTGAAGTTTTAAGAAATGTTTAAAATTCAGTATGCTAAAAATAGAATTTACATTTATAAATAACAGTGTAGGTACAATATTTAAATAATGTATCGAGTACGACGCACAAACACCCCCTTATATTATTCGTAGAAAATAAATATGTGTGGAATTTTCTTGAAACATGAATGAAGTTTAAAATTCATTTACTAAGTAAATTAAATATGTATGATATTTGTAAGTAGTAAATAACCTTATTTTTCTATTGTATCGTAAGGTATTTAAGGTCGCCGTATTTCTTGGCGTAAAATGATCGATTTGTGGTGTTTTTTAGGTACAGAAATCTTTAAAAATAACACGTAGAGCAAAAATAATATCAAAAATAAAATTAATGTTGTTTTGTTTATTCGCTTTCACTATTTAAATTCTCCTCAAATAACTTTTAAAATGCATTTATATTACACACATTTAAGCACATATTTTGCTATTCTAACCCCACTTTTTAACAATAAATTTCATATACTTGTAAACAAAACTGAACAATATTATATACAGATTACAGAACTATGTTAAGGTTATGTTATAACAATATTTATACACAGCATAGGTAGACCAGCAGTTTCACTCCGTTGTCGGCACTTTGAACTGCTTTCAGTTTTCTGTGGTGACCTCGAAATGTGAGTGCGATAGCGCATCCGATAGAATTTACAGAATCGGTGATCAGGAGTAGTTATTCCACATGAAAGCTTACGTTATATCTATACTCGCGTCAAGAATTCATACATCTTACGTCACGGCCGACGTTACACATTTGTTTTTATTGTGAACGTAATGTTCGATATTTGGTCGCGTTAAAAACAATTATTTTTTGCAATTTAGTGAAATATATAATGCAAACTTTTAGTGTTGTATATAGTTTTATTACTATCAGATGCAGTTTCTTAAATATTTTGATGAAAATATAATGAATTATTCATTTGTTCGTATGACGTAAGTCGTCTGAATTCTTGTCGCGAGTATATCGCGATTTAGACTCAAAATATTGCTTTAATACGGCTCTGTATAACCGATGTTCGCACTCCCAAAGTTGGATGTAAACTGAGGTCTCTGCAGCCTGAAAGGGATGCGCGAGTTGCTATGCGCGACTTATTATTTCGGCCCGAGTGTTTCTACTGGTCTCCCTATACTGTGATTTATATCTACAATTGAATTTAAAAAAAAGGAATTTTGGAAGAATTCTGTGCCTAAAAATTTGTTGGTTATTAAATGTCCAAGATTACTTGTATTTATAAAAAACACTATTTCAAGAGTACGGCGCAAATTCATATCAATTTTAATACCATTACTATTAATAAAGTTATATCCATGTTTTTTATACCAAATAAGTATTCTATGGAACAATTCTATAGACTAAATTGAATTAAATAAATATCCAAATTAAAACTTAATCTAGCTTCTACTAACGAAAATAACAATATCTGGCACAATGAAATCACTGATGATATTAGAAACTCAAATTGACTTTTGAACATATTGTACGAACACTCAAATAACCGCATTATGTTGCATACCACATAGAAAGTTTCACACAATAGTATTAATACCTATCTAGTAAAAAATGTATAAGATTATTTATTTAATTTTCGTCAAACAGGAGAAAATGGAAACAAATTCTTTATAAAATCCAATACAATTTGTGATAAACTATATTTTTTTTTTATAAAATAATGAGCTTTATAATGGAACTACTGTAGGAAGACACAAGGATTTCAATTTCTTACGAAACGCCTTGTATATTATTTTATTTTTGAATTCTTCACTTTTCTTTGATTGCAGTGATATAAACATGTAATGGATTATCTTTTACTGTTCGCGATATATTGATGATTCCATAATTAAAATTTTATTTTGTTATTATGAAGAATGCAAAACTATATTTCATTTTATTTTATGGGTCATTTTAAAGAATAAAGTTTATAAAAATTGTTCGAATTAATTTCTTTGCTTTTCTATGTAAATTTCATTTCGTTTTTCCAAATTATTTAAACAATTATACATAATTTTTGGATGTTGGTTTATGTTATCTATAACTTCTTGTATTCTATCTTGAATTTGTAAAATATGTTTTTCCACGATCGGGAGTAGAAATCAGTTTCTATGACATCAAAATTAAAACAGAAGTAGTCGATTATTCCCAAGGGAGTATAATGCTCCCAAGGGAGTTTACATTATGGAGAACGTTTTTCATGCAAAAAAAAGATAACATTGAAATTATTTATTGACATTTAAATTAAATGTTACATTTGTACAATTTTCAAAATTAATGTTAGAAGGAATATTACTTTCGCTTACATTTACAGTTTCTGTGATTGCGCTAGTAGTGGTACCTACTAAAACCTGATTAGCAATTTTGGTCTTATTTTCAATGGAGTTCTCGACATAACCCTCAGCGACTGTCGTTGATTTCCAACCAGCATGACGCTTTATTGTCGTGATATTCACACCTGCATCTGCCAGTAATGCCACTGAAGATCTTCGTAAGCAGTGACCAGTATAACATGCAGCATAAGGTAATTTTAAATACGAAGCTACTACACTCGGAATTTTTCCCATGGTATTCTTGCCAACTGGCTACGAACTACATTTTCCTGCTTTGTAGTACAAAAAAAAGCGCTTATGCTTGACGTGGGAAGGACGAAGGGACAGGTATTTTCGAAACAATTCAAGCATATTTCCCACATCGGTAACCAGAAAGGTTCGTGGAATCTTTGTCTTAGTGTTTGGAATTTTTACAATCCTACATCCTCAGTATCATCTACAGTTAAATTGACTAGTTCATCAGTTCGACAAGCTCCGGCAATCCCCAGAATTAATCCAACCTATAAAAAATCAAAATACTTAATAATTGAAATACCTAACAACAAAAGTAATCTTACCTTAATCATTAAGAATTCTTTGTCATCTACACTTGATAGAAAACGGTCGATTTCACCCTTTGTCAATATTTTCGCTTGATATCCTTCACCGTTTCTTTTCAAAAATGCGATCAGCTTGGGGAATTTGCTTATATCTATGTTGTCGTAAATTATCAAGCATGACTTAACCATAGAATATTGCGCCCATAATGTGGAAGACTTGTAATTCTTTGAATTTTCACTGAAGTATGCCAACAAAACATTCTCGCTGTATACTTGAACATTTTTCTCGGCGTACCACTTTTTGAACCGATTGTAGGCTATATCGTATAAAAATCTTGACTTCGTAGGCAGCAAATTGCTTATTGCAATATTTGCAGCCTCCACAATCTCTTCCGACTCACAATTATTCATTGTGCACTAAACAAACTTTAAACTAAACCAAACTAGCACCTAAATTTGACAATTCTTTTTGTTTGTTTATTTTGTAGTTATGACAATAACTCAACGACTACTAAATAAATGCTCAAATCCGAATACAATAATTCTGGTGCTACTTACTTCATAATGACTAAATATGTGTTTTTAAGTTAATGAGATCGTGGAAAAAATAGTATATACCATTCCGGAGAGATGCTATCTTGTCCTCGGTGCATTGTAGCCCTCGGGTACCTCTTCCAAAATAACGCATTTCTCTCCCTTATAGTATAATGTACTATTATATCGAAATGTTACTTTCTCCCATAGTTTTGACAAAAAAAGTAATTTAAGTTAAAACTTGATTTTCTCCCAATAAATGAGGTCATACCAAAATGTTGTTAAATTGTTTTTAATTACATATTTTATAGTTGATTTAGAAACCCTATCCGAGATTAGACTACTTTCCTCTAATGTTTGCGTAGATATTTTTAAATACACGTGTAATTGATCAGCACTTGAACTATAACTTATCACTTTACAAAAAAATAAAAATCAATAAGCTCCAGAAATATTTTAGGTTTAATAGTAATAGCATTATACCTTTTATTGAAATTATTGCTTACTAAATGCACATTATAATTGTATCTCCTTTCATATATAAATTTGAAAAGGAGAAAAGTTTTTAATTAAATATGTCAAGACCTGAAGACACGGTTGACCTTTTTAATCCATTTATTCCTTTGTCAGTTTTTATGAGAATTGTTCAGATCAATTACAAGGGTAGGTGCTTGGAAAATATAACTAGTATTCTGTAATTAATTTTCCAAAAATACGACGTGGACCAAAAAAATATATTATAAAATGTATCGTCACAATAAATATATGAATTCGAAAACATGTTCTGTACATATAGATGTTACGCAACACGTTTCAATAGAACACCACTGGCAGTATTTTATTTTAAAATCTCGATCAGTCTTTGATTTCTAACCTCTTCAGTGTGGGGTCGGCATAGTAAATGACAGTCATTTTATCGAAGCACAAAGATTTCATCAAACATCGCCGATTTTCTTGAAACTCTACACGTCATCATAATTTGCCAATCTGAACAACATTTTCAAGTAACATTCTGCTGTATTTTCAGCGGAAAAGACTCTTTACCTGGAACCGAAGCAATTTCTAGGTACTCGATGCACTGGATATTTCAAATAGGATTATTTCAAAATCGATTACTCCTAACAAGTTCAACAAGGTACGACTGTTCAACTGTTTCAACAGCCAGACAGATACATTAAGCCGCAAAAAAGTTCTGTCATTTAAAAGAAACATGATGCCGTCAAAATTAGAAACAAATTTAAATTTCCAGCCCCCAAAAAAAAACCGGTCCTCAAATTGTATGCAAATATTTGGATTTAAATTTTAAAGAAGTTTACAAATATCGAAAATAAAATTTTAAGTTTGATACTCTGTACCTTTTTAATCATTAACTGCCGACCAAGGTAGGTTTGGCAACATTGCATTATTTTGTCGTCAGAGATCTACTCTTGCTCTATGTTGCCTTTATTTCAGGACACTCTGTATAATGAACGAGTTTATTTATTATCATTATGATGTACTTATTATGTTTTTCCTATTTTTTATTTTAAATACACAAGCGAACGAATGAATACATTGCAGGAATATTGTCAGAAGTATATTTTATGACAAAGTAGCTCATAGACGGTGAGGTTGTCCTAATCAGATTTACGACTTCCACCGTTTACATATGTTTTAGTACATTTTTAATAAATGCCTCGTTTGAATGTCGTGCGTGTGTGGCATGTACCAGAGGTGAAAGAAGCTGAAGTGATTTCAGTCACGCCACTGGGATGGGCAAGGGCTGGGGAATGCCCTTCTGCACAGTGAATATCAGGTTAAATGTATTCTTGTCACGGTTGCAGATTGGTGACATGCCAAATCCAGAACTGAGGGTCATCACCAGTGTTTTCAACAAGGTCCAGTACAAGGGTGAGTTACTGTTTTTCTTATGTAGGAGAGTAGTTTTATAATATCATACTCGTACAAAATAATGGAACAAAATTTACGTTTTTAAAACGTTTTTAAATTATCCTCTACTATTTGAATGTTCAAAACTTACGGAATTGTTTTGGATAAATAAAAATCAAAACCTTATTGTTTCATCAGGTCGACGTTTCCGCTGAGGAAGACAATAAATATTTTATTGTATGTATTGTATTGTATTTATATTTTTCTTATGTAGGAGAGTAGTTTTATAATATCATACAGTGTATCTCAAAATAATGGAACAAAATTCATGTTTTTAAAACGTTTTTAAATTATCCTTTACTATTTGAATGTTCAAAACTTACGGAATTGTTTTGGATAAATAAAAATCAAAACCTTATTGTTTCATCAGGTCGACGTTTCCGCTGAGGAAGACAATAAATATTTTATTGTATGTATTGTATTGTATTTATATTTTTCTTATGTAGGAGAGTAGTTTTATAATATCATACAGTGTATCTCAAAATAATGGAACAAAATTCATGTTTTTAAAACGTTTTTAAATTATCCTCTACTATTTGAATGTTTAAAACTTACGGAATTGTTTTGGATAAATAAAAATCAAAACCTTATTGTTTCATCAGGTCGACGTTTCCGCTGAGGAAGACAATAAATATTTTATTGTATGTATTGTATTGTATTTATATTTTTCTTATGTAGGAGAGTAGTTTTATAATATCATACAGTGTATCTCAAAATAATGGAACAAAATTCATGTTTTTAAAACGTTTTTAAATTATCCTTTACTATTTGAATGTTCAAAACTTACGGAATTGTTTTGGATAAATAAAAATCAAAACCTTATTGTTTCATCAGGTCGACGTTTCCGCTGAGGAAGACAATAAATATTTTATTGTATGTATTGTATTGTATTTATATTTTTCTTATGTAGGAGAGTAGTTTTATAATATCATACAGTGTATCTCAAAATAATGGAACAAAATTCATGTTTTTAAAACGTTTTTAAATTATCCTTTACTATTTGAATGTTCAAAACTTACGGAATTGTTTTGGATAAATAAAAATCAAAACCTTATTGTTTCATCAGGTCGACGTTTCCGCTGAGGAAGACAATAAATATTTTATTGTATGTATTATATTGTATTTATATTTTTCTTATGTAGGAGAGTAGTTTTATAATATCATACAGTGTATCTCAAAATAATGGAACAAAATTCATGTTTTTAAAACGTTTTTAAATTATCCTCTACTATTTGAATGTTCAAAACTTACGGAATTGTTTTGGATAAATAAAAATCAAAACCTTATTGTTTCATCAGGTCGACGGTTCCGCTGAGGAAGACAATAAATATTTTATTGTATGTATTGTATTGTATTTATATTTTTCTTATGTAGGAGAGTAGTTTTATAATATCATACAGTGTATCTCAAAATAATGGAACAAAATTCATGTTTTTAAAACGTTTTTAAATTATCCTCTACTATTTGAATGTTCAAAACTTACGGAATTGTTTTGGATAAATAAAAATCAAAACCTTATTGTTTCATCAGGTCGACGTTTCCGCTGAGGAAGACAATAAATATTTTATTGTATGTATTGTATTGTATTTATATTTTTCTTATGTAGGAGAGTAGTTTTATAATATCATACAGTGTATCTCAAAATAATGGAACAAAATTCATGTTTTTAAAACGTTTTTAAATTATCCTCTACTATTTGAATGTTCAAAACTTACGGAATTGTTTTGGATAAATAAAAATCAAAACCTTATTGTTTCATCAGGTCGACGTTTCCGCTGAGGAAGACAATACATATTTTATTGTATGTATTGTATTGTATTTATATTTTTCTTATGTAGGAGAGTAGTTTTATAATATCATACAGTGTATCTCAAAATAATGGAACAAAATTCATGTTTTTAAAACGTTTTTAAATTATCCTCTACTATTTGAATGTTCAAAACTTACGGAATTGTTTTGGATAAATAAAAATCAAAACCTTATTGTTTCATCAGGTCGACGTTTCCGCTGAGGAAGACAATAAATATTTTATTGTATGTATTGTATTGTATTTATATTTTTCTTATGTAGGAGAGTAGTTTTATAATATCATACAGTGTATCTCAAAATAATGGAACAAAATTCATGTTTTTAAAACGTTTTTAAATTATCCTTTACTATTTGAATGTTCAAAACTTACGGAATTGTTTTGGATAAATAAAAATCAAAACCTTATTGTTTCATCAGGTCGACGTTTCCGCTGAGGAAGACAATAAATATTTTATTGTATGTATTGTATTGTATTTATATTTTTCTTATGTAGGAGAGTAGTTTTATAATATCATACAGTGTATCTCAAAATAATGGAACAAAATTCATGTTTTTAAAATGTTTTTAAATTATCCTCTACTATTTGAATGTTTAAAACTTACGGAATTGTTTTGGATAAATAAAAATCAAAACCTTATTGTTTCATCAGGTCGACGTTTCCGCTGAGGAAGACAATAAATATTTTATTGTATGTATTGTATTGTATTTATATTTTTCTTATGTAGGAGAGTAGTTTTATAATATCATAGAGTGTATCTCAAAATAATGGAACAAAATTCATGTTTTTAAAACGTTTTTAAATTATCCTCTACTATTTGAATATTCAAAACTTACGGAATTGTTTTGGATAAATAAAACTCAATCAAAACCTTATTGTTCCATCAGGTCGACGTTTCCGCTGAGGAAGACAATAAATATTTTCGAAACGTGTTTGTTTACCGGAATCGCGGAGGGGCGATCGGATCAATCTAGCGTTTTGCAATACCACAGTCGTTGAATTGGGTGCGAGTGAAATTCTGTGACATTATTAATATTTTAACAAAATATTATTCTTTAAGGAAATCTTAATTTTAGTGTCATTGTAAGAAAAAAAAGTATTGAATTAAGTATAAGAATGCTTAGATGTCAAGAATATGTAAATATTTATATCAAACATGCTTTATTACTGAATTAATACGTAAATATATACTTGAGTGAAATAAAATCGTATTTTAAACAACGTGAAACAACCAACGTTTTCCATATATAAACTGTATCGATAAAGTACTTTTCTAAACGGTGGTTTATTTTGAAAGCTACGTGTTTCCATGAAGTCAATATATCACTTTCACAGTTGGCCTTGTACAGTGTTAATGCCATGAAAAAAAAAAAACGTCGAGATTGAACCGTATTGGATAATAAGGGTTTAGTAATAAATATACCGGGATAATTAATGCCCACAATCGTTTAAGTGTTCCCAGGTATAAATTGCTTTGTCATTCAGAACGAGCTGGGAACATAACCATAATAATAGGAGTGGTAAATGGGAGCTTTAACAATGACAACAATACGGCGTTTTATTTATTCGACACAGTTACGAAAGGTGGAGCGTAAAATTTAAAAAATTGCACTGTTTACAAACAGAAAGTCATCAACATACGATGCTTTTCTTCAAAATTAGTTGTTTCGTTGCTCTTGTTGGCCTTTGACGATTTTGTTTCGTTCAGAACTATTAAATTAATATAAAAACTAGTACATTTGGAAGAGGTTTAAAGTTAAACGTACAGTTGACTGAAGCCTGATATAAACTGCCAAAATATCAGTTCAACTTTCTATTGGAAAGATTTTGTTGACCAGCATTGTACTCTTGTGTTACTTAAGTATCATTGACAATAGCATTCGATACACTTCATCGTAACACGGCATATATTTTAACTAATTACACAACGAACCCAAGAATTGCGTCATTGTTGTTATGCTGGATTTGAGAGATAACAAGAAAACAATTTCACTACATCCAGCTCGTTAGGGAAATATTATTCGCTTAACGAGGTACTTTGCGTCCCTTTCAATTACTTATTTACGGGACCGTTTGTATTTGCTTTTGTACTAGGAGCACTATCAAAAATGCATACCAGACTATTAATCTTTTAAAGTACCACAAATAGCACTATCGTCGACTTAGGGGGTATTTCAATGAATATCAAATGACATAAAACGTATGGGGATGAGTTTGCTGTAACGACATTTTTAGTTAATGAAAATACTTTGCCCCATTGTAAAAGAGTTATTTCCATTTTGAACTGAGCACCTTGACAATTATTGTCTTATTTCAAATATCTCAATAAAAAATCCATAATGCTCAAATCGGAACTGTGAGGTGGTCAAGATCTATATTTTCGTATCCCTTTATTGCCAAAGCTAATTATAAATTAGAAGAGTTGAAGAAGAAAGGTTAAACAGAAATAATGTTTTAAGAGATTTTTTATAGCAATTCTACTGTATAAAATATTAAAAATTTATTTTCAACATGATGTTGCGTTTTCTAAAAAGAAATCTTAGTGTTTAACGTTCTAGGAAATCGACAATTTACGTATTTTCACTTATGCTAAATCTTCTTCTTGTTTAATTTTGTGTTTGTCGCAATATCACAATTACTTATTTGCCCATATCTCGAATATTGTTACAATTTTCGCAAACAACCAATGGTCATAAAAAATGTCCAACAGAAACCGTTCAACTTCTTCTTTAGTTTAAACCTTGGCATATTTTATTGAATATAAGGCTCATTCTTTCGTTTAAGAAAGCAATTACCTTTAGAAATGTCAACTAAACGTCACATTTTACCATATAATTTGAAATAAAAAACAAAACTTCGGACTTCAACAATTTTTCTTTTTTTTGTAAACAACTTTTCAGCATAGACCACTTTGTCCATAATGTATTCGGACTGAATCTAACAGGTAGTTACTTGATTCAAGTAAACCAACAGAATATCTATATCACTTCTTCATCACTATACAGTGCGTCCATAAAATAACGCATAAATTCATTATTAGCTAAATAAACAATTCATTCAACTCATTTTTTTCACCATTTCCGGATTTCCCTTGCTAAGGGAAATTCAGATACAATGCTCCTGTCAAATTTTTATCGAAAAAATATGGACAACAATTGTATTTATCATAATACCAGCCCACATATTGACCTTTTGTGAGAATAATGAAATTGTTATTTCGATTATTTTTATCCAGTTCTTCGGTCAACGTCGTCTTCATTCATTTCAAGGCACGCCACTCTGTATATTAAATTATTATTTGAGAAAACAGTAAATTAAAATCCAAAATCGACCTATTTCGAGATTTTTTAATAATATTGTTTATTTAGTTAATAAGTAAGTTTTGCGTTACTTTATGAACGCACTGTATATCAAATAGAACGTCCCATTCACACCTTTTTTTTGTCAGTATTTGAAATCGCTGTAATCACCTCTTAAAAATGATTTTTTCTTACTTTTGAAATTTGCATCGTATAAAACATAAGAAAAATAAATCAATCAATAAGCAATATGCGTCTTGCAGAATGAGGCAAGAGATATAGCAATAAGGACGCCTGAAAGTCAAATATTATTTTTTAAAAATTAGAAGTTTTGACTTCACTTTCAATAAGGGAATGAAATTTAATATTTTTTTTTTGTTTGTGTTTCATTTCTTTCCCGAAGTAAACACTGATTTAAATTTGTTCTGTTAATGAATTTGTTTTTGTCTGTTGAATATTTCAATCCAATAAATATTTGCTTATTCTTACAAACCACCTTTTTTAGTTAGCCAAATTACGCTTTAGAACATCTTAACGATCCCTGCAGAGAGAGAGAGCTAGAAAAGAAGCGCCAGCTGCTCTCAATCAAAGTGAACTCCCCGCTTGATTTTTTTTATTGGAGGTAATTAAAACGGCGTTATTGCTCCCAGATGTAATTCGGATGATTTATAGAGTTCCCTAAGTAGTTTGCGACATTTGCATTTGTATAGATAGCGATGTTAACAATGCCGCAAGTTAAATGAATTGTCGCCGTGTTTGTTATTAATTATGGTATCGGTTTATGGGGGTGCGGGGTGGGTTTGGAGCCGCCCGGAATGAATAGTGTTGAATGCTCGGAAGTGCAGCGCCGACAGAACATCATTTGATAAATGAATTAGGGGCCAGCGCCGATCACGGCGATAAACTTGTTGGCAAACAAAGTTAATGGCACAAAGAAAGTCTTATTGGCCTTTTTGGCCGCATCCAGTTGTCACCGGACGATCTACAATGTACTCGGAATGTTGGTTTAATATGGATCTACGTAATGGACGAGGGGTTTTCGAACTTGGCACAGGTCCGTTCGTGGACACGATTTTATTGGCATTGGATTCAGAACTTGAGACATATACAGGGTGTCTCAGCTGCCAACCCTGAACAGGCCGATTCTATAATCAAAACTAAGTAAAAAAGTTCATATGAACACGGGTCCGAAAATGCTTCCTAAGGTCACAGAGAAGAGGGAGGAATGGAAATCATTTTTTTGCAATATCTCTCAATCGCGTTGTGGTAAATGAACGAAATTTGATGCTAAATTTTGATGAGCAATTTGATGGACTAATCTATTTATTTCCACAAGGTCCATTGGGGTGAGTACGGGGGGGCCCTTGGTTATTTGCGTGTGTAACTTTTTCATCTTTGACTTTTTAACAAATTGGACAGCAAATTCCGTTTTTCCGAACTGTTTTACGTTAAAAAGGTGCTCTTGTTTCAAATCGTTATCTTTAACGGTTTCTGAGAAAATCGCTCTTGAATTAATCCCACTTTGGTCAATTTCATAGTAATTTAAAAAAAATATATCAAGGTATTCTTATGTCAAAGTATTGTCAACCCGATTGGAAATTTAATAGTTCTAAGCGAAAAAAATGGAAGAGTTTACGGGACAAGAGTTATTTGATATGATATTTATTTATGGCTTTTGCGATGATAATGCTGCAGCGGCAGAACGCGAGAAGGTTTCCAAACCGAAGGCTGCCATCAAGAAGGACATTTCCTACGGTATTCCTCAACTTAGCTGCAACCGCCACTTTTCGAAAGGCACCGGGTCAAGGACGTCCCAGGATTAATAGGGAACCGGAGGTCCTTGACGCTATTGAACAAGATCCGACGACTAGCATACGGAACATTTCAAGGCAAATAAATGTTCCTCGGCCAACGGTACTACATATCTTAAAGATTTCCTTAACAGAATTGATTAGATGTGCCACTAATATTTCAGGTTGGAAGAATATTAAAGCGACAAGGTCTACATGCCTCTCACTATCGACGTGTACATGGCTTGATACCAGAAGATTTTCCGCCACGTATGCATTAAATTACTATGAAATTGACCAAAGTGGGATTAATTCAAGAGTGATTTTTTCAGAAACCGTTAAAGATAACGATTTGAAACAAGAGTACCTTTTTAATGTAAAACAGTTCGGGAAAACGGAATTCGCGGTCCAATTTATTAAAAAGTTAAAGATGAAAAAGTTACTCATGCAAATTACCAAGGGCCCCCCCGTACCCACCCCAATGGACCTTGTGGAAATAAATGGATTAGTCTATCAAATTGTTCATCAAAATTTAGCTGTGTATACCAAATTTCATTCATTTATCACAACGCGATTGAGAGATACTGCAAAAAAATAAGTTCCATTCCTCCCTCTTCAATGGGTCCCTGTGCCCTTAGGAAGCATTTCCGAACCCATGAACTTAGTTTTGATCATAGAATCGGACTGTTCAGGGTTGGCAGCTAATTATGTGACACCCTGTAGTGTTTCGCTATTTCGTGTATATATTAAGGATTACCCTGTATAATGCTTGTGCGAAAACATTTTTATGCTCAACCATTAGACAGAGTTGATCAAAATGTTGTCAAATTTATAAATACTGAAATGATCTATAAGTTCACAGCGTTGTTTTGTTTCTATGACAACAATTATTGGAATTGGTAATTTGTTAATGCCCTGCTTAGTATTTAATTGAATAGTTTTCGCATTTGTAGATTTGTGTAGAAATTATATAATTTATTTGATAAAGGAAAATAGAGAGTCAAACGGTTTTCTGTCTCTTTAATCGATGTCAATCGTTTTCTTTGATTCACTCTCTTTCTGTCCGATTTCAACAAAGAAGTTGGTGTACCCATATGATGCTAGAACCAATTTTTAAATTATACTACTATAGAGATCAGCACTAGGGGAAATATAACACGAATAACACTCCTTAGGAGAAGTTTAATTGTTTAATAATGATGCACGACAATCAACCCAAGAATTGGTTAGCTTAATGGTTGACAGATTGGCCAGGCAAGACTCAAGTGGTCAATATGTACTCGTAGATCCTAAACCAATATTGGAGTTACCACAAGCTTAAGGGTTGAGAGGTTGGCCAGACAAGACTCAAGTGGTCAATATGTAGATCCTAAACCAGTATTGGAGTTACCACAAGCTTAATGGTTGACAGGTTGGCCAGACAGGACTCAAGTGGTCAATATGTAGATCCTGAACCAATATTGGAGTTGTTACAATGCTGTCTTTTAAGATTTATTGATGATTGGATCAAAGAACGACCAACGAAGATTGGTTGGGTAGATCTTGTCTATCACAGGCCAAGGTTGTAGAAGGCTGACGCAAACCGAAATTTCATTATGCTTAGCAGAAACAATATTAGGAATGTCACGGATCTCAACAAACATCTTCATAGATTGGCTTAAACAATGTTGCCAGGTGTAGATTTGAGACAATGCTATTGAGGATTCGATACACATCCTCTGCAACTGCATCATCGAACGGTTTTTGTTTCTTCTCAAGATATTAGAGAGATTCTAGCAGAGCTCTAGTACTAGCCTTTGTATGTATTATGTGTCTGATTTGAACTCTACAACTGGCAGCATGCACAATGGGCCTTCAGACCTGACTACTGCGAGCGAACCGTTTCTAAAACAATTTGAACAAGGAAAGGTGACAACCATAGTAATGTTACCATTACTACTGAACGTACACACCATACTTTAAATCGTAATCCAAAAATTGGTCAACACTCTATATTTTAAGTATGTTATTCCAGTAGAATCCTTCTATAAAATCAATCATTTAGAGTACTCCGCCTGAAGTCCTGAACGTTTATAGTTTCCTACTTTGTCGACCCTTCTTGCGACTGCCATGCCCGATTTCCCGAAAGCTTTTACGCGACCGGCTAAAATGTATAACACGTACCGCATCTATAATACAAAACACACTGATTTATGGTTAATTACGACGAGGTCAATCATTCCAGTCACGCCAAGAACCTCTGTATTATTTATGACACGGCATTTAGATGAGCTCGCGTGCCGCCACGCCGCGTTGGTGGCACTTTTACCTAATGAAACATATCCAGGACTAACAAGTCGTCCCGCCGGTGCGTGCGAAGACCCGGTGTCGTCTATTAAAAGTCCATTAGTTATTCCGCTTCCGTTAAGAAGTCAACACGTGACGCAAACAACCGTCACTGCAAAACAATTACGGGAGTCGCCTTGCCGGCAGTCATTTGTCAAAGGATGTTCCGTCGCCACTTCGCCTTCCGGCCGATCGGCCCTACCGGGGTGTCCCTTCGGTGCCGCAATGAATCTGATATCTTAATTAATGATAAACACGGCGTTAAAGAGCGAGGGGGTGGCGCGACATCTTCGAGGGTGGTGGTGTTATCTCGAGGAGACGATTTATCAGGTTAACAAGTTGTTTTCTCGCCTACTCTGGCTTATTAGGTATTAATTCATTCCTATCATTACTGTGCATGAAAAAATAAAAATACTTATACTAGAATTCGTATACATAGTGAATCGTTTATAGGGGAAACAATGAAAATCAGTTCCCTAAGAGTATTTATAATGAAAATGTCTTATCAAGGTTCATAAAAAACTAAGAAAGACATACAAGTTTTCAAATGAAATCTGCTATCAAGTCAAGACATAGACGTCAAGACAATGTTATGAGGGCAGAAAGAGGTCACCTTGGCCACCCAGATCACTCGATATGAACCCCACTGATGTTTCTGTTTGGGGACATCTCAAGACATTGGTTTACAAGGTTCACATTGAATCTGAGGAGTACTTACGTCAACAAATTATAGCTGGTTGTAATGTTACAAGAGCTACTCCTGGAATTTTTGCACTTGTTTGAGTTGCAATTTCAAGAATAAATTAAGCATGTATTTTGACTGAAAGTGGCCATTTCCAACATTTGTTGTAATAAATCATAGTAAAGTAATTCCATTGTTAAATGTGGGATTTCGTTGCTAGAGCCATTCATAATCATATTCCTCCACCTCAGACTGCAGCTGAGTTAGTTGTAGCGGCAGAAGAGGAATTGAACAATATTCCGCAAGAGATCGTTTACCGCTTGATTATCTCAATGCACATGTCAATATGCATATGCTATTGGAACGTGGTGGAGGTCACACTGACTATTAGTCAAGTAGAGAACTTGCTTTGTTACTTATTTTTTATTTAATATATTTTGTCAAAAATGTCACACATTTGCTGGTTTTTAATTTTCGAAGTATTCGAACATATTCTTCTCACAAAAAAAAAATATTCAGAAAACAGTATACTTTTATAAATGAATTTGGTTTTTTTGACAAAAAGATTTCTTTAACAAGAATGAGGGGGAGTCCCAGACTTTTGACATTGTGTGTATATTGGCGCATATAATAACCTATTTTATTTGTAATATTATACAGGCTAATATATATATTTTTTGAAATAATGATGGATGATACCCACACCTACTGTCATACTAAATATACACACTGAATTTTGTTAAATTGTCTCAAGCGGCTTAGAAATTAAAAATTAAAGATTGATTTTTTTTGACACGCTGTAGTCCACAATTATATAACCTTATGTTTGACCACACAATACGACCTTGTATTTTTGACCTCTATTTAAGAAATACCTTGTAATATTTTTTTACTGTTTTAGAAAGGTATTTTAAGCTAATATAAATCAAATCTCCTACAATTCCTATCAATGAAGTCATATGTATGTTCTCTGATACCAAACATCTAGGTATGCTAATGAACAATTCCACAGACAAAGCTCTATTCAATAATTATCTAAAGAAAATAATCTAATTTACTCTATAAATATCTAACTTCACTTTTTTGGCAGTTTGGTATCAGAGAACATACATATGACTTCATTGATAGGAATTGTAGGAGATTTGATTTATATTAGCTTAAAATACCTTTCTAAAACAGTAAAAAAATGTTACAAAAGCTAATAATAAGAAATATATGGGTAGATATTGTGGGTGTAATTCAACGCAGGTTGGGGCTTTTGTCCACTGAGTAGTTAGTTTCACACAATATTATTAATACCTAAAAATATATAAAATACCTTGTAATATCTTAAAATTACGGCACTCATATTTCTGAAACCCTATATGTTCTAAAAGTTAAGTGAAACAATAATTATTTATAAAAATTGAATAAACTAAATCTTTCGAAGTATTTTGATGCTGCTTTTAACAAAATTCCATAATATCACTTCCATTTTTAATAAATAAATAAAACATGTACAACATCACTTCTACTTACATTAGACGAAGATACAATTGAATCAAAATAAAGAATCTACGTTAATATTTCCTCTTGGTCTTCTCCTCTTTCAATTTAGAAGTGTCCTGATCTTGCTAGATAGATTGCCTGTAATCCTTTCAGCTTTTAAGTAGTCGTCCTAGAGATTTCCTACCGAGGGGGAACGTTGTCTCTCACAATGCGTAGCAACCTATCACTGCCATTCTTTGACAAGCTTCCTATACATCCTCTGCATGCTCTTATACAATGTCGTTGAGTCCAAAAAATACCCCATCATATTAATATTCTAATATTTCTGTTCTCATTTCCTCCTTTGAACAGTTTCTAACAACAAATTCATTTCAATTACGAAAACCATAACCGAATATACGAGCCTCGAGTGAGTTCACCTTACTATCGATTAACGTACATCACACTAAAAGTAACGATTATGAAATGAATTCGTCGTAATTTAACCAAGAAGCCATAAAAGCAAGTAATAATGGCAGTAATTAAATGGTTTTCGTTTTATTTACTTGCCCTAAACACTTAAAATGTCTGAATAATTCAAATTACCCTCCTGCTAATATACGATTTTAATTGTAAATTTCATGCATTTATGTTCTCCGCGTTAAAAGTAATTATGTCTAGATTTAAATTAATTTGAATTTGCTTTTATGTGTGAGGCGTGGAATATATTTGATTCAGTTGTATATATGTACAGTATCGCTGTACTGCGTGTTGAACTGTTACATTATTATCATATAATTAATTCGAGTACGGTTTATCAGTATTAGAGGAAGCTTTAGGAATTTGAACACTACGCAGTCTTTTTCACGTTCAGTAGCAAATAATGCAGTGAGATCTAAAATTACTATAAGATTTTGCTTCACATAATTCAGAATTTAAAAATGTTTGTTGTTTTGTAATTCATTTTCCACTTTAGATTACCCATCGTCTGTCAGTTAAGAGAAAACGAGATAATCCTGAAGCTAAAATATTAGATCCTCAGTTGAAAAACGTTAGATTCACTAATTCCCAGATCAGCTTTGAATTACAACAGAAAGACCTATAGAATATAGCCAATGTTATCAATGTCATTTATCTGTGGCATATCCAATATATACCGGATTCGAGCTTGTTGGTTCTCAGTAGTATTTTTTCCCCTGAATTGTTAATTCTCGCAATCAATTTACTTAACGTGTATCTATTTAGTTAGTGGAGTAGATAATCTTTAGTTTTTTTTTTTTTTTTTTTGGAAAAGGCACAAGAGCAAGTTTTTGAATATATTCTGTTTACTCTTGATCCTATAACTTAGTTACGTTTCATCTACTCATGAATTAACTTTGTCTGTGTGTATTCGGCATTTACAAGTCCCAAATTTTATTTCTCACCGGCTAAATCAGTTATTTCTTTTCTGTCAAGTTCAATTTACTTAACGTGTATCTATTTAGTTAGTGGAGTAGATAATCTTTAGTTTTTTTTTTTTTTGGAAAAGGCACAAGAGCAAGTTTTTGAATATATTCTGTTTACTCTTGATCCTATAACTTAGTTACGTTTCATCTACTCATGAATTAACTTTGTCTGTGTGTATTCGGCATTTACAATTCCCAAATTTTATTTCTCACCGGCTAAATCAGTTATTTCTTTTCTATCAAGTTCTAGTTTACCAATTTTAATAGTTGATCTTTCGGTGAGTGAATATCGGCTGGATGTATTCATAAAGCAAAGATTCCAAACATTGGATGAGCCTTTGCCTGCTAAATATAGTAGAGTCAGTACGATCCTGCTCTTTCTGTAGCTCGCCAACAATAGTTTAACATTGTTTTCGAGCTTTCTCATGATGGTTCCTTTCATATCAAAGTCTCTCTGGTATTGGCTGGATGTATTCTTAAGTGAAAGATTCCAAACATTGGATGAGTTTTTGTCTGCTAAGAACAGTAGAATCAGTATAATCCTGCTCTTCCTCGTCAACAATGGTTTACCATTGTTTTCGATCCTTTGTTCAGTTGCAGGAGATCCAAGTTGCCTTGAGTTGCTTGTCGGATGATTGATAATTTCCAATAACGTGAAATATCTTTATATTAAGCTAATCTGAATACTTGACACAAAGTCTAACATATCATGAATCACTGCTAATTATTCTCGAAACTTCAAATTTCTGAAAATTGCTGATGTGCTCCACAAATATCATTTCTGCAGCAACCTTCATTTCTTTATTATTATCAGTTATTGTTCTAAAACTTCGATAAACTCTCTAGTAGAGTTAGTAATTCATTTGCAACTATATAAACTTCTTTCTAGATCTGTAACTTAATTATAGTTTCTTCCATGACATTTCCAACTAAATTATTTTTTCGTCGACAGTTTCTTCCTCTTTATAATTCTCCCCAGCTATTGTTTATTTGTTTCTGGCTGTTCTTAATACATGTCCCTATTCTTCTGAATTATTTCTTCTAAACTGTCCATTACATATCAGCTGTTCATGTTTCTTTCTCATTTTTTTTTATTATTATTTTATCCTAGCTGCTTTCATATACTTACTTTAATCACTCCAATTAATTTCCGCATTAGTTCGAGGATTTCCAAACAAATATTGATAAGCAAATCCAAATTTTACCTCATTCTTCAAACTGTGCTGTATTTGATCGACATTTCCAAAGTTGTTTCTTGATTTTATAAAGCACGCCACAACACCAAACGTAATGTAACGTAGTTTTCTTATATCTTTTCTGGTCGCATTAAAATTTTACACTTTCACGCAAACCTCTAACCCTTGTAAAAGATTTAGGAAAGACAAATCGTTCTCCATGAACGAAAGAATGAATAATGAAGACTTTAACTGTTAAAACAATTAAGAATGTTGCAGACCTTTCACTTTTCACGGCGGTTTGTTTGCCTGAAAAGTGAAGGTTAAAATTAAGTTTAGAATAGGCGTCTAGGCCGCTAATTTATAAAATACGAGCAAAACTGAAATCTGGTGAATAATTAAATCATAATCCCTTAAGTAAAGTTCTAGGGTTCAGTAAACAATCCTGAACTAATATTTTATCACTTCATCTCTACCCTTTACGGTATTTGGCTAACGTCTACGCTATTCCCTCGAAATTGCTCTAAGAATTGTGGTGAGAGATCGGTAATAGGTTGAAGAAGGTTTTTCTTTGTTTTTCTTTCAGATTGTTGAAGTTAAAATAGTACATATTTTATTATATTTTCTTATGCATGACAATCAAACAACCAAACATGTCAAAATGACATAATAGGTATTTAGATAAGTAAATATTGTTAAAAATCAAAGTACATGAAACGTTGTTAAGGTTGCTTCTTGTTTACAAAATAAACAAAATTCCCAAAAGTTTATAATAATGTATTCCGAATGTGAAGATAAAGTTTTTCAAGATATTCTGGAAGAAGCACACGTGGTTAAATCTATTACCGTTAAAGTGTAGGGAAAAATATGAAAAAGAGTACCAGCTATTTAAATGTTGGATGGAGACTAGGCAAATAAGAAAAATATGTGAAGAAGTGGTCCTATTTTACTTTTCCAACAAATGCGCCGATTTGAAGCCTTCAACATTATGGAGCAAATATAGCATGTTACGATCTGCACTCCAAATTAAAAACAATATCGACATTAATAGTTTTTTGAAAAAGGAAATCTGCTGGATATAAAGCCAAGAAAGCCAATACTTTTCAAGGGAGGATATCAACAAGTTCATTGCAGAAGCTCGGGACGAAACCTACTGACATATGAAGGTAAGATTGATCGTTATTGCTGAATAATAAATAAAAACGTAACGCAGCATTATTTTTTATTAGTATATAAAAAATGACAATTAAGTGACATTTTAGACTGTTATCATAAGTGCATTTTTCCTTTTTCAGGTCGTGCTTATATTTAGAATTGCTGGGGCATGCTGTAGCGATGAATTAGTTACTATGGTACTTGAGGATATCAGTGATAGAGACGGTGTTTTGGTGGTGCAAGTACCTGACTCAAAAACTAATATCAAAAGGACGTTTACAATAACAAATGAGATTGTAAGATTTTTTGTAACTTATGCTAAAGGGAAATGTACAAACCAGGCAATTGGCAAAAACACAATTTCCGAAATTCCATATAGAATAGCAATATTTTTAAATTTGGATGATTCAAAAGGCTATACTGGACTGGAAGTGATATTCTCACTCTAAAAAGACATGGGGGATGACGAACAAACGCAGTAGCAGAAGGGTACTTAGATGATTGTATTTCTAAAAAATGTGAGGTACGTTGTCATATTTTTGAAAATTTTGTTTCTACCACAAGTACCTCATCAACGACCACGAATTTGGAAAATAACAAACAGGGACTCATCTCCACCAACAGAGCCAATATTTCTTCAGGGGGAATTTTCATTAGTAATTAAACTAATTGTACCATAAAATTTAACAATATTTAGTTATTGATGTTAATTTAAACCTCAATTTAAACTGTTCAATTTTTATAAATAAAAATAAGTAATAAAAAATCCGTTTGAAAGAAAAGCATTATTATAAATTTTTAGGAAGTTTGTGTATCAATAAAAAAAGTCTATACACTACTCTTACAGCTATTTTAAGTTCCTACTTTGCCTCCCGAGGGAGCCAAAGTATTTTCCTCCTGAGGGAGGAAAAGTACTACTTTCCTTCCTGAAATGAGGGAGTAAAATAGTATTTTCTATGTAGGGAGTAGAAAACAATTTTCAATTCTAAGCAACTTTCCTTAATGACATATTATGTTATAATTTCAATTTGTATATAAATCGGAATATTTTGATAGAAGCGGACAACAAAACATTTTTATATTTCATTTTACGAAAAAAACATTCTTGATGAAAATTTTTGCTTGTCTGCAATGCACTTAGCATAGAGAATGATAAAGTTTGACAGTAACTGTCATAATGAGAAGTGATAGGACGTTTGAGTAATATAGTGACTTATTTTTAATATGCTTACGTTACAGAAAAAATATTATTTAATGCAATTTCTACACAAATTGAATTGTTGCTAGAATTAAATTATCACATAAATTTCAATTCTAAGCAACTTTAATTAACATATTTTGTATTGGTAAAAACTAAGGCAGTTTATTCTTGAACGATTTTTATATTTACCGATTTTCCGATCACCCTTTATCTGCAACATGAAAGGTCTTTATGCCAACCGCATTTTAAAGACAAGCAATAATTTTAATCAAGAACACCTTTTGCCGTAAAATGAAAAATAAAAGTATTTTCCCCCTTTTTTCCACTCTAACCGTGGAAAATCTTTGTTGAAATCTCAACAATACTGTAAATGTGAGACACTAGGTACTTTCTTATATCGAAGAAAACGTCTACCGACCAAAAAAATAATTTAGCTGTATTGAACCCTCATCTGTGAAGGGCCATTCCTCCAAACGATCAGGGCCACCTCTTCCGTGAAAAATGCCACGGCTCCAAAGTGAAAGCTTCTAGGAGAGGCTTTCATATTTCGGGAAAGTTATGTAGCGCATTAAAAAGATGAACACCTGGCAGAGCGGTCTTAAGTGAGTCTAGACGTCACTTGTTCATCTTAACGGAATCCGCACAATATCCGCTAATGTGCGGAGCGGCTGCTAACTGCTTTGTCAACTGGATAAATAGCAACACGTCCCCCTTACAAATGATCCGAGCGTTCGGAATCCGGGCCCTCTTAAAAATGACGGCCATTATCTGGCAGACAGATCGCTGGCAAGCAATCTGACTAATGCAAAAGCGCCGGGCCGCCCGTACACGCTACTGAATATATTTTAAAAATATGTTATAAGATTTTGATTTATTCCCGCATTATGTTTTCGCATCTGAAAGACCGTAATGGGTTCAGTTGTAGATGAATCACTGCGATTCTTGGCGCTCGCTGAGTCTGGGATTGTCGTGTGCGTGGAATTATTTCATAGGAGACGTTGATTTATGGGAGGCTGACGATAATTTCCATTTGTTCGAGTACTATGTAGTAGAAAATGCCAAATAAAAAGGTTGAGACAGTGGAAACACTTACACTGCAATAGTACATTATACTATAAGCGAGAGAAATGCGTTATTTTGGCAGAGGTGCAATTTGAGGACAATACCGATGCACCGAGGACAAAATAGCATCTCTCCCGAATGGTATATACTATTTTTTCCACGGTCTCATTAACTTAAAAGCACATATTTTGTCATTATGAAGTAAATAGCATCAGAATTATTGTATTCGGATTTGAGCATTTATTTAGTAGTCGTTGAGTTATTGTTATAACTACAAAATAAACAAACAAAAAGAATTGTCAAATTAAGGTGCTAGTTTGGTTTAGTTTAAACTTTGTTTAGTGCACAATGAATAATTGTGAGTCGGAAGAGATTGTGGAGGCTGCAAATATTGCAATAAGCAATTTGCTGCCTACAAAGTCAAGATCTTTTTACGATATAGCCTACAATGGGTTCAAAAAGTGGTGCGCCAGCGAGAATGTTTTGTTGGCATACTTCAATGAAAATGCAAAGAATTACAAGTATTCCACATTATGGGCGCAATATTCTATGGTTAAGTCATGCTTGATAATTTACGACAACATAGATATAAGCAAATTCCCCAAGTTGATCCCATTTTTGAAAAGAACCGGTGACGGATATCAAGCGAAAAAATCGAAAATATAGACAAAGGGTGAAATCGACCGTTTTCTATCAAGTGCAGATGACAAAGAATTCTTAATGATTATGGTAAGATTACTTTTGTTGTTAGGTATTTCAATTATTAAGTATTTTGATTTTTTATAGGTTGGATTAATTCTGGGGATTGCCGGAGCTTGTCGAACTGATGAACTAGTCAACTTAACTGTAGATTATATTGAGGATGTAGGCTCTTCCTTGATTGTAAAGGTGAGTTGCCTTTATAGTAAATTTGAAAGCCACGTGCCACGTGTTTGACCGAACATAACGTTCTTATAAATTGTAGGCTTTTTATTGTGTATTGTTGCTATCATATATGAGGGCAAACATTGTACACCTAGAGCGCCTGAGACACTGCCCCAATCGTGAGGCTCAGCTGAATTCTTAGAACCCCATACCTACGTCGACCCTCAAGTATAACTACCATCTGGGTATCACTACCACCCTCAGGCCGAACCAAGCTGGAAGCTCTTTCGAAGGCACCCACACGCTGTCTCCCGGAAGGCCTACAGGGGAAGATAAGACTCCACAGACGACCTCTTAGAGTATAGACAAGTGTTTTGTCATTTAGTACGTAGTAGTAGAATAATAGCATTGTTGTTAAGGTTTTTGTTAATATTGTTTTGTTGTTTAAATTTTTATTTATCATCGACAATTGTTTAAAAAAATTGTCGATGACGTGAACAACGATGACTCACAAATATGGGTCGTATGTCAAAAAGTACCTTTGTTAAAAACAAAATCGACGTGCCAGGGGATTTTATCGAAAACTTCTCAATTTCAAAAATAATGAATTTATTCGCTACTTTTCGTAAGCACTGTATTAACATAATGGATTGTCTTAAATCTGTAATACACTGCGCAATACAGTGAAATGTGTAAAATTATACACAATCCCGTTTAGACTTAGTTTAACAGAGGATTGATTTATTTTGTATTAAAATGTGTAATTATCAGTATTGACTCAGTAAAGAATATAACTTTAATAGTGATAAGAAAAGCACAGATTTATATACAAACAACAATTTTAAAGGCTTTTTTTCTAAACCACTTACAATTACTAAATTATTATTGGCAATAATGTGAAATGTTTTTGAATAAATAAAAACATTTTTTCTATGATTATTTACCAATACTTAAGCATTTATTTCAGCGCTTGTCAAAAACCGGATAAAGAAATATAAAAGACACCGGGGAATATGGCCCTTTGTTAATATTTCAGGATAGTTAACATGATATATGACAAATTACTGATACAGATATAACCAATTTTTCAAATTCGTGTCGTATTCAACTGTCATGGATTCAATTGGGACATATGTAGTGCAAAACTCATTTTTATTGCACTCCATTCGTTGGTTGGAACTTTATTTTGAACATTACCAGTTTTAATACAATATTAACATGAATGAAAAATGATATAGAACCTGTGAACACTGCCAATTTATTGTTAAAAACTTTCTACATATAATCTATCAAGATTCTCGTAAAACTGTTATTTCTAATTCGTCTAAATAGGTATAAATGAAAATGTGGTTTCCCATTGAGGTAGAAAATTGAGGTTTAAGTGGTCTTGTCATTTCAGAAGCGTCTGCACGCAAGTAATAAAATATTGATTTAACCGATTCACTTAAAAATCATTTTACAACCAAGCTTTCCTTGCCTGCCAATTTGGCTTGTCACTTAGTGTTTGACGAATGGCTGGTATGTTCCTTTCTTGTTATATTTAAGATATACTAATAATAGTTCATAAATTATGTATTGAAAGAAACAAATGGTATATATATTTTTAATGACCATTTTCTTCTTGATTTTGGGGCATGGTTTCATTGTCAAACCGACATATATAAAAATCCGAGTAAATAACAAAGACATTATAAGACTTAGCTTCTAGAACAGATCTTGAAAATGAAAGGGAATAGAAAAACATTATTTTAATATATGGTACAGTTTTTTAACATATACATTTTCAGTTTTCAAGCAGAATTGTTTTAGCAGTGCTACATACTTTTAATCAAAGGCCATTGTTACAATGCCACTGGGAATATTCCATGTTTTAAAGAGTAATTGGGGAATTCAAAGATGTACATAAATAATAACTATGGAAATTAACTTTAGGTTTTTTTGTCAAGGAATTTAATCTCCATTAGTATACTGAATTTTTTTTAAATATAAATATTTTAGATGCCGAAGTGAAATACATTTTATCGAAAAGAGTAAAATGCTATTATCTTTTAATAAATATTTTTACTAATCTTTCGAAAGTCACATGTTGCCGAATTGAACTTCCATTATTAAAAAATTAAGTTGGTGGTGCTTGTAACGAATAGGTGCTATAAACAAGTATTCTGAACTGAGGCATTTCTTGTATATGAATAAACATTTTAGTTTAGCAAATGACATTCTTAATATGTTCAGAAAATCTAAGATTAGTACCAATATAAAGTCCTAAACATACTCTTCTACAGCAACTATTGGAAACAATAACATTATTATTCGAATTGAAAGAACAGGGTTATTCATAACATGTGTACTATTTTTACCAAAAATAAGCAACTCAGTTTTTGTGTCATTCAATACCAGTCCATGGCTGTGGGATACTAGAAAAATATTGTCCAAATCTGTGTTAATATTTTGAACAGCAGTATCAATGTTAAGCCATCTTGTCGAGACTTTCCGTAACCCAAGTCTTCAAAAATGGTTGATTGAGCGCTTCCGTACGATATTCTAACTTCTGCATCAATTTAAGCATTAAAATAAAAATACGGGCTTATATTTGATCCACCCTCGTACATTATATTCACTGTTCCTATTTGTCCCACTGTACTGTTCTCGTTATATTTCCTCTCCACATAATGAATTCCCAGGGCTTTGTCCCCCTTGTTCATACCCTTTTAATAGCTTTTAATGTTTACAATTAAAAGATAGGTCCGCGAAAATTAGTCAACGGCGGAAAGAATTGTTTCCCATCACTGAAAAAAATTAGAATGGAAGCTCTGCACTTGTAGCTCAGCATTACACAAATTGAAACGGGATGACTGAGAATTAATAATGTTGCCTGCTTGTTGAGTACATTAGTAAACACTTCTCTGTGCAACTTGTTTTAGTGGGGAAGTTAGATAAATAACATAATTTTCTTTTCAATGGCTTTTAATTAGAATCATGCGTGTTTTCTACGTCTTCTATACTAAACTGAACTGAAGCCACAAATATGAAGCTATTATGTAGCACTTTTCATCTAAAGAGACTCTTTACTTTGACAAAAACGAACGTTTTTACACTGCTCCTCAAGCATGTTCTATTTGAAATTGGCTCTGAAATCACGGTATATTCTTGTCCCAGGTAAAAGCATTCCTCTCTATTATTTAATAAAAGTAGGTGCAATGGTGTGAGCGGTGTACTGCAGAGGTATAATTGCATTCAAAATTGGTTTATCATTCGCTTTAATTAGTGTTGCATCTTGTCTTGCTTCTTCTTGATATTGTCTTGATCTTGTAAGGTAAAGCCATACAAGACCAAGACAACATTTAGAAAAAAAGTCTAACGAGATAAGAAGTAAATATTGAAAAAAATCACATCAGTATCGCGCACTTCCATATTTTTGACGTTTTGAAAAACTCTGTTTTCGTTCTAAAAATAGCAAATGTATTAAAAGTATTTTTTTTATTTTAAGAAAAAATAAGGTTTGAATTTATATAAACTTTTTTTTGCTTCAGCTTTTTTATTTGCGATTTCTAAAAACGATACATCACTGTATTCACAATGAAAAGGGCCTTGAAATGATGCGCACAAATGTTGTAGTTTCATTTTAAAGTTGGGGTTGCTAGAGATTATGGAGATGAACATATCGAGTTGGCTTGACTGTCAAAAAAACTCCTCCCAAGAACAGATATCGACGGGTCTCGGAGAATTTTGAAATATTTTTCGGTTTTCTCATTATACTGGAGTAAAGTTTTCGTTGGGATACCCTGTATATTTGCCGTATAAGCTGTTTTATTATTTAGTTACCAAAACATTTTTGTGATAGATTTATAAAATATTTCAGATGCTGACAACAAAACAATGGTACTTGCCGCTGTAATAAAACAATGTATATGGCAATAAAACATAACCGTCGTATACCGTGAAAATTGTAAAACTGTTATGCTGATTGGGTACCTCCCTTACCTCGACCCAGATCCCTAGATTTCCATCAGATTGCTGTTTGTGTATAGTTATTAAATCGTCAGCTCTAGCTGCAGATCCTGGCCAAATCAATTGCAGTAATACAGACGGGCTCGTAGGGCGCACAGCGTTTAATCAGATCGACACAACCGAGAGCAGGTGTTAATCCCGCAGGATTAAGTCGGTGTTGTCAGCAGGTTGCAGGAGTGCGTGTTCATCTCAACGCGGTGGAGAGATAATCGCGGCACAGCGATGCTTTACTTATACAAATTGGAGAACAGAGGGTGTAATATATGAGCATTCAAAAGCACAACTATGGAATCGATGCAGAAGATGAAGAACTGAGCTCATGTTTTGAAAAATGTATCTTCTTTAGATGTAATTCAATGCTGGTCGGGGCATTCGCCTGCAGAGTATTTGTTTCCTGGAATTTCGCTTTGTAGATCAGATTAGTTTATTTTAATAGTTTTCCCTAATAGAGGAAGGAATTTGTTATCGAATAAAAAAGCAAGAAATAAATCGAAAACGGTTAAATTTATCGACATAAAACAAGTAGGTATACCTTATTTGTGAGAAATAGAGAGGAGAATAATATTTTTCTATTAAAACTTTCGTACACACATTGATAAAAAAAAGATATAACCAGTTTTTATCAAACAAGGAATCTACTCTTGCTCTGTGTTCTATTAATTTCGGGACGCCCTGTATATAGGATGTTCAGTAAACAATGGGCCATACTTTAAGGCTAGCTTAGACAGTTATGTGTCTCTTGGATTTTTTTTAAATCGAGAAAAATAACGATGGCTCTCCAACAAATCGCACTGAATATAATCTGGTGTTCAGTAAAACTTGCAAAGGCTTCAAACAGCTGTACAAATAATAAATGGTTGATTGCCAATAGTGAAAGTGAAAACGGCTCTGTACAGGTCAACTGCTGTTAGAGAATTAGCAAAAAATGGTGTGCAAGAACAACAATTGCTGAAAATGATTGGTCATAACAATCCAAATTAAATAAAACCGTATTTAAACAGCGACCAAGAACACCACAATAAGATCATGAATACTATGCGTGAGAATAGATTTTCTAGAGTAGAAAAAATAGCCAATGTAATGATGCGTTAAATTTTATTAACTGTACCTGACCGAATATCCCTCTGACGAATGACTCGATTTCATGTCAAATTTCTCAAGCACGTTGCTTGATAACAGCATGACGCCGAAGGCTGTTTCAAAGTAACTAGTTATTTGCCAAACATGTATTTCCTTAAAAGAAATATGAATGGAATAATATTGAGGCACTGGCGCTCAGAACGCCCTGTACATTTAACACAAAAATCAATCAGATATTCGTGTTTATCTCGCATTACTCAATAAATAAGAATATTATCGTAAAAAAATGAAATAAAAAAGCCTATAACTTTTTAAGAAAGCTAAATGATCCTAAATTGATTTAAATTACATTATTTTTGGCCGAGAAGCTAGCCTTGCAGGATGGCCCATTCTTTATTAAACACCTTGTATATTTTGAAGAACTACATTTATTGTTTATACAGTTACTGAACTCACTTCTGCATAATGTATTATGAAGCTTCATAGACGTGATTCAGCTTAACTAAGATATATTAGATTTTTCATTAGATCTGGCAAACTCGGGAAGTTCGCGTAAGAATACTGTGTTGGCGCAATTAAAAATGAATACTGTTTTGCTGCAGTACGGAATACCCACAAAGCTACGTTTTCGGGGATGATGCATTATTTACGCGCTCGCTTACAGGTGAAGGAAATCCTACGTGAAACTTATTCTGAATTATTGAAACTCCATTTTACCTAAACATACACCTAGCATACGTGTTGTTAATTTGATTTACTTCGTATGTGGCATGTCGTGTCTTGTTCTAAAGTAATTTGTTAAGAACAGACTTTAAGATAGATAGACTTAGAACCATAGTAAAACAATGAATTATACAAGGCAATGAAATTTAATACCTATATATTGATTTATGTTGGCTTCCCTCAAAGTACCTTATTCAAATCAAGAGTTAGCAGATATGGTGTTAATTCACGTATGAATGTACAGCAATTTTTAGTGAATGTAGTGTGGGATTTTTAATAACATATTTAAATCAATATGAATCCTCTAAAGTTTTTCTTATGAAACAGAGTTTCTACTGAACGCGCATTGTTAACGCCAATTTTCCAAAGCTTATTTTTTCTAGAACCGACGAAATAAGAAAAATACTTACCTCTAGTAGTTAAAACTAAAATTTTACCGCCGTTTAGAAGCATGCCTATTACCTGAAAATAATTTGATCTTCGATTTTCCGGGTTGTTATGTAGTAACTGGTTGCTACCACTAAGATATTAATGCGCACACCCTGGTATTCGCGAGGTCTTTGTCCTGCCCTTGTTATTCTCGAGCTAAGCTATGTGTGATTGGACCCGCAATCAGTACTTCTGGGCCCGCCGATATATCAATTTTAGTTCTTGTTATTGGTATTGCGGCTGCTACAGTTCTAACAGCTCCTCAGATAACTATGGGAAGACGTTGCGTAGCAGATTCTGCAAATAGGTCGTATGGTATGGTTCGTTGGTAGTATGAGATGGGACCAGTTGGAGAAAGAAATGGCGATGAAGCAAAATTTGTATTTACAATTATTTATAATAATTACAAATACACCTAAACATACTTACTGTGAATGATTGTTTGCTAAAAGTACTTACGTAAAAACGTCTCGCAATCAGAGAGTTTTACCTAGATTCATCATAAATTAACATATCATGCAGCTGGTGACAATATCAAGTAAGCACAGAAAAACGAAACGCATTAGCCACAGTACTACTATGACTATTAATATTTTTAGGTTAACAGCAGCAGGTGATAGATTACAATGTTGTCGTACGTTAAACTTTTAAAGATTTTCAAAAAACTTTAATTGTTTACTTTATTAATATTAATATACAAATTAATTACGTTACAGGAGTTTTTACTTAACTTTAGATTATAATTTCATGACACAGTTTTGCATCTTATTGCAGCTGTATTTTTTTTGTAGAAAAAACTATTCCTTTTAGATATTTTTTTCATAAAAGTTATTTTTCGTCAAAAGAAATACATTAATATCGGCACATAAATTCTGGACACTCTGTATTTGTCATTTTGTATCAAAATTTAATTCAGTTTCGGTGAGTTCTGAAAGATGGCTCGAAGAATTACCATAAATAGTGAAATATATGTGTGTATTTACCTTACAATATTTTATTAAATTGGGTATTTCCTTTTAGTTTGGGTTAGTAGTAATTTCCTAAAATATTAATTTATTATGAGGTCGTGTTGGTTGACAAAAACGTTATTGTTGTTTTATACGAAAAAATATATATTTCATGTCAAGTGAAGCGTAAATTACATATATGGAGAATTATTATTTACAACCATTTTTTTATTTCATTTTCATAATTGCTTTTGTCCATATCACGTATAGTCCGGGAGCGAGGTCAAAATTTGGTCAATTATTTCCTCTCGAACGATAATTAGTGAGACGCATCAGGGAGTTGTATCATAAAGCCTCGTGAACGTCAGCTGCAGTTTCGTGGGTGGGATGAACGGCGGTAGCCTCCCACGCAGGGAGAAAAAAAATATTTTTAGTCATTTCCTCCTGACTAAAAATTTGTCAAACTATAGCTAATCGAATGTCTTGAAGAAAAAAAAAAGTCAGCTGACTTGACATGGTGTATTATACGTCAGCTATACATGAAAAAATATATATATATATATATATATTCAATGATTTCCTCTCAACTAAAAATTTACCTGATGATAGCTTATATGCTACTGTGAATGAATATAAATGTCGGCTGGTTGCACCTCGATGGAAAGATCGTCAGCTGATACCTAGAAAGTTCTAACGCAGCAGTTAGGCGGAAGCATCTATCGCTTATTTAAATGCATTAGCTGACGAGTTTTCCCTCAACGTACTGGTAGCTGATTTTTTTTATTAATTACAGAAGTATATTTACAATCAGGTTACAAATTTTTATCCGGAAAGAAATAATATATCTTAAATTATTCTCGTTATTTCTAAAGATTGGAGCAATACACAAGCTCTTGGGTTAAGTTAATATTCTGTATAGATACTAAATAAGTATATAATTGAATAACTGAAGAAATATTTAAATAAGTAAATTAGTCAATTTATAATTTATTGTAACTTAGCTGTTCGATAAATAACATTCATTTTAAAAAAGTGATTAAAAATAATGTAATTTAATCACTTCGCTTGTGTCACTCTCATCTTTCTCTGATTCACTGTCAGAGCTGTCTGTCATCATGTCTTCTTCAACATCATCTATACAAAAATTAAAAGAATATATTAAGATGCATATTTAGTGCAACATAATCAAAATGATAAAAAAAATGTACCTTTTTCGAGTGAATAGTTATTTCTTCAATCGACTTTGGTCTCTCGACTGTTTCGTGTCCAGCTAGTTTATTACTTTTTTGAACAATCAACACTGCACTGCACTTGGTCAAATTATCTTCACTAAATGATTTTAAGTGAGAACTTGTTTTTTTTTTTTGCAAAATACGCAATAAGGCGTTACGTTAGACATTTTTATTTTGTGTTTAACGGTCAGTACACTAATTCTTCTTGAACACTTTCTACGACTGACTACGTTTCCCCTTCTATTCTAGTCACATTTTATTCCCCTTCTTTTCTATTTCTCCCAAAAATCTTTTACACGTACTCTACACAAAAGGGCCTTTGCAGCCAGATAGTAGGTAAAACTTACCCCCTCCAAGCGTACTTTTTACATTCTGTGTTATGGTGACGTAGCACAGGGAGGAGGTAATTTTAACCCACGATCGGAAAAGAGCTTATGTATGGCTCCAATGTTGTGTATTGCTCTAATAATTTAAGATACGTCATTTCCTCCTGGATAAATATTTGTAACCTGATTGTTAATCTGTAATTAATAAAAAAAATCAGCTAGCAGTAAGTCGAGGAAAAACTCGTCAGCTGATAAATTTAAATAGGCGATAGATGCTTCCGCCTAACTTACAACTTTCAAGGTATCAGCTGACGATCTTCCATCGAGGTACAACCAGCTGACATTTATATTCATTCACAGTAGCATATAAGCTATCATCAGGTAAATTTTTAATTGAGAGGAAATCATTGGATATAATTTTTTTTTCATGTTCAAGCGACAAGCTGACGTATAATACACCATGTTATAGCCAGCTGACTTTTTTTTCTTCAAGACATTCGATTAGCTATAGTTTGATAAATTTTTAGTCAGGAGGAAATGACTAAAAATATTTTTTTTTCCACGGTCGGGAGTAGAAATCAGTTTCTATGACATCAAATTTAAAACAAAATTAGTCGATTATTCCCAAGGGAGTATAATGCTCCCAAGGGAGTTTACATTATGGAGAACGTTTTTCATGCAAAAAAAGATAACATTGAAATTACTTAATGACATTTAAATTAAATGTTACATTTGTACAATTTTCAAAATTAATATTAGAAGGAATATTACTTTCGCTTACATTTACAGTTTTTGTGATTGCGCTAGTAGTGGTACCTACTAAAACCTAATTAGCAATTTTGGTCTTATTTTCAATGGAGTTCTCGACATAACCCTCAGCGACTGTCGTTGATTTCCAACCAGCATGACGCTTTATTGTCGTGATATCCACACCAGCATCTGCCAGTAATGTCGCTGAAGATCTTCGTAAGCAGTGACCAGTATAACATGCAGCATCAGGTAATTTTAAATACGAAGCTACTACATTCGGAATTTTTCCCATGGTATTCTTGCCAACTGGCTGTGAACTACATTTTCCTGCTTTGTAGTACAAAAAAAGGCGCTTATGCTTGACGTGGGGAAGACGAAGGGACAGGTATTTTCGAAACAATTCAAGCATATTTCCCACATCGGTAACCAGAAAGGTTCGTGGAATCTTTGTCTTAGTGTTTGGAATTTTTACAATCAAGGAAGAGCCTACATCGTCAATATCATCTATAGTTAAATTGACTAGTTTATCAGTTCGACAAGCTCCGGCAATCCCCAGTATTAATCCAACCTATAAAAAATCAAAATACTTAATAATTGAAATACCTAACAACAAAAGTAATCTTACCTTAACCATTAAGAATTCTTTGTCATCTGCACTTGATTGAAAACGGTCCATTTCACCCTTTGTCAATATTTTCGATTTTTTCGCTTGATATCCGTCACCGGTTCTTTTCAAAAATGCGATCAGCTTGGGGAGTTTGCTTATATCTATGTTGTCGTAAATTATCAAGCATGACTTAACCATAGAATATTGCACCCATAATGTGGAAGACTTAATAATACTTAGTAATTCTTGGCATTTTCACTGAAATATGCCAACAAAACATTCTCGCTGTATACTTGAACATTTTTCTCGGCGCACCACTTTTTGAGCCGATTGTAGGCTATATCGTATTGCAATATTTGCAGCCTCCACAATCTCTTTCGACTCACAATTATTCATTGTGCACTAAACAAACTTTAAACTAAACTAAACTAGCACCTTAATTTGACAAATCTTTTTATTTATTTATTTTGTAGTTATGACAATAACTCAACAACTACTAAATAAATGCTCAAATCCGAATACAATAATTCTGGTGCTACTTACTTTATAATGACAAAATATGTGTTTTTAAGTTAATGAGACCGTGGAAAAAATAGTATATACCATTCGGGAGAGATGCTATTTTGTCCTCGGTGCATTGTGCATCAAATTGCACCTCTACCAAAATACCGCATTTCTCTCCCTTATAGTATAATGTACTATTTCACGAGGCTTTATGATACAACTCCCTGATGCGACTCACTAATTATCGTTCGAGAGGAAATAATTGCCCAAATTTTGAGCTGGCTCCCGGATCAGTAGTATTTCCAGGAAAACTACCGGTAAAAAATGATTCTTTAATTCAGTATGTATATAGTTGTTGACAAATTGCTTCTACATATATCAATTCGAAAGATTAGTGAAAATTTGCAACACACCTTAAGATCTAACACAAAAATATATGTATTTTATCAGTGACACCTCCTAACTCTGGTCATCTGCGGCCTCGTTGTCATAGTCGCTGTTGAATTGCAACGGATTTTGACTGATGCCGATTCGCGACACTGCTGCATATGCATTGCAAGAAATCGGTGAAGTCAACATTTTTCGAGCTGTTCAGCGCCCTGCGTTTTATAATATTTATTTTTTTTTCGTATCAACTGTTTTTGGTCAATTATGCGTTAAGAATAAACTGTATTTTTATCTAACAAGAAAAAACAAACAGAATACATTATTAATATCGATACGTAAAATACAGAGTTTTATTCGTTTCTAAAATTTTAAATAATGAATTCTCAAGAGGCCCAACTCTAATTCCATCTTGTGTGAATGTGAAACAGCGCGAATCTAAAGTGACAAACAATTCCAACTATGTCATCAACTGCATAAAATTTTTAGCGCAATATGAGTGACAATTGCATTCGTGCTTCCTACGTGACGTACCCTTTTTTTCCTTTCATAAAACTATGAAACTTGCACAAACATATGTGATAATTTAATACGGACCCAGAATTTTAATGAATTCGCCAGCGAAGGCAAAAGTTTTATAATAATACTTTTGCGGGACGAAATAAGGCTTGCATATAAAATTAAATTTGTGCTCTGTGCAAGCGTGACGGTGTCCATGTTAAATTTAGTGGTACTGTTGAGTAATACTACTTGTAAGTAGCAAAATACGGGGTGTTTTAAATGAAGTAGCAAAAATGAGACCACAGATTACTTAGGTGAAAATAAATCGATTTAACCTAACATTCCAAGTCTCATCATAAAAAAGATACAGGGTGTCAAAGATAAAATTTTATTTTCGATATATGTAGATAACTTCTTAAGAAGTGTACATTAAATTTGTAAATCAGGAGTTTTTGCGTGCGAGAAATTCAAATTTATTTCTAATTTTGACGTCAGTAGTAGAGGGCGCCGCTTATGGCACATCACGTTTCTTTTAAATGACAGAATTTTTTTGCTGCTTAGTGTATCCATCTGACTATTGAAACAATTGATTCTCCTACCTGTTATATCTGAAAAAGGTATACCTTGTTGAAGTCGTTAGGAGTAACAGTTCTCGAAATAATCCTATTACGGAGATATTAATTTTTTTTAAAATACCCACATTTTGGGGACCGCTGACCAAATAGACCACTGAGGTAACTTTATTAAATAAACCATATGATTTACTGAAGACGAGCTTGCCATATCATCTGTAAGATAAATGATTTTTTTACGTAAATTCAATTTTTACCGTTGTTTCTAATTTGAAAACACTTGTTTTTACCAATAAATAAACTAAAATTAACGTAAACGAATAAAATATGAATTTCCGCAATTTTGATACTGCCAATTAAAGTGTTCAGGAAGTTACTTTGCTCAATTATTTCAAAAATTATCCACAAACGTGCATAAAAGCTCACCTTACTTACTGAAAAACCAACTATTTAAAAAGGTATCCATATTTCACAAATTCCTCGTAATACCATTGTACACTGAAAGATTATCACAAATCATCATGGTGTCGTAGGCACAGATAACGGGGAGGTGCCACGAGCAGTAGGCGAATTGTCCCGCACCAGCCCCATCATCTAGAATTGATAGAGGTTATGTTAATAACGGTGCACTAGTATGGTTCATGACAAAGGAATAAGCTGTGGCAAAGGCAAGTGGAAACAAAACATGTAATATTTGTGAAATGGAATTCGATAATTTCAATAAGTACACGTAAATTGAAAGTTAATATGAGATACTTTTGCATCTTCTGCAACCGAACAAAGCTAATGGTTTCTTTAAGGAATACACTGCTTGACGCAACTGTTTTAAGACTTGCGGCACTAAGGTATTTAAATGGTCTTATTATTTTCACAGGCCGTGTTTTTCTCTTATAGTGTGATAAAATAAAATATGACCTGGCATTATTAAAGCAGTGAAAAGATTGACATATTAAAAGCATATTTCTTAAGTAGTGATAATCAGTAATAGTGATAACGATAGCGTATTGTGATAAATCAGTTGTAGTGTAGTAAAAATGCATATTACCCAAGTTCTAGATTGAACTATGATTGTGAGTAGAGAATCTAATTAATATTTTAAAATTTATTGGTGAGATATAGGAATGGAGAAGGGGAGGGGTTAATATTTTCATAAATTAACATATTTCAATAATTCTTTGACATGTCTAAAAATTCTAGTTAACATTGTTGAAGCCTATTCGAAGACATTAATGTAACACTGGCAACGCTGTGAAATCTTATCCACCATGATCTCGGAGTCGGATCAACGGTCGTCAACAAGTTTTCGATTGCAAAATCACGAAATTTATTTAAAATTTGACTTTTTTTAATCCTGATTTTTTTGTAAAATACTATTAATTATGTGTTCCACACACTGAACTGTATTGCTGGTTAAAATATTTGTACTTGTATACTTACAGATTTGTATGACTTAAAAAACAAAACAATTTTAAGAGATTTATAAAGAAATTTCGATAGAAGAGTTATTCAGAATCAAATTTCGTAGCATATAAGCACAAAATTGGTAAATAAGTGGAGAAGTAAAGAAAATAAAATGATTTTCATTTTTTCACAGAATACTCCCTCTGTTTAAACGTATTCAGACTTTTTGTAAGAAGCATTACGCCCCCATTTTCATATAAACTAGCTTCTTTGTACGTACCAGTTTGTGTCAATACTCGCTAGGAAGAAAAAAAACTCACAAGGCCCTTGTTTGTCGACCCTAGGAAACAAGATACGTCTAAGTTGATCTCCGGCTGATATTAAATAAAACATCCATAAATTCCTTGTTGACAGTGCACGAGCGCCATTGAGATTTTAATATCTCCTTTCGGCATCGTCGCAAATAATGCGTATCTCGAAATAGGGCAGTATTTACAGAGCCAGGAGCTCTCGGTACACACAACAGCGTTTCATGCGCCTAATGCAGGCCATTACTATGTTAATAAATGCACAGTCTTAATGTCAATAATAGAATTCATTAAATTTGCATTTGAACGAGGATCGTAAGTTACTTTTTACTGGGAATACGTTGCGATTTATGCCCGGCGAATGCAAAGAAACGGCGCGGGTGAATCATACGTATGCGAATTTATATGCTAATATCAATATTTGCTGGTGTACTCTGCTGAAACGCTGAAATTACATTTTAAATACATATGAGGAACCTGCACATTATAAATACGGGTCGCTCGGGCACGTAGGCGGTGGTGAATTTTATTTTTATCTACGAGCGCGTAAAACTATACAGGGTGAACCTTAAATAAGTACAAATACTTTTAACCAGCAGTACAGTTCACTGGGTAGAACACACAATTAAAAGATTTTTTACAAAAAAAAACCTGATTATTCAATCGAAAACTTATTGAAGACCGCCGCTGATCCGACTACGATACTAATATTTTTAAGAGTCATGGTGGATGAAAATTCCACAGCGTTGCCAGTGTTACACTAATGTCTTCGAATAGGCTTCAACAATGTCAACTAGAATTTTTAGACATGTCAAAGAATGATTGAAATATGTTAATTTATGAAAATATTAACTGCCCCTTTGCCATTCTAATACCTCACCAATAAATGGAAAATATAAACCAGATTCTCTACTCACAATCATAGTTCAATCTAAAATGTGGCCATTATCCATTTTTACTACAGATTTATCACAGTACGTTATCGTTTTCATTATCACTGATTATCACTACTTAGCAAATGTGCTTTTAGCATGTCAACCTTTTTCACTGTTTAAATAATGCGCCATATTTTATTTAATCACACTGTATTTCACGGAGAATACTAATTAAATACACAAGACACTTAAGAGAAGAACACTGCCCGTGAAAATAATAAGACGATTTAAATACATTTTATACGTCAGTGGCCCAACTTTTAGAACAGATGCGTCAAGCAGTGCATTACTTAAAGAAACCATTAGCCTAGTTCGGTTTCAGAAGATGCAAAAGTATCTCATATTAACTTTCAATTTACGTGTACTTGTTGAAATTATCGAATCCCATTTCACAAATATTACATGTTTTGTTTCCGCTTGCTTTTGCCACAGCTTATTCCTTTGCCTTGGACCATACTAGTGCACCGGTATCAACATAACCACAGACATAACCTTCATCAATCCTAGAAGAGAGGGCTGGTACGGGACAATTCGTCTACTGCTCGTGACACCTACCTGTTACCTGTGCCTACGACACCAGTTTCTTTTTTGCATGTTATTGACAGTACTTTTAAATATTTTACTTTGCCTTCTCTTGATATTGAAGGCATACATCAAACTAGTTATTTTGTTTTCCATGTTTTGTGTTTATTTTTAAAATCTGTTTCATGCACTACGAAGTACGAAATAATTAGCACTGACATTTTGTGACAATTTGTGATAATTTTTCAGTGTACAATGGTATTAACTGAAATATGGATAACTGTTTAAACATTTAGTTTTTCAGTAAGTAGCTGAGCTTTTATGCACGTTTATTGATAATTTTTGGAATCATTGAGCAAAGTAACTTCCTAAATACTTTAATTGATAGTATCGAATTTGCGGAAAATCATATTTTAATCGTTTATGATAATTTTTACTTTACTTATTGCTAAAAACAATTTTTAAATTACAAACAGCGGCAAAAATTGAATTTACGTTAAAAAATTATTTATCTTACAGACGATGGCCACCTCGCCTTCAGTAAATCATATGGTTTATTTTATTAGGTTATGACAGTGGTCTATCTGGTCAGCGGTACTCAAAAATTTTTAAAAATGACTCACTGGACTCATCTATATGACGAACTACACCTGCAGTTAAAATATTTGTACTTATTTAAGGTTCACCCTGTTATACAGGGTGTTCCATAAAACTTTCCATCTTAATAGTTTGTTTAATATGAAGTTTAGAAAAAATTCCAAAAGCTCTTTTGCTTAATGTCATACTCGAATGAATAGATAAGCGTAAGTCATATCGTATGATCTCCAGGTGCTCCAGATTTGAATTTCTTGAATATTTTTTGGGGGCTTCTGAATGTTAACAGGATCATTATCAATGACGTTTGAAAACGCACTGCTCAACTATAAAATGCATTCTCTTGTTCTCATTTCGTTACTAATCAGCCAATTAGTTGTAATCCGTTTTCCGAAAATCGCCGCGAGCTAAATCCTCAGTAAATTAGCGCGGCAAAGGAACGACAGCAGATTAAAAACCATAAACCAAAGTTGAATAATTGCGGAATGCGTTTTTGCGACCCGACTTGCATTAACATCGCGGCGCATATGTTGCGCCTGAACGTAATAAATTACAAAGGCCGTCTGGGAGGCTAGGAAAGTGAATATTAAAGGAAAAGATAAAATTTAATGAGATTCCCAAGTGTGACATAATGACGCTAATTAAGTCTGTCGCAGTTTTTCCTTTTAAGCGAAGTTTGATATTTCCTGCTTCATTATTAATGAATTAAATACGTAGTTAGTCGTCGGATTAATACAGTCTTCATTTTTTTATATACAGGGCGATTTGACGCAGAATTTCGCCTCACTGTTATTTAAAAACTTGTGACTGGCAAGAAGAAGTTGACATTATTGACAACTGGCATGCACTTTATCACTTACTGCACAATAAAAGGGAGAACGCACTATGCGGTCGCAGTCTAGGCGGTTTGCGAACCGTTCTGTGCCGAGCTGATCGCTGCAAATATTCCAACAATGAAGACAACTTTTTGGAATAAGTACTTTTCATCATCTGTCTCTTTGACAAAACTTTCAACCTGTTCCTTGGAAAAATTATGGATTTTCTGGGTCTATAACCACTTGATTTCGTTTTGAGGAAGACAATAACATTGGTATATTTACTAATATCCATATTTTTATTCAAATAAATTGTAGTTCGCAACATGCTACAATTATTTTATTACTGTTTTAGAAAGGTATTTTAAGCTAATATAAATCAAATCTCCTACAATTCCTATCAATAAAGTCATATGTATGTTCTCTGATACCAAACATCTAGGTATGCTAATGGACAATTCCACAGACAAAGCTCTATTCAATAATTATCTAAAGAAAATAATTTAATTTACTAACCTGCTAATGAAACACTCTATAAATATCTAACTTCACTTTTTGGCAGTGGGAACACGACAAATTCAACCACAATAGATGAGATCTGACCTATTTCTGTATTTTTAGGATTGCTTCTTCAGGTGGTCTCCTTTAAATTGAATCAAATATCTAACTATAAAAATTAAAATTATTTGAAGTTAAATATCGACAATGACAAAAAGTGACATCCTGTCAATGAATTAAATATGACAATACCTACTTGAAAAATTTTTACCTTTTATGTAAAAGTTTTTATATATTTTTAGGTATTAATAATATTGTGTGAAACTAACTACTCAGTGGACAAAAGCCCCAACCTGCGTTGAATTACACCCACAATATCTACCCATATATTCCTTATTATTAGCTTTTGTATCAGTTTTTTACTGGTTGAATTTGTCGTGTTCCCACTGCCAAAAAGTGAAGTTAGATATTTATAGAGTGTTTCATTAGCAGGTTAGTAAATTAAATTATTTTCTTTAGATAATTATTGAATAGAGCTTTGTCTGTGGAATTGTTCATTAGCATACCTAGATGTTTGGTATCAGAGAACATACATATGACTTCATTGATAGGAATTGTAGGAGATTTGATTTATATTAATTTAAAATACCTTTCTAAAACAGTAAAAAAATGTTACAAAAGCTAATAATAAGGAATATATGGGTAAATATTGTGGTTGTAATTCAACGCAGGTTGGGGCGTATTTGTCCACTGAGTAGTTAGTTTCACACAATATTATTAATACCTAAAAATATATAAAAAATGGAATAATTACTCCATAATGTAGAGGGTGAACATTTTAAAAATAACTGCGGCAAGTATGGTAAAATAACTTTCGCCAAAATATTACATACCTTTTTTTCGGCACACCAAATATCAAATTTTGCATGCTTTTTGGCACAATGTCTTCGATTTCTGAGGAATCAATATACATAAGGCAACTTCCGCCTCAATTTCTATTTCAGAATTTTCAGATCACTATAGAATATGCGTCACACATACTGAAGTTTTATCAATAATTAATAACGAGTTGAATTATTGGGATTTAATGTTCACAAACGTTCACAGATATCAGAATTTTCGAAAATATTTGTATATAGTTTGTAAGCATCGTACCATATCAACAGCCTTTAGACGTTAGTTAAAGTTGTTTAAATAAAATAGTCTAGCGATCATATTAGCAAATGCAATCGAGGATTATGTCGAAACTGCTTGAATATTTATTGACAATGTAACGAAAAACATTACGTGGTGTGCCTAAAACACCGTTATTCGTAACTTGTATCGAAAATAGCTATTTCAAAACCCACTTTCACTTTCGAACATACTTATACGAACACACAATCAAACCATTCATTTTATCGACAATAAACAATAGTATCTTGTTTTTAGACAGGGTGTTAAAAATTTAGGCAATAAGATGTAAAGCTTAGCCCACGAGAGATTTCCCACATTTTCGCGGGCACCCTGTGTATGAGTAAATATTTAGTAGTTAATTTCACACGATATTATTAATACCTAATAAAAATGTATCTAAGTACTTATACAAAATATACTGGTGCATTTTGATGACATTAAATTGTGATTCTATAATAATAAAAGATATGTAATTTTACTGTGTTTTTATAGCTGTAGGAGTGTAACATCGAGCTTCTGCCAACTAATACCTACCAATGTTTTTAAAACGTGCTTCCCAGCCGAAAGAGAATTTATGAGGTACAGCGGCCGGCTGGCATAGTTTCTACAAAAAAGATTAAAGATTGCGGAACTTACATTTTCATATTCCCATCCATAGAGTCTTAATACAGTGCCTAATGGATGAAAGCTGGTGGCAGACGTGGATATATATACCGCATGAATCATATCCCTTACAAAAATAAATCAAGGGGAAATCTTCCGAGATAGATAAGATATGTTGCTTCTATCTTATTTTATTATTCATTTTCCGGGCAACCTTCCATTAGGGACAATTTGTTAGAAACACCCACATATGTGCATCATTATTCATTCACTCAAACCATCCTCCTCAGGAAATTTCGGACTGCTTATATTTTTCATTTCATGCAGATTCCCGTATCCTGAAAGGGGAATAAGTGTAATGCGTTCTTACGGAACGAAAATAACACCTACACTCTTTCTTAGTCAGACAGCGCTGTAAAAAATTGCTAATGCTTATCTACTTTCCATCGCTCCCTCCCATAAAAATTGTTATGGAAATTAATGGCTTTAGTTTATGCCTAATATAGTCGTTATCTATTTTCTGTTTGCAGGGTAGTGCGTAAGTGATGTCCCATAGAGACCTACTAAATTTTTCACCTCAAAATATTACGATTTAAAACAACTTGCCTTAGTAATAAAATGTTGATAGATAATAAAGATACCCTGTATCTTTACCATTACTTACCCTGTAGGTATAGGGTGAAAAAAAAAATTATTCCATACTTTAAATACCTTTAGTGAGAATGACGTAGAAACTTAACAAAGAGTTTCTGATTGTAAGAAATCCAATTTTGAACTTCACCCAAGCAGCACAGACTGGTCGGGTTGACGTCGGCCTGAAGTCGGTAGCCGACGTCCTCGCCACGGCGTTCCGACCAGTTTTTATACGAAAATGGTCACACAAACTCCGGTCGACCCGACGTCACCCTGTTGACTAATAAAGTAGCGTTAGGTGTGAATGTTTGTACCTACTTCCACGTCACATTAGATACGACAAATATTACCTAACATAACATTTTCTATAATTTACGTACAAATTTTTCTATATAAATCAGACAAGTACTATATTTTTGTTCAGTTTATACTAATTTTGTAGCTAATAATCCTGCAGCTCATTTTAATAGAAGGTATGCGTCTACTCGTATAGGATTCAGTATATTAATAAAATATAATTATAAGGATATAAGTTTCGAGACCTTCAAACACTGAAATTATAAACGCATGCAATTTTATTGATTATATTGGACAAAATAGACCATTAAAATTTAAGCGCCATTAAATGAACACTTTTTTATCAATATATATTTTTATTTTGTATTTTTTAGAAAATATTTTTTTTATTAGTAATGTCAAGAATAAAAAGATCAAGTGTAAGAACTAACTTCTCATACAATATATAATCTTAAAATCGTAAAATCACTCTTCAGATATTAAAAATGGAAAATTATTGTGCATTCCTCCAAAATGGCTTCCTATTATTTTTATAAAAAGATGTCGACGTCGGCAATACCGATCCGTTATATCCCTATGATTTAAAGTTATTTTTGGTGTAAACGAATATAATTGCTCCAGTCATATTAAGTTTATTTATTTACCTTAATTATATACCAGTCCTCTCATTTGGTATAATAAACTCCCATTTCTATATACTAACTGAAGAAGTCAAAATTTCTTCACCAAGTTGTACTAATTATGTACTTTAAAAAAACAAAATATAATAATGGTAAACAAAAGTACTCTTCCAACATATTTACTGTACAGTAGGTATACTATATTATACTTGTTGCATGTAGATCTACAAAGGAGGTATAAACATACAACTCTTACGACTAACCTAACTTTCCATTGTTTTCAGGCGTGTTCGTGCAGTTAAAATTAAGATTGTATTAGTGCAGTTATAGTTGAGTATTCTTTCTCGGATGCAGAACTTTGTGGATATATTTTTTTATTATGTTTTTATATATTACCTCTGTAACATTATTAGCTGTTTTTCCCCACCTAGTAATTAGTACTGACTCTCAGGTGGTGTACTCTAAATAAATAAATAGTTTCGTATTATTGACAATAAAATGACTGATGTATTTAAAATATTTGATACATAATGATTTTCCGGTGACCTCGGCTATTCTCAGGCTAGGCTTTGTGGGGATAGATCGCTGTCGTGATCTCCGATAATGGTCTCCATTTACTTAAATTATTCATTATCAGATTTCTTAATACTTGACAGTTTTCATTACTTCACTAACAATATAGGTAACGTCATGTCAAGCGTCAAAACGTTTCAAATACGTGTGGTTGGTGTATAGGTCAAAATATGGTATAAACACCGACGTCGGCTGTACCTACCTCATCCGACATTACAATTAGTATTAAATAATTTAGAGTAGCGACGTCGGTGTGGATGACATTAACTGACGTATGTCATTGGCTAGAGATAGTTCAAAACACCGACGTCGGCTTATCCGACCTGTTTTATTATTCATTTATTGTTATTTAAAACATGGAACAGGTCGAAATACCGACGTCGACATTGCCGACGTCGTTGTGACGTCGGCAATACTAACGTAAGCGGTTTCTACCAAAATTACTTAAAATTCGACCATAGACGTAATGCTATACCAATTTTGTAGTCATAATTTGTAGGTATAATTTTGGTATAAAACTAGTCGTTAGTTAAATTCGGTGTGGTTTGTGCTGCTTGGGCATTGTAACCCTCTACAAGTTATCTAAATATTCAGGATGAAAAAGACTTTTATCTACTTCCATTTAGTAATATGAAAAATGATAATACACTTTTTATAATTAGAAATATACCAGAAGTAGATGTGATGAGGCAATTTAAGTTCTAACGAATTCTCAACGTAGCCTTCTACCCCCGTAACGCCTACACTGCCATCAACCAGAATGGTGGTTCAAGACTAAAAAAAATGTCCAGTGTATTCTTCAATCCAGGCTTTGTTGCAATAATTTTTGAAATGCGTCCGAAAGTATTAATTTTAAGGTAAAAGTAGTTGGAAAGAGGTCAAAAAATACAAAAAGACTTTATTTTACATCATCGACGTTTCGACATGTATGATGTCATCATCAGGATGCGAAAGTATTAACTCCGACAGGCTGAGAAGTACATTTTTCTTTTCTGTACAATGCAAAAAACCATCTGTAAGTTGCATTACAAGGACGAAGTTCAACGTATTTTTGAAAAATATTTAGTTAATACCTGCTACATTTCCTTTTGATATAACAAATTCTCAGACAATTTTTGTTTTTGTACTTGGGATCATGATTATATAAAGGTCATTGTATTGAATATGACCTAATATTAACTAACTTAATTCTTTGTGACGACAAGCACCAAAAATGCCGATTATCATAAGCAACCTCTCTGTTGTCTTGTCAAACAATTCTTATAACTGTTGCCAATCCTGCCGTATGCATATTCCGCCAATTTATTCGCTAATATTTGTACGGTAGAACCAGTTGACAAGACAACAGAGAAACATCAACATAGCAACCGCCTACTGTGATGTTTAGAGTAAATATAAATATATAAATAGTTTAGGAAAACTATTTTTATTTTTTTTTCCGCGCAAACTCTTGGTTGTTTGAAAAAATTACAAGAGGGAAAAAAGTAGTAAAATTAGGTGCGGTATTTACAAAAAAAATGTTTTCTTGAAATCGGTCATTGCAGGAAAAAGTTCTGAAAGAAATAAATCTAGGGGTTGCTTATTCCCGCCCTCCAGAAACATGAGCCAAGGAATAGACACCACCACAAAATAGCTTTTGACTAGCTGATAATGTGTAGCAAAATTGAAATTTCTAAGTGTAACCGTTAAGGAAAAATATAAAAACTATATTTTTCCGCCATTTCGAGAGTCGAATATCTCAACAGAAAGGACCCAAATTGAAAAATTTCATATGAAGATTCCCCCCTGAAATGGCTTGTGGAATACACTGGTAAAATATTTGACCATCATTCTGATGCATATTGTATCTACAGGGTGTCCAGAAACTCTCCTGACAAACGAAGACCGGAGATTCCTCAGATAATTTTAAGACAATTTAACCCAATTCACCTAGTCCAAAAATGCTTCCTAAGGAACCTAGAGCTCTTTGAAGATGGCGCCTTGTAAATAGTTTTGGTTAAATACCTCCAGAACGCTTCTACTTAGAAAAACAAAAACTGGTATGCTTGTTTAGCCTTCAGTAGCCTAATGACTTAAAGTAAGAGTACCTTTTAGTACTAGAATACCTGAAAATTTAATAATCTAGTGTCACAAATGCTAAAAAGTTAAAGACGAAAAAGTTATGCGTTAAAATATCCGTTGACCTACCCAAAACGGACGCCTATGACCGGTACTAGAAATTCGCAGTTGATGGAATCGATTCATCTCTGAAGGCTAAACAAGCATACCACTTTTTGTTTTTCTAAGTAGAAGCGTTCTGGAGGTATTTAAACAAAACTATTTACAAGGCGCCATCTTCAAAGAGCTCTAGTTCCCTTAGGAAGCATTTTCGGACTAGGTGAATTGGGTTAAATTGTCTTAAAATTATCTGAGGAATCTCCGGTCTTTGTTTGTCAGGAGAGTTTCTGGACACCCTGTATATATCGGCAAGATATAAATACATCCAAAAAATATTTTTGTATAATTGTTTTTCGTTATTATTTTTATTTTGTTTTTGTTTTAAAAAGGTATATTTTAACTTATTAGTTATTTTTTTCTATCTGTTATGTACCCTTACCCTATCCAATCCTTCCTGGCAAAGAATACTTCTACCTTCAATTAGTCCTTGCTGTAAAAATAATTTAAAATTACATAATAACATTTAATCAAAATATGTGTTTAGCATTTGTTTTTTTTTTCCAAATGGTTCAGATTTACATTCATTATTATATACTTAATTTTATTTGAAATTATTATTGACGAAATTGATAAATAAATACGGTCCTGTATATTCTGATGAGATAAACCATACACTTGAGAGAAGTTTAAAATTTTAAGTATATTAATATACTTAAATATAAATTAGATTTGTTTCCGTGTATTTAACTAAAATAATGTGTATATTTCATGTATAATTGAAAGGAAATTAATGGTCCAATGTTGGCTAGCCTCTAATGTCCTCGCAAATGGAATTTTAATACACGACTTTTGGGAGTTTTTCAGATGATCAACTGAGCACTGAAAGTTTAATGACAATGTAAATTAGCGTCCCTTAACGGAACACAACGAAATACGTTTCATCGGATCGAGATCGGGCCGAAGTCACGGTAAATTATGAGCAAACATTCCTTCTGCCTTAGACTAACTAAAAAGCTTTCGGAGTATTTAGGCGCAAATGCATAAAAAGTCCCATCTACTCTTTTAATATTTATCTCTTCAGCGATTTACAGAGTCACTGAATTTAATGAACATCTTTTATGTTCGAATTTGCATAATGTTTGCGCTTTGATACGCAAAACAAGTTTTCGTTGCGATGGGATTCTCATAAAAACTTACTTGGAGCTCGATTTTTCAGGGTCTTTGAGTCACCCTAATATTTTTAAAATTCAAGGATACGCGTTAACGGCATTTCCATAATTTAGACGTAACTCGCACGTCCCGGGTCGAAAAGTCGCCATATAATCGAATTAAACTAAAATATGCTACAGCCAATCATAAATGTGTTCCTAATACAACATTGGCATCACCTATTTATCGTGACTCAAAAGCATTTTGATATACTTCAGGAAATGAGTACTGGCATCATTTTAAATTTTTTAAAGAAATGATTATAAGCGGTCTTTCGTTACGAAAATACAGGGAGTTGAATTGTTATAAAAAATTATTAAACTTGAAGTTATTTTATAAAATTTAATGTATGAAGTAAGCACCTAAGGACAATTATTTAAAAGTGTAATACTTTCTTAAATAATCAGTGTCCTTGGTATATACTGAAAAAAAGACCAGCAACTTCACAAATATACTTTGTAAGAATATCATTATAATTGTTTTAAATAATTCCAAAAATTATGATATTATTACACCGAGACTTGTAATTTTACAAGAAAAATACCAATATACAATAATACCATAAACTTCCTATGTAATTATAAAATAATGTGTACATTTATAGAATATATTGGAATACATTCACAATTAACAATGTGAATTCTATCTCTACATTGTAAAATTACTGAATATTCTAAATTCACTATATAATTGACTATAAAAATACGCTTAATGTGTGTGTGAAGATATTACTAATTTTAAAAAGCACTACCACTAACCGTTGAGGGCGCTGGGTGGTACGCCTTCATTATTTCTTGCTTCATTTCGACGAATGCAGCGTGTACCTAGGACCTAGGTACTTACATAATTTAGTGAGTAGTGACTAGCAAAATAATCATATCTACAGTGACTTGTGAGTGCTTTAATAACAATAAGTTGTTTTGTCTTATAACAACCTATACAAGATAAAGTAATAGGTATGTATTTTATACAGAATTAAGGAAGCAAAGGAACAACCAGGTACCAACTGTAGATTGAACTCTGTTCATTTTACATAATATATAAAAAATATATTATTTTCTACGTTAAAATTATATTTTATGTAGGTTCTGGAGGATCAACATGATTTAAGTTGTAGATACCTATATACTACACATTAGATCTCGCTTGAATATTATAAAAAGTTAAATTTATTTTTTTGTGTTTATAAGAAACTTTTTTTTATATATTATACAATATATAGTTTTACATTGTTATACATGTTTTTTATAAGTGTTCTGTTTAGCCTAACTATACAGGTACCAAATTAAATAAAATATTTTATTTTTCATAATTTAACTATATTTATCATATGAAACCAGAATTTGTGTAGTCGACAATTTTATGACGTTTTTACTAATCTATCAAAAAGTAAAATATATTCGTTATATTCGTAGCGTACCACTTAACTGTACCTACATGTCTTTCTAATTTTAAAAAATTAAACAAAATAAGGCAGTTAGTTTATTGAAGATATAGCTGTAACTACGGATAAGCTAACTGAGCTGAACTTATATACAGTGCTGTCGAAAAGTAACGAATGAATTCATTATTTTTGAAATTGAGAATTGAAAAAATCCCCTGCCACGTCGATTTTATTTTAAAAAAATGCACTTTTTGACATATGACTCGTCACCGTTGTTCGAGATATGACGTCATCAACAATTTTTTTTTAATAGCTACCCCTAATTTTGATCATGCCATTTGAAAGAGCGTGTCATTCTACATACATACATCATGAAAAATTATGGTATTACATAACAAAAATTTCAAGAAAATAATGTTTGAAATTTAATTTTCACAATACTGTGCACCTCCCCATTATGCAACACTTGTCCGTGCTTATTTAGATGAGCTGTTCCCGAATCGTTAGATAGGGAGAAGGGGGCCGATTGAGTGGCCAGTCAGATCGCCTGATTTGACACTCCTAGATTCTTTCTTGTGGGGATACTTAAAAAACAAAGTATACGTTACTAGACCGGTTAATTTAGAAGATTTAAAAGCAAGAATTCGTCACGAGATACATCGTATGGCTCCTGAAGTTATTGATAATGTCCTAAAAGAATGTATTAATCGTCTTGGTTACTATCAGGCAGCCAACGGTGCACAATTTGAACATTTAATTTAGTCGATTTTTTACATAATCATTATCATTTTCAGTATTGTGAAAATTAAATTTTAAAATCTTCAAACATTATTTTCTTTAAATTTTTGTTATGAAACACCATAATTTCTCATGATGTATGTATGTAGAATGACACGCTCTTTCAAAAGGCATGGTCAAAATTGGGGGTTGCTATTTAAAAAAATTGTCGATGACGTCATATCTCGAATAACGATGACGTCACAAATGTGGGTCATATGTCAAAAACTGTCATTTTTAAAAACAAAATCGACGTGCCAGGGGATTTTTTCGAAAATTTTAAAAATAATAAATTTTTTCGTTACTTTTCGAAAGCACTGTATAATCGGTTAGGAATAATACGATTTTGTAAATATAATTTTTTCACACGATTTGTACAATATTTTTTAATTATAAATTTAAAAAGGATTAATCTGCAGATGACAAGGAGACTATAATATAAATAACTATTACTTTCAATTTAAATGAGTCCTGAATGCCAAAAGACAAAGTACTTCATTTTTGATATATATATTGTAATGGACACAAAAAGGAAATATAAATAAAAGTTTCAATTGGTATAAAAAGGACGAATTTAAAAAGTATATTTAGTATATTTATAAATGTTTAGTTATTAGTTAGTAAATGTTTGAAGTTTATAAAGCAATATAAATAGATATCAAAATAAAATAATAAAATGTAAAGAAAAAAGTATGTTCAACTTAGTTTATAATTAGTATAGTTAGTGTAGTGTATTAAAAACTCTCTGTGAGAAAGCAAAAACGTCGCATAGGAACGAAAAGATAAAATATAAAAAAAAGGAAGTTGTTGATTTGGAAAATAAATAAGATACGAGATTTTGGAGAAGACAAAAAAATTTTGGAAGAATTGTAAGAAATTAGTAAGAAAGAAACCGTACCTGAATAAATAAAGTTAACCTACAAGTATAACAAACATTGTATATCGAAATCCAATCCAGCAGAGCGAATAAAACTACATTGAGGGTTATATTCACTATTTACCACAGCACAGGGAAAATATAACCAAGAAAACTACAGTAAAAGGTATTATATTTTAATGACAATCTGTTACAAGACCGAAGCAGTGAGTACTGGACATTTGCAAAGCGGGTGTCAAAGAAATCTGACAGTTAGAAGGCGCTAAATTCAAACAACAGTGAGCAGTTCTACAAGGCATCTACAGATAAACACAAGTATTTAGAGACAATCACAGACGAGAAAACGACAGAAAATTGGAAGGTAAAATATTAGACTTTTATTAAATGGTGTTTCAAGACTGATTTAAGGGACTTTGAACAGGGTTATAAAAATTTTATAGTTGCTAATGATAATGTTGTTAATTATAGAAATTAAGTGGAGCAGGTTTTACGTAGGGTAATTTTAAATACTTTAAATAAATATTGGATGATATCTATTTATAATAAAATTGTCTTAATTTTTTTATATAAAAAAAAATATAATTTTTAATACAAACTTCACTGAACCGCTCCTGAGAGAAAGGTTTCTCATGCTAATAATTAAAAATTTTGATTAACTTGTTTCATAAAATAAAAATAAATAATAATGATAATAAAGAATATTAATGTCTGAAGCAAAATAAAAAAAAAATACAATTCAAGAACTTTGTTGAAAATTAAACTTAAAAAGTGTTATACTTCAGACTGGTGCTTTAGAAAAGAACGGTAAGTGATATAATTCTGAGCTATCCGGGAAAACACACATACACATAAAATTTCACATTACAATATATATATATATATATATATATATATATATATATATATATATATATATATATATATATATATATATATATATATATATATGATATAGAAGAAATTTTATTTCGCTTTGGAAATAAATTTTAAATTTTTTTTGCAGGGAGATTCAGTTAGTTCTTAATTTTCTCTATCCTCTCTTCAAATATTTGTAATAAGTCATAGTTAACCCTATATAGATTACTTTGTTGAACAAGTATTTAGTATACTATTTTATGGGAAAGTCAATGAAGTAAGGTAAAGTAAAGGAATAATTTGACGTATGATGAGCAACGAATTTTGCCACTATTACGCCCATCCCAATGCGTATATTAATCAGAGCCATCAAAGTCCCGCACAATATCGTCACAATGGGCATCGAAATCTACCTTGAGTTAATCATTTGTAATAATTCAGAATCCTTTCGCTCCCTCCGCAAACACGGATTATTTGAACAATAATCGATAAGGTCCCGATTGTACGCAAATACCGGAGCGTAAATAAGTATAAATAACAATCGCAGGCAGTTGCGTCGGTTTAGCGTATTTGTTGAAGTGGTCCGAAGGGGATCCGTCGAGCCAACTTGTCATTGTCACATAACATGGAACTGGCTATACACGCCAAACGCAGACCCTCTTTTCAATACGGAAATCTGTTTTATGATATGTTAGCAAACATAATGTGTGTTTCGGATTTTATACGTTTGAAATGTGGGCCTGTGGGGAACCCAATCGGTCAATATTTCCGTCGGAGTGGAGCTTCAAGAGATTTGCTCAGGCCATTACGTTGCGCTGCCGACTTATCGGTAAGGATTAACGTTTTGCAAATTAATAATCAATTAATAATGAAGTTACATGTAGTGCGTGCAATACATCACACAGAATCCAAAATTTTATTTAATATTTGTTTTTATTATTGATACGACGAATCCTTCGGCCACGGTCGAAGATTTCCATCCTCTGTGGCGCTTCAAACTACATATATCGCCCTCCGCATTATCAAGAAGTGTAACTGAAGTTCTCCGAAAACAGTGACCAGTATAGGCATAAAAATTTGGTAATTTTAAGTATTTTGCTATTAAACTAGGCATATTTCCAATACAATTTATTCCAAGAGCTTCATTAAAACATCTTTTATTTTTATACTCAAGAAACAATCGGCGACTGGTAGCATAACTTGGACGAAGAGCAGCATATTTTCGGTAAATGTCAATATAATCTAAATTTACCCGTAAAAATTCGTTGTATATTCGTTTTTGTATCGGGTACTTTAACAATCAAAATGGAATCTTTATCTTGTATGTCATCGACCGTCATTTTAGTAAGTTCTTCACGGAGGCAAGCACCCGAAATGCACAGTATTAAAACGACCTAAAAGAAAATCATTGACGGTATTTAGTAATTTAAAAAACACATAAAACAATCATTACAAATCTATCCTAACCATCAAAGAAATGTTATCATCTGCCTGTCTTATGAATTGATTAACTTCCGCTCGAGTTAATACCTTGGATTTCTTAGGATAATTTCCAACTGATAATGTTTTCAAATATGGAACCAACTTGGTAAATTTCTTAAAATCCACGTTTTCTTTAAGATAGAATATACTGCCCATAACGTAGAAGACTTCACCTTCTTAGACTTTTCTGCAAAATATGTCAACAGCACATTTTCGGATATATTTCTTGCTTTATTTGCTTCACACCATTCTTTAAATTGCTGACGTGCATTTTGATACTGTCGCCTCGATTTCTCCGGTAAAAGATTTGAAATAGGTGGGGTACTGCTTAGTTCATCGTCGCTCAAAATTTCCATTATTTTACAGTTAAAAATATCAGGTACTGACTGACACTAGCAAAATGTCACTTTCAAATAATTATTGTTGTCAACAATTGCCATTTTTATTATAACAGTGATTACTTGATTTTGAAAAATATTTTAAGCCAGTTCCACAATATTTTTTTGTATTAAATTAATACATTACTAAACTTATTTTAGAATAAATTTAAGCGACACTTTTAATCCTAATAACAACATACTCTTCATATTCATTTTAGACAAATTTTAGAATTTTCTAAATTTTGACTTATGATTATAGGTAAATCATTTTCCATATTTAATGATCCGCAGCATGATTTTCTTACCGCAGATTTTGAAGCATGGGTGTAAACAAGTATATCGGCTGTTTTACGATTATCTAAGATCAATTATAACTTGATAGTTTGGTGGTCCAAAAATATTCAAAAGACAACCAAAACTAGATTTTCAGAATTACTGAGACATGCATATCTGGCGGTAATGCAGCAATCAGCTCCGCAGCTCCAACTGTTCTGGAATTTGGTGGGCAATAGACAGGCCGAAAGCTAACACCATGAAGCTTAGCAGACTACTGGAGGATGTGGAAAGCCAAGCATCCTGCTTATTGCATCATATGGCTAAAAAACAAGTGTATTATATTGCTATTATGTACTACAAGCCGCCTTTAAAATCTAACGGCGACTAAAGTGCTTTATAGTGTGGTGCCAATTTTGGTTGTATAGTTGAAGTATAAACATTCTTAAAATGTAACTTATGCTGTTTTATAAGATTTGTTTCATAAAATACCATCATGTCATAAATTGCTAGTTGGGAGAACGTCATGATATGTCTTAAAAAAGAACCTGTAAAATATCAATTAACTGGTTCTAAATAAGGACGGCAGTGTTATCATAAACAAGGAATAATAGCTCGATACACTATTCGTATCGACGTGGCGAATGGAAATCAAGCAGAGAATAGTGTAAATGGGAATTAGGCGCAGTTCGATTGCTTGTTCACGGTTTGTTTAATAATATCTCATTTCGAAATCATAGGAAACACGAAGCATCAATCCGCTTGAAGTGGTTGATTTCCATATGTAGATATGTGTGCACACAGCGAAAATTCAATAATGTAAATTAATGGCAACTTTGTAACGAGATCAATCTGGATGGTGCGGCTGCAGTCTGCAGCAGACTGCTCCGGAATATGCATTGGCGTACTGTTTAACGGCTGACAACAATAGAGGAGAGGATGAAACATTGCTCCAAAGACATCACTGAAGAATTTGTTGAACTATATTCGTCTAATAAAAATTTATCTCTGAAAAATATACATTTATATGTATAAAAAAAGTGGCATAACTCAAAATTTATCATTTCGTTAGCGTTTGAATACGAGGTGCGACAATTAAGGGAATTTAGTTATAACTCGGAAACTGGCAATACTACATCATTTGTCAACGTTTTTCTAGATAGGGCGGACCTTCCTTTTAGTTTTAGTTCAAGGTTGAAGTGTATAGCACGTTTGGTTTGTGTTTTATATAATTTTTTTAGTGGCGTCATGAAATTGACTGGCTCAAATTACAAGCAACGTGTTGAGATTCAATTTTTAGTGAAATCTGGCGAAAATCCTCGGAAATCCTTCGAAAATTGCAGGTGGTGTATGGAGACGAGTGCATGTCGAAAACACGCGTGTCTGAATGGGCTGAACGGTCCCCTCTCGTACAGACGCGAATGTTGACCGTTTGCGTGCACTGATCACGTCTGACCAGCGCCTAAGCATTCGTGCGTTGTCTGACGAGTTAAACGCCAACAAAGAAACCGTTTGCAAGATGTTACACGAAAATTTGAATATGCGAAAGATTTTCGCAAAAATGGTGCCAAAAGTTCTCACCTGTGAACAGAATGACATGGGAAAATCGATCTGCGAGGATTTGTTGTCCCGCATTCGGAGCGGCGGTAGAGACTGGATGAGTCGGGTAGTCACTGGAGATGAGACTTAGATATTTAAGTATGACCCTGAGACCCATAAACAAAGTCAGCAATGGGTGGGAAAAGGTGAAGAGCGGCTAACGAAAGCGAGGATGTCCAAATCACGACTGAAGGCAATGTTGATCGTCTTTTTAGATATCCAAGGCATCATTCATCGTGAATATGTTCCGAGAATGGCTGGATCTTGTACCACGACAACGCGCCAGCCCATTCCTCGTTCATTGTGCAAGAGTTTTTGGCAAAAAAAGTCATTCAAACGTTGCTGCACCCACCCTATAGCCCCGATATTGCCCCCTGCAATTTTTTTTTATTCTCCAAGATGAAGTCGCACCTCAAGGGACTCGTCATGGCAGTGTATAGGAGGTCAAACAAGCTATAACCGTGGTGCTGAACGGATTAACTGCGGAGGATTACCAAGGGTGCTTCCAATCGTGGTAGCAACGTTGGAATCGTTGTGTAGTGTTAGAGGGAGACTATTGCGAAGGTCGATAATAAAATTTTGATGAAATTTAATTTGCTTGTTTTTTCATTTACAAATTCCCGGAACTTAAATGCCACACCTCGTATTTCAATTCTCCAAAATAATAATGCGGGAATACTGCTACTACTAGAAGATAAAATTCAAGGAGTGTGTTCAGTGTAAACGCCGGACGTATCGCATTCAGAATGAACAACAGGAATAATGTTACTAAGTAGTGACAGTGGTAACTTTGATCAAAGAATGTGTGATAGTCACAACTTTACTGCTACAGCCTTGTTGGATACTTTGTAGTAAACATTTCTTGAAAGTAACATATTAACGGTTCTCGTTACCGATGCTGAAGTATCAATTAATTTTAAGTTGCCCTTGTCAAAGCAAACAACTTTGATATGATTTGTGCCATTATTGCAAAATGTTAACCATAACTTCACAGATAAAGCTTCTGTCGTTATTTCTGCTTGAAATTTAATAAATTGATGCAAAAAAATTATTGTCACTTCCGACAAACAACAAAAAAATAGCTTTCACTATCTATAGTATCACTTGTTAATATTTGCCTAATACCTGTTTAATTTAGTATTTTGATAATGGATATGGAATATGTAAAAACAAATGAAATGTAACAATATTAACTGTCAGACAAAACAATACTAATATGAAAGAGTGGTGGGAAAATGTAAGTTCCTTAAAAGTTGCGGTTTCCAGGCCACGACGTCGTTGGAACGTGAACGTAAAAGTTAAGTGCCCATGTTTAGTGCCAAAATACTTTAAAATTTCAACAATAGTCGTAGCTACGCTCCAACAACTAATTGCACTAGTTGGGAATGTATGAATAAATACAATTAAAGTCACCTATTCCTTTATCTTCTATCTATACAGAATTCGGTTAAAACAAATATACATTGCTTTACTTCGAAATGTTTAAAAAAAATGATACATTTAATATAAATTAAAGTAAATAATAAATTAGAAAGAAATACACAATAACAAAAATTACATTTCCCAAGTGAATAAAACTTAATAGTCTTAGCCAGTATAGAGCCCTAGTTTATATATAAAAATAAAGTATCAAAATAGGTGTCTAATAAATTTTCCGACAGACCTTAAAACACGTTTTTTTTTTCAAAAATAACATTTTCTATTTGTGTATAACTAAATAAAAACTTTCCAACAATTTTTGAAATAAGATAATTTTACTATTGAAATTAATGGAAAGAATTTTAAGTAATAAATTATCATCTTGCTATACTGCAATTATAACTCTTAATGTAACATCAAATTTGGTACTTCTAAGTTAAAGCGTTGTAGAGATATTTTCACTACACCCTGTATTAAAATTATACGTTTTATATTGCTAATTGAACTTTTAGTTGACTTTAAAGGTATTAGCTAATATAATTTGAATAAATCTATGCTGTTATAATCTACAGCAATCTGTTAGATACAAACAAAGGCAGAACTTCTGCCTTAACACAACCAAACGGCATTTTATGTTTTTTTTTATTAGATTTGCTTCTATGAACACCATTAAACAAATCTAATACATCTAATATACATTATTTAAAATTACAAGAACGATGTTACCGTCTATTCTGCATTTATTTCTAGGCACATCATTCAAAATCTAAACAAAATTATAAAATTTAATACATCTGTGTATATTATTTTAATATTTTTAGCTATATTTTCTTCATGAATTCACTTATTCTCGACTCAGCTCTACATACCTCAAAGAGGTATGTATATAAGTTAATTGTGTTTATATTTACGCGCAATGTTTATTCTGCTTTGCAGTATATATCTTTCTCGTCTTGCGTAATTATCGTTTTACCTCGAAACAGAAAGTGAAAAATAAACAAGGTCCCATCTCCACGAAGCTTTGTGACGGTATTGGTTACGTGGTTGTAGTTTTATCCTGCAAAGGATAATACACTGTTACGCATATTCAGCTCTACAACGAGATTACGCTTCATACGAATATTTTAAGGCTTATAATTTACACTCATTATACAGTTAAAACAAATATACATACATAATATATTTTCAAACATTTCAGAAACACAGGAAGTTACATGATATATAGAGGGTGTATCAAAATAATCTCGAAAAATTGTAAAGGACGATTCTCTGATGAAAATTAATAGGGGTTTTTGGTATACAGGGTGTTAAAAAAAGAGTGTAAAATATTTCAGGAGGTAATAGTATTAACCAAAATAAGCAGAAAAGTCTTAATGAACATGGGTCCGCAAAGTAACGGTTGCGGAGATATGGACCACTATTCAAACATTTTATTTTATTAGGAATAAACCGACAAAGGAAGCTTTTAACAAACAAAAAACAGAGTTACAGAAGATGTTCTAAGTGCCCTTCGTCCATTTCCAAGCAGGCACGACATATTCGTCTCAACGATATTCGAACTCTTTCGAAAACACCCTCCTTGGTTTGGATATCTTGACACTTTTGATTAATCCGTAGCTGCAGCTCTTCCAGGCTATTTACAGGAGTACCATACACTAATGTCTTCAAATATCCTCAAACAAAGAAATCTAGAGGGTTCAGATCAGGCGATCTTGGAGGCCATAAAACAGGTCCGGCCCTTCCTACCCATCTATGAGGAAAAGTTTGGTGTAAATGCTCTCTAACGACCATGGAAAAATGAGCTGGAGCATCATCATGCTGGAACCACATTTGTTGCCTCTGATTCAAAGGAATGTCTTCCAAAAACTCATACAGTGTGTTCTGCAGAAAGTTGAGGTAAGCAGCGCCTGTTAATCGGTTTGGTAAAACAACAGGACCTAGAAACCTGTCACCTACAATACCCATCCAAATGTTTAATGAAAGACGTGCCTGATGTCCAGATTCTATTAGAGCATGAGGATTTTCGTCGGCCCAAATATGCATATTGTGAAAATTAAACATTCCATTTCTTGTGAACTCGGCCTCATCAGTAAAAAATAAAAAAAATGTTTGCAAGAAAACGACGGTTTTCAGCATCATGACGTAGAAGCCAGCGGCAAAAAACCAAAGGTACTTGATGATCATTTATTGGATTAAGGATTGCCTGTACTCGTTGCACATGGTATGGATAAAGCAGTTGCTCGTGAAGGATTCTCCAAACAAGAGGACCACTAATTCCTATGTCGGCTGATATTCTCCACACACTCGTACCTGGGTTCTGCTCTACCAGTGCTAGAATTTCTTCTTCTGCTCTAGGAGTGGATACCGACCTTAGACTTCCGGATAAATGGCACTGTTTGGTCAAGAAACCGGTATCACGCAATCTTTGGTGACTTTCGATAAGCGTCAACATAAAGACGTCGTGCTTCGGTGGCGTTCCCATTAGCACGACCATACATGAAATGCATGTTTGTTAATTCTGCGTTAGAGTAACCAGCCATAGCAAAAGAAAACTTGTGCACTGAGAATAACTGTCAAATACGTACTGTTTATTTCACTAAACATCAATCAACTATTATAAGAAAATACACAACGTTTTTGCAAAATAAAAAAAAGGGGCTAAAAAACATAAAACATTACAACCGTTCCGCAACCGTTACTTTGCGGGCCCCAGTTTATTGAGACTTTTCTGCTTATTTTGGTTCATACTATTACCTCCTTAAATATTTTACACTCTTTTTTTAACACCCTGTATATATATATTTTTTAAAATCCCATCCCTGAAAAAGCTAAAAAACCAAACTTGGTGAACATTATCTGTCAATAAAACTACACTTTATGAAATTTTTTCAATCCTGAGGTATTTTTGTAAGGGATTATAATAATCAGTCCCTATGACATTTTTTCTTATTTTTTTTTTTCGATAAAATTCTTTCCTTTTAAAAAAGCCCCATTCATTTACCAACTTTTTGTTCTTTATAAGTTTTTTCGAAAAGTTTTAAGAATTTATGGGAAAAAAATAAATATATTAAAATGCATTTTTAAAAAGATGACGCAACTGTATTTTGCCGAAAAATCTAGGGATCATATTTTCGTTTTATCAACTAATATTTTCTACACAAAATTATACAACTTGCGAAAGAGTAAAAAACAGGAACAATAAATGTCATTGACATTTGTCTATGTGTATTCCACTGCCAAGAACGGGTCACTAGATAAACAAAGGTACTAAATAAGCCACCCATTTGCAAAAGAATATGCCACTGTAATAATACATAACTTTTTGGTACTTCTTGTTTGTTTTTTCTTTACCTACTATATATATATATATATATATATATATATATAGGAAGTTTAACATGAAACCATAACAGAAGAGTCAGGCAACCAAGATCTTGAGGGAAAATATGAGAATATACAATAATATAATTCTGAATTCTCGCGCTAAAACGTGAGAACAAAATTGGTGTCTAATTAGCTATAAATAAATCTGAATATTACATTTTTTTCGTTGTTTGTTCTGACATTCATTACATTGAAATTTAGATGTAATAAATCCTTCCAGCTTTATAAAACCTACATTCGACAAAAAAACAAATTGACTTTGAGGTGATGAAAAATGTGTAATCTAGAATAAAATTATACGTCAGGTTTCTTTAATTCTAAAACTTGTTAAAAATCACATCTGTTGCCACAACTGTATTTTATACCTCATAATGCTTCATGCTAGTAGTTACTCTTAAATGTTTCTTAGATATTTGACTTTTCAATAGGCAATACATCGACAGAGCGTCAAGAATGTTGCTGTCGATCTACGCCTCTGTCGGTATTTCCATAACCAGGTCCCTAATCCAAATGTTGAGGCAATTATACAAGTTGGTCGGACGTTATAACAAAATGATGATCGTTTAGTTGCCCGTATTTAATAGAACTGAACAAATTGATTCCGCAGCTTTTCCTGTGATGCTCGACATTTATCCCTATTAAAACCCATACCAAGCTGATTTGCGGCTCCAGTACTGTTTCAAACTAATTAAATAACACATTTCAGATTTTATTGTTTTTTCAGACTTTCTTCAAAAAAGTTGTTTAAACATTTTTTCTGTGTCTCTTTACTACTAGAAAAGTCTTTGTCAGTTTATTTATGTTTTATAATGTAAGAAGGCAGCAACCACATCCATATGAAAAAGAAGCGCATATTTGTACGAGCACAGGTGGCTATTCGATGTGCGGAAAATTTTATATCTTGTGAAAAGAAAGGTGCCAAACAGGGGGTAATCGGATTGTGCGGCAAAGAGGCTTCTGTGACCAAAGACAAGCTTTCCTTTCGCCCTGTCCGAGGCTCAGCCACGTTTACGTAGGTTGTTTGCTTTCAGGGTAGTTGTCAAATTAGGAAATGCATTCAACCTTACTCTAATTCTGTTTTCGTCAAACACAAAAGAACTGATCATTAAGATTTCAGTCGTATAACTAAAAGAAACAACTTCAACTGTATTCATTTTATGTTTATCTTTGGAATTTGCTTTCATTACCGTTAAAATAATTAAAAATTAAAATCAATCACATATTACATACTGATATTTAACAAAATGTGCCCAAAAGTAATTATATTGTTATATAAGGTACGCCACCCAGTAAACACACATACGTTATTTAAACGTATTGTCAACATACCATTGGTTGATAATTCGTTTTACGTTAAAAAATCAACCATTATTTTATGATTAGAAAAGTAACGGTCTAACATAACGTTTAAAATACGTACTTTTTTAACAAAAAATGTTAGCAAACCTTTTGTAATGTCAAATGAACGTTATTTCAAATATTTAAATAAAACTTTTTTATTTAAACCTTTATAAAACGTCTGTGTAAACTGATTAATATATGGGCATTGAACAAAAATGTGTCTGTAACGTTTTAGAGTAACAGGCATTAGTAATACTTACAAAACGTATCATAAACGTTTAGCACTTAATAAATATTTCGGAATAAAAACAATCCAAAGTAAATTTTATACACTATAATTTAATAAAAAGATACTGCATTAAAAATATAGGTACTTAAATATACAAATAACTTGATAGTAATTATTTTTTAATAAACCTCACAAGTAAAACAGTATAATTCAAACGTGTATTATACGTTATAATCATTCGTTGAAATAAGGAAGTGAATTACCGTTTATTACACGTGTCAATTATAACGTTATGTACGAATTTAATGCTCTTATTGGTAGATAAAGATCACGTGTTACACACATACCATTTCGAGTTATTTCTTGAAAAAGTTTGTCAGTTGCATATTCATCATTGTACGTATTTACCGTGATCCATCAAATATTTCCCTATTTTATTTTGGTAAGTATAACTACTTCTATAAGTATTTAATTTTATTTTATTAATATAAGAGTATTAGGGTTTTTTTACATTACATATTACAAATAATTATATAATGGAATGTAAATTTATTCCACTAAAACTTTTCCTACTTATGGTTCAAAATACTTACAAAGGCGATGACAAAATGAATAAAAGTAGGCGCGTGAATTTTGTACTCGTACATGCCTACGTTAAATTACTTTGTAAAATGGATAACAATTATTATGACTTGGTAATTGTTTTACTTTAACACTGATATATTTCTAATCATTATTGGGAATGATTTAAACTTTTTTATTTCCTTTCTTGACTATCTGCTTCGAGGTCATTTTAAATGTATATTAGGTTATTATTATTATTAGCATTATTATTATATTTATAACTATAATAGATTAAACTTAGACATGTTTAAAGTTTAGACTTTCTTTAAATAATCAATATTATCCAATGTAAGTGAAGTTATTGATATGAAACTTGTTCAGACCTAATTTCATTGTTTTTAGGTTCCAATCAGTAGCATAAATAAGATATATTATTTTGGTATTTTATATTTTGTTTGTATTATGTACGTATTATTATTTATTTAATAAACTATTACTGATATTAAAACGAATTATTTATTATTACCTACCTTAATTTGAAATTTAACAATATTGATATTTTTTAATACTCTTATTTATAGGCATATAGTGAGTTCAACATTTGAACCACACTATTGGAATATCGATAATAATTATTAATAGGAACAATATTAAATGATTAGAAGATTTTGTAACTATTTTATTTATATTATATTAATTCCCTGATAATTATTTATTTAATACAGGGTGATCCAGAATGTACCGTAAATACTAGAGCATATGGCATGTTAAAAAATAAGGGTACTATTTTACACAAATTTTTGTTCAAAACTCAATAATAAGAGAGATACAACCCTCTGAGGGATGAAATAAAAATCATTTCTTTTAAGTGTCTTTCAGATACTTTTGAATAATGGCTTCATGGGTGAGTTGGGATGGTTTTTATTTTGCGGTTTTATAGGACTAAATGTCCCTTATTATTTAAATATATATATTGTAACAATTTGAAATATACACAGAAAATCAAATGAAAATAACACCTGACCAAACCTAAAGTTAAATAAAAATTAATAATTATTAGTATCAATTAATAAAATATATAAAGAATTGTTAATATAGATATCCTTGGATATGAATTTTACATAGAATAAATAATATTACATAAGATAAAATACTAATTTTAATAATTTTATTATCAAATTTAAAAATCAATTTCAAAAATTTGCATGACGACGACTATTATTATCATTCAGAACATAAAAAAAAAGAAATTAAACTCAGAGCACCATATAGAAAATAAAAGGAGAAAGTATACAGAAAAATCTGATATACATATGGTATGCAAACGAGTAACATAATGAAAGATATTCCAATTACAAATAAATCATGTCCTAAAATTTAAATTGAAATGTCAAATTAAAATAATCAATTCTAGAAATGTCAAAAGTAAAGGCGACTTTACAAGAATCTTTTGAACATGAACAAAAACACAAAATAAAGACTATTTTCCTAAATAAAATAATTAAAAATTGTATAATTAAGATAAAAGGACATTTTAAATTTGTATTAGTTATAAGTTGTGTTGTGAATTGTGCATAAAAAAAACATACAAAGACTGCAAGAAAATCATGTGAATGGATTTTTATAACATGGCAATCTGCAGCAAGGAAAAAAACAATGAATTTGTTGTTAGTTACGGCTTGGGTTTAGAGAAGAGCAGCAGCATTGCAAGAGAGCCCCCGAAATTATAAAAAAAATGATTAAAAATAACAAGAAAAATCAAAAAATATCGACCTACCAGTTAAAATTTACCATTTGTACATCATCCAGTATAGTTTTTATTGCCACAACTGAAGATATCATCCGTATCCAGGGAAATTGTGCAGTTCCATAGAATCCCACAGGATAGTTTCCAGTTTCCAGGCAGTTTGCAGTTTCCAGGAAGGAAAATAAAACATTCCTAACCTCAGGTACCTTAAAAAAAAATAAAGTGCACTATAAAAATATCTATAGCTATAGTAAATTAAAATCGATTTTAACAATATCAATCTTTGCAAAGTATAAAAATAAACTACAGGACTTACCTGTATAAAACCAAGTCGAACTCAACAAATATAACATCCACATTCATTCAATTATTTCACTGGAGCAAATAATATCTGTCATCCAAAGAGAAGCCATTTTACTTTAGAATATATTATGTTTCTGTAGGAATGCAACCAACATTACAAAAATAAAGGATATTTGAGTATAATTTATAAACTTCAATTAAATTCAATATCCAAGTTTTTAATCTACATTGGTTTGGTAAAATTTATTATCAGAAAGGTAATATTAAAAAGAAAATATTCTTTATTGTTTTACAATTGATTATAGCACAAAAATATTGATAATCTTTCAAAAGTGTTACTAGTTATTACAATATAAAATAAAAACCTGTATATTTTGAACCGACTCCTGATTTAAGAATACTCCACTGTCAATTTCGTTCGAGGAAGGTATGAGGTGAAGAAATTAATAAATGGTTTAGTTAAACCGATATTTGATAATTTTGACAGTATAAGAAGAAGAAGCAGAATATCTAACCTTAATGAAGATAGTTAACTGTTCGTAGGTAAAACATTACTTATGGGTATATGGATATGTCTGAAGCATTTCCAGAAAGCAACCACCCAAATTATCCCAAAATTAGCAATGCGTTTCAGCTTTCGTTGCAGTAGGTTTTAATATAAAACTAAGCATACAGCAACATAATTTTTAACTGCAAATTTTCCCGCTATTACTCCTGCACTTCACAATGTTAAATCTATCGCTAAAATCGCAAATACTGGCAGTTAGTTGCGCGGCGTGTAAAAAAATGTATTTAATAAAGCGCCCGTCATGGCGTTATCGCGAAAGATATTTCAGCGCGCGCTGCAACAATTTATGTACTCCTGAAATATAATTTTCTACGTCCACTTGATAAATCGGCTGCAGTAGAGGATAATTAAATGGCCAACCTTTATTTTCAACGGGCGATACGGACTGCAAACAAATATTAACATTCACTGTCACGTATTACCATCGGCAAATAGTGGGAAAAAATGTCGAGGGCGGGATACGGCGAATTCCCACTCATGTACACACGGGAAAAAATATTCCGCCACACGAAAACAACAAACGGTACGGGTATTTCATCACTAGACGTTAATTTGTTAACTAAATGTGGAAGCTTCTTAGTTAAATTGCGTATTTTTGCCTCAGATAAAGAAAAAATAAATTAGTTAATATATTTAAAGTTCTTGTATTAATGCAGTTAGCGATACAGGGTGGTACATTTTTCGTGGCTCGCCATTGGCATCTAAGAAATCGGAAAATATACAGGGTGGCTTAAATTAGAAGAAAGTTACTCCTTTTCATGACCATTAAACAAAACAAACAAAATCAAAATATGTGCTGACGTTGCTGGAATATTGTGAACATACTGAAAATAGCGATTTTAAGAAATGCCATCTAGCGTCATTATTTCACAACAATGAGGTCTGAAATTTGATACAGAGAGGTAAGAATATACGAGAAATGGATTTTGTTTGAGGGGTAGCGCATAATATTAAAGAAATAAAATAATTTAAATAAAAAATTTAGTTATTCTTGACACAAAAAAAACTTCTCAGAAATATTTCAATATTTTTAGGATGGAAATGACAAATGCACTGATAATCTTATAAGTAATTAAAATAGCTTCAGGCAATCTCACAGAAGAAGAATAATTGGTTGAGACATGGAGACCGTGGAGGCCAAGCGACAGGTTCATGAGCGTTAATTTAAATATTTAGAATGTGTTGATTTAAATATTGGAACACGACTGCAGAATAATGAAGCTCTGCGCTATCTTACTGAAATATTTCTACTACTTGAAATTGAAGATTATCACTGCATTCGTCATTTCCATCGATTATTTCCAAAACTAAGCTACTAAAGATGATATAGAAGGCAAAGACTCAATTATTACTATAAGAAGTCCCGATTCCAAAACTCATACTCCGAAATATTTTGTGATTTCAAGTCCAGACCACATCAAGGTATACCGGAAATATTGTGCTTTATATTCGACAATTACTACAAGTCGGACATTTTTTGTGAAATATATCAGGGAAAAATGTGTTAACCAAATGGTTGGTGTCAATAAAATAAGAAATATGTCAAAATAAATAGCAACTTATATCAATTTGGCTCATCTAGAAACTTATGCATGGTACTGTTTTAGACGTTCTTCCGTCACTCTGTGGCGTTCTAGTACGGTAGCGGAGAGATATAGAAGATTTTATACAAAATAACATTTCAATCGCAAATAAATTATTACCATCTTCAGCAGAGCCTACGGAACTTGTCGATAATACAACATGCGCACTTAAACAATTACAGTAGCAACCTCATTGAACACCCAGAACTAACAACAACGATAACCGACAGCACTGGATCTGGCATAAATTTAATTAATTGCAATATCGGCATATTCAATTTGCATGTAGTGCAAAATAAATTGTAATCGTGATTATAATAGTTACTGTTTTGTACTGAAATTTTATATTTGATGCGTGTACGAATAATGACTGTCATTAGGTTAGATGGAAAGACACTTACATAGGTCGCTCCGAGGTCCTCCTTCTGTATTGGGCATTTGGTCTTGTATTTCACGGTCGCTGTTTGCCTGCCGGCACACGGTTCACTTCCCGAAACTGTTGAGTAGTATTAAGAGATGATAATAATAAATTGACTATAATTAAACGTTAAACAAACAAATAAGCACTGTTGAGAGAACTACCTTTTTTCGAGGAGGAGCCTTGAGTTTTTTGTTTTCATTGTGTTGATACGACGTCAGATGTCGCATATGTGCCATTTTAGGAAACAAATGGGAGTAAAGAACAATTGTGTGTTGCATAGTTTAAAGTGAATAATGGCGGAAAATATTACTTAAAATCATAAATAAGTTTCGAAAAAAAGACAAATTATTTTGACGTTTCTTTTATGCTCTGCAACAAAAAAGACTGACGTTTTAGAACATAAAAATATTTTGCAGCTAGGTGACAAAAAATACTCATTTTGTCAACTGAAAATGTCGGCTTATAAATTATATTCTATCTAGGGTAAACTGTGTGCGGTCTCTCATGTGCTAATAATGGCCCCAAACCTTTTTATGAATTGTAGTATGCAAATAATGGACGGATATGAAATAAATTGGTATCTCTGTACCTGAATAACATTTTTTTTTTCACTAGTCGCCATTATTTGCCCTCAGTTATAATTTCTCAAGTACAAAAATCACTCTGTATAGTTTAGTATTAGTAGTAGTTACTAAATATAAAGTCATTTGATTTTGTAGAAAAAACTATTTCGAGGGACCCGTATTCTTAATGAAACTTTACCTACACCTACGCCTACATTTTTCCTTACGGTGTAGCTCGGGAGTGGTGTTTTTATTTAATTTTAATGCCGTTGATAATTAAAATCAGGTTTATTTTGGTCGCGGCCCATAAATCCATGGGCGACTATCCGGCACACCGCAGCGTGGCGTCTATATCGGGCGGTAAATCATCGCATTGCTGGGTGCAGATAGCGACGCTCTTAGCCGCCCAATAAACAACCCCGGCCCGGAATTCGACACCATTTTTCATGGCATAACGATACGCCGACGTAAAAAGTCCGCACTTCCTCCGGTGTTTACCGAAGGAGAGTCCTCCTTTTGTGCAAATACTGGGTTTTATCGGCCGCCGCGTTCCTGTTTTATTTTCGGGAGAGGCGGCAGAATTCCATTCAAATTTATCGTCAGCTGTACCGGACGATTAGAACGGAACCTTCCGGTCGCCACGTACTACAGTGATCTTCAAAATACAACGTGATTCAGTCACAGTGTTAACCACTTATTCGGAGGGTCTAATAAAGACAGGAAGTCGATAAAAAACCTTTTGAAAGAGAAACAAATTAAACCGTAACTTCCGGTGCTCCTGCTACGGTATACATTTTCTGATCACGCAGTCATATGGAGTTCGAGTGTTGAAGCGAAACAGTGTTGTGAAGTCAGGATCATATACATAATAATATTGTCCAAGTATAAGTTTATGTTGGAGCGGGTAGTCAGGCCACAACAAAAGCTACTCGCCTATCCACGACTATTCAATGCATATAATCTTATGGAAGTGTTTATGGTGGAGTACTAAAGCTGAGCCAGGCGCTTGAGCAGATAATCTAGTAAGGTATTATTCATTAGTATACCCGAGATCCATAATAATAGAGAGTGATTTATTCATAGCACTCACTTAGATGAGTACACGAGGTGAGGGTTACAGGGAACCAGATTCCATAGGCGTGTCTCTTGGGTCTTCTGTTTTTTTTTTTTTTTGAGTATATCTAATAAGTTTTTCTTTCATTATTACTATTATAATATATCTGACCAAAAGTAATAAAAAAACTCTAAAACGAATAGTTTGTCTACAAATTTATTTCGAAAATAAAAATACAACTACAATTAATATACAAAACTACGTAATGAAATTACAAACTAAGGTACAATTAAAGTTAAGTAAATGCGCCTGCAACGTAATTTGTTCGTAATTTGATCGTTATTTGATTTTTAGATCAGTATTAATGAAGTAAACAAATGAAGTTTCTGAGAAGCTCGTTAAAACTGTAACGTACCGTAACGTTCGACAACGTTGCATTGTCAGACTACTGCTGATAACCTAAAAGAAATATTAGTCATAGTGGTGCTTATAGCTAGTACGTTTCATTTTTCTCTAGTTTTTCTTTGATGTTTTTGAGTGTACATAAACAAAAATAGAACAATTTATACTAATCATAGTCAGCTACACAACATGTTAATTTACGGCGAATCTAGGCAAAATTCTCTAACTACGAGATGTTTGTACGGTAAACGCTTCTTGCAAGAAACAGTAGTAATTTTAAACACTCAGAGAAAAGAAATTGTTAAGTCAAATATGTTTTCTTTAGTACAATTTATGATAAGGCAAAATTAAGGTAATCATATTCTGGGCACCCTGTATATTGCAAACAGCATTACCTACACAGTATTTAACCTATCCCAAAATATCACAAAAACACATAAAACCAATGCCTATTTACGTCATCAACACCATAAGATTTCACTTATCACCTATCAATCTACGTAATCATAAAATGCGCTGAACGTCGTGTGACGTCACACCAATGATATCGCGTTTTCACCCACGTGGTTTTGTTTACATTCCACGGCAATTTATTAATGTTAATATTTTAATTATTATGTGATTATTGCCCCCAGACATTTTCTGAACGTCAAATATTTCAGAAACGGTCAACAACTCGAAGGTTTTTTGTATTATTTACAGTCGGTATTTATATACTTTAACTTACTTAAAAACTTTTCAGCTCCTTTTAATTTACCCAGTAAATATTGGTTTTTTTATCTTACTATTTATGTATTGAAATGTAAATGGTTTATTATTTGATCTGATGAAGATTAAATATTTTTTAAACTGAATTTTTTTTACGTTGTTAATGCCATTTCACCAAATTCTTTAAAAAAGTGAAGTGACTGAAATTATTTTAAATATATTTATCTGTAAGTACATGAATTTATTAAAGGATTTTCTTGGAATCCACGTTCCTTTTTTTTTTCAAGAAAACAATAGAGTGTTTGCATTTTGATTTTCGGTAAATACTTTTCCATCTTAGAATCTGACGCTTCTGACTATAATCAAATATGGCTACGTCTAAAGACTCACTTTATAGGTATATATTCACCACAAAAGCTTCAAAATATTCGGATATCAGGTGAGCGAGATACCAGGGTGGCTCCATGAAAAGTGGGACACATTGTATATAATTTTTTATATATTTTTAGGTATATTGTGTGAAACTAACTACTCAGTGGACAAAAGCCCCAACCTGCGTTGAATTGCACCCACAATATCTACCCATATATTCCTTATTATTAGCTTTTGTAACATTTTTTTACTGTTTTAGAAAGGTATGTTAAGCTAATATAAATCAAATCTCCTACAATTCCTATCAATGAAGTCATATGTATGTTCTCTGATACCAAACATCTAGGTATGCTAATGAACAATTCCACAGACAAAGCTCTATTCAATAATTATCTAAATAAAATAATCTAATTTATTCACTCTATAAATATCTAACTTCACTTTCTGACAGTGGGAACACGACAAATTCAACCACAATAGATGAGATCTGACCTATTTCTGCATTTTTAGGATTGCTTCTTCAGGTGGCCTCCTTTAAATTGAATCAAATATCTAACTATAAAAATTATTATAAAAATTAAAATTATTTGAAGTTAAATATCGACAATGACAAAAGTGACATCCTGTCAATGAATTAAATATGACAATACCTACTTGAAAATGTTCACCTTTTATGTAAAAGTTTTTATATATTTTTAGGTATTAATAATATTGTGTGAAACTAACTACTCAGTGGACAAAAGCCCCAACCTGCGTTGAATTACACCCACAATATCTACCCATATATTCCTTATTATTAGCTTTTGTAACATTTTTTTACTGTTTTAGAAAGGTATTTTAAGCTAATATAAATCATTTTTCAAGTTGGTATTGTCATATTTAATTCATTGACAGGATGCCACTTTTTGTCATTGTCGATATTTAACTTCAAATAATTTTAATTTTTATAATAATTTTTATAGTTAGATATTTGATTCAACTTAAAGGAGACCACCTGAAGAAGCATTCCTAAAAATGCAGAAATAGGTCAGATCTCATCTATTGTGGTTGAATTTGTCGTGTTCCCACTGCCAAAAAGTGAAGTTAGATATTTGTAGAGTGTTTCATTAACAGGTTAGAAAATTAGATTATTTTCTTTAGATAATTATTGAATAGAGCTTTGTCTGTGGAATTGTTCATTAGCATACCTAGATGTTTTGTATCAGAGAACATACGTATGACTTCATTGATAGAAATTGTAGGAGATTTGATTTATATTAGCTTAAAATACCTTTCGACTCGACTTATTTTAAAAACGGCGTGGGTTGTGCCTTTGTACTATTTTTTTTTTTGTTCATTTATACTTTATCTATCTTATATTATGTCGGTAAAACCTCTAACACCCTGTATATTGCAAAAATATTTTGGTGAAAACATAATGATTTATTTGTTCGTATGACGTAAATCATCTGAATTCTTGCCTATGCTTTAGGTTATTGTTTACTTATTTTACGAATGACGGTATAAAAAGATATTTTTCCTTTGGCGGAAATAGTTAAGTAAGGCATGACTAATTTTAACGGGGCACGTTCACTTTGATTAGCCTCGTCAAATATAAACTAAACCAAATTTTAATATTCACCATCGCAACCCGGTGATTTTGCGCATCGGCGATTTCTTTGAGGGAAATGAAAAGAAAAAAAATGATGCCATCCAACAGAAGGCCTAACCTCAGGCCGTCTCCCGAACAGTGACGGTGTCCCATTAAGATTTCAGTTGTTTTCAGCATCTTGAATCCGGCGACAGTGGTGAAATTAATAAGCTCTTGTTTTCTTCCTCCTTTTGTGCGAACACGGGGTTTCAGTTGACAAAATAAAACAGGAGTGTCGTATTTTATTTAAGGCCTACAATCTCAATCTGATTTAAATTCAAATTATGTTATACTTTTACGTTAAGAGTGAAAAGTAACTGTCTGGCAGGGATTTTGAAAAGAAAATTTTAATTAAAACTTCTGATGGTTCCAGTTATGGCGTAATTCCACTAGAATATTGCAAATAAAATTGGTAGGGAGAAGTTTATCAATAACTAGTAATTATACAGTATGCGCCAAAAGTATGGAATAAATTCAATAAAAACGAAACAATTATTTTTTGGAAAAAATCCTCGAACAGGTCGATTTTTAATTTAAAAAATACATGTTTTAGCGTAAAATGCGATTTTCAAATGTCATTTGTTTTCGAGGACATAGGAAAGTTTTCGAGTAAATGACGATTGAATGTTAGAAAACGTAAATTTTATCCATAAAAAAGTAACAATTCTGAGGTATGTAAAATAAAACACAATTGATTAAATTTTGTACTTAAATTAAATGTTCAAATTGCCATCCACCAACTTGTTGACAATGCGCAAGTCTGTGAAGAAATTCTTCTTGCACATTATGAATGATTTCTGGGGTAACTCTGCGTATTTCGTCCCGAATGCGATTTTGAAGTTCTTCTAAATTACGTGGTTTATTAATGTACACTTTTGACTTCAAGTATCCCCATGAAAAATAGTCAAGAAGTGTAAGATCTGGCAATCTTGCAGGTCATTCTATCGGTCCGCGTCTGCCGATCCACCTCCCAGGAAAACAGTTGTCCAAAAAATCTCGTACATATGGTATCATCAGGAATGTCAGGGTCATTATCATTAGGAAAAATTACTGCAAGGGCTGGAACAAGGTCATTTACTAGAAACTCTAAATATCTTTGTCCTGTAAGGGTTCCTTCAAAGAAGAAAGGCCCTACTATTCTGTAGTCAACTATTCCAGCCCACACATTTAATTTCTGAGAGTGTTGGGTATGTGCCTCTGCCGTCCAATGAGAATTTTCCCGACTCCAATATCTGCAAGTTTGACGGTTTACTGTACCATTCAAACAAAATGTGGCCTCATCTGAAAAAAGTATTTGCCGGTGTAAATTTCTATTTCCTTGATATAAATCTATTAGAATTTCGGAAAAGTGTAAGCGGCGATCGGGATCATCTTCATTGAGTTCCTGCACAAGTTGAATTTTGTAGGGATGATATTTTTCCTTCCTCAAGATACGTAGCACTGTGCTCTGACTAGTGTCATTGTTTAATGCAACCAATCGTGAAGAATTATGAGTATTATCCACCATACTTATCAAAATGTTCTGTTTCTGATTTTCATTAATGCTTGGACGTCCAGGTTTTGGAATATTTACAACATTGCCAGTTTCTCTAAATTTAGGCTCTACCTTACTGACTGTTGATTGACTGATAGGGCGATCTGGATATTTTTCATTAAATAAATCGCAAACTTCCTGCTGAGCTCTAGTCACATTCCCGCATCCGATAAGAATTAAAATTTCAATTCTTTGAGTAACAGTTAAATGTGCCATAATACTTTAAATTGAATAATAATTTCTATGTCGCTTACAATACTTATTAGAAAGTCGGTGTGACAATGACACTTTGCAAATATTTTCACCTACGTGATCCATAAAAGAACTATGGAATTCGAAAAACTAAACTTGATAACTTTTTTGTTTTATTTTAATTGATTTACGTTTTCTAACATTCAATCGTCATTTACTCGAAAACTTTCCTATGTAAGAGGGCAAAATTTTAGTACTATCTGATAGAGAATTAAACGATCTTTCAGAATCAAGGAAAAAAATATGGTGTTGCGATTTAAAAAAAAATCGATGACGTCATTACTCGAAAACAAATGACATTTGAAAATCGCATTTTAAGCTAAAATATGTATTTTTTAAATTAAAAATCGACCTGTTCGAGGATTTTTCCCAAAAAATAATTGTTTCGTTTTTATTGAATTTATTCCATACTTTTGGCGCATACTGTATAAATTACCCAAGTAGCATACTAGTCATAATTCAAAATTATAAGACCAGCAATTTAATCATATTATTGTTCCATTTGAGACTTTTTTGTTAACAGCCTCTATTTAGTTGTTTAAAGTATCTGTGAGAATAATGTAATCCCTACAAGAAAACCATTTTATAGAAATGATTTAAACTATTTTGAGAACGTTCTTGTTCTTATATAGTATTTTTGCTTCAAGAGGTCATTTTACTGTATAATGTCTACACAACTGATTATAAAGCGTTATATATCAATTTTGTAGTGGACGCAGGTTTAAAGGCAATGTCATAAAAAAACACTGGCTTAAATATTTTTGATTTAAGAATATCGCTTTGAAAATTCTGCAAAGTACACTGTAAAAAATAATTACAGTAAAAATAAATGGTAATTTTACAATACAAAAAGTATTTTTACAATGTAACTTGCACAATTACTTGTAAAATTGCAGAGTAACTTTACAGGCAGTTGTATAGTTACATTGTAATAATAGATTTTATATTATTACTATAATGTAATTTTTTTATTTATTGTACAGGATAGTCCAATATGGGCACAATTTTTCTCAAAAAATATTCCCGTGACATTTGAACTATCTTTTCGGAGAATAAAAGAAACCTCTTAAAAGTGTCGAAACTGTCCTAACCCGTACAGTAAATTTTAGAAAATCTTACTTTAAAGACATCTTGTTTACAATACTCGAATTCACTAACAGCGTTTTGACATAGATACCTAAAAAAAATCTGAAGAGTAATTCATATTTATACCTAATAGATTAATATATCTACATGATAAAAAAATTAAATATCGTAAGGAATTAACGATTGCTACTTACCTTCAGCATCAGCATCAGAATGTTATTTCAAAAGAAAAATATATTCATATTAAGTATCCTCCGATTACGGCTCAATTAGCTAGTTAGTAGTTACAGCTTTATTAAATCTTCAATATATTAACTGCCTTTTGCTTATTTTTTAGCTTAGAAAGACATGTACATACAGGTACTGAAGTAATAAAATATTATGGTTTTACGGCAACTTTTGTTTATAATTTGGTACCAGCACATTTAGGTTATTTGTGCAAAACAGAACACTTTACGTTATACAAAACATATATAACAATGTAAAAATATATTCATAATACTAAAGTTAACATTTAAAATATTCAAACGAGATCTTATACTAACTATTACAAAGTAATACTAATTATATAGATAAGTAGGTACCCAGAACATAAATCATGCTAATCCTCCAGAAGTCCCTGTATATATTATGTAAGATGAATAAATCAACAGTGGGATATTAAATTTTTGTAGATACCAATGTTTCTTTGCTTCAATAATTATGTATAACTTACATACCTATTACTTCTTAATCTCATTTAGGTTATGTTAAAACCAGCACTAGACAAAACTATTTATAGTACTAAAAACACTCACTTGTCACTCTAGATATGATTATATTGCTAGTCACTACTCACTAAATTAATTATGTAAGTACCTAGGTCCTAGGTACACGCTGCATTCATGGAAATGAAGCAAGAAATAATGAAGGCGTTACCACCCAACGCTCTCAACGGTTAGTGGTAGTGCATTTTAAAATTAGTAGTACCTTCACACTTCACACACACATTAGGTATATTTTACATTCAATTATATAGTAAATTTGGTATGTTCAATAATTTGTAAAAATGGATTTCACATTGCTAATTGTAAATGTATTACAATATATTTTATAAATGTACACATTATATTATAATTACATAGGGAGTTTACGGTTTTGTTGTATATTGGCAGTTTTCTTGTAAAATTACAAGCATCAGTGTAATATGATCATTATTTTTAGAATTCTTTTAAGACAATTATAAGGATATTCTTACGAAGTATATTTGTAAAGTTACTAGCCTTTTTTCAGTATATTTTTTTTAAATTTTGATAACACATTACTATTTAAACCCGTATTTCTGTACCTTAAAAGTAAATGATGATTTTTTATTATGTTAAATTTTCATATTTTCAAAGAAAAAATAAGTTGTAAATAAGTTTAAATTAAAAGAAGAGAAATTATAAAATAATTGGTAACCCAGGCGCCTTCGCCATTATAGAATATTAGTGCACGATGGTTTCAAAGCATTACAAAATTTCATATCGTTAGCCTCATTTTAAATTTTAGTAAGCATCTTATTAATATGCTTTTAGTTCAGAATTCAGTCAGTGTGAACTGAAAAAAATATTACGATATTTAAATTGATAATAATTTACATTTGATATAATAGGGGAGACCAGGTACGAAAGTAACATATTTTGTAAAGCCGGATAAATAAAAAATTAACAAAGTTATATAAATTTACTTACTATAAGTTGTTTCCTTGGCATTTTATATATAGAAGAAAAATAATATTGAAGTAATTAAAGTTCATATTGATGTACAATTAATAAAAAAGTAGAGAGTGTACGTCGTTACAACCTACCCAATGGTATAGATCAAATGTAACAGAACATGGAGACGTTTGTAACATATGAATAATAGGTAATAACTAGGTATAGAAAGTTAGTATTTACAAGGTATTTGTTTATTGATTATACCTATATAAAAGTAAGTTGTAGTGCAGGTACATAATATATTTTTTTATTTGAAAAAAATAAATAAATAAAAAAATAGAATAATGAAACAAAAATATTAAATAATAATAAATTTTTTTGGTAATAACATAGAATATTACCCCTATCTGGCCATTGCACGGTTGTCTGTGGCCAGACTCGTCCATATTCCATATTTGGGATGGACCAAGTTTTTCCCAATCCATAACAATCTTTCCCACGATCTGTTGTTCGTTGTTCTTTGTTAGACAATCGCCCCCCTACGGCATTGTTACAATCGTCCCATTACGCATTTTTCACACGATTGACAGGATACTTGCTTAAAACTTTTTTTAACGGTTATCTTTAATTAAAATACCATGCTTAGGTTATAGCCAATATTGGTATTAACTCAACAAGACAATAAAATAATTCAAAATAACGTTCAGTTCTAGGATTATGATTAATATAAAGAATGAAAACTTACTTTGCATATCTTTTTGTACCGTGCAGGTCTTAACTAAAACACATTACGGATATTGTTGTTCAAATAAGTCAATGTAGATTTCACTGCCGATTCTATGATGATATAATATCATAGACAAACCTCTTTAGAAAGAAAATAGGCTTACTGTTACAACTAACCTGTGTTACTTTCGTACCCTCTCTTCTACAGTACCTCCATTGTAGAAATAAAGCACTTAAAGTTAATAGCATTACACTGTAAAAAAATAATTACATATTTTAACACAAAAGGACACAATACTGTGTTAATCGAGGTCCACACGGAATTCTGTATATTTTTACACATTTCTCTGTATGTAGCAGTGTGTTAAAGGTTTAACACAATCCACTGTGTTAATATAACAAATGGCATGTGTAACTTTTACACATTTCTGTGTTATTTGTATCATTGAAGGTGTAGGCTTTACACATTAACATGTTAATTTTATTGTATAATAGGTATTGATATGGAAGACTATCTTTTTAATTTGTTAATTATGTTCCTGTTTACTTTCGGAATAATTTATATATATTAGGCCCAGAGAAATAATTTTTAATAAATATAATTTTTGAAATACTTTTATTTTCAAATTTTCTAGAGGTTCTGCCTATCGTCGAGAATGCATTGAATATAGTCTGAAATGTTGTATTAAACGGCAGAATATATGTTTTAAAAATTATAATTTCAAAAGCAAACAGGAACATAATTAACAAGATAGGTGAGCTTCCGTATCAATATAAAGAATTGTCTGAATTATGGTGTAATTATAAAATAAAAGATATTTTACTTTTTATGATTTTATTAAAAAAATAAAATTCTGTTCAAATGAACAACAACCAAGTCTGCTAACAAAATATGTATGTATTAAAATTAACAGTAGAATAGTACATATTCTAATAAGGGACTAAAAATGTTCTAGTAAATCATAAACAATGAAACAACAAACAAAGATGTATTTAGACACTACATAATAGGAGTTTACGAATTAACTGATAGTGATCTGAATATATAATTTTTTTTCTCTAAAGTTACAAAAAAAGTTAGATTACAGAGTAATCTAAAACGTCAGAGTAAACTTCTAATATTTTTAATAGTTATATTCCAATTAGTTTTAGCTTTATTACAATTATCAATAATATTTGTTGTAGTTAGGTAAGTACTTACCATTTTTCTTGATTAAACCTCATTTTAAATTTAAATATTCTCCATTTGAACACAGTGAACGAGACGTAACTATATACAACACCGCTACATGACCAATATGGCGTGTGTTGGATGTGCTGCAGCTGCGCAGTTGTGCTAAACCAGTCAGGAGTAGGGATATATAGAACACAATTAAGTTATGTGCGTGTTAAGTTTACACAAAATGGTGTACTTTTAACACACAACTAGTAAATATTACACAAATTCAGTATATTTTATTATAATACTAGTAATTTTAACATATCGTCATTGTCGGTCAGTGGTCGCGTGGTTTAAGGCGTCAGTACTTGAATCGAGGTGACTAGATCGGTGTTGGTTCGAGCCCAGCTGCCGGTAGACCGTATATAAGCTATATTCGTGGAGAGGTTTGGCGCCCTCTCTGTGGGTATGGTAGGGTGGAAAAATGTTGGCTTGGGTCAATGTGAGAGATTGATACCAGTTGATATTTGACTACCCCCCTAATTAATGAGGTTTTCCAGGTTTCCCTCTTTCCTGCACTGAATAGTGGTTAGGGCCTACCAATGTAAGTCGTTCCTGGGCGCAAATGCGGCCTGCTTAATAATAATATGCCGCCCCCTCTCCCGCACAAGTCTCCGACTTCTGGGCTAATCCCTGTGATTAGAATGAGGGGTAAAGATATTATTATTATTATTATATTTTGTGTAAAACGTACAAAAAAACCATAGTGTGCAAAACTATCAACACGGAATTTTTACATTTCCTAAATTACACACTGGAAAATCTCGCTTACACAGCAACTTTTTTTACAGTGTACTGAATACATACTATAAAAAATGTAATTTCGGCTAAGTACGTGAAACTGTGTACATACTAATTCATAGTTTTTGGTGAAGATTTTTTCCGAAAAAAGTAAAAAAGTTTCATATTTTATCACGCCACAATACGTACGCCTGATGACCATGCTCACCTCATAGATAAAGTTTCACTAATGACACAGGACGTGATGGTAAATTTCCCGGTGGGGACCTGGATATGCAAGTTGGCGCGACAATCAACGGATACAATTAAAGGGATGACGCTCGTTGATGAAGCCTCCCACGTATTCTGTTTTGGTCGGCTTGAAACTTTTAGACCGGTAAATAAGCACTTTACAATCGATAATCGTGAAAAAATTGGCATACAAGCATCAAAACACTCTACTGGTTAGTTATACATTTAGGTAAACATTATAGCAAAATTTGTACTGTGAAATTACAGCATCGTAATTTAATTGTAAAATGAAATGTAAATTTACAAGTATCATAGTCAATTGGTGTAATAATGTATTTTTACATAAGTAGTATAGAACATAATAAAAGCTTATCGCCTCGCTTCCAAAAAACTTTTTCTTTCTACAAACATGTTAAAAATCCAATTTTTAATATTCCTTTGTAACATTAAAAATATCGCTTTAAAGCACCAGCGCCTCAAAATGATCACTTTAAAGCATTAGTGCCTTAAAGTAAATGCCAAATTGTTATAGTAAATTTGCAATACATTTAATTTTCTTTATTAGCATGAATACTACTACTACTTATTACAATTCATATAATTTGAAAAATTAAATCCTTCCACAATTCTACCACTCAGGGTTGCCAACGGTGTATACCGAAATTACTTACAGTTGACGTCTTGATTACTCACAAACTGTTTGAAATACTCACATAAAAATCTAGTCAATAGCCGTTTTCCTTTTATACAGTAATCTTAGCTAATTTGAGTTATGCTTATGTTCTTAATGGTTAGTAAGATTAATCAAGATTTCCGGTAAAAGGAAAACGGCTAATCTATTGAAATCAATGATAGAAAAATAATGATCTCAATTAGGAATCAAATTAAGAAAATAGCGCCATGTGGCGAAAACTTGAACTAGTCTCAGTGACAATGTTTCACAGCGTTACTTTTCATTTTTGTAAGAAAACATTTAATTAATTGAAGAAACTTAACTATAAAAAAGAGAAATAATTGATAATAACGGCATAAATTAATAAATATCTGTAAAAATAAATAAATACGACTAGACATTCTGAGACGATTGGCATAGAAACTAGTTTGAAATTTGACATCAGGTGGCGTATCTCTTATCTTGAATCGCCAATTACTTAGAACTAATTTTCTTTTCGCGAAAATCACCTACCGAAAGATGACACTAGAACATCAACTACATATCAATATTAGTACAACTAACAGTAATAGTGCAGTGTAGTCCATTAAATGATTTATTATTAATTTATATGAACCCAACCATATCCCTACTACTTAGAGGCAAAATTGTCTCCGACTCCAAGCTACTTTTTTATGATATTGTTGAATTATAATATAAAAGGAAAAAAGAAAAAACCGCTAAAATATGTGATGTGTTCGTTCATATCAAATTATAATTATATGTGTGTTCTGTTCGTAGAACACGGAGCACAGATATTGTCAAAATGAACAATTCAACATGGATCAAATAGATGAGCATAAACCACGATCCGTGAAAAACATAAAACTCCATAAAACGGATCAGATGCATAGACTACTAATCGGGAGATATTCTCCATTGCATCCACAGAGCATAGAATATATCGAGAACGAGGAATCATACTCCTGGCATTTTTGTGTTTGGGTATGAAATTCAACTAAGCAGTTGGCGAAATCAATTACAAATTACTCACAATTACCCATTACTCACAAATTTACTTACAAGTGATATTGATGGCACTGAAATCAGTTTTCGGGCAATCGAATTTTTACTTTTCAAAGAATCTTCGATGTATCCCTCGGTGGCTGTTGAAGATTTCCATCCCCCATGCCGCTTAATTGTCGTCAAATTTGCTCCACTATCCGCTAGTAAACTTGCCGACGAACGCCGAAAACAATATCCAGTATAGAGGTTAGAATTTGGAAGTTGCAGAAATTTAGCAATAGCAGCAGGAAATTTTCCAAATGTGTTTATTTCCACTGGGATTTTTGTACACTTGCCTTTCACATATTTTAGGAAAAGCCCCCCATATTTGCTGGACGAAGAGCCATGTATATCCGATAAAAATCCAAATAAAATTCTTCAAAATACTAAAATTTTGTAGAACCTAGGTTTTGGTATCTGATATCTTAACCAATATTGAACTGGAAGGGCCCACAATTTCCAAGTTGTCGAGAGTCAACTGGCAAAGCTCCTCTCTACGGCAGGCACCAAATATTCCCAAAATAGTAGCTGCTTTCATCATAAGATACTCGTCATCCGGTGCGCACTTCAAAAAGTGTTCAATTTGGTCTCTGGTCAAGATCTTTGATTTTTGGGTTGACAATCTTCTCCTTGACACTTCAGAAGCGCAATGAGCTTAAAATACTTGCTGATATCGACGTCGTTATTTATTCGTAACATATAGCTTTATTCATAGAATAGGGATGAAGATTTTGAATCCTTCGATTTCTCCTCAAAATAGGCCAAGAATAGGCTTCACACCACTTCACAAACTTATTGTATGCAAGTTCATATTGAATCCGGCATTTTTTTGGTAATAAGTTCAAAGTAGTTCGGTTGGCCGCTTCATCGATTTCTTTAAATGGCTCGTTCCTTCCCATATTTTTTTATACTTTTTAAGGGCAAAAAGTCACAACGTTTGAAAGTGACAAATCCGAAACTTTCAAACTTTTCGTAAATTATGAATACAACAATGGTTGTCACCATGGTTACTATATATCATGAGCCCACTTCGAAAATTTAATATAGTGCCTACGATGCTATTTAAAACGCGAACATTTGGTGCAATATATAGTTTTATTATTTTCAGTTGCAGTTTCTTAAATATTTTGATGAAAATATAATGAATTGTACATTTGTTCGTATGACGTAAGTCGTGTGAATTCATGCCGCAACTATAATTAACGACTTATGATGCTGTCGCTCTGTGTATACAGTGCCTTATACCTTCGTGACAAAAATTGTATCTGGCCACAAGGACATTAAATTAAAGCCTCACTTCAACCGTGCTAAAAATTAAAGTGGTTACAAAACGACGACGGTGACTTTCCAATGAGATAAATTCGTTGATGTTCTGGCAACTGCAGTGTCATGGGATTGCGGTCTATTTAGATATCTGGGAAGTACAAATGGGACGCGACCACGCAATTGAAACTGGAAAGTGCTCGAATGAAAATTTGTGTTAACACTCGTACTCGTTTGCGAATACACGCGAATCGGTTATTTAATAAATGAATGGCTGCTTCGGCGGTCAATGCGCTTGAAATTCGATTGCTGGCAAATGCGTCAAATATATTTTTTATGGGTGGTGGAATATGTTGTTATTGTATGAAATTCAGAGCACGGTATTCGTGAAATAGTGTTTTCTACCAATACAAATCATTTTAGACATTTAAGAAATGAATAACATCGAGTTTAGCCAATAACAAGAATGTTATTTCATGCCACATACGAATATTCAAAGATACGGAAGTAAAACGAATAGATAATGATAGGAAGAGGTCTAAACATCAAATTTTTAGGTTTTTCAAAATATGTATTTCTTTAAATTTATCTGTATATGTAAATATTGTTATAACATAAAGTTACATAGTTTTGCATATAAGATTGTTTATAAATATATGAAAATAATTAAAATTCAAAAGAAAAAGAAAAGTCCTGTCAATTCACAATCCTTTATTCAATAGTTGACAACTGGTTTCGAGGTCAAATTTTGCATCTCATCTTCTGATCAAACAAGAGGCTACTATGTGATATAAACAAAGTTTTGATTTAAAAAAAAATCACATTTTTTCATTAAATAATTAAATTTTAATTTTTATGATAAAGAAAAACTATTAATTTTTATATTTTAAGAAAAATCTGTTTATTTTTAACTATAAAAAAATGCTATTAATTAATACAATTACATTGTCTGTGTCAAAATAATTTTAAAGACTCAATTGCTTCTAATGTGAAAACCAATAAAATAATATTATAAGAAAATCTGTATTTTGCATAAAAAAGTACATTCTGTTTATTATTTCTTTGCAGTTGGCGTCTTTAAAACAGGTTCTACATTATCATGAGCAACAACTTTACAGGTTTTTTTGTTATTACTCATAAAGTTGGCCATGGATCACAAATTTGTTTTTACGAGATTTTTGACGTGTCTCGCATATTAAGCGAGATACATGGGAGTGGCCCTCTTATGTGATACAGCCTGTATATATAATAATAAAGAATATATGGGTAGATATTGTGGGTGTAATTCAACGCTGGTCGGGACTTTAGTCCGCAGAGTAGTTAGTTTCACACAATATTGTTAATACCTAAAACTATATAAACATTTATTTATTTAGTTGATTGAATTTATACGTTACTTTATGGACGCGCTGTATATAAACAGTATATACATTTCACGACAGAGCTATAATAGATTCATTTACCTACTGTGCAGGTCCAAATTCAACACTTTTTCTTGGAAGTCCTAGAAACATGAGAAAAATTTTGAATTTCCTGCATTTCTACTTTGAATAAAAAGTATTCGGAATAATTGCATATTTATTTTCTTTGCAGGAGCCTACATGCCCATAAAGCATATATCCTTAAGAAGTCTGCTGCCAGATACAGATAGCTTCATGACGTATGAGGGCTCTACGACGCATCCGGGGTGCTGGGAGACTACAGTCTGGATCATCCTTAATAAGCCCATTTATATTACAAAACACGAGGTAGGTAATCGCAATGCATTGTTTTCTTCATTCATCTGTGACTAAGTGGCAGATAGCACCCAAAAAGGGGTAATTAATTCCGGTTTCGAATGCGGTTCACGGAGTGGTCGATAGCGCAACGTGACGTATACAAAGCGTACAGTGAAACTGTTTTCTAGAGACCCGCACTAGTAATAGGATAATATTCGCCGATTGTAGTTTCCTACGATGCGAGTAGCAGGAACGATTCGCCGGATTATACAGGGTGTCCCATAATCATGTGCGCTCCTTTGGAGGGTGTGTTCCTTGGGTCATTTTAGGGGGGGTACTTTCTATAACATTTTTCGATTTGAGCCCTCCCTTGCGAGATAAGGGCTTCTAAAAAATTGGAAAAATTCAGTTTTAATTTTTTTTCTCAAAAACGGTTAAACTTATAAATCTGAAAATCGGTGAATACGTTTAGTTTATTAAGTGACATTGTTGAATACTATTTTTATTTTTACCAAATGTCTACAAGAGTGGCAGCCACCAACCTCTGTTGTTTTTTTTTTTTTAATTAGAACTTTTTATTCTTAACGTTTCTCGATATGAAATTACAGTAAATAGAACAATCAATTTACAAAATTTTTCCCCTCTTAGTATTTTTATGTGGAGACACTCGTTTTCTTTTAAAAAAATAAAATCCACATACATACATATCCTCGGATGTGGAATATGCAAGTAAAATAGTTCATATGAAACGTAGTAGGCTGGTGGTTTTAATTTTAGACATATGTGCCAAGTAGTAGTAAACTCAGAAATTGGAAAGTGCGAAATGCAAAATGTTTAAATATGGTGGCTAATGTGACAGTCGCTAAAGAACACTGACTAATATTTGTTGTTGTAAATACATAGAAATGAAGCTACAGGCTAAATTTAAGTTTATTAAATGTTTACATATGGTGTTCAAAATGCTTTTCCAGCTGAAGTTTCCGTAAAATAATTAAATTTACACTACGCAGTACCTGACGGGAATTTTTGATTTCGTTGGGAATATAGAAAATTCATAATTGCAATAGAAATTTACAGAAAAGAATAACTAATTTGGTGGTAAATATCTGACATTAATTGTTAATGACAATCCAAACAATAAAACCATCAAAGTGACAGCAGTCTGCTACATTTCATATGAACTATTTTGCTTGCATATTCCAAAACCGACGATATGTACGTATGTGGATTTATTTTTTTTAAAAAGAAAACGCGTGTCTGCATAAAAATACTAAGAGGAGAAAATTTTATAAATTGATTGATTTCAACATTGCCTAAAATTATTTTTAGTTTAATATAGCTTTTGTACTTTATATTTCGATATTGCATAATTTTAAAAAATCAGTAGATACGACAAAAACAATAATTATTATAAAATACGATGAACGATTTCTCAAACTATCAATTTCGATGTTAGGTAATCTGTAAAAAATTTTAAAAGTACTTTCATATAAAAAATGGCATACCACTATGTTCATAAGCTTTTGGTTTAGAAAACATCTTAAATTGATTTGACTTATATGAATGACAGCATTCTAAACAAGTGTCGCATAAATATGTTTTAAAGGACATTTGGGCACAAAATATCCACCGACATTAGCAGTGAAATTTTTTCTTTTAAGCAATATAATGAAATTAATACGGCAAGAACATTATGGATAATAGTTTAAGACGTAGTAAAATACGTAGTAATTAGTTTTGAACATAGACAATACAATATTGAAACTTTGTCTGAACTTTATCGTGTTTTCATTTTTATATATTATTTTATGTTATTGTATTGGGACATATTTTCTGTATTCTGTTGTAACTTGTTCGTGGACTGAGTACAATTCTGTTAAGAAAAGCATACATATGTCTTATTATAATAAGACTAGTCCAAAATATTACCTGAATTATAAATTTTTCATTTTTCTGTAACAATATATCTACGCGTTATGTCTTTCTGTACTTAACTGTTGATACGATCAACAACATGAATATTACTCCAAGACGACGCTAATATAATATCTGGAAGGTAGGAATATACTTTTTCAAGGTTACTCCTTAGTCCAATCTTCTAAAGTAGTGCTTTTAAAGACTAAATCAAAAATTATTAGTTATATTTAACTTAAAAAGTGATGCAATTGGCTGCTTCTACAGTTTAACATAGATAATAACAACCAGTCTTAATAAAGTTTATGCGGAGTTATTACTGAAGATGGCGCCAAGTGGGAGTTCCGAAACGTTTGGCAGTATTGGATGCAAGCAGTTTTTTTTTAAATAGGAAAGTGCCGCAATTTAAAATCATATTATCTATACCATAAAAAATATCGAAATGATAAATATTATGAAGCTTCTGTGTCGTAGTGAATTACAGTAAATGGGCAAATTATTTCATACTTTATAGAAACAGATTTTTTAGGACGTATTACATACTATTTTAGTGAATATTTCAATTAGCTTCAAATTTATTTTGTATACAGCGACAAATATTATGAATGACCGTCCACATATGAGCAATAATTTCAGTTATAAAGTAAAAAATTGTTATGCTCTGTAATTGAATCAATTGCAGTCGTGGTTAATGCAACCAGTTTTGTTTCGGCATTAAAGTTGCGTGTTATTATTTATTTACACCCGATGTGTGCACTTGGTGCTACAAGTCCCTTAGGAGTTTTATATATAACGATAATTTTAATGAATTATGATGAAATTCACAAGCGTCCAGAAGTGAACCCATTACCTAGTTAGCTGTGACCACTAACACACTACTAATATGTTTCTTTGCATATGTTATATTCAATAAAGCATACATGTGTAGGTTTGTTGCACTTTTGTGTTATATTTTACAGAGTATGTACAAATGACCTAACATACAGTATGCGCCAAAAGTATGGAATAAATTCAATAAAAACGAAACAATTATTTTTTGGGAAAAATCCTCAAACAGGTCGATTTTTAATTTAAAAAATACATATTTTAGCGTAAAATGCGATTTTCAAATGTCATTTGTTTTCGAGTAATGACGTCATCGATTTTTTTTTAATGGCAACACCATATTTTTTTCCTTGATTCTGAAAAATCGTTTAATTCTCTATCAGACAGTACTAAAATTTTGCCCTCTTACATAGGAAAGTTTTCGAGTAAATGACGATTGAATGTTAGAAAACGTAAATCAATTAAAATAAAGCAAAAACGTTATCAAGTTTAGTTTTTCGAATTCCATAGTTCTTTTATGGATCACGTAGGTGAAAATCTTTGCAAAGTGTCATTGTCACACCGACATTCTAATAAGTATTGTAAGCGACATACAAATTATTATTCAATTTAAAGTATTATGGCACATTTAACTGTTACTCAAAGAATTGAAATTTTAATTTTTATCGGATGCGGGAATATGACTAGAACTCAGCAGGAAGTTTGCAATTTATTTAATGAAAAATATCCAGATCGCCCTATCAGCCAATCAACAGTCAGTAAGGTAGGGTCTAAATTTAGAGAAACTGACAATGTTGTAAATATTCCAAAACCTGGACGTCCAAGCATTAATGAAAATCGGAAACAGAACATTTTGATAAGTATGGTGGATAATCCACATAATTCTTCACGATTGGAACACAGTGCTACGTATCTTGAGGAAGGAAAGATATCATCCCTACAAAATTCAACTTGTGCAGGAACTCAATGAAGATGATCCCGATCGCCGCTTACACTTTTGCGAAATTCTAATGGATTTATGTCAAGGAAATAGAAATTTACACCGGCAAATACTTTTTTCAGATGAGGCCACATTTTGTCTGAATGGTACAGTAAACCGTCAAACTTACAGATATTGGAGTCGGGAAAATCCTCATTGGATGGCAGAGGCACATACCCAACACCCTCAGAAATTAAATGTGTGGGCTGGAATAGTTGACGACAGAATAGTAGGGCCTTTCTTCTTTGAAGGAGCCCTTACAGGACAAAGATATTTAGAGTTTCTAGAAAATGACCTTGTTCCAGCCCTTGCAGTAATTTTTTCTAACGATAATGACTCTGACATTCCTGACGATACCATATGGTTTCAGCAAGACTATGCGCGCCCTGTACGAGATTTTTTGGACAACTGTTTTCCTGGGAGGTGGATCGGCAGACGCGGACCGATAGAATGGCCCGCAAGATCGCCAGATCTTACACCTCTTGACTATTTTTTGTGGGGATACTTGAAGTCAAAAGTGTACATTAATAAACCACGTAATTTAGAAGAACTTCAAAATCGCATTCGGGACGAAATACGCAGAGTTACCCCAGAAATCATTCATAATGTGCAAGAAGAATTTCTTCACAGACTTGCGCATTGTCAAGAAGTTGGTGGATGGCAATTCGAACATTTAATTTAAGTATAAAATTTAATCAATTGTATTTTATTTTACATACCTCAGAATTGTTACTTTTTTATGGATCAAATTTACGTTTTCTAACATTCAATCGTCATTTACTCGAAAACTTTCCTATGTAAGAGTACAAAATTTTAGTACTGTCTGATAGAGAATTAAACGATCTTTCAGAATCAAGGAAAAAAAATATGGTGTTGCCATTTAAAAAAAATCGATGACGTCATTACTCGAAAACAAATGACATTTGAAAATCGCATTTTACGCTAAAATATGTATTTTTTAAATTAAAAATGGACCTTTTCGAGGATTTTTCCCAAAAAATAATTGTTTCGCTTTTACTGAATTTATTCCATACTTTTGGCGCATGCTGTATATTATTTGATATACCTACATGCTCACTTATTCATTATTGTGTTTTTTGAAAATTTTGAGAAATACAGTACAGTACAGTTTCCTACAATAGTAGGAAAAACATTGTTGCAGCATGTAATAGTGCTTCAGAGAGGCAGAAGTACTGCTTTGCCTTTTTATGTTGAATTTAAAATTTCCAAATGAAGTAGCAGTGACACAGTAACAATGCTATGGCGTTTATATTCAAAATTCATTCAGATATTACTGTATTAGTGATATAATTGAAGGTTATGTTCTGTTAGTTCAGGCAAAATAGAGAACATATTATATATTTGTTTTCTGTAAATATATCTAAGTATTTTCAAAGTTGTCTAATAGTTTTCTTTATTTACTTTTAAATTTTATTCATAATTACTGTTCAAAATTAAATATTTAGTAGTAATGCATAGAAACATTTGTACGAATGCAAAGCTACTATTTGTATGTAATAAATATTTATATTCCCACGACTAAAATTCAATTACAGTAAAGCAAAACAAAATACATGTAATTTGTATGGTGGTACATTATAAAATAATTTAAATTGAGCAGTATCTAGCATAAGACAGATAGGTATACTAAAAGTTACTATTGAATTTTACTTCATACAAATGAATTATTGAATTATTTTAGATAATTTATCAAAATGGAGAACACACAGAGAAGATATAGAATTGCAAAGAGTGCATGCATTAACTATTGGTGATTTCGTCATTACATTGATTACAAAATATTTTCAAATCATTCGTAAATAACAGTGTATGATAGTCTATATTTGATGTTATGTCATTAATGAATACTAAAAATAGAAGCGGTCCTAAGTTCGAACCTTGCGGAACTCCTGACCTGGCAGTATACAATTTAGAGATATAATCCCCATATTCTACAAAGTGAAATCTATCAAGCAAGTACGATTTTAATAATTTTATTAAAAAGTCGGAGAAACCAATATGAAGTTTTGACATGAACAAGTAATGATCGATTTGGTTGAAGGCTTTCTGTATATCAGTGTAAACAACATCTAGTTGTCTGTGTGAATCTAATGCTTCTGATATAAACCAAAGTAATAATACAAAAGAGATGAAAAGTTACATTCGAATTTTACATACAACTGATGACAGTGCTTTACACTTCAAATAGTAATTTTCCATGAGAATTGTAACATTACATTCTGGTGTGTAATTTCATACTACAATAAATAACCAACAATCCACCTTGTAATATTACATGTTGGAATCATCATTATTTACTATCAAATAATGTATGTGTCAGAGAAGCTGAAAAATTCAAAATATTTACAAATTTAGAACTTTCAATCATAGAATTCATAGAGAGTATTTTTTGCCGCTTACGCTATTTCCCATGGTATTGGACTGAAATGTACATTTAAAAGAAATTAAATCGATAAATAAAAAAAACTCCTGGCAACTGTTCAAGTACAAAAGTAGGCAAGGTGCAATAACTCTTGTAATTTGGTTGCAGTTGTACTCATTGAGGAAATTAATGCAAGGATCGGAGGAGGCGCCGAAGGCTCCCCTGGGAAATAACGCTCGCCCCGTTCAGCCGCTCCACCAAAGAACTATTCGGACAAATATTAACTTCAAAAACTCCGAAGTAAGTACCCGCCTTCTTTATATTACTTTTATTGCTCCAGGTAAATTGTCATGTGGAATGAACTCGTCTAGCCGGTGAGCATTTTTCTCACATATTTTTATTGCCTCTATTCAAATAGACCAACTTTCTCGCATTATTTATAGAATTTAATTTTCCCTGCAAGCAGCTTTCCTTACACTATTTCCCATAAGTGGATATAAAATATGATATTAAAAAACTTTGAAATAACGTATTAATTCTGAACAAGAGTATATCTTAATTTCACGTAGCGTGCAATAGTTTAGTTTAGTTTGTTTATTTTCTAATGGACAGTTTTACACTGTATAAGAAATGGTCAACACATGAACTTAGAATCTAAATTATAGTAAATAAATAAACAGCACACCAAATCATACAAAATTACATAAAAAAAAAACAAAAATCGCAATTCTAAATCTTAAAATATTCATTTAACGAATACGGACACATACCAATTAGGTACGATTTAAGTCTTTTATTAAAACGTTCAAGTGTACATCGAATCTTTATATCATTAGGTAATTTATTATGTAGCTTAAGGCTCAGACAGTTTGGTGAATTCATGGTAAGCTTTAATCTCAAGAACGGTATATGATATTCATTTTTTGACGAGTATTAATCATCGGCATATATAGTAAAATGAATATTAGAAGCAACAGTGTTTATATCATTAATGTATAAAAGAAACAACAAAGGACCCAGTAGAGAACCCTGTGGAACACCCCAACTCTGTATTTCTGAATTTACATATTAAGCACTCAAAGAACCTCTATGCTTAAGGCTTATATATTGACTACGGTCATCAAAAATGAACTTATCCAATTCAATGAAATACCTCGTAATCCATAATAAGATAACTTTTTAAGTAATATGTTATGATCGACGCAATAAACACTTTTTGTACGACTTGCATACAATATTTTTTCTACGTTCATGCAAAAACCAAAAAAATGTTTTATTTAGATGACACTAATTGTAGGAAAATATGACGTCGATTTGAACGTTTATGTGTGTCAAGATGACAAAACGCTGTAGTAGAATGACAGATGAATCCAATAAACATTTTATTGCACTAGTGCTTTAAAGAACCACTTTTTCCACTAAATATAGTTCAATAAAGTTTTGTTTTTTTCATGAACGTAGAAAAAAAATGTTAAAAAAAATCATTACATCATTATTTTTATAGAATATGTCTTATACCAGCTTGCGTCATAATATATTGAAGTGCGAGGCCCTGAGAAAAAAAATCGGGTTAACATTTAAAGGTTCTAGCGCAGAAAATAGAATTTAGCAGTTTCCAGCCAAATAACTGCCGATTTAAAAAGTCAATTGCCTATTTCCTTTCTCCGGGGGAGATGCTCGAATGACCCCGCGTCTAAACGACATTAACAGAGAACGCTTTCCCGCCCGGGGCGACTCAGCTCAACTCAACTCTTAACCAAACTCAGTCAACTCGAAAACGCCCGCAGCCCGCCTAATGCCTCCGTTGTCGCCTAATTATGCTACATTACCGCGACTTGTAACTTCCATAAATACGGCTGACGTTCATTTTATTAAATCTTTTAACAAGATTTCATCTTGCCGGCGAGATATTTCATTAAAAATTATCCTCGCGGTGAATTCCGAAACATCCCCGGTACGGGAACGCTGTTATTTCATACTTCAGGAGTTTCGACATCGATCTTCGGTCAGGGGGCGTATCAGGGGGTAGATGAGTCTCCTGCGGTACTCCAGAGACGATGTGCGGGGTCAGTCGTTAGCATCATCGCTTTCTAATGGGAGCTAAAATTAAATTTAATGCGTAAGTTTGTGATAATATGTGTGTGATAATCAATCATTCGTTTTCTCCACTTGCGCGGTGCGACACCCATTGAAATGTATCAACAACTATTCAATATCAATGTCTATTTAACACAATAACATACGCAAATTAACTCTTCTAAATCTATGTTCTGGGTTGTCCGAAAGCATGGAAATCCTTATTTAGTAGTCCATTATTCAACAAGCATATAATGATGGCTGCAATTCTCGAGGGCAAAATATTTCTTCGCCGAACTTACCCTAAATATTTCGATAAGGGCGCTCTTTATAAAGACAAGTATCCGTTTTTTGTTTAAAAACAATGTATATTTGTTCGCAGTTCGCAAAAGACGATATACCGGATGAAAATTGTTTGAACACTTAATCATGTATTTTATAATAAAAATATTCTTTAAAAAATACTGCCCAGTCCTACGTTATTATCATTTATTAAAATTATTTCAAGTGGGGAATATCCGGTTAAATTTCAAAATAGCTTAAATCCTCAACGTTTTGTTACGGCTCACCAAATTTGTTTGTAAAAAAAATAAATCCGCGTACGAATCGAGCGATCGCATAACTCAGCTTCGGAAAAGAAAATGTTTGTTTTTCATTATGCTGAACGGAGGCACCAGCTTGCGCTACGTCAATAATCAGATGGTCAGATTTTTTCAAATCGTTAATATGTGAGATATGTCCCACGATTCATTGAAAATAAAAACGGAATCCAATAATAATTGTCAAACCGTATAAGTAATAATACTTATTTATATATTATGAACGAAAAGCCATACATTACTGTAATTCAGTAATGTCACGTTTTGCTCGTAATGCAGCATACAAAGTTTTATCTACAATCACTCAACAAAATAAAACTTTTATTATTAACCTTATTACAACGCGAACATTTGTTATAACAAATATAACAAAGGTAAGAAATGCATTTATTAGCATTCATAATTTGGATGCTGAAAGAACAGTCTTTAAAATATTTAATAATAATTCCTGATCCAGAAGGCATATTAGGGCTATATTCTGATATGGTAAAATTTTCATCACAGCGATTGCTATATTCAATTACTTGTACATTATTTGATGGCCTAGTTAAAATTGTCTTACTTGTATCAATTTTTTCATTAATGTTATTATCTATACAGGGTATCTGTGAAAGGTTGGGAAATCTCGGAGCTGGAGATACTGGTGACCAAAAAAAGTTGATTGAGCCAAATATGCCTTCTCCGAATGTTGCTGGTTTCAAAAATACAGGGCGTTCAATGCTAGAATTTTATTTTATAAGAATTTTTAACTAATTTTGACGTTACTAGTAGAGGGCGCCACTTATGGCACATCACATTTCTTTTAAATGGCAGAACTTTTTTGCAGCTTAGTGTATCCATCTGACTATAGAAACAATCGATTTTTCTACCTGTTTTATCTGAAAAAGGTATACCTTGTTGAAGTCGTTAGGAGTAACAGTTTTCGAAATAATCCTATTTGAAATATTCAGTGCACCGATTGAAAACTGTTATCGTTTCAGGTAAAGTACCTTTTCTACTAGAAATGCAGCAAAATGTTACTTGAAAAAGTTGTTCAGTTGTTGTAAATTATGGGGACGTGCAAAATTTCAAGAATATCGGCGAGGTTTGATTTTCAAACCATTTTTCAACAAAGCACAAATATTTTATCAAAGCAGGACGATCTTTTTGAAATTTTGCACGTCTCCATAATTTACCGTTCTGAACAACTTTTTCAAGTAACATTTTGCTGTATTTTCAGTAGAAAAGGTACTTTTCTTGAAATGGTAACAGTTTTCAATCGTTGCTTAGTAATGAACGCTTTTCATTGCCAAATTTTTTGAAATAAGTATTTTCAAACGTGACCATATAGACATCCAAGTAGTGAAACTGTTAAATCCTCCATATTTACACTTCAGATCGAAGTAGTTTGCACCCCATCACCTGTAATATTAACGAACTTAATATTGTTTGCAAAGGCTCCTCCGTTGAAAGCACAAAATACACAAAACAAAGCTGCAGTACATTCTTGTCAAGTTCAACCTGTCAGGGAGAGTATTATGGTGCTCGTACTTTATATCAAAGTAGCTGCTAACTTTCATGAACTTCATCACGGTATAATAACATTTAATATTACTGAGGACCATATGATGAATATGCACCATTGTTTAATATTGTCGGGTCACTTGAAGGGAGGCGGCGCTAGTCTTGGAGACGGGACATTTATTACTAGCCTAGAGCTAGGACTACTCACCAGGCTTTTGCTGAGTTTGGATTACACAGGATGGTGGGTGTTAAGGAAGGATTAATTCGTCCACATTTAAAACAATGTTAAGACAATCGCATTTGAAACCAATTTTTTACATATGTTGTAGGGGATGATTCATAAGTTATATTACTGTATTACTATTTACTTTTTACAATCAAAAGATTTTTTAAAAAACCAATTATAGAATCAGAATTGCAATAATCATTCAACTTCATCATTCCAATATCATATAGAATTGATTAGCTGAATGTTTGTTGTTTCCGGCAGAGCTAAAGGTAAAGTTACTGCTTTCTAATTTTATTTTTTGATGATTGAGGTGTTTGATAGGTACTGAATTGACAAATCTACACCTACAAAATATTAACAATGAAGGACAATGTATTGATATTATTATTCCGTTTACGAGATTTTTTTTGTCACAAACTGCAATATTGAAGGAATAAATATGGTGGAAATGGTTCGGAAATATATATCGATGAGGACAAACAATGAGTAAAAGTTAGAATGGAAAAAACCAAGTTAAAAAATGAAGTGTCAGCAGAAATACTAGCAGCTAGCGTCCTCTACTTTTTACAAAAAAAGTAATAAAACTAGTATCTGTGTCAAATGTTATCAAATCTGTTGGTCTTTAAAAAAGTTACATTCAAAACTTGATTTTTTAAAATTATCTTACACGTGCTGTGTCTAAAAAATGATTGGTTCTAGACATACGTTTTAATGAATGTATGTCCTAGCAAATCCCATTTATTTTTCAATGTACCTAGTAATATTACCAGGTCTTTTGGAAACATCCTGTATATGAGTATACTCAAACATCACTGCAAATATGACCAAGTTATGTTTATTGAAAAAGCCATCCGTGGCGGAGTGTCTCAGTGTTCTAATAGATATGCAAAAGCTAATACTAAATATATGGGTGATCAGTATGATCCAACTGAAGAATCTAAATATTTAATGTATTTTGATGTAAATAATTTATATGGTGTAGTAATGTCTTAATATTTGACATACGGGGAATTTATATTTGTAGACGGAAAGGATCCTGAAATAAAAAATTTTGAAATAATGAATATTCTAGATGATGCCGACATTGGTTATACTCTTTAATGTGATTTAGAATATCTTTCTTGCCTCCATCGATTTCATAATGATTTACCATTAGCTCCAGAACACATGACTCCACCGATACCTTCTAGACATACGTTTTAATGAATGTATGCCCTAGCAAACCCCATTTATTTTTCAATGTACCGAGTAAATATTCCCACGTCTTTTTGAAACACCCTGTATATGAGTATACTCAAACGTCAAAGCAAATATGACCAAAATTAAGAAAGCGCTTTGTAGATTTAGTGGCGTAATGTTCCAGAAACTGTATTGTCTAGATATAATTTAAAGATTTAAGTTTTCATAATTGCCGCCCGAGACAGTTAGCTCCAAATTACCACTAAATAAGCGCCATTAGGGCGCACAAAAAAATAGAAATTAAAGCCGTTGGAAGAAGTTTATTCGGGCGTTATCCCAGTACAATTGCATCTCTTTTAATATGTATGTGCTAATGGGGAAGGGCGATACGTGCCGCGAATTGGAACGAGCGCGGCCTAGTAAGAATGAAAATTTAGAAGCCATTCGTAACAATAGTAAAGTATAACTGGCCGGAAATGAGAAGCGCATACTCAACGGATGCGACGTATAGCCGGCGTGCACATACAACGAGATCCAAACATGTCGACATGTTCCCGCGACTTTAATACAGGAAATTGGAAACCAGACAATGCAAATTTTGCGTTCGTGCCCGCCGAGATTTGTGGATTTTCTATGTAAATTTTAATTAATGTCCTTAAATATTTACCGAAACAATACGTATTTGTTTCGGAGTTGTCTCCGGTTCCGCAGTGGGTTTTATCGGTCTCGAATATCTTCAATAAATCCTCATTTTCCCTACTGGGTCTCCATATTTCGTTATTGTCACAGGTATTAAAACTATTTTATATCCATGACCACTATAGTAAGAAGGTTTATTACGTCAGTTTTCCGTGGATTAAAGGCCTTTTAACACACTAGTGGATTAGAATTCATAATACCACGCTTCGATTTTATAGTCTTTTATTTAATAATTATTATTAACATTTATCTCAAGAACGATCTTGGCATTTAGACCGGAATTACTTAAATTCACTCGCTAGGGTTTCTGAAGGTCTGGAGGGGCCCACAATTTCGCCAAGTGGGATTTTTTCATCAATTGCCATCTTACTGGACAGTGAATCTTCAATATAACGCTTCACAGTGGTTACATCACCCCCAGCATTGACCAATAATGTTGCCCAAGAGCGCCTCATTCCATGCCCGTTAAAATTTTTTGGATCAGGGAGTCCAAGAAATGCAGCCACTTTTAAAGGCGTTTTCGAAATTGTGCTATGCCTACATGTTGTGTAATACATTTTCCAGGCATTATATCGCAAGAAAAATCTCCCACCAAATATTTGTTTCCTATCCGAAATGATTACGTATGGATAACCGCCTCTGTCTTGGACATGGTGATATCCAAAAAGGTTAAATCATTGCATCGACAAGCATCTGCAACTCTCATGATCGTTGCAACATGTAAAGAGTAAAATAAAACGCTCGATGTATAAAAAAGTATTAAAATCATGTATTTTCTACCCTAACTTGTAAATATTCCTCATCCTGTGTTTTTTTTCATAAATTCTTCGATTTGGTTTCCTTCCATTATCTTTGGCTTCTTTGGTTTATAATTTCTTGATTCTACCTTCAAGTATGAAGTAAGTTTACCATACCTCGAAATATCAATACCATTATGCACTTTCAACATTGATTTTAGCATGAAAAATTTTGTCCACATCGAAGAGGCAGCAAACCGTTTCTCCACATTGAAAAAGTAGGATAATAGCACCTCTTCTGTAATTGCTCCTTCTCCTATGCCCTTTTGTTTCGCCAGTTATCGAATTTCACCAATTCCTTCTCGTACATAGTTTTTCTTTTCGCTGAATTCTCAGTGTTCTCACTCACTTTTTATGTCAAATGTTTTGCTCTTGTTGACAAATAAACAAACGCATTCCATAGTTGTTCAAAACTATAATCTTCCATCTGCTCTCACACGGCTTTCACTCTCCTAATTGGTTCTCGAAAAAATGTAACTCTCGTTGTTAACTTCCTTATATGATTAATAACTATGTGCCTTAAAGTGACATTTTAACAACTTGCAGTGTGCTTAAAAAATTATACTTTTACTGGCGCTTGCAGAAAAAAATATTTGTCACGACACAAAATCGATAAGCCCTTTCAAATTAAATCTTTTACTATTCCTTTTTAAAGTAAGAGACGGAACCCAACGCAAAAGTCGTCGACAAACTAACACTAAAATCTAAAATATTAATACTACATTTTTATACAAAAGGCACGTAACACATTATAACTTTTTTACAACTAAATTTGAAGCACCATTCTCTCAACTCCGAAATTTATCTCGACGGAAGGCGATCGATAAAGATCCAGTTCGGTAAACTGGACTATCAAAAAACTAGATTCCTTCATTATACTGAGGAAAGAAAGAGGGGCAGATGTGGCATATAAATCATCTAAAACCCTACTGAATATTCACCAAATGCTGCATATACGAACATAAAACAGAGGGATACTGACTCGGTTATTCCTTATGAAAAACCAAACATCACATATATTACACGCGGAATGATATGAAATGGTAGTATTCTTTATTAACCGTGATATGTTTGCTTGTTTGGGTTGTACACTGTGACCCAGATCCTAAGAGGAGAGTTTGTGGTGGGCTAACGTCTTGCCTAATATAAGTTATAAAAAGAAAATCCAAATATTGTGTATTTTAAAAGTGTGTGTTTATATTCTCAAAATCCTAGCTAAGCGCTTTCGGCTTCTAACAGCCGAATTCTCGTGTTTCACACTTTGAGTGCATATGCTAATTTTATAATAAAGCAACTGGCTTTTAAGGCCTCATTAAACTTTTACCAGTTAATAAAGAAAAATTTATTTAATTTACTAAAACAGTTGATAACACCAAAATCCATTTAAGATTTATTGATTCCTTTAGACTTATGACTAGCAGTATTAATAAATTATCGTCATATTTAGAAACACAAAAAAGTCTATTACTAAAAGTCACTGTCAAAATGATCAGGAATTTGACTTACTAACAAGGAAAGGAATTTTTCTATACGATTATATTGATTCGTGGGAAAAACTCTCTGAAACAAGTTTAACTTCAAAAATAAACTTGTATAATGATTTACATGATAAAATGTTAAAGATTATCCTTGTTGTTAGGGATTATAAACATGTCATTAATGTTTGGAATACATTCCATATAAAATTCTTAGGTGAATATTCAGATTTATATTTAAAAACAGATGTTCTTCTTCTTGCAGATATATTTGAAAATTTTCGTGAAAGTTGTTTATCAACGTGTAAGTTGGATCCGCCTCATTTTTATACAGCTCCAGGTCTCGCATTTGATGCAATGCTTAAATCAAGTGAGGTACAATTAGAGATTTTAACAGATATTGTAAAGTTATGATTATGGAAAGAGGCATCCGTGGCAGAGTGTCTCAGTGTTCTAATAGATATGCAAAAGCTAATAATAAATATATGGGTGATCAGTATGATCCAACTCAAGAATCTAAATATTTAATGTATTTTGATGTAAATAATTTATACGGGAAATTTATATTTCTAGACGGAGATGATTATACTTTTTAATGTGACTTAGAATATCTTTCTTGCCTCCATCGATTTTTATAATGATTTACCATTAGCTCCAGAACACATGACTCCACCGATACCTTCTTCAAATGCAAAATTTAAAAAAATACTTTACTTAATTTTAAAATAAACAAACTGAGCTAAAAAAGTGAAATATGACGTATATCGCCGACTAACGAAACTAAATAAACGGCAGTTTATTTAAGGAGCATTTCAACACATTAACTCCGATCCTTAATTACACAGCACACAAAACCAAAAGCCATATTCATTACGGACCAACGAAAGTATGATATTAGTTAAACGGCAAAGCACAGTAATGAACGCCAGAGAAATATTAATTAGCCTTGGAGATTACAAGGGGAACGGTATAATTTATGACATTGAATCGATTAGATTATGAGCTCCCCGTTCCTTGCCTACGAATTAATTCTTGTTTGGGAACTATTAGACCACTGTTTTGTTGAGCAGATCTGCTGCAGAATAAAATTACATAGTGATACATTTTTCGTTCTTCCATTTTGTGTTGCTATTTTCACTTTATATTTTCGAGATTTACTTTATTTAGTATATCGTCGCCCATTTACCAAGTACACAAAGCTAAACTTGAGAATGTGCAAAGGAAATTTTTTAAATATTTATATTTGAAACGTTATGGTGTTTATCCTGAACAGGAACTTTTAACCCAATTTGATATGTATATCCTCGAATTTAGAAGAATAGCAGCTGGGTTAATGTTTCTGTACAAATTATTTCATAACCGGATTGATTGTTTGCAACTCCATTCCAGAGCAACATTCAGGGTCCCATCTATTAATGTTAAAAACACGACACTTGTCTACCTTCCGCGGACAAGAACAAATGCTATGTTGAAGTTACCTATATGTGCAAAAATTTTAATTTAATTAATAATTTAGTAGATATGTTTTGTGTTTCACAGAATTCATATGTTGGTACGATTTATCAGAATGTACCTTTATTAACATTATCTTTCAATATATAGTAATACTTGCATCTGAATCTTGTTGACGCTTTTATTAATTTTTATTTCTTGTATTATTAGTTACTATGCTATCTATCTTGTATCTATTTGTTTGTTTTTATTCTACCTTGTTATAATTTTGTATCACTTTTATTTTATAGGTATGTAATTTTAGTTTCTTTTTGTTATTTCTAGTTATCATTCAGCCCTATTATTGGACTTGTTGGGCCCTTTAAATAAATAAATAAATAAATATAAAGGGTGATTAACTTAAAAGTTATTTAAAACAGTTCATTTATTTTAATTATTAGACTCTCGCACACACTTTTTGGTATTCATCATCATAGTTCAATGTTATTAAAATGCGCAGTGGATTTTGCCATGCCCTTAGGGTAAAATCTCAGTTTTATAAAATATTCCTAATCTTACTATAGTACTTATATCCATTATTGTAACATGGCACTGCCTATATATACTATATACGCAGATTTATACTAACTTAAAAATGAAAAAATGAATTAATAGTAAGAAATATAAAGACAAGTCAGCGTACATAAACTTAGATCAATAAATTTGGCAATATATCAAATCTAACAACTTTTCATTTTCTTTCAAAAACGCACGCCACGTAATTAAATTTTTCATCGATGACATTCCAATTTCCGATCATTTACTTCGCCATTATCTTAAAATTAATGAATAAGCAGTTCTATATTTCTCATGGAAAGTTATCGATGGAAAACTCAAAGGAAATCCGTCTCGGGAGTTATTTTTCCACTATAAGTTTTAAACTTTTTGCGACTTTGAGAAATAATTAACGTGGAAAGTTCGTCGTCGAGTAATACATTGAAATTCTTAATCAATCTTGCCTGCGTAATTATTGGAAATTAACTTCCACTATTATGAGGAAAAAGTTGTCTCTTACAATACATTGTCGAGAAATCGGAGTTTTAACTTATTGTTCTCGGATTGTATAGGGAAAAGGTTTTATAATTATTAAACTCTTACAATAAGGCGACATATTGAAAAACAGTCTAGACGTTCCTCTATTGTGTCAACACTGTTGTTGTCAACAGGGGAAAATAAGGTGCACTGGGAGGATATTCATTTATGTATAAATGCTCTGTCTTGGGACATACTTTATGAATATTTGCCTGTTTCAGTTTTTGTGATTTGTCAGGTGCTCAATAATGAACCTGTCTTATTTTGAATATCAGTTATTCTAGTAGTTTAGTTATTTAGTATAGTGTAGTACAGTGAGCTTTAAAATAGATCTAGGATTAAGCAACATTGAACTTGTGAACATAATTTTCTAAATTCGATATTTCTCATACTAATAAAAGTTCATTAGTATTCAAAACCCTAAAGGATAAAGAGGTTATAGTTTCATTCGTAGATTTTGAACTAGTTTATGTTCAACTGTGTTTTTGTTACTATCATCATGTCGCCAAAAAGAGAAGGTTTGTCGCTTAAAAACATAATTGATATTATTGTAGAAAGCAAAATGCTCACTACCACTGCTCGGAAGTTAGTTGGAAAATGTGGTATTGACCAACTTTAAAAAATCTGTCATCAAGGAAGTCAGCTATCCATCAATTCAGGTTACCACGAATACCTAGATGATTTAACTTGTAGAGAAGTCTACGTTTGGGAACTCTGTCAAAAGCTCTAGAAAAAATCCAGATAAATAATGTCCGTAGGGGCTCTGTTATCTAGAGCTCTAGACCAATCATTTACACAATGTAATAAGTTTGTTATAGTGGAACGGCCTTTTACAAAACCATGTTGTTGATGTGGAATAATGTTCAAACGCAACAAAAAATCAGACATATGTTCTTTAACAATAGACTCCATTATTTTACATACAATCGGCAGTAGACTGATTGGGCGGTAGTTATTAGCATCGAGTTTATTGCCTTTCTTGACAATTGGTGTAACAGATGCAAGTTGCCAGGCTGGCGGTATACAGCATTGAGTAAATGAGGCATTCATTATTTTGGATAAAGGATAACATAGAGTTTCGGCACATTTCTTTAAGAAGAAGGAAGATAAACCATCCAAGCCCGGTGATGAGTAGCTTCTAAGAAGAGTCATTTGACGTTTTACTTTATCTGGTGGAAAATAAATGTCACTGAGTGATGATTGTACCCATGGGGTAGCCAGTTGTGGAAATGTATCGTACTGCGGCTCGTCTGTGAAAGATTTAGAAAAGGACAGAGCAAAAATTTCAGCTGAGTCATAGTTGGATGTGCAAAGGCTACCATCATGTCTCTGGAGTAAGGGAATGGACACCTTAGAAGATAGAGAGGAACGAATATATTTATAGAATTTTTTAATATTTCCACTATTGACTATTGCTTCTTCATAAGACTGCCGGGATGCACTCAAGTGCAGCTTTAGAGTATTTGAGAATCTTCTATGAGTTGCGAAGTCTTCAACTTGGTTAGAACGCTTATATTTTCTCCAAACTTCTCGTTTAAACATGGGCTCTGTATTAAATTGAATATAGGCTGTAATCACACAGTGATCAGATATTCCAATGGGAGAAGAAACTTCTACGGATGAAATGAGCCGAACATCGTTAGTAAAAACTCAGTTTACTTTACTTCAGTTCAACAATTAACGCCAACAACAAAATGTGAAGGCACATTTACCCGACGAGGTATTTTTAATTGGAGATATAGTTATTCTTGGGAACTAGAAAATCATCATCTGCCAAGAGAAGTACATTTTCAGCAAAAGTTCCCTATCAATATTCGGTGTGGAATTTTCTCCGATAATATTGTATTGTATGTTTTTTTTTAATTAATGACTTGCCACTGCTTCTTGAACTTTAAAGATCCAATCCGAGTCAATATTATATTTTGTTTAAATTACTGACACGATTTAATCAATGATGGTTCTATGTTACATTGGTAACCTTTATAATAGATTATAGATCCTGTTTAAAATGCTAATATGGGGATACTCTTTCCTAGTTTTACGAAATGTGTCAGGTCCTTCTCTGGCATGACCTTAAAATGGCCGTGGTCTAGTAATCACCTTTTAAATTTATTCCGCAAGAAAAACCTGCAATTTCAAGTGATGACCGCGCGTCCCTTAAGAAACATCACTTCCGAAACGCTCAGTATGAATAATGAACGCCGTCTCCGAAATGATTAGAGAGCACCACTATTCGTCCCGGAAACCTCTATAAATATTTAACGTTCAACTTGCTTTTGAAGTGTGAACTAAGTAATCAAGTTTTAAGCTCAAAAAGAGAGACCAGAAGACGTTATTAATAAAATTATAATAAGTTTAAGTGACTCAGTGTATATACAATCAGGCGGGGAAGTTCTAGAGCTCGGTATATCCGGATTTAATCTTCGGCATTCCTTTAAAGTTCTTTGCAGCTTAGGCATTACGCGCTCTACCCAACATAATAATTATGCTCCAGTTTCTAATTTACTTACCCTGTACTAAGGCTGCATTAAGGTAAACCCTTTGTATGGGTTGTGAACGTAGAGTTATTCAACAGACATTTTCTGACCAGAATACAGTTTTGGAACTAAAGATCAAAATGGGATATCTTCTATAGGGTATCCAGACACTAGCTATTCGATATTTTTTCCAATTTCGAAATAAACCTGTATGTAATTTTGGAGCCATACTTGTTAATCTATTAGTATTCTTACTAATAATTAACATATAAAAAATACATTTCCTTGAATACTGAATAGAAGAGTTCACATTTGATGAATCGGGTCTAGTTACTTCTGTTAAATTTAACGCTCTGCTATTTTATATAATTACTTATGATCCTTCAAGCTAAAATACAGTGGTGGAAAACCGCGATATGCTGTTGATGCTGAATGAAGATGATGATAAGGATCCTGCAGTAAGCGCTAGAAAAATCTCGATTCAATCATTATTGCCGAGAAAATCCAAAGATAAATATACGCTGTGGAGTCTTTACTCTATGATAAGAACAACATTGTCACATATTGGCATAAAGAAATTTCAAGTTTAATTGATTTCCTTAATCGTAAATCAGTAGGGTATAGATCCAGGAAGTTAATGTTAAGAAATAGACATTTTTTAAAGAAACAGATGATAAAATCTACTTGCTGATGAAGGTAAAGCGTAATTTACACACTACTCTCCAAATATTGAAATTGTTTCTTATTTTAGATAGTGTTGATTATAAATATCAGCTTGAACATATAAAAGACATGGGAAAATATATGTATATTGATAGAGACTTGCAACACAAATACTAACGTGAGAAGAAAATACTATTTCTAACAGGAACATCGAAGGAGGCAATCTTGTCGAAATGTTTTGAAAATATTCCTCTCTTCGTTCGTCACCAATTGAGCTTTCAAGATTCTTCCTAGGATATAGAAATGGAAAATGTCCAAGACAATGTTTTGGTATAAATTATACAGTATGCGCCAAAAGTATGGAATAAATTCAATAAAAACGAAACAATTATTTTTTTGGAAAAATCCTCGAACAGGTCGATTTTTAATTTAAAAAATACATATTTTAGCGTAAAATGCGATTTTAAAATGTCATTTGTTTTCGAGTAATGACGTCATCGATTTATTTTTAAATGGCAACACCATATTTTTTTCCTTGATTCTGAAAGATCGTTTAATTCTCTATCAGACAGTACTAAAATTTTGCCCTCTTACATAGGAAAGTTTTCGAGTAAATGACGATTGAATGTTAGAAAACGTAAATTTTATCCATAAAAAAGTAACAATTCTGAGGTATGTAAAATAAAATACAATTGATAAATTTTATACTTAAATTAAATGTTCGAATTGCCATCCACCAACTTCTTGACAATGCGCAAGTCTGTGAAGAAATTCTTCTTGCACATTATGAATGATTTCTGGGGTAACTGCGTATTTCGTCCCGAATGCAATTTTGAAGTTTTTCTAAATTACGTGGTTTATTAATGTACACTTTTGACTTCAAGTATCCCCATAAAAAATAGTCAAGAGGTGTAAGATCTGGCGATCTTGCAGGCCATTCTATCGGTGCGCGTCTGCCGATCCACCTCCCAGGAACCCTTACAGGACAAAGATATTTAGAGTTTCCAGAAAATGACCTTGTTCCAACCCTTGCAGTAATTTTTCCTAACGATAATGACCCTGACATTCCTGACGATACCATATGGTTTCAGCAAGACGGTGCACCTCTGCACTATGCGCGCCCTGTACGAGATATTTTGGACAACTGTTTTCCTGGGAGGTGGATCGGCAGACGCGGACCGATAGAATGGCCTGTAAGATCGCCAGATCTTACACCTCTTGACTATTTGTTATGGGGATACTTGAAGTCAAAAGTGTACATTAATAAACCACGTAATTTAGAAGAACTTCAAAATCGCATTCGGGACAAAATACGCAGAGTTGCCCCAGAAATCATTCATAATGTGCAAGAAGAATTTCTTGACAGACTTGCGCATTGTCAAGAAGTTGCATTTTATTTTACATACCTCAGAATTGTTACTTTTTTATGGAAAATTTACGTTTTCTAACATTCAATCGTCATTTACTCGAAAACTTTCCTATGTAAGAGGGCAAAATTTTAGTACTGTCTGATAGAGAATTAAACGATCTTTCAGAATCAAGGAAAAAAATATAGTGTTGCCATTTACAAAAAAATCGATGACGTCATTACTCGAAAACAAATGACATTTGAAAATCGCTTTTTACGCTAAAATATGTATTTTTTAAATTAAAAATCGACCTGTTCGAGGATTTTTCCAAAAAATAATTATTTCGTTCTTATTGAATTTATTCCATACTTTTGGCGCATACTGTATAGAGTTTCTCTAAAAATATTACAGAACTTTTTATACTGTCGTATGCTTGGAATTACACATCACCACTCTTAAAGTAGCCTCAAAAATATTGGGTCAAAGAGAGATCAATACAAATACAATCGTGGTCTCTACTTCCTAAAATATATGCGCAGGGCTTTTCATAATCAATTGTCAAAAACTTGAACAATGATTTGTTGACAATAAATGGTTAGTTCAAGAATTATGATGTCCGATTCACGGCTCCCCTTTAACTGTTTTCCCCATTTAAATACGCGTGTTTTCGACGTGCACTCGTCTCCATACACCACCTGCAAGTTTCGAAGGATTTCCGAGGGTTTTTCTCCAGATTTCAGTAAAAATTGAATCACAACACGTTGCTTGTAATTTGAGTTACTCATTTTCACCACGTCACTAAATAAGAAAAATAACACATAAAACACAAACCAAACGTGCTATTGACTTCAACTTTGGATTGAAACTAAAAGGAAGGTGCCCCTCTCTAGAAAAACGTTTACGATCGATGCAGTGTTAAAACTAAATGTCCGGAACTTAATTGTCACACATCGTAGTTACTAAATGTAGAACTTTTCACAATACTATTTAAAAAGTTATTATTATTTCATTTTTTGTCTGGAATCAAAAGTCCAATATTATTTTTGATCGAAAATAATGCATAGAATAATAATTTCTTGACGATACACAATAATGTAGCATTACATGCCACGACTGCTAACTTTACCTAATGAAATTGGAGGAGTATTTCCATTATAACTAAGTATGGCCAACACACTAGTAAATATTTACTTGTTTTGTTTCGGCAACTGTTGAAGTAGTGCATGAATATCTAATTCACAGAATCTAATTCAGGGGACTAGTAAATTAGACGTTAGAAAATAGTTTCATAACTGAAATTGTCGGGAAAGAAATCTGTGCCAGAATTGTGATGTTCTTTTCCGCTCAAGACATTATGCACGAAGTTATGGTTAATGTAGGTCATGTAGCAAGTTTCTCGAGGTGTCTGGAGATCGTATTACAGTGAAAAGGAGCACCTCTCCTGAGGGGGTAATTTTGCTTTTTTATAAAGGGCGAAAAGTTTCAAAGTTTCGATTTGGAGTTCGACAACTTTATGAGATTTATTTATTCAATAGCTTTATTTTTCGTTATAGCTAATCTATGTATTTTATATGAACACCTTGTTAACTGAACCCACTTTGTTAAAATATGTCTCAATTTACTTGAAGTGCAATTTTTGTTAATTAGTTTTTCAATGCCACCGTTAGATTTTATCATTTATGTTTTTCTAACAGTAGTTCAGTGACGTCTAATAAAAGCTACGATGACGACGACGACCATTGATGGTCATAATGATTTTCGATTTCTTCTTCTTCTTTGTAAGCTGTTGATTTGTTAATATGTGAATAATATTAAAATTATAATTCTTGAAATCCTTAATGATGAAATATACTTTTTGAAAGTTCCAACGTCTTCCTCAAGCAATAGCCAGTGTAATCGTAAATACTTATGATAAATTTCATATCCGTTGCACTATAATCCTACGGTAAATACACATTTATTTTTGGTAATAATAATAATAAAAATGGTATTTAATAGTTCAACAGGAACACGGTCCCAATTACTGGACCAAAATAGAAATTATTCAAATACGTAACAATTTCTAAAATAAAGTTAAAACAACTAAACTAATCTAACACAAAAAAAATAAATGTATAGGTAAGATAAATAGAAAATATAAAAGTATGTTAAAAACTCAACATATTTGGTTTTAGTGATGAATTACTTATATTTTTTCGTTCCTACCTTCACAATAGGATGCAATATGTTACATTCAATGGTTTTAAATCTAAGACTTATGTCGCTACATCGGGAGTTCCTCGGGGTTCGAATTTGGGTCCGCTACTGCTTCTTCTATTCATTAATGACTTTGACAGTGTGATGAATTGTGGAAAGCTTTTGTACGCTGATGACGTCAAAATTTTTACTTGCATTTCTTCAGCAAATCAAGCATAATCTTCAGGTAGAGTGAAATAAACTTGTAGCTTGGTCAATCAATGACAAACTTAGCCTAAATGTCAATAAATGCAAAGTTGCCACCTACACTCGTAAATCCAATCCTGTTGTATATGATTACCATATTAATTCGCAATTGCTTAGTCGTCACAGTTCTACAAAGGATTTGGGTATTATATTTGTTAGTACTTTAAGCTTCTCACAACATCGTGAATATATTGTCAATGGGGCTTCAAAAGCATTAGGATTTATTATTAGAAATAGTAAATCAGTTAGAAACCCGATTACATTAAAATAAAATTATTATATTATGCTTTTGTAAGATCCAAGCTGGAATCCTTATTACACTTGTCATATCAATAATATTGAATCTGTACAGAGAAAATTTCTTAAATATCTTTCATTTAAATCTGATGGTGTTTATCCGGTACAAGGTTTTGACAACAACTTATTAATATCTAGGTTTATTCTTCGTTCTTTAAATAAAAGCAGACTTATTACTCTATCAGATTTCTATACAACCTCTTGCACAATTCAAGTGACTCTCCATACAGTTTATCCCAACTTAATTATTTGGTGCTACATCCTTCGATTAGACCTCATATGACGTTTTACTGCCAATCTGCTAGAACTAATCTCATGTTAAAGTCTCCTGTATACAATATGACATCCAATTTTAATTTATTATGTCATATATGTGATTATAATAATATCAGTTTAAACCAGCTGTTAAGGATTGCCCATGATCATGACATGCAGTTATATATTTTTTTGAACATTTATTTTTAATATTTTTGACAACTACTTATTGATATGTGTTTTTTTTATTGAAAAAGTACTGTTAAAAATATCATGTAATTATATAACCAAATATTTCCCGATGTCTTCTACATCTTTTACAGTTAAACTGCGCAATTTTGCCCGCTGCTCCATTTAAAACAAATATTACCACTTTCATTAATAAGAACTTATCGTCTGGAGCCTCTTTTAAAAATAGTAAAGTTTTCCACAGTGAAAACTTTAGATTTCTTTATCTCTGTCCTATTTTGACGTTTAAAAAGGCAAGTATCCTTTCATATTGTGATATATTTTCGTTTATTTGTATAGTACTTTTCAGCACGGAATATGTAGATCATAAAATGGATGCCTTAAGAGATTTTGTCTAAAATAAAGAAAGACGTTATATGAAAAACACTAAAATATGTAAGTATAAAAAAAAATAGCTCTTTACTATAGACGTCACATAATAGCTATTTATGATAGACGTGTTAAAAGTAAGATTTTATTTTGTGAGTGAAGATGATTAAAAATCGAGCGTAGCGAGTTTTTTAACTTCACGAACAAAATAAAACACTTTTAACACGTATATCATACACTATTTTTTCTACAAAACAATCGGAAGAACTTTAAACTCAATAAAAATAAGAAATCAAGAAATACCACACAGATCGCAATGCTTATGAACCAAAATTTTCGTAGCAACCAGTGCTGTTGTTAGTTACGGAAAAAACGCAAAAATATTGACAGCATTTTCTAGTAATATTATAAGTATAATGAATAATCTCGATAATGAGCGTAACGAATCCATCCCTGCTGAAATCGAAGAAGCCGCCAGTCGAGCAACATTGGAATTATTGCCGGCGAAATCAAAGGAATAGTACGAAATCGCTTATAGGCGCTTTTCGGAATGGTGCAACATTAAAAAGTTCTCTGGAAAATGTAACGAAAGTGTTTTACTGGCATATTTTGAGGAAAAAGCCAAGATATGGAAATCGTCAACGCTGCGGTCAAATTATTCCATGATCAAAACTATGTTAAAAATAAAGCGAGATCAAGATGTAAGCAAACATTATAAACTTATTGCTTTTTTAAAACGGAAGGGTGAAGGATATCAAGCAAAAAAGTCAAAAGTTTTGACGAAGACGCATATCGACACATTTCTCACAGAAGCAGAAGACGAAAAGTATCTGATGATGAAAGTCGCAGCAATAGTGGGTGTCTTCGGGGCGTGTCGCCGGGAGGAATTGTGTCAGATGACCATCGACAATATCGAATATTTGGGCACTTCGGTTGTTGTGACCATACCAGATACTAAAACGAAAGTGCCTCGGACTTTCAGTGTTGTTGGTGAATTCTATTTAAACTTTTTTAGAAAGTATATGGCACTCCAGCCATCCAACGCTGATCATAGACGACTTTTCCTTAAATATATGAAGAATAAATGTGTGAAGAATCCAGTCGGAATTAACATGTTTGGTAAAATGCCTGCCGACATTGCAGAGTTCTTGAATCTACCAAATCCTCAACTCTACACCGGACACTGTTTTCGTCGTTCGCCGGCGACATTGTTAGCAGATTCTGGTGCAAATCTTACTACCATCAAGAGACATGGAGGATGGAAATCTTCGACGGTAGATGAAGGCTACATTGAAAATTCACTGGAACAGAAGAAGGAAATTGCGTGCCAAATACTTCCTACTGCTGCAACTACTAGCAAGACCACCAGTACTACCAGTAGTATTTCTACAGAAAATAGATATGTCACACATGTTGACAGTAAAACCAACTTAAGTATGACTCCGCAGGGAATTATAATTTCAAATTGTTCTAATTTTACTATAAATGTTAATAGTAATAACTAGTTTAAATGTTGGTTTGTACTTATTTAAAATAAAAAGTTGTTCATGTGTTTGTTAAAACGTTTTATTAATTTTCAAAACAAAATTTAAATAAACTTTGATTTACTTTTAACACTAGTGTTAAAAGTAACTTACTTTTAACACGCGTGTCAAAAAATGACATTTTTAACATCAAAAATGACAATTAAAAAGCCCACTTTTAACAGTTTTGTAGAAAAACAAGTTTTAACGTACGTAATTCTTAGAGTGAATTCTAGAAAAAAGAATAACAGTGAAACCGTACAAATTTAAGTAATTAACGTTTGTTTTCGTTAAAGATACGTGCCACAGGCGTTTCTCTGTTTGAAGTTGTATACCACAAAAGCGGAAGGTATATCATAATATTGACTATTTGTGGCAAAACATGATCGCCATGCGGGTAGCTTATAATAGCCGTCGCAGCACCTCAGTTTCAATTATCGCGGACTACGCTCCGGGCTGGAAGTTGAACTCCGGGAACATGGACGGCGGGCCGGGGTTGACATATTGACTTGGAACTCTATTTTTAGTCTCGTAGTTTCTACTGGGAATATGACCACGAAATTCTATTATAAAAATAGGGATATGTTATTTGAAAGCAACTCAATGTTTTGCAAAAAATATGAGAATGTTTTTAAAGCATTTTTATAAAACAAGACACTTTTAGAACGCTCATAAACGTGAAATGGGCACAATTTATAAAAAAAACATTAATAATTTAAATCAAAATCTACGAAATTCGTGACAATTTTCGCCAATTTCGCGTCCATGAGGACAATGCTTATGTTCCTACTGTTCTATATTATACAGGGTGATTCACAATGTATCTAAAAATATTTGGAAATAGATGCGTCATGAAAAATGTCAAGTCGATATTGAAAAAAAAAATATGAAATCCTTATATGTAATTTCCGAGAAAAAATGCTTGAGGTTGTAGTAATTTCAACTTCAGGCGATCCGAATACTGGCTTCAAGGCATCATACTACAGTTGCAGATGAAGATACCATAAAATTTTAGGATTTTTATGAAATGTAGAAAAATGCTTCTTCATAACAAAAATCGCTAATATGATTTCTGGAACAATTACTTCGAAAAAAATCATGCCAAGCTTTGGATGTTTAATTCCTTAATCATAATACGTTTTCTCCAAATTACTTACATCTAAGAAAATAGTATACACTGTAAGAAAATAATTACACATTTTAACATAAAAGAACACAATACTGTGTTAATCGAGGTCCACATGGAATTCTGTATATTTATACACATTTCTCTGTATGTAGCAGTGTGTTAAAGGTTTAACAAAATCCACTGTGTTAATATAACAAATGGCATGTGTAATTTTTACACATTTCTGTGTCATTTGTATCATTGAAGGTGTAGGCTTTATACATTAACATGTTAATTTTATTGTATAATAGGTATTGACATGGAAGACTCACCTATATTTTTAATTTGTTAATTATGTTCCTGTTTGCTTTCGAAATAATTTTTAATAAATATAATTTTTGAAATACTTTTATTTTGACATTTTGTAGTGGTTTTACCTATCGTCGAGAATGCATTGAATATAGACTGGAATGTTCTATAAAACGTCAGAATAAATAGATAATAGGAGTTTACGAAAATTAACTGGTAGTGATCTGAACATATAATTTTCTTTCTCTAAAGTTACAAAAAAGTTAGATTACAGAGTAATCTAAAACGTCAGAGTAAACTCCTAATATTTTTAATAGTTATATTCTAATTAGTTTTAGCTTTATTACAATTATCAGTAATATTTATTATAGTTAGGTAAGTACTTACCATTTTCCTTAATTAAACCTCAATTTAAATTTAAATATTCTCCATTTGAACACAGTGAACAAGAGGTAACTGTACACAACACCACAACACACAACACTACATAACCAATATGGCGTGGTGACATGTGTTAGATCAGCTGATATACTGCAGCTGCGCAGATGTACTCAACCAGTCAGGAGTAGGGATATAGAACACAATTAAGTTGTGTGCGTGTTAAGTTTACACAAAATGGTGTACTTTTAACACACACCTGGTAAATATTACACAAATTCAGTATATTTCATTATAATACTAGTAATTTTAACATATTTTGTGTAAAATGTACAGATAAGCCATTGTGTGTAAAACTATTAACACGGAATTTTTACACATCCTAAATAACACACTGGAAAATCTCGCTTACACAGCAACTTTTTTACAGTGTATGCAAAAAAAAACATTTGAATTGTGCAAAAGACACTGTAATATGAATTTCAAAGGTTTGCAGAAATATTTATAATTCAAATATCCATTCACACATTAATCAATAGTAGCATTTGCATTCGTATTGATTTTGACCCTTAAATACACCGATAACATCCAGTTTATATTAATTTATATTTCGCCGTAACATTAACAGGTAAATCTATTTCGTGGCGTGTAATTCATAGATCTATTGTTTGTATATAATACGTAATGCTAATAAACGTTTGTCGAGTGGTTCAAGAGTATACTTCATTACCGTTCATGCAATTTAGTTGAAACGAGAGTTTTGATAAAACCGTTATAGTATATAATTTAGTCGTTTTAGTTGTTGTAATCAATTAAGGGCGCCGTTTTTATACGCAAATTTTCAACGAATTTCATAACTGTTTGTTCAGACAGTCTAAAAAAAATCTGTTAATGGTCATGGTGTATAGAACACAGTGATAAGGTACGAATTCACGGGTTTTCATGTTCTCTAGTACATTTTCCCTTGAAAACTTAAAGGAAATGATTCAATTTCAGCATTATATTTTAATAAAAACCTCCACCTATTTGGTGTATTTTTTTGTGCATCTTACGATACGATTATTTGTCCTTGAAACGCCAGCCTTAATTATACACTAACAGGTAGTTTTGGATACATTATTTTTATAGTAGTATAAAGTAGTCTTGTTTATTGTCGATAAAATGAACCCAGATTTATTATACAGGGTGTTAAAAATTTAGACATCAAATTTTAAAGCTTTGCCCGCCAATGATAAACTAAAAAAGCTAAATATGTTTCAAGGACAATATTTAAGAGGTCTTTATTAGTGCCCATCAAATTAATTTTTTATTAAATTATACTCAGTACTTTAAAAGTTATTAAAGAAAAACCAATTTTCAGTAGTGTTCTTCAGAGACACATATCCGTAGGGAGGGCCTGTAAGAAAAAAATGTATAGGAGCATCTTATTCTTTCATTTTCTATCTGCACCCGTGAGATTGCCACATTTTCCCGGACACCCTGTGTCAAGATTACACGAACATCAAATTTTTAAGACATTTTGCTACAAACATTTTTAGCAATGACAAAAAGCTCTTTTAGAAATAAAAATTAAATAACAATTAGAATTGGAACCCCTCCTTTAATTAAAACGGATTGTTCTGTTTACCAGCTGCCGGTATGGCTCTACCTATAAAATTATTCATAACGAATGCGGACGAAAAGAAAAAATAATTCAATTCGGCAACACAAACGCAGTGGGCCTGGATAATTAATTCGAAAAGGTAGGCCGATGTTTTTGACAGCTGAGAAAGTTTCGCTTCCTGGTCACTTGTTCTGTCACGAATTTGTTTAATATTTGTGGCCCGATTTCTACCAAGCTCGGAAACTGGTCGGAACTACAGAAAAATGTTTAAAACCGTCGGAATTAATACAGACAAAAATGAATTTTAACTATACAGGGTGGTCACACGATAATTGCTTCCCCCTTTTTTCGTTATTAGTTGATTGAGATGCGAGAAAAGGTGTAAAAATTAAAGTTGTAGGAATTTTTATACAGGGTGTCCGGAGAAATGTGGGAAATCTGTCGGGTGCAGATAGAACATGAAAAAAGAAGACAAGTTCCTATAAATTTTTTTCCGACAGGCCCACCCTACGGCGATATGTATCTCTGAAAAACGCTTCGGGAAATCGGTTTTTCTTGAATAACTTTTAAAGCGCTTAAGGAACTTGTCATCTGATTTTGTCACATTCTATCTAAATTGAATTTTCGAGATGTAGGCCTAACTTTTGTTTTTTAAATAAAACACCCTGTATGACAGTCAACCAAACTTTTCAAAAGTATTTATATTATACTGGATACATCTTTTAAATCGTATCACATATAACTCATGAAATATATATTTTTAAAGATTTTAAAATGAAGATATGGACACGAAAATAAATAAATTTTTATTCCTTCCTTTTCGCAGCAAAGTTGACATCTGTTTATTAAATTGTACATATCTATATATTATTTTAAAAGCCAATTCCTAATTCAAAATGTTTAATATTTCATTTAAGATCTAAAAAATATCATATTTTATGAGTTACATTATGTAGCAAACATGTAATATCTCTAAAAACGTAAAAGATAAGTATGCTGTATAATACCCATGTTTTAAAAGGCTCAGTTTCAACATATGAAATTAAAGACTGTACCAATTTTACAGCACACGATAACAATTAAAAGTTTTCTTAAAAGTAATGTATCTTATGATTTATGACCTTATAAATATTAAAATTAATGTTTCTCAGAATCCATCTTATGAAAGACAAATGTGTCTCTCTATATTTTACTTAATTTAAATGTAATGCTTTATTCATAAATTCTTTTTGATGTTTTATATGTGAATTATTTAGCTGTATGTCAACTGTATCTTGCAATAATTAATGATACATCACCCTTACCATCTGTAATCAGGCTTGTCTTGAGAATATTAAAATGCTGTATTTCTTCTCAGTACAGCTTGTATCAAACTTGGTTAAAAAGTAAAAAACTACAAAAGTTGATAATAAAATATTTATAGGTAAAAATATTGTTGATATAATTCAATGCTGATTGATAGCATTAGACTGCAAAGTAATCGTTTCCTACAGTATTATACCGGGTGGTCCACAAAGATACAGGGTGTCAAAATTTGTATCTAAAGTTCCAAATTTATTATTATTTTTAAAACTACTTTAGATATTTAAATGAAATTCGGAACCTTTGAATAGATAATCCAGATAGATATTTTTACGTAAAAAATATAATTTTTCTTCCACCAGTGGCGTGTGTACGGACAGATCTTCGGGAAATTTTAATGAAAAAAATGGTACGCCAATGTTTTTTTAGAAACAAAAACTATTTCTAAAATCCTTGTTCGTTTTACAACAGAAAATGGCTTCTTACTTTTTTGTTTGACACACCGTTTGCCAGTAAAAACTTAAAATTCTTTAAGCAACTGGAATTCAAATAAATTTGAAACAAAAAAGACTACTACTGTCAGTGTTTTTGCATTTTATAATGACAGTTAATTGAATTGTGTCAGATAATTTAATTTCGAGTTATCATTACATCTAGCAAATAGTCAACATATACCGCTCTCGAGCTTATTAACTCTCATCAGTACGCCATAGATGAGAGGTGTGTTAACTTCCAACTAACCCTGGCTATTTATGTCTCTCAAACCCGACATACCTGAATACCTATTGACAGTTATTTTTAGTTTGAATTTATTTCCCGAGAATAAATTGTTTGTTTAAATAAATTGGATTGTTTGTCGAAAAAAAAAATTTCGGTGCGTATTCTAAATTTTGTTGACGTTCGCTGTGAATAAACGAAATTAAATACACTCAGTCTGAGAATAACATCGTAGCAAAATGGACGCCTATAGCCGTTGAGTAAATAAGGTATATCCGTTGAGTGAATAAGTATACAAGAGCCGCAAGTCCAATGGCCCAAAACGAATTCATGCAGGTTCCCCACCATATTCTACCCCTGGTACCGCACCGTCCACAAACTATAGCGCTGATCTGAAGCGCCGCCTAGGCCGATCTATTTCATTTATTTGAACTAACTGGAATCTGTCCGGCTGCGGCATTGCGTGACTCACTCAACAGCTGCGGCTTGATTCGGAGCCGAATTCAATTTGTTTTCTTTCTTTTTAAGATCAGGTAGAATTTGAATGAAGCAGATTTTACATGTGTATGCTTAATATACAGAGTGTCTCAGGTTTAAATAGCAGGACTTCAGGAATTTTTATAAGATCTCATTTTGAGACGAAAAGTTCCAATATATATATGGGTCCTAAAACGCTTCGTTTGTGAGAAACAGGATGCTCAATGTTATATTTGTTTTGTTTACTTATTTTTTAACTAAATAACCGCTAACAAAATAAATCGTCATGTTGCGGCAAAAGACCTATTGGAGAACAAATAATTTGACACCGAAAATCATCGCATATTGATTGCAGTGGTGGAGATAGAGGGGTATCTATTAACATTTTTATATAAAAAAGTACAGCTGAATTGAAATTTTGCAAATGTTTTCGAAAAATATGAAAGAACATGCAATTTTACCCAGAAAAGTCCCTCTTGTCTGAAGTCAGTAGGACGTGAAGTTTTGAAGAAAAAACGAAAATACAGTTTAGAAGTCAAATAATAATTTTTAACATTGTGTTACAACTAAATTAAATAGTTAAAAAATTAGGTTAAAATTGTTTTTAATTAATTAAATAGGAATAAATAAAAAAATAAATAACGAAAATCATATTAAATCAAAGTAAATATTCGAAATGTTTACTCATTCTAAAAGATAAGAATTTTCAATTTTTGGGACTTTGAGGCTCTATATAAGAACATGCAACGACATAAATTAATGAAATTTTGGGTATTTGGGTATAAAAAATATCTCCTGAAATAGAGGAATTTTGGAAAAATATTCAGACATGTCGAGTTTTAAATTAAATTTGCCACTTTTTGAAAAAATTAAAAATTGTGTACAGTGGCGTATCATTGAGCAGGAAAAAAATTGTTTTTTCTGGAATATAAAAAAGCTTTTTTTTTCTGAATATGGCGCCATTAAAATCGAGATAATTGGAGATTCACGATATCGTATCATAATTATTATTGTATGACAAGTTATCAAATTTTAATACAGAAACTATTTTAATGCCTACTACTCGGCAATGAGGACTTTAAAATCAAAATATAGCTATTAGCCTACAGAAAAATTATAGATAATAATTCAGTGTTTTGATATCTTGAAATTTCAATTGAATTTATCTCGAAATTTTTCTTAAATAGCCTAATAAAAATTTTATGATACCATATTAAAAAAAAGCTCTTTCATATTCGAGAAAAAAAATTGGAGTTGCCATTAAAAAAATACTGCTCAATGATACCTACCTGTCCTTAATACTTCATCATTTCAAAAAGTGGCAAATTTAATTAAAAAATCGAGGTGAGCATTTTTCCAAAATTATATTATTTCAGGAGATATTTTTTATACCCAAATAAAAACTTTTTATCGACACTGTATATGTGAAAGAAAGTTAAAACTTGAAAACCACAGATTAATGAGACAAATCTCACCTTTTTCAATAAACTGTATGGGAATTGCATTTTTAGTTAACAATTTTCTGTTATTGTTTATTATAATATAGTTCTGAGAAAAATGCACCTCACAAATTAATTTATATTTTAATTCATTAACGTCCATTAGAGCAATACATAAATTACCGCAATTTTTTTGCCACTCCTGGGCACGTTTACCGTCAGTAACTGGAAATTTAAAAAAACTTATTCCTTTGTTTCGTCTTTTATTATTTAAACAGTTTTTATAAACACAGTTGTGATTAGCTGTTGTCATGATTACAAAAAACACTACTACAGTAGAAACTAAAACTACAGATCACACAAAACTGTTTTCTAATAACAGACGAGCGATCGATGTCACTCCCTCAACTGATGGCAGCAGACTGAGAAATCTCGGGCCCAATTCTCCAGCAGCGCCATCCAAATCTCGAGCCCGGCATAGCAGTCGTTTATTTGTACAGGGATGCGCCTCTATATCCTAGATAAAATATACTTAAGATAGATGGGACACTCCCTAGCAAATCTTGTTTTCATGTTTAGCGCCCTCTATTGACATGTGGTAAAACTAATTTGTTATAAATCTGGGATAGCCCCTTGTTTTTTTTATTTAAAATTTTAATTGTAGTGCAGTATCGATAACATTACTTATATTTTAAGAAATGCTAAATTTGAAATATAATATTCGCACATGTTTTACATATAACTTTGAAGTCTCAGAAAATAAAATATATAGAAAAATTCGCTAAAGACGTTCTTAGATTTCAAAGTATCTATAGTGTTTAAAATACTTACAAAAAGTATATAGAAAGACATATATTTACTTTTCAATTTAAATTACATATTTCTATATATTTATCGCAGGTATTTTAAATACTATAGGTACTTTGAAATCTAAGTATGTCTTTAGTAAATTTTCCTGTAAATTGTATTTTCTGAGCCCTCAAAGTTATATGTAAAACATCTGTAATATTATTTTTCAAATTTAGCACGGCAAAAAATTTAAGTATTCCTGATACAATTGACATATGTGATTTTATGTAACATATATTTCTAAAACGTCTCCAATATTTAATGAAATCATTTATAAAATAAATATTGTAAAACAGTTAATAGATTTATTTTTAAGTAAATAATTTAATTTCTTAGTAATGTTAAAATAAATTATTTAATGTATTATCGAAAAGTTTTGAAATCTTTTTACTGATACTTACATAAACAAAATGGTCAAAATGAATTTGCAATTTTGAAAAATGAATGATAATAAGTATTTTCAGGTTTGTGGACTGCAAGTTATTGAGAATAAAAAAAAAAGAATTTACGAACAACACCCGCTACAATGCAACTTACCGCTGCAGCTCTGTTGGTGTATTAGATGTTGTAATTGACTCTCGTTGCATTCAGTCTTCTTTCTTGGGTTTGTGTAAAACATATTTACTCAATATCGTGTGTCCATATATTTGAGTTAGTTTTTTAAGTGTCATATACAATCTTTCTGACAAAAAAACGTTTTGCACCAAAATTACAAATACCAGCACAAAATTGAAATTGATAATTCATAATTTTTTTTAAATAAGTAATTCAATAATAACTGACAATACAGATTAAATTAAAATTACATAATCGTAATTATATTTTTAAGTTAAGTGTGTGAACCCAACAAGAGTAATTTTTTAAAATTCTTCATCAATGAATAACAACAAATTATGAGCATGTTAAGTTCTTTTTTCCTATAAACTCTAAATTCTTAGATAAAGATTTTTTTGTCATTTTAGTATAATATTAAATTATATTGAACTGAATTACTTTGATGCACAAAAAAAACTTTATATTTACAAGTACATACAAGTTTCTAACCAATAGTTCATAAATTAAATTTATTTAAACATTCAATACTACACTAGATACATATATTTTCTAATTATTATGTGTACAATGAATAGTTTTAATTTTGTCAAATTTTTTTAAAATATTATAAGTTGATTTTATTTATAGATGCAATAAAATGCATTTGTATATTATACCTATTTAAGATTTTTACTAATCACATAGTTCTTTAGTTTAATTTAGTCATAGTTTCAAATAATGAAAATAATGAATAAAGTCTCTTCAACAAGTGGTAAAAATATTTTAAAGCCTAGATTTTTACTAATCACATAGTTCTTACTGTTGCTGTGAATCGACCTTATCAGCTTCGGTTCAACATCTCTCTTTTCTAAGCTTGCTCATATTTTTCCTGTCGGTACTATGTTCAAAAGCTTATTCAGTGTCCATAAATGCCAAAAAAGTATAGTTTTCTTTCTTGGTTTATTAAATTCTTCTACTATTTGTTTAACGGTAATTATATGATCCTACATACTCTTACCCTTCTAAAAACGACTTTGAGACAATAATAGATGTCGGACCATCTGTAACAAAATAATTGTATTGGTTATTAAGAAACTCAACATTTGTTAAAATATTAATAATCTGCATTGTAAGTCCTAAGAAGTTAATAACTTCTACTCATTTCTCAATGGTAGACAAAAGAACTTTATGAATAGAATATGTATAAATCTGGACCATATTATATAATGCATGTTGTACTTCAATTTAAGAATATATTCAATACATACCTGTAGTTTAGTAAATTCTTTGCAGGAAGTGTTGTTGGTTTCAATAATTTATTATTAGCAATGTCAGATTGAGAAATGCTTATGGCATAAGCGATAGTTTGCATACTCATTTAGGGTCCATGTCTCTCAATTTCAATTTGAAGTCATAAAGAGACCCAAGTAGTATTATATCGATCCTTATCCTTGTCAGGATTAGGATATCGATGAATTGGTGAGTTCTTATCCTCTCAAATAACCTAGTTAAAATTATTTATTAATATACATTAAAAATGGTAACTTTTAGTATACTTACCTTTAAATAAAAAACATATTAATATCTATCGAAGAAAACAGTAAAATCGCACAGAAAACTTAAAAAATACTCAATCGTATAACTTTCGTACAAGAAAATCAAACGGAACACAAAAACAATTCAAATTTTGAATGCGTTAGACAATAGAACAAAATTAAAAGGAATAATAAAAAAGGACAAACAATAATCAGCACCCCTGGTGGTATGTGGTAAAACTAAAACTCGTTAACAACAACAATTTTATATAGAGTGTCCACCCCATGCTCTATATAAACTTATTCACTCAACGGTATATCATAACAGGTCGGTTTTCTTATCGAGACCTCGCCGGCAAAAATCCGCCTCTGGCCCGACGCAGAGCTTCCATTAGCTAAGCCTTTCTCCGGAGACTGAAAGTCATCTATCACCTCGGAGTCTTGGCTGTGAGCATGCAAAGTGCACATTAGCAACGACTAGACGAATATAAGGGGCGATTTGTGACCGAGATACCACTCTTCAAAGAAAACACCACTACCGCCCGAGAACCGCAGATTTCTCCACCATTTATTTTATCTTTCGTAATGGACCATTGTGCCGCGTTAAGCGGGCAAGTGCCTTATCTGTTTATCTGTTGGCTTTTTTATAATGATATGACGCTGCTTTCGGACATTAATCCAAACTATTTGTTAAGGTACGTTTTCATCTAACATTAATTGCACGGGTGCATCTCACGCGTTCGAAATCCTGTGTGTTCGAAGTGCTACGTGACCGAAAGCCTACGAGCCCGAATACCTGCCTGTTCGAATAGAGATGTGCGCGGTCCCGTCTGACTGGCGGAGAGAGAAGACCACGATGCAATTCGCCTGGATGATTCGTTCCCGCGGTAAGAAGATAACGCAATGGTTTTCACAGTGACGTATCACTTTCCACAGTTTTAGAAACATTATTAATTGATTAATTTGTTAAAATGTTTCCACACGTTTAATTATTATTATATGTACTTACTTGTGACTTTATTTCATGTGTTAAATACTATTTACGTATTTACTTGGTATGCATGCAGTAGTCAGCTATAAAAGTACTGTTTTTTTGTATGTTTCAACTGTAAAATACATGTAGATATAATTCGATTGAAGAATTGATATACCCATTTATACAGAAGTTATTTCAGCAGTTGTAGGGACAAGATTGTAATATTGCTATTATATTATAATAGTTATTCGCTACTTATTTATATAGATGTGAGTATTTTTATTATAGGGGGTCTGAAAAAATGATGCTGGTGGTAATTATCTGTGTAATAATGATTATCGTTGTTAGGCGCATTCTAATTCTAAGGTCATAGGTATTTTATGGTGAATATATTTTTTTATTTAGGTAAAGTTTACGTTTTATTAACCATTCATAATATTGGAGACAAGTGAGATTTATAACAGTATGTAATTAACTTTAGTCATAAGTTTAGTAAATATATTTAAAAAAATATTTGTTAATTCATGTTTAGTGGAAAGTAAGAAAGGCATGATTTAATATTAACATTGGTTTAACAACATAATTTTGATAAAGATGATTTTGAACATATAAAACTTTGAGTCTATGTTTGATAAATGTTTTCAAGAAATACTGCAAATATTTAAATATAACTAATACTAAAACATAAATATATTTTCGTTTTGATACTAGATACTATCATACATATGTATTCCTAAATTTGATTTTTACTATTCTATCTGTGATCCTTTTACAGATGCATAGTACCAGAACCGGAAATAATATATCTAAGTAACTAGGTAGTGGATATCAAAGAACACGGTAGATATAATAGTTTTCTTCTATTCACGTTTTTAAGATAGGTTCTAATTTAATGTAATATATGGACATCCTTTTAGACGACATCTGACATTTTACATATGTTGACATAATATTAATCCACTTTCATAAGCAATGTTTTGTTGTTACTGTTTAACATCAAGTAAACGTATGTTCGACATTTTTATGTTTAATGAGAGTAGGTTAAATTTTTATTTTATTTTTGATGTTTCATATTGCATTTTTACTTTATAACGAGCTTTATAGCGTTCACCAGGAATGACTACAGAGCTTCTACAAAACTGTTCTACATTGCATAACTTTATAAAAATAATGTTACAAATATACAAGTATATTTTATAGGGCAGTATTAAAATCTTTACATAAAACTATTTTGCCACTGTTGTATTTTTTTAAATGTCGAACATACGTTTACTTGATGTTGAACAGTAACAACAAAACATTGCTCATGAAAGTGGATTAATATTATGTCAACGTATGTAAAACGTCAGATGTCGTCTAAAAGGATGTCCATATATTACATTAAATTAGAACCTATCTTAAAACGTGAATAGAAGAAAACTATTATATCTACCGTGTTCTTTGATATCCACCACCTAGTTATTTAGTTACATTATTTCCGGTTCTGGTACTATGCAGCTGTAAAAGGGTCACAGATAGAATAGTAAAAATCAAATTTAGGAATACATATGTATGATAGTATCTAGTATCAAAACAAAAATATATTTATGTCTTAGTATTAGTTATATTTAAATATTTGCATCTAAGTATTTCTTGAAAACATTTATCAAACATAGGCTCAAAGTTTTATATGTTCAAAATCATCTTCATCAGAATTATGTTGTTAAACCAATGTTAGTATTAAGTCATGCCCTTCTTACTTTCCACTAAACATGAATTAACAAATGTTTTTTAAATACATTTACTAAACTTATGACTAAAGTTAATTGCATAATGTTATAAATCTCACTTGTCTCCAATATTATGAATGGTTAATAAAACGTAAACTTTACCTAAATAAAAAAATGTATATTCACCATAAAATACCTATGACCTTAGAATTAGAATGCGCCTAACAACGATAATCATTATTACACAGATAATTACCACCAGCATCATTTTTCATACCCCCTATAATAAAAATACTCACATCTATATAAATAAGTAGCGAATAACTATTGTAATATAATAGCAATATTACAATCTTGTCCCTACAACTGCTGAAATAACTTCTGTATAAATGGGTATATCAATTCTTCAATCGAATTATATCTACATGTATTTTACAATTGAAACATACAAAAAACAGTACCTTTATAGCTGACTACTGCATGCATACCAAGTAAATACGTAAATAGTATTTAATACATGAAATAAAGTCACAAATAAGTACATATAATAATAATTAAATGTGTGGAAACATTTTAACAAATTAATCAATTAATAATGTTTCTAAAACTGTGGAAAGTGATACATCACTGTGAAAACCGTTGCGTTATCTTCTTACCGCGGGAACGAATCATCCAGGCGAATTGCATCGTGGTCTTCTCTCTCCGCAAGTCAGCCGGGAGCGCGCACATCTCTATTCGAACAGGCAGGTATTCGGGCTCGTAGGATTTCGGTCACGTAGCACTTCGAACACACAGGATTTCGAACGCGTGAGGTGCTCCGAATTGCACGATATTTATTATCGGAAATTGTATTTAATCCAAACAGCAAAGAATTTCAGTCAGAGCGATCGATTTCAAGTATATGCAACATATGTCGACACATCTATACGATTACATGTAAATATGTTAATAATAATAATAATAATCCTTTATTCCTTCAAAATAATTAAATTTACAGGAAGAGGTTCTGCATTGCTCGTTATAAGACAAGCAAAAAATAGAAAAAAACATATATGCTGCCGAAATTAAACACACATACATTAACAACATAAATAAAACACATACCTACATACCTACTCAAATAAATGTCTTACAAAAAAAAAGATTACCTAAAGTACAGAAAATAAAAAAAACAAATGCCAAAATACATTTGTGATAGTACAAAAAAAAAAAAATTACAAAGTAAGCAGGAAAAAAAACAGATGCAATTCTTAAATAAATCCTACTCATGCAAAACAAATGAACGGAGTTTCAAGAAACCCACAACAAAATTGAACAATAACTTTGCACTCCCAGGCGTTAGGTTATCCAGCAGAGAAATAAGAGAATTGGAGGTTAAATTTCTCAATTCAGGTGGTTTTAAACTCGCGTACATGGGACATTCTAAGAATATATGCTCAATATTTTCCAGTTTATATTTATTACAAAGTGTACACATCACGGAAGGATTGATGGAATAAGATACAGCATTGACAGTAAATTTCATGCAAAATTTATTGCAAAGCCGGAGTTGGGATATAATCCTGATGATTGAGATATGTATATGAAATTGTAAATAATCTGCGGTGTGCCTTGTAAGTTTAAAATTTTTATACAATATGGGTGCAGTAGAGGCCATAACAGCAGCTAAATCTTTTTGGTAGAGCATTTCCTTATAGCTAAGTAAAATAGTAGGAATACGTTTCATGAGGCGGGTATAAGATAAATTATCAAAAACATCAGCACAGTCGATGTTAAGAAGCATTGATTTGACTTGAAGCAGCCAGTTATATGGCGTGTCACCCTCCAGCCACTGTGTTTGTTTAAGGTAGCACATATGAGGATAACGATCGTTATTCATAGAAAGAAGCCTGAGCAACCAGTTTAGAGTAGATTTGAGAACTACCAGAGACAGGTGACTGACTCCAGCCTCAAGACGTACGGTGTATCCGGGGGTATTAAAAGGTAGTAATAATAGTCTCTTAAAAAAACCAACTTGTACTTTTTCGAGTATATCAGGATAACGAAGGCCCCAAACAGGCAAACAATTAGCTAATGAGTTAATAATAATCGAGTTATATAAAACCATTCGTGAACTCCAAGAATTAATTTTTGATTTAGACATTAGAGTCATTACGGATCCCACTGCCTGTCTAACTTTGGCCACCATGGATTCGGTCATTATCCTAAACAAGCTGGAGGATGAAAAAATAACACCTAAGTAGGTAAAGCAAGGGACCATTTCTACAGGTTCATTATTTAGTGTAAAAGGAAAAGTGCTGTAACGACCGCCGCGAGCAAAACAAACAATCTTAGTTTTTTGGGTATTCAATATTAATCGATTAGTTGCTACGTATTTTTCAAGGATGTTAAGTTTACGGCAGAGATCAATCTCTGAATCAGCAAGTAACACCAAATCATCAGCATATAACAGCATAAGTATATCATTCCGGTTATCAACGTTTAGCCGTCGGGCGTGACAAGTATCAAAGAAACCTTCAATATCAGCAAGGAAGAGCGAAAATAGTAGTGGACTTAAAGATTCCCCTTGTAAAACATGTAAATTACATGTAAATATGTTCAGATTTACCTGACAGAAATTGCTTTAGTTAACTACCTAGTCGTCTATCCCTCTCGTTTCCGTCATTGTTATTAAGTCCTAGCCACCATTCAGTACAGGAATGAAGGAAACCTGGAAAACCGCATTAATTAAGAGGATGCATCAATCTTCCACCCTACCGTACCCGCAGAGAAGTTGCCAATCCTCTCCACAAGTGTAGCTGATCTACGGTCTACACGGGTTTGTTTGAAATATAGGATAATTCAGAAATACTGAAAACAAAATTCAATACTTAACCAAACAAAATACACAAATATTCTACAAATCCTACACAACCTTTTGAATACCTAAAACGTGAACCTAAAAGCAACAGAAATTCTGTCGCGTAGATCTATATTTTTACAGAGATTGTAATAAATTTTATCTTTCGGATTATCCCTAGGAAAAAAAAATAATGGGTTGACACATGGACACCGTGGAGGCCAAGCAACAGACCCATTAGTGCCCATCCAATTACATATTTCAAAAGCGTCGATTTAAATATTGGAACGTCATTGCAGAATTATAATGCTCTTCACCATTAAAGAATTGATGCTCTGAACCATTTTTAAATTTTTAATAATTATAATTTAACAGGCGATAATCTGTGCATTCTCCATTTTCATCTTTAAAATATTTAAATTCTTCTGAGAAGTAAGGCTTCCAATAAGAACAACTAAGTTCGCAAATGTCGAAATTGTCAAAATATTAGTTGATTTTTCATTGAAATTATTGTATTTTTTTAAATTTTATGGGTTATTCTTCAAATTATATAGTAGTGTTACATCGACGTGTTCGTAATTTTATTCTACATCTGTTACTGTCAAGATCCAATATGGCACCCAAAAGAAAAAAAAACAACTGAATGTTGCATATGCAATAATCACGATATTCTTCAGGGCTCTGCAGTTCCTTGAAACTAGTGGCCGTAGAATTTTTCTTTTGACAAAAATTGATTTTTCTTTCATTGTTTTCCCTCTCATTCCCTCTGTATAAAAGCTGAAATTTTATATAGAGGGAATGAGAAATAATGACACTAAGTATATGGCATTTCCTTTTCAGTTTTTTCACAATACTTCAGCTACGGTAGCAGATATCTTGGTTTATTTTAAAGGCTATTAAAAGACGGGACGTTTTTCTAATTTGAGTCATCCCATAATAAGAATAATAATAATAATAATAATAATAAGCCAACATTCTTGTACCCTAGCATACCCACAGAGAGGGTGCCAATCCTCGCCGCAAAGATGTATACTTCATGATTTTCGACACGCCTATGGTGAACCATGAAAAACGGTTGTATTGCTTCAAGATTCGAAAGTTATCCGTGTAGATTACAACTGATCCAAATAAAGCTCTCCATTCGTGCATTATATTTCTGTACGGTGTGCTCTCAGACCGATCCATTGAATTTATCGTGCGGTAAGGCTATATACCCCCCCTTGTTCAGATGGAATATCGAACGCAAATATTAGGCGCGTTGTACAGGATAATGGAGAGCATACTAATTAAATCACCTTAGTTCCAATTAAACCGTGATTATTAGAATGCTGCGATATACAAAGCAAATTAAGTTGTCACGGAGGTACACCACACATCGATGCAATATTCACGATGTTCTTCAGGTCTCAGTAGCTCCATGAATTTCATTTTGCAATGGGCGCTGCCAAATATTAATTGGACTTATATCATGCTAAATGCTGCAGTAACATGTATTTTAAAATGTCAAAAAAAGCCAAAAATATTAGTTGTGTATACAGAAAGTATTATCTTTGGGATTTGATCAGTTATATTTTTTCCAGAAATTTCTCAAATTTTTTTCCTATTAAAAGCTCTCTTTCTTCTAATAAACTTTTATTAGCGCATTTTTCTGTATTACTTCCCATTTATACGCAATATCGTCCTAAAGAGTCTCAAAAGAAATACCACCTATATATCACATTAGCGGTGGAAGAATCAAGTAGTCATTGGAAAATAATTGAATATATATAATTGAATGTTCGTTGTTTAAAGTGAATAAATGTCATTAAGAATAAATAAAAGGATTAAACTCGATAATTATTTAATACAGTTGAAACAAAATGTGATGATAATAACTAAACTTAAAATATGAGGCTAACGCTCTCATACTACATACATATTACAATCTATTCTCTATATAATCTTCTCTTATTTCAAGATACATATCCAATCTTGGCCTGACTTCTTTGTGGACTGCGTTTATTAACATTGCGCTGTTTAACTCATTACAAGCGTTTGCGATTGTTCCTTTCAAATCGTTAATATCTCGCGAAGGTGTTTTGTTTTGTAAACCTTATTTTTTAAAACCCCCCATAAAAAAATCTAGGAGTGATAGATCTGGTGACTTTCCGTACCACTGAATAGGTCCATTAATCCCAATCCATTTTTCTGGAAAAGTGATATCTAAATATTTCTGAACAATCCTGGCCTTGTGGGGTGGAGCTCCGTCGTGCTGAAACCATAGGTTTCTCCTTAGCTGCGGAAGCACACTCTCCAGAAGTGCAGAAAGTTCTTCTTGTAGGAAATTTAGGCCCACCGATGATGCCGCACCATACATTTACTCCAAAATGGCCTTGGACCAGTAGTTTTCATTGCGCCTGTTTGGCAAACCATTACTGACAAACCGACTTTCGTCCATCCAAGGAACGTGCCGAAAAAGTCCTGATCTGTTTCATTTACTACAATTTGAGCTATAAAATTAAGTCTCTTTTCAGTGTGACGCTCAGGCAAATACTCTAAATTGTCAATTTTGTAGTTATAATACCCATTGGTCTTTAAAATTCGTTGAACAGTCTAGCTGTATTAACATTGCTTCTTACTCTTCGGTAAATTATTTGATTCTTGTAAAGGTTCTATGATCAGGAATTAGGCGTTCTGGATACCTTTCTCGATATAACTCTACGGCGCTACTTGAATTTTTTATGACTCGCCGTAAATTAGCAACATATCAACTTTTTCAGAATGAGAAAACATTTTGTAAGTACAAAAGTTATACGTTTGACGTTGGTACTTGATCATTCCACCGCTAATATTCTTCTAATGATCTTGAGTATATTTTTTGAATAACAAGGTATATACGGGGTGGAGTGCTTATAATGAATAATATTTAAATCCCAGATTTCATGGAATCAGAATATGTTTTTCGAGTTATAAGCACTTACAAGTATTTTTTGACTAATCTGTTTCGTCGAGTTGAAATCGTCCTTTGTTTATAACTTTTATATTCCACCAGACCTGCCTGAAAGAATCCTCAGCTATATTTTTCGAAGATTGGTTTTTCTATGACATAAAACAATTTCCGAACAAGCGTCTCGTAGTACCTTTAATTAACGGAGGAAGTCTTGAAAGTGGTTGCAATATTCTATTACACGTACTTAATTAAGTAAACTAAATAAGTATTCCCAATATAATCAGAAACTTTCGTAATTATGATTCTAGCGCCGTACTCATGTAGTGCAACTACTTTAACTACCGAGATACTTAATCTAACATAATCCTTAACAGATGTGTTTAAATAAGACTTACACTGTATCATTTCTTTTATAAAAATAGAAACAATGTTTTCAGTAAATGTTTCGAAATAGTTATTTATACAACAAGACTTTCAAATAGAGCTTTACTGAACGAGTTTGATGTTTAGCAATGAGCAATATCAGGTTATCAGGCTTATTTTTTTTTGTATAGGTATTACAAATTTTAAATAAGTCAAATAATACTTTGATATTCTATTGATTACGAGTTTAATCTAAACATTTTTTTTTTTTCGTTTAATTTGAGTATATGTGTAAACGTGTTTTTTACTGTATTAGAAAAGTATTTTAAGCTAATATAAATCAAATATCCTACAATTCCTATCAATGAAGTCATATTTATGTTCTCTGATACCAAACGTCTAGGTATGCTAATGAACAATTCCACAGACAAAGCTCTATTCAATAATTATCTAAAGAAATTAATCTAATTTACTAACCTGTTTTAATGAAACACTCTATAAATATCTAACTTCACTTTTTGGCAGTGGGAACACAACAATTCAACCACAATAGATGAGATCTGACCTATTTCTGCATTTTTAGGATTGCTTCTTCAGGTGGCCTCCTTTAAATTGAATCAAATATCTGACTATAAAAATTATTATAAAAATTAAAATTATTTGAAGTTAAATATCGACAATGACAAAAAGTGACAGCCTGTCAATGAATTAAATATGACAATACCTACTTGAATAATGTTCACCTTTTATGTAAAAGTTTTTATATATTTTTAGGTATTAATAATATTGTGTGAAACTAACTACTCAGTGGACAAAAGCCCCAACCTGCGTTGAATTACACCCACAATATCTACCCATATATTCCTTATTATTAGCTTTTGTAACATTTTTTACTGTATTAATTCAACGCAGGTTGGGGCTTTTGTCCACTGAGTAGTTAGTTTCACACAATATTATTAATACCTAAAAATATATAAAAATGTATAAACGTGGTATCTATATGTACTTAGGTACTATAAAATATTCTTCAAAACATTATTGTTTGATACTGTGTGTCAGTACAATTGTTAAAATCAATGTCAGCTTCTATAACTCACCATATTGCTTATTTAATAAATCTATCTGTGAGCACTGGCCGCGAAGAAAGCATTGTCATACCCATCTTAAAAAAAATGATCCTGAGGATATAGCCAATTATAGACCTATATCACTGCTAAGCGTCTTTTCAAAAGTATTTGAAAGAGTTATCTTCAATAAAATGGTTGCTTTCTTGGATAGGTTTGGTATTATGACAAACAGCCAACATGGCTTTAGAAGAGGTAAATCTACACAGTCAGCTGTGTGTAGTTTCACTGAGTGTGTTTATACGCTGCTGGATGATAGAAAATGTGTGGCTGGTCTTTTTTCGACTTAACTCGAGCTTTTGACTGCCTTAACATTTGTTTTATTGAAGAATAGAATTGGATTCAGAGGAGTATTTTTAAATTGAATAGTCAATTATCTCTCTGACAGGACTATGGTTGTAAGTGTTGATAATGCTATCTCTGACAGTCACAATGTTAATATGGGGGTACCTCAGGGATCAGTACTGGGGCCACTAATTTTTGTTGTTGTATGTCAACGAATTGTCAAATTTTATTGAGACATCTAATTTAACATTATTCTCGGGACGACACATCCCTTGTGGTCTCAGCGCGGTCACCTGAGGAGCTTTCAGAATTGTGTCAGAATGTTGTGATCTCTTTTGTCAACTGGCGTAAGTCTAACACACTTATTGTCAACCTTGATAAAACAGAAGTAATTTATTTTCGATCTCACAGTTTAGACAGGAAATTATATCTCAATGTTGATAACACCATCTTGGAATCCATTGATAATACAAAATTTTTAGGGAATCATATTGACTGTCAACTGAAATGGTCCATACATATAGATATGCTAAGCAAAACACTGAACAAATCATTCTATGCAATATTACGTATAAGGAAGTCCATGCCCTTATGCACATTATTAAATGTGAAACATGCAGAAACGCATTCATCAATAATAAACTATTAACTTTACCGTGCATCTATATATAATCACTAATTTATATTAAGGAAAACATTCATCGTTTTATAAAAAATGCAAATCTTCATGATTATTCAACTCGTCACTGTGATTTATTCAGTGTACCAAAACATAAAATAAAAAGATATGAAATGTCTCCTAACTATTGCGGATTGAAACTCTATAATAAGCTTCCCAGGAATTATAAATCTTTGAATAATTTTTTATTTAAACATACCATCAAAGAAGTTCTGATTGCCAAATGCTATTATAGCATTGAAGAATTTATTTTAGACAATAATATGTGGTTTGTTAGTATTTGTCTGTTGTGTTATATCTGTTTTATGACTTGTCCTATACATTGTAAATGTCTCAAAGGATGAATATATTATTATTATTATTATTACGAAAGCATATTCCCAGTTACCTATGGATGGCATCTGACTGGCAATTTTCGTAAGAACATTACTGAAAATGTCCTCCTAGCGTATTTAGAAGAAAAGTCAGATATACTAAAACCATCGACCTTATGGTCAGAGTATTCAATGTTAAAAGCTACACTTTTTATCAATAAAAATGTGGAAATTCGATATTTTACCAAATTAGTTCCATTTTTGAAAAAGTCGGTAGGATACCGTCCTAAGAAATAAAAAATTTGTACCCGACAGCAATTTGACAAATTTTTAATTGAAACTCCAGATATTGATAGTATAGTAGCAGTATTTGGAGCATGCTTTAGGGACGACATAATGATATTAATGACATGAATTTGATCATTGTGTAAAAATTCCCGATATCAAGACAAATAAACTTCGATCATTTGTAATAAGCCGTTAGATATTTTAATTTTGTTGCAATGTATCGCAAATATGCATCCCTTCGTTCTCAGTCTACCAGTCACACTAAATTTTTTATAAGATATTATAACGGATAATGCTCAACCTGTTAAATAATTTTAATAAAATTCCAAATGATACTGCAAAATACTAAAAACCCAATGTAATACAAAGGATATTATTTACGCAGATTTTCTGCAACATTGCTTGTGGAATCTGGGGCAGATATGTTAACATTAAATTAGAAATCTCCAGCTATCAATTGAGGAGTCATTTTGTAAAAAAAAACTGAAATAGCGGTTCAAATCCTGGAAGGTGAGCCAAGTACCAGTACCGGAAACTGCGATATTCAAATTGAAATTAACTCGAAAAAGTAAATAAATAGTTTTATAAAAATTAACGTTAGTTTAAACTGTTCCTGTTATTCTTAGCACTATTCTAAGAATTAGTAATATTTCTTGATTGTAAAATACTCTTTAATTAAATCCGAAATTAAAACAAATTTAATTAATTAAAACATCAGACATATATCATTTTTGAGCTTGTTAGCTCTCCTCAGTATGCCATTGTTTTGTCATAATCCGTTAAAGTGTTCCCATGATGAATTTAAGTAATAGTTCCCAAAAATATACTAGCGGAAAAAATTAAGGGATCAAAAAAAATCTCAATTTTTTTCCGATTTTTCAAATGGCTGTATCTTTAGTAAAAATGGTCGTATATGAATGAAAAAAAAAGCAATTTGAAGCTTGAAGTGTCTAGTTTCTGGATCTTACGATAAAAAAAAATTCCAAGCAACAATTAGCGCAAAATCCTAATGAATATCATGGAAAGAAAATTGTTCCAAATTTTTTGCACACTTGTTCATTTAGCTTCAATTTCTTTTTTTGTCGGCCTCGATACGACCATTCCTCGCTCAGTTATCAGCCTTTGAATGAAAATGCGTCATTTTCTCTTCTCTTAGCAATATCTCAGGAACCAATGGTCGCTCAGAAAATGGAAGGGGGGTTTCGGAAACTTGGATCCATTCTCTACAATATTCTGGCATGTTTTTTCAGGAAACAATTTTTTTTTTTCATTCTTAACATGACTGCAAAATTTCAATAAACAGGACTTTTTGAGGTCTTTCAGAAAATCACGTGCCACATTGAGAATATTGGGAAAATGACTAATGTTAAGTGTGCATCTTATAGGCCATTATACCCTCAGAAGCCCTACAAAGCAATCAAGCCGTTTTATTGTTTCATTCGATTGAATTTTTGAAAGAAGGACCGCGTTTTTTTGCCTTTAGAGCTCATAATTTGTAAAATAATGAAAAAAAGTTTCGCCTAATTTTTTTCGACATTTTTATTGCGGAAAGCGTTTAAAATCATGAAAAAAAATTTTTTTCTCAAATACATAGTATTTTGCAGATTGATTTTAGTATATACAGTTACTATTTCGAAGAACGCGTACAAATAATATTTAAATTCAAAGAATAACAACAAAATTATCGTTTAACTAAATAAGTTCATTTGGATATTATCAATAATCCTACATAAATTAAAAAAATATATATTACAATATAATTTACACACTTTTTTTATTCCAATTGAAGCAGTTACATAGTGCTTTATAAAACTGGACTGGCTGTTATCATATTATAATAACTGTGAGATGCGTATTAGAAATTTATACGGAATAATTTACTAATACAATCAAAGGCACAATATCAAGCCTTTGGGGTAATTACATATGCAGATGCTTCCCAGTAAGAGATTTCTCACGTGAAAGCAGAGAATACAATTAATTTGAAATAAATCAAGTCGGTATATACCAGAATTTATCGAATTAAGTACATTGATATGTGTTTGTTTGAACGTCAAAGAATCAGAGAACATACATCGGCATAGACTATCATAGACATAGAACATCGAATTGTTACTTCATTTGTTTTTTTTTTCAGTTTATGTTTAATTATCGTCTGAAGCCTCTTTTAAAAACATAGTAACGTTTTCCATAGTCAAGACTTTTGATTTCTTTGCTGCGTATGTGTCATTTTGACGTTTTAAAAAGGCAAGTAGCTTTTTATATTGTGATATATCCATATTTTTGTTTATTTGTATAGTACTTTTCAACATGGAATACCTATGTAGACCATAAACTGGATGCCTTAAGAGATTTTACCTAAAATAACGAAAGGCATTATTTGAAAAACACTAAAATATGTATAAAAAATATCTTATATCTTCTCAAAAGAACAAAAGGAGCCGAAATCAATATATGTGCGGGCCCAGAGATACCGTTAGCGTGTCTGTCTCCACAGAGCCTAGCCTGAGAACAACAGGACAGCTCAAGGAATCCCAGCTGAAGCTAGGGATGTGCGTGTTAATTATGTTACAACAACCCGGAAAATCATTATATATCAAGTTTTATAAATTGTTTTCAATAGCTAGACTCATTTTTGTAATTAATATATGACTACTCACAACAATGAAACTTAACTGTTATTATATAAACAATCAAAGCCGTGTCAGGTCAATGTATTTAAGTAGATTGAAATATCCAAAAACTCAAGAGAGCTCTTATTTTTCATATTGACCGGGAAATTCAAAAATATTTTTTGTTTGGAAGAAAACCATTGGCGTACCATTTTTTTTCTTTAAAAATATTAAAGTCAGTGCTCGTGCGCACGCCGCTGTTAAAGATAGTAATTATGTTTATAGTGCAAAATATTGCAAAATATATTTATTAATAGCCATCACATACCAAATTTCATGAAAATATCTGAAGCGGTTTCGAAAATATTAATTAATTTCGTTTTTTTATTTCCTAAAACTTTAACACCCCTGTAACGGAACATTTTTGGACAATAATTTATAAGCAAACTATAATTAATTTTCGATGTAAAATCACCCAAAATCACACCAATCATCATCATTTTGATGTAAATATTCGCATAATTATTTATATTATATGTATAATTATTTCCCATATAATATTAAACAAATTACCTAATAACGTTATAAAATATAAACATGAACTGAAGTCTTATTTGACTGAGAAATGTTTTTATACACTGGATGAATTGTTTGTACATTAATTTTATTTATGATTATTCCTATACAGTTTGTTACTGCCTCTGAGTAATCACGAATACTTTTTTAAACAGGGTACTCAGTATTCATCAATACTCTTTCTCTATTCGTACCCAGCTCTATTTACAATTACTCATTAATTAGAGGGGTAGTCAAACGTCGACCGGGATCAATCTCTTACCAAGCCAACCTTCTTCCACTGCGGGTATGGTAGATACCCGCAGAGAGGGTGCTAATCCTCTCCACAAATATAGCTTATACAGGGTGACTCAGTTTTTAATGAACTTCGAAAGTAAGTAGAACTTTGAAAAATAATGGCAGTTTATTATACAGGGTTAACTATGACTTAGTACAAATATTTTGAGAGGGGATAGGGAAAAATAAGAATTAACGGAATCACCCTTCAAAAAAATTTCAAACTTATTTATAAAGCCAAAAAAAATAGTTTTCGATATTATTTTAAATCCTTATTTAACGCCGCCAATGTAGAGTAGGCAACCAACAAGCAAGTTGGTTGCCTACTCTACAAGCATGCAACAGTCGCTCAGTCGGTATCGCTGTCATGTCATAATTCAATTCCTGTGTTTACGTTGTAATTTTGTGTTCTTCAGTTTTTAGTGCCTTTTTTATTTTTAAACGTTTAGTTATTAAATAAAGACATTTGTGTTGGGTGCAGATACTTTCCCACAATATAGTTCGCCGGTTTTGTTTTCTAGGTTATGGGACAAGACTGCCGCGGTTACATTAAAACTTGTCTATTATCTATTCTTTTCGTTCGATTTTGTTATAATAAATAGGCATTTTATCTAATTGTACCTACGGGAAGTGTCTTTTATCGGTAGTGAGTGGCTGTAATGAGCGAATATGTAGTTTTACCAGTTTATAACGAAATAATGAAAAACGTATGCAAAATACTGGAGCTAACTGGATTAACTGATAGCTATCAGGTATTATTACTAATAAGAATGTTAATTTTTGTCTTACTACAAAAAGACGACCGCATGGTAGTTGACAATGTTGACATTGTTGACAGATGTAAGCTTTATCTATGAATCTAAGCCATCTCCGTCGATTCTTATCATAGGTGCCGACTTTCCGTAGGAAAAAAGGGTTTTGCTCCATTTTTTAAATATCGAGCTAAAATTCTGGAATAATATTTTTATTATCTTTTAGGCCTCCCTGAGCACGTGGTTAAATTTTTTGTACTTAGCATAGTTAACCCTGTATAACAGTTATAATTTTGGGGCTTTATATATGTCATAAACTATAACATTATACAGGGCGATACAACGTTTTTTCCTAAATTAACGAACTGCCCATATCTCCGCCACTGGTTGTTCAAACTGTTTGATATTTTCATATTTTATGACACCTTAACAAACTACATTGTGGCTTAAATGTCTCCATTACTTTAGTAATAATACCAGAAAATCAAATTTTTTCTTCAAACTTTAACACCCTGTATCTTCCTTATAAAGCCCCAAAATTATAACTATTATATAATAAACTGCCATTATTCTTAAGTTTTACTTACCCTCGAAGTTTGTTCATGAAAAACTGAGTCACCCTGAATACGGTCTACCGACTGCGGGAGTTGGACCCACAGCGATCTAGTCACCTCGATTCAAGTACTGATGCCTTGAACCGCGTGACCCCTGACCGATTAAATTATTATTCATTATTAGTATAAACTTTTTTATTACTAAATAATCATTTATTACTGACTGATTCCCACACACGAAAATTATGTAATCAACAAAAATTACCTTAGGATCTTTTTCCACTTTGGGCAGTAGTGTGCAAACGGAATTGCTTTGCGCACTGGTTCCCATTTGCCCCAACCTAGAGTTTCACCCATTTACCCCGCAGACGTCGCCTGACGGTTCCGCCTAATTCCTAGCCCACAACCCAGCCGCTCGGTTTGTTTTCTTAACGCCTTACTTTGTTCCAGAACAACAACTGCCCCTCCATGCACAAGGAGATGTATTACAAAGGTAAATGATACGCTAGAACGCCGCGTATGCAGAATACTAATGGACCTCTGTTGTTACAGCTAATAAATGGTCGCCCAATGTCAGGGAACAGCACCCATTCCACAGCTTGCATTCGTTACATTGAAACTCCTGATGTCCCGGGGGCGATGTGGAGAACGGGGGACTCGTCTTCTACCTTCGACCGTGTAAATATTCGACGGAACGGACACATTTTTGTGATATGTATGCAATAATGACCAAAAAAGTGTTATAGTGCAACCTCGACTAAATTTCTAAGCCCGCGGGATTTGTATACATTATAACTATAATTATTGTAATTGTAACTTTCGCCTATACAGCCTAGAAATATCTAAAACGGTAATACAGTTGGTTCAATTACAAGATGCAACTGCAACGATAAGCGCTTTTTCATTTTCTTGACGGATTTCATTAATTAAAAATATTCGTGGCCATAATTTAATAGGCAACTTGGCAGAAACATATTCCTTTATTAATATTCATATATTAAAATTGCACTGTGATTAAAAAACATATAGATCTTGGATTATTATAGATGGCGCAATCAGAATTTTTGTTGTAGTCAAAGTATGAGATTTCAGTGCCAAGTAAAATTTAAAAGTAATTAAAGTACGTTAAATGTATTAAAATAAATGTAACAATTGGTGTCAGTGTTTTTTTTTACGTAATGCGTGCAATAACGGCTTACCTAAAGCCGTTATGCCAAAATAATAAAAAAAAATTATTATCAACCACATACATCGAAGTATTGCATACATTGAATATGAAACTCTGCACACCCTGTCTTGATATACATGTGTTCCTAAAGGTATGATGGTATCATAGATTATACGCCACTGCCTTTTCTGGTGTTTTTATTGAAGTTTCGTAATCTACAAGCAATTTGGAAGGAAAAAGTGCTATTGTATTTTTTTCTTAGGATAAATAGTTTTAGAGTAATTTTATAAAAGTACTTTTTTCTTCCAAATCGATTGTAGATTACGAAACTTCAATAAAAATACCAGAAAAAGACAGTAGCGTATAATTCATGGTAAAAATTATACAAATCAAAATATTTGAATTATCCTATCAAGAGAAATTTACAGAAAACTATATATATTCTTTTATTTTAATTTGAACACCCCGTATTTCAAAATCTATCGATCAGTATTTACCATGCATATAACATTTTTTCGAAAAGTTGATAACTTCAAAGTTATTGATTTTTATTCCTTTTTTAACAAAAACTTTTATAATTTTGAAATAATTTATTTCAAATTTGGCACACTTGTTACTTTTATGTAGATGCATTTCTAAGTCATTTCTTTTCTAAAATTACAGCGTCCTAAATATAGAAAGGGCACATGCTAGACGAAGATATGATCCTAACTTTCTTATTTTTAATTTTATTGTAATTTTGACAGCATATTCTGAAAGACTGGGATAATCTGAAAAGGTAATTCTCTTCTTTTAAATAGAGAAAACCAACCGAGCGTGCTAAGAAAATCGACAATTATTTTTTTCCTACTGGTAAATCCTACTTCTTTTACAATGTAAGCAAAACGTAGTTTTAAAACAATTGAATGGTAGCTGTCATAGCAGTAGTTTGACAGTAATTTGAAATTTCTGTCTTTAAGAAAATAAAATTGAAAATAAATAAGTTATGATAATTTCTTCACCTAGTAAGTGCCCTTTCTATCCTTTGGAGTGTTGAGATCTTAGAAATATTTCCTAAAACAGCATATCCATAAAAGTATCAAGTATGCCAAATTGTTTAAAAAATAGTTATATATTAAAAAAAGTTAGTCAAACGAATTAAATACAATAACTTTAAGGTTACGCATAGCATCGTTGATATTGACTTTTTTTTTAAATGTTACATGAACTTGACGTATTATTTTTTTCAAGAATTATCACCTTCTGAATTTTCTACATAAACCCTGTACACTCTGTATAGCCAGTGCAACAACTACAACAATTGATCTGTTTTGTACATTTGACTGTCAATTTGTTTTTTTACAATATAGCCGAACAAAATCTTTTTAGAACCCTGTTCCAAGGCGTGAAATACACTAACGAAACAGGTCACACCACAGTGCCACAGACCGACGATGCGGTACTCCAATCAAACTCCGTTTTTTCTACTCAATTCTATCTATAACATTGATTATGGCCAATTGTGCAAAATTATGTTTTTGTTCAAATATCTGAAAATTGAATAGGAAGAAAAATTTAGAGAAAATTTAGTTGTGCCAGTCGATAAAGTATGTTAATTTATGTAATACCTGAAAAATGTCCAGGGTTTATAGATACTAAATTATTCATAGAATTTCATATATCTGGTGATCTATGAAAATCACAAAAGATAAGTATAAAGGCATGATGAAAAACGCCCATCGTTGCTGAATGTTATTGTGATTTAATCAATTTTGTGCCACTTACTGTTTTCTAGATTTTCTTGCTGTGCATCCTCAAATGAAACACCATGTACCTATAAGTAATAAGAATTCTAACAATACTAACATGTTTCCAAAACTTCTTCTATACTGCCCAAATCGTTTTAGTATGTCAAGACAATACAAAATAAAGCATTTTTGCAAAATCAAAAAGTACAAAAACTTACAATTTTTATGTTTAATCGAAATTATACTTTTTTATTACTTAATTGAGGTAATTCAGGAAAAGTTAATTATATGTCTGATGTTGTTTATGTTTGAGAGTTATATGCCAAAAAACGGTATTTAAATTCCATGAATCCTGAATAGATTTCGGAAAACTAGAGCTGTATTTCACAAAGCTTGACTGAAAGATAAAACAAATTTGATTTTCTTAAATGAAAACGAAATATGTAAGTAAAGAAAATTAGTCTCATTTCACTCCACAGGTTTGTTTGTTTTTTTGGTAATACATAATGTATTGGAAACTTTAAATATTTAACCTTTTTGTAAGTGTAACAGGCACGCAATAAAGAAAGGAAAGCAAAACGATATGGTAATAAATATGGTAATCAGTCCATTTATATTTATATCTACTTATTTAAATATATGTGTTGTCACGATAACCTGTTGCACAGTATACAAAAAAAATTATAGTAAATAATACTATGCTTGACATAACAAACACGACAATGAAAAACTAAACATATTTAAAAAAATTTGATATATATTGATATTTTTAATACACGTAGGAATATATTACTTTCTACCTCTCATTCAAACAATTATGGCTATAGAATGTGTCGAGAAATAAATGAACTGATTACCTATCTTATATTATTTCTACTAACACGATACTAATATACTTGTTTATAACTAATAAAATAAAAATAAGATTTTTTTCTTTCCCAAAATTTTTCTAATCAATAATTTTGGCCCTTCAAAAAATCTTGCAAAAAAAAATTATTTTCATGTATTTTTTTTAACTAAATAAAGTAAGTTAAAATAAAAAAATAATAATTTTGAATATCGTTCCTAAAAGATCATTGAAAAAATGCACCTGCAACATTCTCTTAAGTAAGTATTGCTGCAAAAGATGAGAAATAGATGTTCTTGTAAACGTTATAAAGTATAAAATTTTCTTCTTTAGTTCTGTCATATTTCAGACTTATATTGGTTCTGGATTCTCTTTAATCATAACATTTTCAAGCACACAAAATCAAAAAAGGAATAGTAAAAAAATAGTTCTGTTGGGGATACAAAATTGTTAAACTTTGTTTAATTAATGATTGAAACATATGTAGGAATATGTTATGAACCTAATTGACCCGTCTTGGCCGTGGTCGTGGATAAAACGTTGAATTGCATTCGGGAAATTAACCAGCCTTTAATCCTCTCGAAAAAAGGCTTGTTAATCCCTTTATATAATTAATAACTATTTTATTTTCTATAATACCCCAAATTTCAACTTAGATGACGTCTGATGTACATCGTAAGTATATTACGCGCAACATTTCATTTTCACTCTCGTTATTAAGTTCGGCCGAGACTTCTCCGGGAAAATATTTATTCAGTTCGAATTTAAATGCCGTGTTTCCTTCCAAAAATTGACTAAAAAAGTTATTCAAATTTAAAAAATAAATTTACATTATGTATTCAAATTTTTATTTACCTTCCTCCAGGAGCCCAACGAAGGGGAATCTGCCAGAAAATCATGTAAATCCAAGATTTAATTTGAAGGAAACTGAACCGTGAAGATAAAGCGACTCCACTCGAAAATATTGAGTACAAGCTGATACAGCTTTTATGTAGAGGGATCACACTACATCAATGCGTAATTCTTTCTAAAATAAAACTGCAGATATTGGACAAAATTAAATGTCGGTTTCGGGCTTTAAATTCAGGGTGGATTTTTATTTGCCGATACGGAAAGAGGATTTAGAGTCTCTGGTAATACGTTTCAGCCTCCTGAATATATTGCAGCATTATTGAATTAAGTAATGCATATTATTTTCAAACTACAGTAAATTATTTGTCAATCATAGCATTTCAGAATAACACACCGTTATATAGATGTAACAAAGTATTAGAGACTGTGTCAAGATACTAGATTTTCTCCAATAGATTTTTCAAATAATCTCAAATGTAAAAGACACATTGCTTTGAAACTTTAGGTAAATGCTTTAAAATACCCTAAATAGTTTAATTACATATTGAACTAGCTTTTATAGTTATATATTAAGAGCGAAAAGTGATATATTTATTGGTCGAGAGTGACAGTTACCAGTACAATCACTCAACAAAATAAAACTTTGCAATTATTAACTTTATTACAATGAGAATATTAATTATAACATATAGAACAATGGTAAGAAATTCATTTGTTAGCATTCGTAATTTGGATGCTGAAAGAATAGTTTTTACAATCTTTAATAATAAGTCCTGATCCAGAAGGGATATTAATGCTATATTCTGGTATGGTAAAATTTTCATCACTGCGAATGCTGCATTCAATTACTTATACATTAGTTGATGGCCTAGTTAAAATGTTCTTACTTGTTTCAATTTTTTCATTGATGTTATTATCTATGTATCCTTCTGCAACTGTAGAACTCTTCCATCCCTCGTATCGCTTCAATTGTATATCACCTCCACCATGAACCAATAAAGCAGCCGATGTTGGAAGAAGGCAATGCCTTGTATATAAATGACATTCTGGAAGGTTAAGATAATTAATTAATTCCTACCACTTGATTAAAACTTGCCTGTATTCAAATTTGATAATAATCGTACTGGTGTGTTTTCGTTTCTAGGCATACTTCCTATAGAATGACATTAATAGTCTAAAATCCCACTATAAAACGAGCCGAGCTGGTTAATGGATGAAAAGTATTTTATATCCAATTAAATATGTCAATAAATATAATGCAAATGGGTCGTCAAAAAAAATTCAGATCAGAATATGATTAATTAACAATTAAAAATTATTATTTTTTTAAACATTTCACCGGTTTGGTTAATAGACAAATTCCATACCAATCGAAAGTATGAAGCCCATAGAATATGCAAACGTTAGGTTGACTATTTTTTTCCCGTCACAACTCTTGGGTAGGCAGGTATAAACAGGTAAATCGATACTAGTAACTTGCACCGGTGTGGTTAATAAATTAAAGTTAAATTAAAAAAAGATTATTTCATTACCAACACGGTGGTATAGGGTTGCAAATAATCAGTTCTGAATTCCGGTTGTCGAGTTTTCAAAAGTGAAATATTCCCCAGCGAACCATTCCATGCGATAGAAGAGTACACAGCATTGCATCTGTGTACAGTTCGTCCATACTGAAAATGAAGACGATCGTTATTATTATTAATTTGCCTCTAGGAACCCCTAACGCGAAAACGGGCAAATTTTTTCGATTCCGCGTCTCAAAGAGTACGTGTCTTTAAAATTTTGATTCGATCGGTTTGGGGGCGGCTCCGGGGGCAGCATACCGGTTTTAAAAGATTTTTCGGTACATTACTGGATGTGCCCCCGCCTTATCGCGAAGTATACGTACATAAAATTTGAGGTCGATCTGATTCGATTTGTTGCCGTGAGATGTGCGAAAATTTTTTTTTGGTCCTAACGACGAACATAAGGTAAACGGCGGCTGTGGGACAGGATCAGAGGTTTCCGGAATTCATAACTAAGGGGTGGAGTCTCGAAGTCACGAGTTCGAGAAATCGACCTTTTGTGTTTCATTTCGAATACATATTCGAATGTTTTTTATGAAAATATGAAAAAATGCTTTTATAGAATTTTCTGTACAAACAACGGTTTACGAGTTGGGCGGCAAAATACCACCGTCCCTGGACTTTATTAGATTTTTTGGAGAAACGGATTGTCTTCATTTTCGGTCTAGACTATTATGGTAGTGACTTGAAATGATATTATGACGTTCCTGCCGCCCCTCCGGGGGCGGCCCTTGAAAACATGAAATTTGTCTAAAATCATTGAATTTTTTGTGGCTTCTTCTCCACCTTACCTATCGAAAAATCTAATAAAATTTTTTGATTATATGTATCGTTTCCTTAAAAAAAATTAAACGTAATTCGGGGCGGCAAATGAATTATTAGAAAATGTTATTTTTTACGGGTTTTCGCTCTCGACATATCATTAGTAGGGTCGAAAATGTTGTTTTATTGTCATTGAAGGGCGTTAGGGGTTCCTAGGGGCAGATTAATAATAATAGGTACCGCCGCCCCCGGACTTTATCCGATTTCATGGAGAAACGAATAAACGGATCGTCTTCGTTTTCGGTATAGAGGAACTACACACAGCTGCAATGCTGTGTACTCTTCTATCGCATGGAATGGTTTGCTGGGGAATATTTCACTTTTTAAAACTCGGCAACCGGAATTGAGGACTGATTTTTCGCAGACAACCCTATACCACCGTGTTGGTAATGAAATAATCTTTATTTTAATTTAACTTTAATTTATTAACCACACCGGTGCAAGTTACTAGTATCGATTTACCTGTTTATACCTGCCTACCCAAGAGTTCTGACGGGAAAAAAATAGTCAACCTAACGTTTGCATATTCTATGGGCTTCATACTTTCGATTGGTATGGAATTTGTCTATTAACCAAACCAGTGAAATGTTTAAAAAAATAATAATTTTTAATTGTTAATTAATCATATCCTGGACTGAATTTTTTTAGACAACCCATTTGCAATGTATTAATTGACATATTTAATTGGAGATAAAATACTTCTCATCCATTAACCAGCTCGGTGAAGGTCGTTTTATAGTGGGATCCTATACTATAATAGAATTATCTTGAATGTTATTTGTGACTTCTTCTTGTCTTTAAATCAGGAATGGTAACTATCAAAATGGATTATCTGTCCTCAATATCTTTAACATTTTTTTTACTCGTATTCGTCAGGTCTGCAGGCACCCGAAATTCCAATAATTAGAACTCCAATAATAAGATGTTTCTAGTACGTTACAGATTTTACAATAATCAATATGTACAGAATTTACCTTTTTAAATAAGTATGTTTCATCATCGGCTCGTACAAAAATCTGTATATTTCCGCGAAAAAGTTTTTGATTTATTTGGCTTATATCCAAATCCTTGCTTCTTTAGAAATGCCGTCAACTTTTTGAACTTGCCAGTCAATATCATTCTTGGTAGATAATGTGGATTTCAGTATCGAGTAAATCGACCATAATGGTGACGATTTTAATGCATACTTTATCACAAAAATAAGCGAGAAGTCCGTTTTCTGAATATTTATAAATATCCTTCGACTTACACCATGGCACAAATAAGTTATATTGCTTTTCGTATAACTTCTTTGATTTTTCTGGCAACAAATCCAAAGTTACAGTTTCTGCAGCATTTCTAATTTCCGGGATATCACTGGCACTATTTCCAATTTCCATAATTTTTTCAACTAAAATTATCTCAACCAAATTGTGTAAATTTTACAAAATTTGTAACTTTCAAAATATATACTCTCTAAATTTCAATACAATTATGAATTACTTTTGGAATTATTGGTAAAATTTATTAATTTTTTTATAGGTATCTTAGGTATCTTAAAACGTATTACAAGAAACTTATAGCTATACTAAAAAAATAATTTTAATATTGTAATAACTTATGGTACGCAATTCTAAAACACCCGGTATTATATAGACTTCTAACTTATGTTCATAGCATATTCAACATCAATTTCATTTATTAGTAGTCGAGGCAATAAACTAGTAAAAAGTCCAAAAGTTCTAAAACTAGTTGTGGCGGACGGATCGGAATGCGGTTTTTTGCATTCTTTTCCAAAAATTATTTGTAAAAAATGTGGCGACATGGAATTTCTGACAAATCGGAAATTGCATTTCTGCAGCCAAAAATGCATTCAAAAAATGCATTATTTGAGAGGCCTCTTGGAAGATGTCAAAACTTGGTAAATAAGTGTCAGAACTGGCCCAGATCGGGTACTCGGGGATTTTCGAGGTCGCTGATCACGAATATGATGTTCAAATTGACCCCCCGAACACCTGGAGCTCAGGAACGCCGATGAACGTCATTTCCGTGGGACTCTCCCACAAATCATGCGGGAAAGTAGAAAAACTCGGCGCCCGGGTTTTTTTTTGGGTCGCTGAATCCATATCTGGCATCGGCGAACACCCCACGGGCACCTGGTACGCCGGAACCTGGACGCGGACGTCATCTCCGAGAATTTTCCTGAGAAGAGTGCAAGAAACCACACGAAAATCATGATAGGGGCGTTTTGTGGGGCGTTGAATCCGAATTTCATGTCGGAAACGATCCCCGAACACCTAGTGCACCAGAACCTGACTCCTAAACGTCATCTCCGTGGCTTTTCCTGACACAATCAAAAAAGCCAAACCGAAAATCGTTATGGGGGGTTTTTTGGGTCGCTGAATCCAAATATGACATCGGCGAACACCCCACCGGCACCAGGTGGCCCCGAACCCGGACGTGCACGTCATTTTCATGAGAAGAGTGCCAAAAACAACCGAAAAATCATTGTAGGGGCGTTTTTGGGCCGCTTAATCCAAATTTCACGCCCAGAACTACCTTCCCAACGCCTGGAACTGGAACAACTTTTTCGAAGGCCCTAGTGGGAGTTACACATTAATGAATGTGTCAAATTATGAGACGGTTTTTGGTGAGTTTGTTGCGGTCGTGTCTGTAAAACCCTCCGAGACGACGTTCAGGTCCAGATCCCGTGGTACACCAGGTGTCTGAATTAAGCGGCCCAAAAACGCGCCTGTAATGATTTTTTGGGTCGTTTTTAGCGATCTTGGTGGGCAAATTCTCGGAGATGATGTGCACGTCCGGGTTCGGGGGCACCAGGAGCCCGTGGGGTGTTCGCCGATGTCATATTTGGATTCAGCGACTCAAAAAACCCCCCATAACGATTTTCGGTTTACCTTTTTTGATTGTGTCAGGAAAAGCCACGGAGATGACGTTTAGGGGTCAGGTTCTGGTGCACTAGCTGTTCGGGGATCGTTTCCGATATGAAATTCAGATTCAACGCCCCTATTATGATTTTCGGGTGGTTTTTGGCATTCTTCTCAGGAAAATTCTCGGAGATGACGTACGCGTCCAGGTTCCGGCGCATCAGGTGCCCGTGGGGTGTTCGCCGATGTCAAATTTTTTATTCAGCGACCCAAAAAAACCCCGGGCGTCGAGTTTCTCTTCTTTCCCGCGTGATTTGTAAGAGAGTCCCACGGAGATGACGTTCATCGGCGTTCCTGAGCTCCAGGTATTCAGGGGGTCAATTTGAACATCATATTCGTGATCAGCGACCTCGAAAACCTCCGAGTACCCGATCTGGGCCAGTTCTGACACTTATTTACCAAGTTTTGACATCTTCCAAGAGGCCTCTCAAATAATGCATTTTTGAATGCATTTTTGGCTGCAGCAATTCAATTTCCGATTTGTCAGAAATTTCATGTCGCCACATTTTTTACAAATAATTTTTGGAAGAGAATGCAAAAAACCGCATTCCGATCCGTCCACCATAACTAGTTTTAGCAATTTTTTAGTTCATTGCCTCGACTATAGTTACTACTGTAAAAAGTAACATTTTTTCTCCAAATAATGTCTAAAGTTTTACTGTTCTAATCGTATTTCATTTTTAAAAAATCTTAGTATTCGATTTCTGAACCTGCATAGGAATATTTATTTAACATTGATTTAAGTGTGCAAGGTATATTTCTAAATTCACTGTTTCTCCAATTACTTTGAAGGATGCCGATCTAAAATTATTTGTATGTTTCGCTGAACGTACAGAGAACGAAATCATAGAGCTTTATAAAAAATACAGTTATATATACGAGATTTTGTTCTCTGTAATGTTTTTCTTTAGTTATAAGAGTTGATAATGTATACATATTCCACACAAAATACAAATGTCTTATGTAGCTGTTTTATAAAAAGCTAAACGTTACTAAATGAATTATTACTAGAGAATTGTATATAAAATATCACATTCGATATTGGGTGTGACAACTAAACAATAATTTAAAATTGTGTCCAGTTAAAATTAAGTCAATATGATATAAAGGCGGATATTTTAATAGAATATTATTTTATATTGCTAATGTTTAAGTTGTAATCATTTTTATACGTATACAGTCTGTGTCAGCTACCTATGGAAATGTTCTCGAAGTCCAAGAAATGTTGAAAGATATTTCTTTATGAATTGTTTCTACAAAAAGTCGAAAATAATTAATAATTTTTTAGAGGTTTTTTCTTGTGAATGAATCTGTAGGATACTCAAATTACAATGGGATATCGAAGGCAGCAGATTAAATAATTAATGCATTCATTAAAAAACAATATTTTTATGCAAAGTTCTGCACCGGTTTCGAGGTCATTTTAATCATCCGCGTAATTTCCGATCACTGATGCTAGTATTATTTCGACACTAATCTAAGTAGGTTTTGTTTTGTGAAGCCGACGCTAATGACAGCAAAAAAATAGTGTTGTCTGCAATTGTACATGAACATAGCAAGTATTTCTGCGACGAAGCTTTTATTACTTATTTTTTAAATGTCTATTTAAAGATTTAATATAAGAAAGTTCATTAATTTTCATAATAGTTGTTTATCCTTAGATTTTTTGTCATCACTATAAAACAAGTTGGCGCTTGGTAGGCAACCCACAAACCACTCGCTTGGTACAGCGTGTATTCGCATTGTTGCCACGTTGTAATAAAATTCCTTGACTATTCAACTTTTTTATATATTTATACTTTATATATCTTATATTGAAGTTATGAGGTTAAAGGTACAGTCACGGTTAAAAAATGCGCTGGAGACTCATAATATGTAGATTTATCCTATTTTCAAAGTACTCAAATCAGCCATATCTGTTTTGCTGGTAGGACGCTGTACATTAGATAGATAGAGGATAAGTTTATGTAGTTAAAATGCATGTAGCATACATAATGCTCAAATGAGCTTTGAACAGGTCAAAAGGTTCTAAAAGAACAATAAACATTCCTGAGTAGTCATTAGCAAAGGATTTAAGTTAAACTTAAAACTAAGTATAAGGAAAAACACAAATACCTAAAATATCTTAAACATCTACAATAAAACAATAAGATACATTTAATAGACAATACATTTTAAAAATAATTAGATAGGTTGTCGTTGAAATTTTTGTCTGCAGTATAATTATTGTATTAAAAATGATTTCATTTTTTTTTATTTTGATAGGTAAAGCAGTAGTGGTATTAGATAATTTGTTAAAGACTCTTATTTGAGAATGATATATTTTTTCTGGATATATGTAAAAATATATAAACTTGTCATATTCAAAATATTCCTATATCTCTTTTGCAAAACAAATATTCATTTTGCATCAGAGAAAATGCCCTAAAAAATTATACCATATTTTATTCTGGATTGTATACAGGCATAATAAGCCGTAAAAACTGCTTCAGGATTAATATTTTGAGATAATATTTTAAAGTATAGCAATATTGAGCAATTTTTTGCTCTAGAGAGTCAATATGATATTTCCAATCTAGACGTGAAATTCTAATTCTTAAAAATAACAAATTATTTACTAATTTCGGTTCATTATCTGTATATATAAATGGTAGCTCATGATTATATCCTATAGAAAACATTATCATTTGCGTTTTATCTTTATTCTACTGTAAGTCCAATGGAGCAAAATAATGTTGCAAAGTTTATATAGTGTTATTTATAGTTCTTTGAATGGTATTGAAGGAGATTCTGTCATTAAGAAACTTACATAATATAGTATTTTTTAATTTAGTGTGCCAAAAACGTGGAATTCACTGTGAGATATGCCCAGGAGATCTACCCGGCGGGCACGCCCCGCATCAGGCACATATATGCGGACACGGCACTGGCTGACAAAGTGAAACTTAGTAGATTAAAATACCATAGTGTAGGTTCGTATACCACATCTGCCGATGGCTGGGTTTTCTGAGAATGGCGTATTTTTCTTAATTCACGTCGAAATCCGTTGCGTAGAGAATCAATTTTCATCAGTTTTAAGTAATAAAATGACATAAAACTTTCCCAAAAAGGTTTATTATCTAAAAGGTCATTATTTCAGTAATAAATAACAAAACATGCGCGTAGAAAGAACCGCACTCAACGCTGTTCCATTGGCCGTTGAATGGATGCCCGGTGGGTATGTCTGTCCGCCTGCATTCACTCACGGATCTGCCTGCAAAAATGAGCTGGACGGACCGGGCAGCGGTCAGGTAGATCATGCCTCCGTACATGGCATATACCGCCTTTACATGCAGTTCACTTCCGCAGCAGTGAGCAGGAAATTGGGTAGAGAAGTGCGCAGCGCGAGTATGTAAACACGTCGCTCGCGCAGCAGCGCAACTCATGCCACTGTCGCTACCACACGCTCCCTAAAGTGGCGGTATTTTGAACAGAAGTCAAAGGACTGGTAGCACGAGCGGCAGCAACTGTATACATGCTGTCCGCTGTCCTGCCCGTTAGTGCCCTTTCAGTTGCTTACCAAGTGCATGAACAGAAACTTATTTGTTTGTTAAATTATTCGCGTTAAAAACGTTTTAACCATGAGCTATATTCAACTCAGAGATTATTTTTTTATTCGATGACATTTGTTTTTAAAACATTAATATAATTATGCAAACTCTTAGAGAGAGCGCTGTCGCCTCACCAATTTATGCAGCCTTTATTTTATGGTGGAGAATAACGCCAAATAATGTGGTAGGCGCGGTAGCTGTATGTAAACAGTCACTTGCTTCAAAGGTTGCCGTGGAATTAAAAAGGGCAGGACAGTGGGCAGCGCGAGTAGTAGCGGCAGTCGCTGCATGTAAAGGTGGTAATATACTGGCAGATGTATCTACCGGGCGTGTCCACCGGGTAGATCTGCCGGGCATATCTGAGTGTGAATTCCACGCTAAACACCCAAAAAGAGAGAGACCTGTTAAACGACTAATGTTGATAAAGTCTATTTGAAAAAGGAATTTTAGAAACAATGCCGGGCGAGATAATCCCGCGTAATTAGTAAAAGTAACTCCAGCTGAAATTATTATGAATGGCTCGGAGAAAAATCCCCCCCCCCACATCGCATCCGAATAAAGACGGGATTTAATCATCAAAAATAATTATTCCAATAAGAAGACAAGAATAGTGCGCTAATCGCCGGAGAAGGAAACACTTATATTCATTTCGGCCTTGTCTGCATGTCAGCCCCGACGGAATGAGACTGGAAGTCTGGAGAATAATCGGGGCATCAGCTGGCACTTAATTAAAGTAATGCCCACCTCGAACCGACTGATTCACTCAGACTGTGACAAACTGGCAAACTTCGAGATAATCCTACGGAATTTCTTTTCGAATTAAAATAGTAATTCCCCTTAAATCACGGAGCGCGGAACTCGTTATTTATTTAAAGGCGCCGCCTTTGAATCTTATAAATAAATTATAAATTAAGAATTTGCATCTAATTAAAAATTTAAATCGGTTTTGAATAGTTGCGAAGTAGGAGAGGATTTATCAAAAGTCGCCATAACTACTCTACTCGTCGACTATATCCTAAATACTTAATGGCATCTGCTTTTAGTGGACATTCGTCATTTCTTCATTTCACACTCGAAATACCAAGGTTCACACAAAGTGTAATGCTAGTTTCACTTGCTATGTTCGCTACAAAGGTAGTCAATATTACCACCGTATAGAGCGTTGCCCTAATTGTATTTGCTATGTTTGCTGTTTGTAATAAAATAGCTACATTCTTTAACTCTCTAATATTCGTTACATACATTAAGAGCGACTAATGTTACAGGAACAAAGAGCTGTATCCTAAATAGTTAATAACATTTTCTTTCAGTGGACATTCGTCATTTCTTGATTTCACACTTGAAATGCTAAGGATCAGTCAAGGTGTAATGCTAGTTTCACTTGCTATGTTCGCTATACACATTAAATGCAGTCAATATTACCACCGTATAGAGCGTTGCCTATTTGTGTTTGCTATGTTCGCTGTATGTATTAAAATAGCTATATTCTTTTACGCTTTAATATTCGTTACATACCTTCAAGAGACTAATATTACAAGAACAATGAATATCCTATATAGTTAATGGCAGTAAGCATTCGTCATTTTTTTTATTTCACACTTGAAATGCTAAGGATCACATAATTATGTGCTATGTTCGCTATACATATTAAAGGCAGTCAATATTACCACCGTATAGAGCGGCGTCCCATTGTGTTTACTGTGTTCGCTGTATGTATTAAAACAGCTACATTCCTTAACGCTTTAATATTCAATATATGCCTTAAGAGCGACTAATATTACGAGTATGCTAACTGTATGGTCACAGTGTGTGTTAAAATATCCAGATATATTCGCTACGTTCGCTATACACGTTAAACGCAACTAATATTACGAACACAAAGAGCACTAGCACTTGCTTACTTGTCATGGTTTTATGCTGAGATCGCGCAAGGTGTTACGTTGGCCGTGTTCGCTAAACACATTAATAGCACTATACTGTGTGTTCGCTATGCTCATTATGTGTATTAAAATAGCCCTTTTTTAATTCTAATGCCATACAAAGCACTATATTAGCCTACGTTTGCTAAACACGTTAAAAGCAGTAATTGCTCTCCTTTTGATATAGAATCTCATAGATATTTTTAAAATATTACTAAGCTAGTAAAAAAACAGTATATTAAAATAAAAAATCGGCATGTTTCGGGAATTTTTAATAATATATTGTTTATTTAGCTATTAATGAATTTATGCGTTGCTTGTGTTTACTGGGAACGCATTTCTTTATATTTTTTTTCGATCCATCATTAACAATGTACCCCATAATAACCGGGATCAACGGAACGCGATAGCCGCGAGATTAAGTCCTCCGCACGGCAATTGTTTTTGAGTAAATGCAAATCTCAGTTTAAATACGCAGCGAAACGTGGAGGGTAAAGCAGACAACTATAGAAGTGGCATTACACTGCACGCGGTACAACTTGCACTACAACTTACTACAAACACGAAGCTAGCCTCGGCCCCCAACTTAGTTAAGGTAAATATGCCCGGGCAGGGCAAATAAACCAATTGAAATTATGGCGTATGCCGTCTAGGATATTTATTTTCCATAAAATTATAATTTCACCCGCCCGGCCAGAGACCCGCTATAAATTATTCAAGGATGGATTTGTATCGATCCGCGGGATATATTATTCAGTCATTGGATTTGTGCGGTCACTTAGTAATGAGGAAATAAACGAAGGCTTCCTAGTTTTTCGTGTGGAAATTAATCGTTAACCTGGGATGAAAAAGAAGAGGTAAACTACGTTCACAAAAACGATGGTAATACTTAATCTGACTTTTAAAAAATACTAGCTAATGCCATGCTATTACAAATTAAATTTTAAAATTATAACATATTATTAACAGTCAATAGCGGCAAATTCACATCAACACAAAAACTTCTTCTATCAGTACCATAGTGTCAACTGGAACATTATGATGCTGCGTTTTGGCGCCATGCCTTATGCTAGGACTGACTGAAATTCAATATCATTATTTACTGAATTACAAAAACTTAAACTATTTAATGAGTAAGATGTCGAAATGTTTAATTGTGAAATTACTCCTTTCATTGAAGTCGCCGTATTTCTCGCCGTAAAGTGATTAAATTTGTGGTGTTCCTTAGGTACAGAAATTTCGAAAAATAAAACACGTAGGCCAAAAGTTATATCAAACATTAAAATTATTATTAATATAATAACTCTCATTTTAACAATCTTATATGCAGAACTATCTAAGTTTATGTTATAACAATATTAACATCTACAGTTAAATTAAAAAAATACGTATTTTGAAAGATTTCTGTACCTAAAAATGTGTTGGTTAGACCGCTTTCAGCCGTTATATAATGATTTTACTGCGGTACCGTTGAATATTCGCAGATGGCATGACATAACATGTCTGTGAGATTTTTTGGTTAGGCAAACTTAGTTTCAAAAATAACACTTCACTGATCCGTTTGGCGCAAGGGCTTATGTAATTAATCTTTATTTTTTTCAGAAGTGTGGCAAAAACCCAATAAAACTAAAGAAAAACTAAAATTATTTGTATTTGCAAAATACACTATTTGAAGAATACGGTGCCCTTAAAGTAACATAATTCTCATGCTGCCATAGAACAAGTTATTAGAATCAATCACAAGCATGGAGGAGAAAAGAAGGGATACCATTAAAAATGAAATAAAACAAATACGAAAATCTTTGTCATACAAAAACTTACCATTATCCACATATTTCCAAAAAAAGTGTAAACACATCTAATTAGAATATTTTTTTCTTTGGTAACTAATTAAAGCAAACCAGACAAAATTTCTCACATATTCTCGTACATTCCGTGTAACGAGTACTTTGCTCTATATCGGAAGATAAAAATAATCATCTAAGTCTCTCGTTGCGTTAAATTCCAGCAAATATTCACTAATTCAGTAATAAGTAAATATAGAAACTCTACTTTAACAATGAGTTGGATAAAAATACTGTATAGTAATGTCAATTTACAAAGGAGTAACTATTTTCAAATTACACGAAAATGAAACAAAAATAACAGTTATCGAATTGAAACATTAAATTTTATATGTTTAAGGATCTTAATTGATAGCAAAGTTTTTAATTTAAATTCTGCTGTAGTGTCCTGAAGATACTATAAGTGATAAAACGTTGGCAAATAAAAATATTGTGTGTTATCTTTGATTTAGAAATATATCTTTTTAAGTTTCATGTAATTGCAGTAAAAATACTAATCTAATTTAAAGCCTATTTTACAGAAATATGTAAATGTGTGCAAATTTGCAATAAATATATATTTTTACAATATATAACAATCATATTGCAGGTATAACATTATGCAATAATTGCTATGAAAGTTGATATAATTTTTTTTACAAGTTAATAATAATAGATAATAGTTTGCGTTTATACAAGTATTATAGACATAAACGTAAATGTACCTATACAGGGTAATTTAGAACTATTCAAAAAAATTTAAATGTGCAGAGGACTCATACAAATGATTTAATAATACACTTCTGCACTGCACTGGAAACTGATCCACTGTAAAACCTAACCTTGCGCAAGGCAAAGCATACAGTCTGCGACCGACACCAGCGGCAAAGTGTAATAAAAAATGATCGACAAGAAATTTAGAATTTTCCAAGGAAATAAATAAATAAAATTTTTTCCCTATTTTCTATCAGCAAATTCAACTGCTTTTGCCGCTATTATTATTATTAATTAATTAAATTGTTTGTAGCTTTAATTAATAAAATAATTTCACACTCCTATTCAAAATTTTGTCCACCGACTTTAATTTTTCATGACGCATCTATCCCAATTTTTTTTGGATAAGTTATGAATTACTTTATATAATGTGTATTAAATTGCAAGTTTGCAATGGATACATATTTTTTCATAATTAATGTGATTTTTATGTAAGTGTACACTGGTACATGGCAAATTAATTTTCACAATTAAATTACATCGTTTGTGTAGCTGTACAGTAGGACATTTAACTTCTGTACTTTCATTTCCCTTCTTACAGTAGGAATTATTAGTCGTATTTATTTTCCATGCAACCGAATAATCTGCCTGTAGTATTATGTATCTATTACAGAGAAATTCACAAATAAAATCTATGGGTCCGATTACAAACCAAATCTTGA